>CM034710.1:86243959-86257470 GCA_020142125.1 Phrynosoma platyrhinos | reverse complement strand
CTACATTTTGTCCTATATTTTCCCCCTACATTTCATCCTGGTTCTGTGGAAGAGAATTATGGCACCTCTAATATTGGAAAATATGAGATATTGTAATGGATCCCCTAAAGCAGAATAACTAATGTGCTAGGCAGAAGCTGAACTGTTTACCAGGCCACTCCACACACAAAGTCTAGCAGAAAGGGGGGGGGAATCAAACTTAGCCTTTGTAAGGTATGTTAAAGTATTTATTTCATTTGTATGCCACCTTTCTTCAGAAGGGATCCAAGGTGGTTTACAGGTAAAAAGCATTTCAGAAAACATTACAATAAAAACGTAAAACACTTTAAATAATCTAAAAACAGTATAAAACCACATTTTTAAAAGGTGTTTTATGCACAAATAGTTGTGCATGATCAGTACAGGTTCATCTCTTTGAAGAAAGGAAAGGAAAGAAAGAATATTACATGGTACTAGAAGAGTTGAAGCATCTCATCTAAAGAGGCTCTTATCGCGTATATTTCATGGAGTACAGGCGGGGGGGAGAGAAAGGGGAGTATGAGAGCAGATGAGAGGCCAGAGACTGAAGGAAGACTATGTGATACGGGAAGAGTGTGAGTGTGAACAAACACATGCACGAACAGGAAATCACCATAAACATGCTATGACTAAACCCTTAGAGAGTGACATGCAATCTAACTACCACTGAGCATAGGCAAGCAAAGCTTGCTAACTCCAACATTTCAACCCAGCCCAACCCAGCCCAACCTTGCGCTATTCCCCCAGTTGAGTTATTGGGTGGTTTAAGAACAATAGATGGCACTTGGGCAGGGCTTGGAGAGAGGGGAATAAGGAGATGTCAGTGGTGGTGGCAAAGAGAGGGAAATAGAAGCAGCAGTGACAGATGCTTCAAGAGCAGCCAATATGACAGGGAGAAGAAGCGGGATGGTGATTCCACTTTTCATCTGTAAAATGAAGGGTATGGAATTGGCAAATCACCCATTTCTATTGGGAATCTAGGGACACAGAAGTTGCCACATACTAAGTTAGGCTCTTGGTCCGTCTAGACCAGAACTGTCTAAAGCGGGTAGAAGCAAAGAACAATAGCAGGTGAAGATCAACCTGGCCTGAAGTGCATTTCAATGCCTACTTATGGCTCAGAATGTTATTATACCCTTGAGGAGCTGGACTTCTCATCTGACTTTTTCTTCCACTCCCCTTCTCTTATGTGTCATTCATGATCGACTGTGGTTTTTCAAGACATGAGCTGCCTTGAAAAACCACAGTCATCTGAAAACATGACAATATTTGTCTGAGAAATTATTCACTTAGTAAGTAAATGAACAAATAAAAGTGGAACAGAAAGCAGAAATCAGCCATTGTAAAATGACTTGCAGTTTCTGAACAGCTTTTATTTGATACTTGAATTACACAGATGTGAAAGTGAATGAAACATCACCTATAAAAACAATGTTCTAATATTATTGTCTGTTCCAATGATCTATGACTTTTCTTCATTATAGAAACAAAACTCTCAGTGCTGTAATTAGAATACTTTTGTAAAAGCAAACTTTGCATCTAGTGCATGAGCTGATAGAACAGGTGAAATAAATACTGTTCACATACTAAATTTAGATTCTCTTCAATACCTAAATTAAACTAGAAGGAGTGAAGAGAAGGGGGGAGGAAGCTTAACAATGGCTTTTGCTTAATTTGACATATCCCTCCTCAAATGCTTCCACTACAAAATCCTTTTATGTTTTTTTAAGTAGGACAGCTTCTTTCCTTTGTGTGATTTAAGTGAGGCACAAAGAGTCAGGAGCTACCCATTTAATGCAAGCACACAAAAAGGAAGATAAGAGAACACAGGTCTTTTAAACAACCAAAATGCTTAACACTGCAAAAAAGAAGAAAAGGGAGAAGGCAAGGAGTGAGGAACACTACTGCACCCTCCCAGCCTGCAAGAGTTTGATTATTCTTTTGTTTTCAGTGGCAGAAGGCTGCTTTATTTCAGATGTTGGGGACTCAAAATTCCAAACCTGTAAGGCTTTCCTACTAGTCCTGGATGTAACAGAGCTGATCGTGGTTTCTCAGGGGAACCTCACCCATTACCAGCAATTGCCTAAGAAGAGTCCTGCTGGATCAGACCAAAGACCCAACTAGTCCAGGGGTGCTTTCCAGACCTTGGAAACAACTAGTTACAAATAGCAAGCCACTTGAAAGTAATTCCTTTCCCCCAGTGTCAAAGATGCAGCTAAGTTTGACAACTCCATTTTGAAAATTGTGGCCCCCTCCATGGGAAGGAGGGCATTATACTCATCTATGTTCATGGCAATTCCTGCAAAGACTGTTTCTTAGGAACAGATACAGCAAAGATGGAGATTACATGGCTCTCCAAATGTTGTTGGATTGCAGCTCCCAATATTCTTCACCACTGGCTATGCCATCTAGGGCTCATGGAAGTTTCGATAATATCTGGTAGGCCCTGTGATTCCCATCCAGTACAAGATAACCATTACTTCAAGGAGCTCTACTTCTGCTTCCAATACAGAAGGAAACATTTGCAGTATGGAAGCAACCACTGGTAGTAGTCAGTGATATTGGAGGTTACAAGGCTCAGTTTTCTGCTTCCTAGGAAGTAAGTCCCAGTTGGAGCTGAGTGTGAAAGGAGTACAATACCAGAAAGATCAGACCTTTTTAACAGGAAAGCTGAGGCAGGAAAAGGACCCAGCAGGACGTTACCAAACCCCTCAGACTGGTGTGCATGAAATCAGCACTTTGCTGTGAGAAAGTAGACTATGGCTCAAGACCCTCATGCTGGTAACCCAGTGCAAGAGCATAACACATAGGCCCATTGGGGTGATGAGTATCTACTGCAACAAATGTTGACAAGAGCTGAAGGTTAGCAAGTCCAGCCCAGGTATGATTATGATTATGCATTGGATTGACCTTGGATTGGATATAAGGGTGGGGATTCAGTCCCTACTCCTGTCCTGTGCTGCTGGATTCTTTCCTCTCTTCCCAGGCTTCACATCTGCTTCTTCATCACTCCTAAAGGCCCAGGAGAAGCAAAGGTAGGACTTGTGGTCCCAACTCTGGAGCTGTGATGCTTCCGAGGGTTAATCTCTTTCCTCCACTTAATGTTTGGGGGAAGAAGGGAGAAGGTGGGACAGTTCATACCCACACCCACACCCACCCACACAAATACACTTGTCTTTTTGCCTCTCACAGTGGCATGGATGGATGCCCCACTGGCTCCAAAGAAGGACCATCCCTTTCCTCCCCCATCGAATTAGCGCTTCCTTGCCCATCCTCCACCTGAGTGCTCCAGTGGCTTTCTCAGTTCCTCTTCCCCACCTGCCTGCTGACCCACTCAACCTGTAATATTCTTCTGTTGCTGGGCAACATGCTATTATCCTGACATTCAATTTTTACCACCTTTCTGGGCACTGCAGAAGCCAAACCTCCAACAGGGTTAGAGCTGCAGTGAGTGGACAGTAGCTATAGTATGGACAGTAGCTATAGTAGTAGGGATGGTGATAGTGACCCCCAACAACACAATAAATTGTATGGCAAATCTAACTTAACAAGAGACAATTTTTAGTTCCCTTTAGTTACTTTAGAGTTTCCAGGATTTTGCTTCACCCAATGGCTCAAGGGTACACCTGGATACCAGGCAAGGATAATGTGGCCCAGAGAAATGTGAGTTTTGGAACCACAGGCTGAAAATTTGCACTATTCAGGTTTTGATTTTGGTTTTTAAAGCCCAAGTAATTATTTTAGTTAATTTTTATGAACAAGAAAATGAAGTGCAACATTTTAACATTTTGACTAAAAGGTGCTGCTTTGTGCCTTGGCATTATAACCTTTTTTTAAAAGTTAACTTTATAACTAAAAAAGTTGCAAGTTCTGGCAGTGATGAATGTCTTCTGGGGGAACGTTTGTACATGTCTGTTATCACACCCATGCTATGTGTACTGGGTAAATAATGTGTTTTCCTTCCTGGATGATTAAAAATGACAGCAAAGAATATTTGAGTTGACCTTGCTATAATACCTTGCCTTTATGATGTAAGCATCTGTGACAAGCTGTCTGATCAGGGAACACATCTATAGTTAACACCCTGTAATGAAAGAAAGTGGTCATGATACACATTTGAACTGTGTTATTTATTTATTTTTCTTCTCTTTTCTTTATTTAAAGCATATCTGTACCAATGTTGTGAAAACCACCACAGTGGTATACAAAAAATTAAAAGAAACATCCAAAAATAAAAAATCAGAACAATGGCAGAAACTACAGAAACAATCTAGAAAGTTATGTTAAAAATGGGGGGACATCTCTTCACCACTGATAAATGCATTTTAGCTCCAAGTGCAAAACAATGGTGTCCCAAAGTGATACAGTTCCATCCCATGATCAAGCAGACGTTAGAAATGCTCCTATCAACACCCTCCAGATTCTCCTACCACTGCCACCCAAAAGGGTCCACTCTTTTAAAAGAAACAAACATTGCAGCCACACTTCAATGCTGTCATCTCCCTTAGACAAACAAATGCACATGCATAGGCAGACATATCTCTACTTCTGCAGCTGCCCTGCCATGGAAGGAGATGGAGTCAGGAAAGCCCTTTTCTTTTGGCATGCAAGAGCCACTGTAGCTTTTGTCACCGTGTTCTTCATTTCCCTCTCTTCCCCCTTCTATGGCAAGGATGGCAGAAAGTGGGGTGGTTACTTTGCTGCAGCCCTGATTGGCTGGTGAGTCAGGTCCCTTCCCTCCCCTGCCTCCATCTGACCCATCTAAAGGCTTGTTCCCTACCAACCTGTTCTTTCAAACCACTAATGATCTAGGAGGATTCACTCCACTCTAGACAAAAGTCCTTGAACATGCACTTCATGCTGCTATTAACATGATGCTCTAATTGTATCATGTGCAGCGTCCCTGATCCAAGGTGTTTTTGTATGGTACAGAGCTCCACACACAGAGCAATGTGAAACCTGAAAGGCAACCTTCACTGCACTTGTTTTATTGTTGTTTTTTTGTTTTGTTTTTGTTTTTACTGTAGCACCTAATAGATGCTTTGTTGAACTGTACATTTCTTGCTGTGAAAAATTATTCCTCTTCTTGTGACAGGCCTCCAGCTGAGTCTGCTGTGCTTAATTAGGAGAAAATGCATATTTTAATCCGCCCTGTGGAGCAGTAACATTTCGCTATGTGGCCTTGGCAAAGCAGCCGTTTAACCATTTCTGTTGAAGTTCCAGTGGCGGAGCCTTGCTTCTAATGTCACCATCTTTCCCATTATATCAGCATGGCTGGGAGCTTTCCCTTAGGTATTCAAACATGGACAATTAAAGCTCACTCCATCATGCAGGGAGCCAATGATATTTCTCCCCTAAGAGAAACTATTGCAACATACCAGCTGTTGGTTACTGTTACAGCATCTTTTCGTTTGCAGAGAGAGTAAAGTCTCCCATTAAACTACAGCAACTGTATTGCCATGTATTGACGGTCGACATTATGATGGTCTGACCTTCCTTCCATGGTGTGTCAAGCTTTTCATAGCTCAAGCAGAGACCATCAAAAATAAGCACCAACACTTCATCTTCTGTTACACATTTCCAGGACTTAATGCTACAGTAACAGCTGGAGACAATAGATGGAGAGATTCCGAGCCTTCAAGCTGCTTTTGTAACTGGCACATTATTTATTATTATTATTATTATTATTATTATTATTATTATTATTATTATTATTATTATTATTATTTTCAGAAGGTATATGGACAGGGCATTTGTTCAATATAACAATAAATCTGCTTGAACAAAGCTCTACTGAAGGACTGGAAAAACATCCCAACATGCTGTTTTTGAGGGGCCCAGGGATTCTGCACATCAATTAAAAATCATTTTTTTAAAAATCAGGATTTTTTTCTAAAGTGATATGAAACACAAACTCCTTCCCCAGCAATTCCACTGTGTAGCATTTTAGTCCCAGAAATGCACTTTTTTCCTGGGGACGTTGCTGCTGTTAATTGCCATTAAGTTGACTTCAACTTATGGTGATGCTGTGAATGAGAGCCCTCCAAGCCACCCTGTTATCAATATCTCTCTGCAGACTAAGGGCTGTGGCTTCCTTAACTCTTTCAAACTGTAATGCAATCTTCCTCTAGGGATGTGGGATGTGGATGCAGGGATCTTTCATTTCACAAAAAAATTAAAAAAGGAGGATGAAAGAGAAGCAGGGATATGTGGTCTTCCAAGATCCCATGAAGGGCCAGTCCCAACCCTGATCTTGGGTAATTGTCTATCTCTGCTATATTGACTGCAGGTCATGGTTAATGCAAACCGCAGATTCCCATTCAATATCATAAGTATCAACAGTATGAATGAATATATCTATTTAATTTACATTTAGCCCAGGATCCTGTTAGACACAAGTAGATGATAAGGCTTATACTAGAACAATGTAAGGGCTGTTCTTTCTTTCTCCAACTGAACAAGAGCAGTTGCACAGCACCTGGGCACACCCTTCAGACAATAGGTGGTGAAGCAGTAGAACCATTTTCTGCCATGAAACTCAGAAAAACTGTAGCGTAAGGAACCACATATTTCATTGTGCAATGTCCAGAAAAGAGCTTCTGTTTGTTTAACTTCCAGTTATACAGCATAAACCACCCAAAGGATTGACCAAATGTCTGTGGGAAGTGACAAATCTATTTAAAATATAGTCCCGCATGCAGTTTTTAACTCCAACTAAAGTAGACCCACTGAGGCAATTGAATTGACATAAGTGTTCATTTGCCAGTAGTTCTACTTTAGTTGAGACTAGGTATACTCTTGTTGGGACAGACAATTGGTTTAGGCCATAATATCCTTTGGCACACAACAATAACAGAATAAGTGGAGGGTCTACCAGAGCACAATGTTTGGAAGAACCAGCCTCAAATTCTTTGGCATCACTAGAAAAGTCAACATATAATATCACTGTCAACATCCTTTGACTCAATTCAAGCAGCATACTGATTTGAACTTTCAATTTAAATTCATGGACTTTCTTGGACAATTATTTTCTTGCAGTACAGCTCCCAAAGTTCCCCATCCAGCATGGCCAATTGTCCAAAAAAGCAACCTTCCCAAACTTTGGACATGAACATACATTTAAGATGGAGCTGTCAGACTGTCTTCAGCACAGACTTAAATTTCATAAATCTTGCTAAACATATATATTAATTAAATTAAATATTTTACAGAAATAGGAAACATACCATCAGATTCCCATCCCATCCAACTAAGCAAAGATTAGTTCTTATGGAAGACACCAGCTGTTTGCATGCCTCAGGAAACAAATGGCAAGTACTACACATTCAGAATAAGCATGTTCCTGTCTTTCTTCAGGCCGGGAATGACTGGGAAAACTTCTGATTGAATATAGATTGAATGTAAATGAAGCTGCAGAAAAAAAAAGCACCTACTATTAGTCATTGTGCCAAATGAGGTATCCAAGGAACAATTTCATAGCTATAGCATATTTATTTTGGTGAGAAAGCTACCTGGGCTCATTGTTAAGGATGGCATTTGCTTTTTACTTCCAAGCACCTCTTTAACAAAATGGCACTCTATAAAAATTTAGTGTATTCCTGCTGTAATTAAAAAGCCGCAGCCATTTTTGCTTTTATGATATAAACTATAATAGCTGTAAAATCCTGCAATTAGTTTATGCCAGCATTTCAGACTTGAAAAATTCTCATTACAAATTTCATTACTGATTCACTTATTAGTAATTTGTCCTATATAACCTAAAGAATATTAACAAATTTGGATCCACTTGTTTCTCTATTAAAAACAAGTGATGAAAAGTCTTTTGCCTCCTAACATTCTGAAATATTTTCAAAAAGGCATTCCAATATGTAGACTGAAAGTAAATCATTTTCTGGATCACTGCTTGGCTGGATAGTATTAGCAGAGCTGACAACAATGTTAGATTGGAACAGTGGAACTTGAGTTCAGATTCTGACAGGACCCACATAGATATGATACAATGATTTGCAGCTGGTTCACCTGTCAGGTTTATTCAGCTGCTACCAAGTCTTCAGCTGCTACCAATTTGATTGCCACTACTTCAGTGCAAGATATTTTTTCTTAACCCTTTCCTCGTTTCTTTTTTCTCTGTTTGGAAATATTACATTTGGACTATAGTTCTTAGAAACCCAAGCCAATATGGCCATGCTGTCTTGGGGATTATGGGAGTTGTATGGTTTGAATCCTATGGTTATTCCCAACTACAGTAAACTCTTTAAATCAATAGAACTTACATAAGTGTTGATTTACTACATCACCACTGAGTCAATGAGCCTACTCTGGTTCAAATTAATAATAGGATTTAGAACCCCAAAAGTAACTTCTAACAGCCTGGTCAGAAACCTGAAGCATCTGTGCACTGCATCCTGGTGGCACAGTAGTTAAATGCCAGTATTGGAGCCAAAACATTGTGAGTTCAGTCCTGCAGGGCTCCAGGTTGACTTAGGGGGGTTGCAGACTGCCAGAAATAGTGCAAATTGAGTCCACTTTTAGGGTTAGGGTTAGGGTTAGGGAATCATGGGAACTGTAGTTTATTGTGGCACCAGAGCTCTCTGACAGAGAAGACTCAATGTCTGAGGAAAAAAAATTCCCATGATTCCCTAGCACTAACCCTAACCCTAAAAGTGGACTCAATTTGCCCTATTTCTGGCAGTCTGCAACCCCCCTTAGCCTTCCATCCTTTTGTAGGTCAGTAAAATGAGTACCCAACTTGTTGGGGGCAAATGGCTAGCACATTGTAAACTGCTTAGAGAGTGATTAGCACTATAAAGCAATATAGAAATGTAGTAAGTGCTACTGTCATGCAGAGGGGCGGGCTATAAATAAAATTTATTATTATTATTATTATTATTGCTACTATCTAGTAAGAAAAAGTGGGGTCTTGCAGGGGAAATAATAGCAGCTTGGGGTATTAATGTAGATGGAGTAACATGGAATGTTATCGGACTTCCAGCTTCCATTATTCTTCTCGATTGGCTACTACCAGCTGATAGCAGTTGTATCCTACAACATCTGAAGGAGCATCTACAATATCTGTTCCCTGCAGATGATACAGATCCAGGGTGAGGGAAAGGCAGAGAGATAAAGCCAGCATAGCTGAGTAGAGAGTTATGTATTGGCAGTTGGGAGGTCCAGGTTCAAATCCCTACTGAACCATAAATCTGATTTCCTGGCCTTGGGCTATCATATCCTTTCAGTTTGACCTACTTCTCAGGTTGCTAGGATAAACTGAGAGGAACAGAACCATATATACTGCATTGACTCATTGTGGCAAAGATAAGATATAAATCTAACAAACAGGTAAAGTAATAAACTTTTCCTTAGAACCACAGCTCTGATCAATTGGAGATGCTTTTCTGTGTGGGCCACATTGGGAGATACAATCTTAGGTTTCCTGAATCTTGCCCATTTTGCTCATCAACTTTCTGCCTCGGCAGACGGCTAATTGAGCCGTCTTCCGGGCAGGGAAGAGGAGGGGCAGCCGCACGAGCAGCGCCCCTTCCTCTTCCTGAGGTCGCCCCCGGAGCTTCCGGGTTACCGGACGGCCGGCGCTCCGGGGGTGACCTCACGGTGCAGCGCCCACATGCGCTGCGCCGTTTGAGTCAGGGAAAGTGCGCCCGCCGCGTTTGGGGCGCACTTTCCCTTAAATCTAAAAGGAGCGCCAATTTGGCGCTCCTTTTAGATTCGCTGGGGAAGCGCCGCGGTGAGGCTGCCTTGGCCCCGCGGCGCTGCGGACCAGGGCGTCTTGGACGCCCTCGTCTGCATCCCCCCTTTGAGACTGAATAGGTGACTTTGGATTAGTTATCTTTTGGGTCAACCTACTTCAGCCATTTGTTGTGACTGTGAAGTAAGAAAAGCCCAGTCAGTACTGACCTCTCCTTGGAACATTGGGTTTGAAAATAAATTCAAGAATGTTAACTGTTAGAAATTGGGATATTAATTCACAAACATAAATACTAATGATTTAATTCATTTAATTTGTTACATTTCTGTAAATTACTCAAATTAAACTATTAGCATAGAGACAGACAATAAGATTTGCAGAGGGTGACATGAGGGATGTTGCTTCTGATTTTACAGAAATGTATTTTGTTACTGGTTCCTTCAAAATATATCTTTTTGTTCTTTCAAAGTTATCTTCTTCCAATCTGGAATTTTTGCACCACTAAAAAGTCCATAACAAGGTTGCTGCCTGGGAATGGTGGGAGTCTGGCACATCTGGAAACTGTCAGGTTGAGGAAGGCTGTTGCAAAGCATGGCATCTCATCTTAAAACTTCTTCAGTCTCTCACCTGTACCTCTCTTGTCTTTCCTTTCTTACCAACGTGTACACTTCAGTCACTCTTTAAATATCTTTTCTGTTGAAGGTTAATAAGGAGTGATTTATTTCAGTTAGTGGACACTGATTCATACAACAAGTGGATAGCTACAAAGACATATCAGTAAATTCAGAGTGGAGATTTCTTCTTCTGAAAATGCTGGGAGTCTCTGAGCATATGCAGAACATTTTCCTTCACAATTTGATCACTGCATCCTTTCTTTCATTCCTATTCTCAACCAAGATATGTGGCAGAGCACAGATTTTGCCTATAGAAGCAAGGGATCCAAATATAATATAAAACTGTAGTCACAGTTTTAATTATCAGTTCACTCCTCTCTGCCGCTATCTTACCTTAATGGTATAATTAAAAGGGAGTGAGTAAGGAAGAAGAGGAGGAGAGGTGAGTAAAAAGTGGAATGAGAGCAGGGGAGAGAGAAATTGAGAGAAAGAAGCCAAGAGAGAAAGAAATGGGGGATGAGCTTGAGAAAAAGTTTTTATTTAATTATCCAAGAGCCTGGCACTGTGTAATATGCAAAAGAATTCCAAAAGAGCTTGCTGCAGATCACTCCAGTTACACAATAATGTAAAATGGCAATCAATCCATAATATAAGCAATAGAGGGAGAGATGTTACTGAAGAGAATCAAAATGCACATTTCCCCCCTGCCCTTGACAAAAAAAGTAAAAATATTTTTTCCTAAAAGGCCCAAGGAGGAGTACCTGCCTTTGGGGGCTAAGAGGTCTTCTGGCCTAAAAGGCCATTCTGAAAGGGCCCAAATAATATTGTAGAATGATTGTATTATTAGCATGAAATATGTCTTTAGGGTATTTTATCTTACATTTTAAACAGGTCTCATTTTTGTTATGGTTAGTTTTCTAAGAGACACCAGAACTGTTTGCTCTTATATTTGTTAGTAATTGGTAAGTTGCTGATATGTCAAATCTTGCTATAACTGCAACAGTTTGTGCTAAGGGTGAACTAGAAAAAGTGGTGATAGCTTCCTCAACCCTGAGATTAGAACAAAACAAGCTAGTGCTACATTCTGTAATGGTCAAGCAGATCCTGTTCTCAGGGTGACATGGAAGGAGGGAGGAGGAAAGAGTGTTGGCTTCATGCCTGACATTTACTTTACAAATGCTTGATTAAGCTAAAAAGTTCTATAAATGCTTAGTATTTTCAGAATAAAATTGTCCATCCTGACTACTCTGAGCTCTTGGTTGGACTGAGAGGACCTTTGCAGACTGCTAGAAATAGTGCAAATTGAGTCCACTTTAACTGCCCTGGCTCAGTGCTAGGGAATAATGGGAATTGTATTTTTTTCTGAGACATTGAATCTTCTCTGTCAGAGAGCTGTGGTGCCACAATAAACTACAGTTCCCATGATTCCCTAGCACTGAGTGAGGGCAGTTAAAGTGGACTCAATTTACACTATTTCTGGCAGTCTGCAAAGGCCCTTAGTGGGTGAGATTGGAACACCTTGGCCAATGCTGTGTGTGTGTGTTTCTTACTTCCTAACCAGGTTCAGGGCTCATCCCAGCTCCATGTCTTACCTGGCGTGACACAGTAAGGCTAATATTTTGGTCCCTCCCAACATATTATTATTCCCATTATATACAATAGAAGCTAGTCCAAACGTAATCTGTATTTACTGAAGACAATGGCAGTGCACTGGCACTCACCAGAAATATTCTAAACACAGGTTTTCTTCTGTGTCCTCCCCAAATGTGTTGTGATGGTGGTGGGAACCATTTTAAAACTCAGGCAGGTTCATATTGGGAGATCAGATATTCAGGAACCAAGCCATATAATCTGGACTCCATCCTAATATTTCTGAAATACTGTTTCAATATTCTGAAATACTGAAATAGTAGGCCTTCCTGTTTTACTGAATGTGACATAAAGAGGCATCCACCCTAATGAATTCTAACAAATTCTAACAACTTAATTCACTAAAGCATGTTTTTAACTTCAGCGTTAATAGGGAAATCTAGGAAAATCTAGTGAATTAATTACTTAACAGGCTAATCAATGAGTTAATTCCAAGCTCTGATAAATACATGCAATCCTACCCACTTATCAGAGAGTAATCCCCAATGAACGTAGTGGCATTTACATTTGAGTAAAAGTACATAAGAAAAGGATTAGTGCATTGGGTTCTACTTTATCTTATGAAGGTGCTGTTTGTTATGATAATGATATGTAAGTTGTCATTCTAAGGGAGAATCAATTTTTAGTACCTTATTTTCCTGCGTATAAGACTACTTTTTTACCTGCAAAATCTGTGGCTAAAGTGGGGGGGGGGTCGTCTTATACGCCGGATATAAGGATAATGAGGATAGAGGTGCTAAAACTCTATATTTTGACTGGAAAAATGGGGGGTCGTCTTATACGCCGGAGAATACGGTAAATCATTTTAGAGTAGCAATTGGAGTGACAGACTTCAAGATAGACTTCTGTATCTTGGAGCAGCTCTCTGGAATTTAAGGTGGGATTAAAGGGGCATTTATTATCATGTCCATGATTTTGAATATGTTGCACAGGTGACTACAGTGACTATTCATAGCTCAGGGTTATACATTCATAACTGCAGTGCAGGATACCAGCCATTATGTTTAGCATCCATTTGAAAAGAATGTTCCTTGAAGTGATGGAATTGTCACAGCATGTGATTGCCCTCTTGTGTTTAGTGTGTTGTTGTTTTTTTGACAAAGCACACTATTCATTGTGACTTTCATTGGAATGTAAACACGGATTTAGTTTGCCATTCTAACTGCTGAAAACATGGAAATGACTCCTCCTTCTGTAAAATATACTCATTCTGCAGCCTTTGATTAGTGCTTACAACCACATTTGTCTTATTCCAATTTGTAATTAACTCTTACAGAATTAAATTGGGATATAAAAATTAGTACACCAACATAAATAATCTGGCTGCTGAAGTGACAAGTTTTAACAAAATCAACAATAAAATGTTGTGGAAGAAGCACTATTATTTTTATTACTTTTGTGTTTCCATCCTTCACAGAATCTTACAGTGCAAATTGAAATTTTATATGATTTAATCAACTTCAAAATGATGTTACATTGAAGTAACCACTATAAGTCACCAATTTAATTCCACCAAAACCTTAGGT
>CM034710.1:86220471-86234585 GCA_020142125.1 Phrynosoma platyrhinos | reverse complement strand
TGAAAATAAAATATCATATGATTACAGGAAGGTAAAAACAATATAAAAGCAATACAATGGATACTATTTTCCTAGCAAGTAAAACAAAAAATAACATCATACATCAGATTTCTTCATCACCCCTACAATTTACACCAATCAACCCCACATATCTGGATCTTAATTGTACCGCTTTGTATAAGAACTGAGCTGTGCTGTTAGTTATTTTTCAATCTTGACTGCCCATAAAATATGAGATTCTAACTTGGGTATCCCAAAGCAAAGTTCGTCTAATGTGAAGACCAAGATATTGCTCTCTTTCCAGATGGTAAAATTTACATTTAAATAAAATGTGGGATAAATCCTCAATTTCACAATCTCCACAAATACAAGTTCGCTCATTATAAGGAATACCAGTGAATCTTCCGTATCTTACCATGGTGATCGAGTCTGTCTCAAATAAATACCTCCCTTAGGTGTTTATGCATTTGTGTTTTTAAGTAATTTACTCTTTGAAAGGTACTTTTGTATCTACTACGCTATTTGGTTCAGGATTTTCAAAACTGGAATGTGTCCAGAGGAGGGGACCAAAATGGTAAAAGTTCTGCAAGCCATGCCCTATGAGGAGTGGCTTGGGGAGCTGGGTATGCTTTGCATGGAGAAGAGAAGGTTAAGAGCTGACATGATAGCCCTATTTAAATTTTTGAGAGGATGCCACAATGAGGATAGAGCAAGCTTGTTTTCTGCTGCTTCAGAGAATATGATATGGAGCAATGGATTCAAATTACAGGAAAAGAGAATCCACTTAAACATTAGGGGGAACTTCCTGACAGTAAGAGCTGTTTGATAGTGGAACACATTGCCTTGGAGTGTGGTGGAGTCTCCTTCTTTGGAGGTTTTTAAACAGAGGCTGGATGGACATCAGGGATGTTTTGACTGTGAGTTTCTGCATGGCAGAGGGTTGGGCTGGATGGCCCTTGTGGTCTCTTCCAACTTGGTGATTCTATGATTCTAAGTAGGTAGGTGACTTGAAGGCACATATAAACACACATCAAATGCCTGTCCTTGCCACCATCCAACAGATGGATGGAGCCATGACATCAGCTTCTATAACTGCAGTCAGGGTAGATACGTTCCTAATCTAGATGCAGTAGCAAGATCCATGCGGGCAGCTTAAAAGAAATAGCATTGAGCTAGTTGTCACTGCACAAAACATTTTGCTAGGAACTGACTCTACCCTGAAGAACTTCTGTTGATGTCCCAGTCACTGAAGTAGGTGAAATCTGTAAGCACTCTTATAATATCAATGCCTCATCAACCAAACAGAATGGCAGGCA
Organism: Phrynosoma platyrhinos; assembly: GCA_020142125.1. Classification (NCBI taxonomy): domain Eukaryota; kingdom Metazoa; phylum Chordata; class Lepidosauria; order Squamata; family Phrynosomatidae; genus Phrynosoma; species Phrynosoma platyrhinos. The sequence continues at coordinate 86,233,269 of CM034710.1, read as the reverse complement.
AATCAATCTTCTTTATTTGGGTTTTCAAGCCAGTCTCATCATTGGAGCCATTAAGAGAACTTTGAAAATAATTACCTGTAGTGTAATAAATGTTTGTGTACGTTCACTCTTTCCATTTATCAACAAGATACTAAGCCAAGTACTTAATTTTATACAATAGCCTAAAGGTGAGAGCTTGACATTATGCTAATATCCTTCAGCACAAGGAACAGAAGGTTCTCCAACTGTGTTGATAGAGAAAAAGTGTTTAGCAACACATTGCAACTGTTCTCTCACCCCCTTTATTTCTTAGTTGTTGTTCTTCTTTTTTTTTAAGAATCCAAATCCTATGGTAATTTATGCTATTAAAAAGTGCCAAGCAAGATACATATCAATATTAATATAAAGGCTTTTAATTTTTAAAAACAACAACAAGAACAAGAAATCAGCCAGGAAACAGTGTTAATAAAATGTAGTATAATATTAAAATGTTATGTCTTGTATTTAATATAATCAAATACTGTATGTCTCATACTTAATATAATCAAATATGAATTTATTTTAAAAGCCTTAACATTTAATGTAGCTACAGTTCTAAGTCAAAACCTACATTTCACTATTAGAGTTATGATGGCAACCACAATTTGCTATCAAGGCTGTATGTCTCATGCAATGCAAATATTGCTAAAGAGTCACTTTCACACAGGTGTAGCAGCTTAAATACAGAATCTGCCTCTGTTTTATATATCCAGATTTTTTGAAAGACTGCTGGCTGAGTATTACAGCATTACTGTAAGAAGTAAGAGTAACAGAAGAAGAATCAATTTGAATGGAGTTTGTAATCAATTTTAATTTTATTTTGTTTAATACTATTGATGTTAAGTGAGATTAGGTGACTAGCAACTATGAAACAGAGAACTTTTTAAGTAGTTCTTTCCTACCTGTTAATGTTCTTCCTGAATGGATGTTTAGATGAGAGCTATATATTCATCAGGCAACCTGTTATAGCTTTTATCATTTTAAACTTTAGTGTTGATTTATATCAAGGACTCTGAAATGGGAGTTAGAGTGTTGTTGTTATCATTGTTGTTGTTGTTGTTGTGTGCCTTCATTTCCCACTTATGACAACCCTATCATAGGACTTTTTGGGGCTGAGAATGTGTGACTCATCCAAGGTCACCCAGTGGGTTTCCATGGCCAAGGGGGAATCAAACCCTGGTCTCCAGAGTCATAGTCCAATGCTCAAACAGCTACACCTTGCTGGCTTGCACATACTTGGGTGGAAGGGATGAGCCCCCATAAAAGGATCAGAGCACTCTGGAGAAATAAATCACCAGAAACAGTTGGCAAAGCCACTTCAAGCTACACAGAGAGAGAATCTACTAACTAACTAAAATCTGTCAACAAATATGGAAAACAAAGCAATGGCCTACAGACTTGAAACACTCAATATACATTCTGATCCCCAAGAAAGGGGACACCAGGGATTTCAGTAACCATAGGACCACTGCATTAATATCCCAGGCAAGTAAAGTGATGCTCAAAATTCAAAAAAAGAAAAAAAGGAAAAAATTGATCATATATGGAGTGAGAAATGTGAGATGCCCAAGCTGGGTTCAGGAATGAAAGCGACACTAGGGATCATATTGCAAACATACATTGGCTAATGAAGCATGCCAAACAATTTCAGAAGAAAATCAGCCTGTAGTTTAAATATCATAGCAAAGCCTTTGGAATTGTCTACACTTATCAAAACACTTGGCCTCAACTCACATTTTCCTGACCCACAATGACTCACAGCAACCAGTTAACACCATACACTAACAATCATAGCAAAGTGACATTGTCCTAACAGCCACACATTTCCCCCTGAACTCATTCACTCCCACTGTTTTTTGCCTTCCCAGCATGCATCAACCTATCATCTAATAGTTGTTATCATTTTCCTGTCAATCTGGACCACCTTGCAAGCTGAGTGGATGCTTCTTCATTCAGTCCCCTTATCCCTTTTGCCATTTCAGTGAATGAATTTTAATTGTGTACACACAGACAGACAGACAGACAATGGAGAAAGAAAAAATAAAAATATATTTTATGTACTGTATCTTTTATTTATAGAAATATGCAACTATGAAATCAGTGGTGAGGGGTTAGGTTGGGCTATCCCCTCCTTCTTTCCCACCTCAGTGTCACATTATTTTTATCCTTTGTAATATTCCCGCATTCTGATCCTCCACCCACCCACCCACCCAGATAAGCATTGTGTCATCTTTGTTTTTATGTCAATGATTGGAGCATGCACATTCCTTCTCCCCCCCACCCAACCATCATTTGGGGAGACATCTCATACACTCCCTCACACACACACACACCATACATACATTGCAGATTTTCACATAAGCAAGTGAGAAAATGATTGGGAGAAGGGAATGTGAGCGGTCCATTGACTGAAATAAAAACAAAGGCCACAAAGATGACATGAACAGGTGGGGAGTGCATTGGAGTGGGAGGAAAAGTACAAAGAGTACAAACAAACATGACATTCAGGTGGGGGGGGGAGGAAGAGGGATAGTAGCCCAAACTAGCCCCTCATGCTCATCTTATGACTGAACACACATTGGAGGTAGAAAAATATGGTGACACACTCCAGATTCGCTGGACCCAACCAGCTCTGCCCACCAAAAACTCCCACCTCTGATTCCACACTGAAGCCAACTTGGAGCACCAGCCACACACAGAAAAATCCAGATTTTTAGAAGAAATTCAGGGTAAAAGGTGACTTTTTAGAAATTGGATTAAAGCCCTCTGAATTGCATTCCCTGTGAATTTGCAACAACTCCCTGTGAATCATCAAAAACATTGTGGCTACTGCAAGGTCAGTACAGTTTTTTCATCAGTGTAAAGAAGGACTTTGATTATGTAGATCTGGCAAGAGGGCCAGGAAAGGCTGTATTTTATCACACTGTATGTTTAACTTGTACACTCAACATATCATACATAAAGCAGTATTAGACTTGGAGGAAGGAGTTATCAAAAGTGGAAGACATCAACAATTTAAGATATGCAGAGGATACCGTATTACTAGCAGAAAATAGCAAAGACTTGGAACAATTACTGAAGAAGGTCAAGGAAAAAAGTGCAAAGGCAGGTTGACAGGCAAATATGACGAAAACAAAAGTAATGTCCACAGATGATTTACATAATTTTAAAGAAGGTGATGAAGACATTGTCATAGTTCAAGATTGTCCATACCTTGGATCAACCATTAATCAGAGTGGAGACTGCACTCAAGAAATTGGGGAAGGTTCAGACTTGGAAGGGCAGCTATGAAGAACTAGACAAGATCCTGAAGCATAAACATATATATTAGAATACTAAAGTTAGAATTGTCCATGCCATCATATTTCCAATTTTTTTGTATTATTCTGAAAGCTGGACAGTGAAGGAAGCTGATGGAAGAAAACCAACCCATTAAAATGTAGTGATGGAGAAGAGTTCTACAGATACCATGGACTGCTGAAAAGATAAATAGTCATAGAGAAAAAAATTCCCTAAAAGCCAAGAAGACTAAATTGTGACTGTTGTACTTTGGACATATCATGAGAAGACCTGACTCACCAGAAAAGACTATAATGCTTTGCAAGGTAGAAGGCTGTGGGAAGAGGGGAAGACTGCATTCCAGATGTATAGTCTCAATCAAAGAAGCCACGGCACTGATTCTGCAAGACCTGACTAGGGTTGTTGATGATAGGGTTGGAGGTCTCTCATTCATAGGGTCATCATACATCTATGTTGACTAGACAGCAGATAATAACAAGTTGTTGTTGTTGGTATTATTGGCATTCTTTGTTTTCACTGTTTTGCAAAAATATACATGCAGTTATACAAAATTCATAATGACTTCCCTGACAGTCTTGAGTACCCCCCCCCGAACACACACCTTAAAAATAATTCCAGATTCTCTAATTCATATAACCTTTGTTTTTGTTGTTGTGTGCCTTCAAGTCATTCTAATTTATGGCAACCCTAAGGCGAACCAATCTGGATCTGAAAATGTGTGATTCGTCGCAGGTCATTCATGGCCAAACAGGAAATTGAACTCTGATCTCCAGAGTGCTAGTCCAATGCTCAAACCACTACACCACACTGGTTCTCATATAACCTTTACTATTGCTTAAGTTTTAAAATGTTAAGGTGTCTTATTTTTTTTAATCGTCCCCATTGCTGTTTGCTTTTCGAAACAGTCACTGTAAATGTATATAATAATGAAACTTTTAAAAATAAAATCTTTTGGAAGGATTTTAATCTTTTTACAAGAAAATTTGTCCTAAAAATACTTTAAGTTGCAATTCTCTTTATTATTTCCTGGGAGTAACACAAGGGGTCCTACTTCCAAGTAAACATACATGGGACACACAATAAATTCAAGACATTTAAAGTCAGTTTGCTATAAATATTTCAATCTTTTTTTTTTGTTTAAAAATAAATTTAACACATAAGTATGGGCATACATAGACACTGAAACAAACCTACATATAAACATACAACAACAATCTCCTTTCCCCTCCCTTCCTCCTCCCCCTTAAAAGACTTCCTGCTTATTCTCCACTTGGTTTCTTAAATAATAATCTTTTTGCGTCCTAATTATTATCCATGGTACCTTTTCCATTTAATACTAAACTGTAGATACACTGACCAGGTTTGTGTAATCAGAAGATATCTACAGTATTACAAAATAGATGGTGTCATTGTTGGGCCATATATAAAGACACCAATCTACATTCCCACCTACTCACCTTTACTTCCATGATACCTTTACCTTGACCAATAAATCACATCACTTATCTTCTTGATTACACAGGTTGCCCATATTGGTTCCCTTGTTGGTCTGAATTAATCCCAATAAACAGATGATGAGCAACTGTTTGTAATGTATTCCCCTTTTGCTGGGCAGTCAATTGTAAAATATGAGGATTGTATGCAGTGTCTTTATTGCCTCTTGGTTTGTCTTTTGACAAATATACTGAGCTACCTTTTGGACCCAGGGCAGGGAGAGCTATGCAACTCCCTGGAAGTTGCTCACATGAAGGGAATGCAGCAAGGCACGCAAGACAGTAATATTTCTGGACTCTATAATTCACTGATGGGGTCAGATCAAGAGAATTATTGCTTTCAATGGGCCTTGCCCTGTGGCACCTTCAGCATAATGGATGGTTTTGCAGTGTAAATATTCACTGATTTTATATAACAGCCTCTACTGTTAAAAAAAAAAGGTGGGGGGATATTCCTGCTATCTCACAAGGGAAGTGAAACTGCTATTGTTGAACAAAATGTTGTGTTGAAGTCCCTAAATAAGGTACCACAGTGCATGAGTGTATGCATGTTTCAAATTCTCTTTTACTTTGCTTTGCTCCAAGACACATAGAAGACGAAAATATATATGCACTTCCCCTTTGGCAAACTTAATTTGCAGGTAACTACAGTTTGTTTCTTCAATAAGATTTTTACATTAAATGGGGAGTCTATGTGTCTGTTTAACATCATTAAGGGAATATTATATTGACTACAAAGGCTTAGTGGTGTAACCAGCTTCTATGTGGTTATATCAATCTATTTTCTGTATCATTGTACACTAGTTTTTTTGCCCCCCAGAGTACTCCATGTATGCTGGGAAAGTGTCAGAAATAATGACTGTCTACCTATATCTGCAATAAAATGTAGAGCATGGATATTATAGTTGTAAGTATCAAAGATTTATTTCATGACTGCAGGTAATGATGAATCTTTTAGCACAACTAATGTCTAGAGGAAACCTCTCTTCTTCTCTGAGCTGTCACAGAGAGACTATTTATAGGGTCCTTAGTGCAGTGGGGTTTTAGCATAAAGAGGCAATGCTTCTAAGGTGCCTCCGGATTGGAAATGTTAGCAAGGGCTTCCTCTCATTGAAGATCTCTTAGAAGATGGCATAAGATTCTGTCTTTGTGTGTTTATGTCCACCCAAAGACAGGGGACAGATGTTAAACATCAGACCATTAATCCCTGAGCCCAGGTTCCTGTGACAGTGCATACCCAACAGAACGAGCCCTTTGCCTTAGCTCAGTGTAAATGTCACAGTTTACTGCTGATTTACAGAACAGGGTCAGGCCATTAGAAACTTGGCAATCTTCTGTACAGCTGGAAAACAATATGCATGATAAGCTAAAATTCAATACCTACTTTCACTAATTAAATGGGTTCCCACCAGGACAGGAGGAGGGGAGGGGAGGGGAGAAAAAGGAACGACTCAACAACACAAATTACAAACACACAGGCCTTTTCTGCATTCCTCTGCATTTTTCATAAGAGGATCAGGCTCCATTTGGGGACTTAGGATACCCAAGAAGGACTTAACCCTAAGACAGTTTTCTTGCTTGCTTAGTTTGCAGCAAACGAGGTTGCATTTCAGTAAGATTTATTATTCATGATGTTCTCCAAATAGGTCATTGCAGGGTGTGCCAATATGCTTTTGTCTTGTCAAATCAAAGAGATGAGAATATGAAAAGCCACCGTAGCAATATTTAAAATGCCCTCTTTTGAATTTTGATTTTAAAAAAATCTGGCATGAGTTAGATAACTGCTGGAACTCAAAATCTTACCCGTTTCTTAGAATGATACCCACCTCCTGCCAAAATGCCATCCTTTCATTTCTGATTTGAACTCCCATTTCTTTTCCATTTAAGCTAGGCAATTTGGATGCTCCTCAATTTAACTTGCTGAAACATGAGATTGAAGTGTCATCATTAGAAAACTATGTATTGCTCCAAAGACACAATAATTACATTTTCCTGCAAATGAGTGCATGAATAACCGTAAATATTTAAAGAAGCAAGTTTGAATGCCCAAAACAGCATCCAGCCAAATAAAATATTATGAAACGGCCACACTGTGGAATGACTAACTGCTTCCACTTTCTGAGGTCACTGAGATGGGTAGAAATAGAATGGGGGTGCATGGAAATGACAGCAATTTTGCATCCTGGAGTACAATATTAAGATATCAGGAGAACAAATACTTTATTTGAACTACTTTATTATGAACTACTCAAATACTTTATTTGAACAAATACTTTATTTCCAGTTCAGACTGGACCCCTGAGCTTTCCCAACTACTGAATAATGAATAAAATTTAGCTCAAATATGGTTGGCTTCCAAACTGGGAAGGAAGAGGCTGAGCAGCTGAAGGTTTTAACTAAAAATATTTTTAAAAGCTAGAGGCTTGAACACAAACACATACTGTACGGAAAAAAAATAACCAAAATAACAATCATGCTACTAAAAATCTGGTAAGTATAAATGTAATCAGCCAATGTAGAAAAGAACATTCTAAATCTATTAATATTTTTGAAGACATTATTACCCAGCCACCCCACTGCTTTGTGACTCGTCATCTCAGCAATTTTATTTCCCTTAAAGCATCATCTAAGTGGTTTTCTTCCCCTGTGAGATCCTCTTCCACAACCTTTGCAGGATATGGCCCACTGCTCCCCTGCAGGAGAACTCGATGATCATTAACAACCAAAGACACTTCAGGCGCATGCCAAGGCTGTGGTGTCTCTAAACCCTTCCTGTCTCCTATCAAGATTCATCTCCTGTCACTGTTCCAGGAGCCGAAAAAGCCTTCTCATTACAGCACTGTTCCCCCTCTTGCAAGAAGCCCTGATTGCTGCACTGGTGCCTTTGGAAGGCAAAGATGTAATTTAGCAAAATAATGTACCATGCTGATTAATTTAATGTAGCCCATGACTAATTATGGTAATTCATTACATCTACAATTAGGCTAAGTAATTTATTGCACTGCAGTCTCATAAAGGAGAGGATTTATATCGAGTTTTGAATGTCACCCAAAGGACATTTCTGTACCTTGTCTTTACTGGAGCGGAATAAGGCTACCAGCTGAGATGAGCCCCCCCCCCAAAAAAAATTAAAACTCGTTATACAATCTCCCTCTGCCATATTTGATGTTTGTATCGCAGGCAACAGTACCCAGGCAGGAGAAGACCTGGCTAGATCCTCTTCTTGCAATTGATCCTTTGTGATTCCTTGGCATTGAGACTTGGGGTGTGTGTGTTAATAATAATAATAATAATAATAATAATAATAATAATAATAATAATAATAATAATACAAATTTAATTCTGAGAGTGGCTAGGAAACCCAGCATGTGGAATATCCAGCTCCTTAGACCTTTCCTTCATCAGTTTGGGGCAAGACTATCAGGAAAGCATCAAGTTTAGCCTTGGATCTCCTTATTTTTGCAGGTTGTAATGCAGTCTGTTTCAACAAAGGCTTTGTGTGCGCACTTGTGAGTCTATGTGCGCATGCCTTTGGCTGAAAAGAGGGGGAGAAGGGAAAAGACAGAGCATCTCCGTTTGCTCTGGAGAGGAGGATGGAGGGAGAGATGCACACATAGCATTATTGTGAAATACAGCCTCCCTGGTATCTCTGCAGCAGGGTCCTCTCCAGCACTGGGGTACTTCAGAGACCAATTTGTTTCGCTGATCACTGTCTCTTTGACGTGGCTGCAAATGTTACCTTTCTTTTTCAATCAAAAACACAGCAGGGTGTGCCATCTGTTTGGCACAGCCTCTCGCTCTCTTCCCCAGTGCCTTTTTGTGCTGATCATTTTACATGGCAATTTGTTCTTAAACCAAAACCTTCCCATTTTTCCCTAATTTCCATCTCGGCTTTTTTTTTTAGATTAACTTTGGGGTTCCCTCCCTCCCCATATATATATTTTTCCACTTGTATTCTCACATTTGTATCTAGTGCCTTAAAGGTTCAATGCATAGATTATTAATAAAATCTCAGAAGAGAACTGAAAGGAGATCTTTGACCATCAGCTGGCTGACTACCTGTAAAAATAAATAAATGAATGATTTAAAATGGACTTGTTTACCAAAGCTATTTTTCCTGTTTTCTCTGATGTGTTCCACACTATTTTACTTTTTTAAATGGTTTAACCCATCTGCTAATTCAACGATTAATAGCAAAGCTCCCTCCCCTCTTTTTTTGTTAAAGCAAATTAATATAAAATCTGCTGCATAACATTTGCTTCTCACTAGATCTACATAATCAGGACAGGGAAAGGATGTCAGATACAGGTAGTTCCAGTACCAGAACTGGAGGTGAGTACCCCCATTGGGATTTTAGTGGAATTTGTGTTGCTTTTGCAAATAAATTCCTTTTTGCAATGGAATTACCCCTACTTTCCTAATAGTCTTGCTATGTGTTTGCATAATCCAGCCCTCATTAGAGTTCAATATCATTCTGCTTTTTTAATGTTTAATTCCCAGTTATGCAGGAAATAGAAGCAGAAGCCAGATTCCACTGCAATTATGGACAAGTTTATATCGCACTTGTGTAAATATTTTTCTCTTTTGCTCCTCTTTTGCCTTCCCTATAAGAATTTAAAATATTTTCAGTATTCCTTCCTCAAGTCCAAAAGCAATGCCAATACTTTTTCTTCCTGTAATAATGGGTTAAATGCAAGCTTAGGAATTCAGTGAGCCCAATGAAAGCTTTTATTTTTTATTTTAGAAGAGCCATAACTAAATATTCTTTGGAGCTACATTTTGCTCCCTTCAACAGCAATGCTGAGTCTTCCAATAGCCAGGAAGAATTTAGACCAGCAATAGGTATGCCTGCTCTCTTCTCTGGATTGGAGTGAGATCTGGTGAAAACAAAGCTATCAATACAAGAGATGAAGGGGTTGGAATATACCTTATTTTCTGGCATATAAGACTACTTTTTAACCTGCAAAATCTGGGGTTAAAGTGGGGAGGTCGTCTTATACGCCGGGTATAAGGAGGTTCATGGTAGGTTTGCCCTAGTGTCATCATCAGTTGGAAATGACTTGAAGGTGCACAGCAACAACAACACAGTTTTGGAAGTCATACTCTTCCCAAACTCTATATTTTAACTGGAAAAGTGGGGGGTCGTCTTATACGCCCAGTCGTCTTATACGCCGGAAAATACGGTACCTATGCCTTTTATTCAGTCCAGACAAGTTAGCTAATGTTGTGGTATGTATTTACTGTCAGTTTTATTACAATAATAAGGTATTTGCATAGTAAGGGGAACATTTTGGCCAAGCAACTTTTTCAGAGTGCTGACGTACAGAGATTTTTTTGGCTGGGTAATGCTGTTGGTTCATTTACATTGAGAATGGAGTCAAGAACCCTGAGAAACTTCTACTTTGGATTTACAGGCAAAAGAAAAGTAAGCCCTTCTTCAAACAAAACAAGCTTCTTCAAACAAAATAAACTAGAGTAGATATAGGACATTGTGTTGCATTTTTTAAAAAAACAGCAATGTTGATTATTCCTTTTAATTATTTAACAAAATGCCTTGCTATTGTTCCACATCCATCAAGAAAGGAAATCATTTGTCTATCTAGAGCATGTTAACTAAACAGAAACACAGATCAGATTGCCTTTTTTTTTTTTTTTTAAAAATGATCTCAGTAAAACAAAACACAGAAATGCTTCATTCAATAATGTAGGTCACAACACTACATTTCATTCAATATTAATCTTAAAAATGTAAAAAAAAATTAAGACTACAAAACAGGCTGTAATAATATTCCTGTCTGAGTAGACTTCCAGTGCAATTAAGTAATCAATAGGAGAGTATTTATTATCACAGTCCCATCCATGAAGATAAGCATGTTAGCAAACCCCTGAGCCTTCAACCTTTCCTGTTTGACCATTTGTTGCTCTTTGATAATATTTATTTCCTCTCAGAATATTTTTTTTTTACAAGTCTACAGAAACTGTTTTGATTGCAACTCTTGTTGTACAACCCATTGTGTCCTCACATTTCCCATAATATTGCTTGGCATTATTTAAAAGTCACTAAGCTGGAGTTTTCATGTGTCCATGTATGCTGCATGGAAGGGCACGTGATCTTGAAATATGACAAATCCCATATTTGATTTGTCAAATGTGATGACTTGGCCTTATCAATCAGTTGGTCATATATTACTGTCCTCATCACTGTCAGAGAGTCACAAATTGTTACTATTTCTACCCCAACATTTGGTTCTTCTGGGTGCAATTCCCATTATCCTTTGCTATTGACTAGGCTAAGACTGATGGGAGTTGCAATAAGCAAACACTGAGAGGCAGCACTTTATCCACTCCAGTCCTTAAGGAATACTTGGAAGAATAGGAAGCAATGCTAGAAAGCCTCTCTGCATTATTTCCAAGCTGTCAGTCATGTCCAAAGCTCAGCAGCAGGACACCTGCCCTTCAGAGAGAAGATCCCAGATTCAGTCCCTGGAATTGCCCAGATGTGGCTTGGAAAAATCTTGCCTGAAAACTTGTAAAGCTTCTGCTAATAAAGGGAGTGAGCTAAATGGACCAGTAATATGACTTGGTAAAAGGCAGCTTCCTGTGTTCCCTATGTGAGTCATCCATATTCACAGCATGCTTTGGTTTCACAGTTACAAGTGTGGAAAGGAGAAGGAAAAACTCTGGCAGACGTACCAGTGAGCACCTGAATAATGGAACAAGTGGTTCAATATAAGCAACATGTTTAGGGACTTGAAATAATCTCTGTGAGAAGTTAAATGTGGAGTTTGAAGGTGGAAGCCTGGATGGAGACATTCAGGAGTGGACAATAATGGAGCTTCAGGGTAGTGGTGGCTTCCACATTGACAGGGCAGTGACTCTGATCTCTACTTTACAGGTACAGGAGTACTGAAACCTCTCCACAAAATGGTCTTAGCATACTGTCACTATGGATGTGCCTTCAAATCATTTCTGACTTATGGCAACCCTGAGGTGAGTCTATCACAGGGTTTTCTGAGGTTGAGAGTGTGTGACTTGTCCAAGGGCACCCAGTGGCTTTCCATGGCTGAGCAGAGAATCAGACCCTGGTCTCCAGGGTCATAGTCCAACACTGAAACCTCCTATTGTTCCTATTGTTCGATAGCCCTGTAATGTTTGCACTGAATGATGGTTGTAAGCCCAGTAGACAGTTAGTGTTATGCATGCCTTACACTCCAGCCTTCATACTTAAGTCTTAGGGTGTTCTTAGATCCATGTCTGCTCAGGATCCTCAAGTGGGATCACTGGCCAAGTGAGTCACAACTGATATCTGTATTGCCCGCAACTGTGTATGTTGCACATCATATCCCTTCAAGCTCACTTCCCCATTGGTAAATGGAATCTCCTTGCATTCTTGGTAACCATCATTGGGGTTCTTGTTAAAAGCAAACAGAAGGACTAGAGAAGCATGAGAATGTAGGTCATCCCCTTCAAAGACAGTGTGATATCCCAAAAATTATTGCTTGGCTCTGGCCTCCTGTAGATCTCCAGGTGGAAACAGGCCGTGCATGGTATTCAGATTCTGTCAAAGAGAAGAAGCCTTAATGACAAAACAGAGAACAGATTCTGTGAATTATTACTTCTCTCTGTGGATTCATTCCACCGTAATTAGGAATTTGGGATGATGATAAAGTTGAAATTCCAGAGGAAATAAATTAATTTGCACCACATAGAAGAGAATACCATGGGCTGAATGTATTATACCATAAGCTTAGGTGTAACGAGCTACAGGTAACAAACCTTTCTATAACTGATCACTTTTTGGATCAAAGGAATGTAAGGACATCACGTTTCACAAATGACATAATGAATAAGAATAAAGTCACTTTATTGTTGTAACAAATAACACTTTTGGTTATTTTCAAAAGTTATCTTTTAAGGGCACTTTTGGGCATTTTTAGAAACTGGCAGGCATTTTCCAAGTTTTACTCTATCCTTTTATCAATTCTAA
>CM034710.1:86199933-86210328 GCA_020142125.1 Phrynosoma platyrhinos | reverse complement strand
GTACTCCAAAGCTCAAACCATGCTGGTTCTCACTCTGTCAATATACATGCATAGAGTTACAGCTTAACAATGCATATCTATGCATGTTCGCTTAGATGTAAATCTCACTGTGTCTAATAATACTTACTTCCAAGTAAATATCAATAGGAAAGCCTAACCGTACCTGTTCATTGTACAGCACAGAGTACAATGGCCGCCATTTATCCTGTTAGTCCCTTCCCAGTCTGTCACCGCAAACAGACCTCAGTCATTGGATTGTAAGTATAAATAGTCCCTAAGAGCTGAGGATCTCTTGATACAGAGACTGGATAAAGGTTGAAGGATAATGAAACAGAGGTACAAGAATGTTTGCACTTCTACTATTGCTGATTTCTGGGATCAACCACAAAAGTCATGGCTATATATATTTTGTGGCTTGGTGATGTACAGAAGTGAAGCTGTTCATTTTTAGCATGCATACACAGAGGCTACTCTCATCCGTGGCCATAGGAAATGCAGATACCATTAAACAGACACAAAGATGCCTTTGTAAGAGAACAATTTTGAAGCGTGAAGCCAGACAACCAACTGAATTACTATATGGGGATGCATATGAAATCGTTGTACAAGGTAGCGGGAGTTCATCATAGTGGCATTGCAATGGAAGGCATTTGCATTACCCTTACTTCTTTGAATAAATTCAGATGACAGCTCCATTTCATTTCTTCATTCAGTTTGGAGGCCAGATGGCATTAGAATCATTTACTTCACCTTGTTGTGTTTAATTACTACAATCAACACACTATTTTCCAAATTAATCATAACAAAGTAATTTCATTAGTAACACAGCAGGCTGTTGAATTATTAGCATCATAACAGTTTGCAAACAATTAAACTTTATTTGAACCTTAAAAATTTGCAGCGTGGAACATTAGTGTAAGATCTAACAGCAGTATAGTACAAATCTAGTACAGAGCAAATAATCAAGCAAAATGTTGCATAAAATATGACTAAGAAAACAGATCTCTTAGTTTTTCGAGGAATGAAAAGGAAATATAAGTAAACAACAAGAATAAAGCAATTAACATATACTTCAGTCACATTAACAGGGTACCTTCTCTTTCCCCCACCCAAAGGTTATGATATTTGTCAAGATTTCCAAACAAACATTTCATCCCTTTTACTTTGCTAGCATATTCCAACACCATCTCTGATTAGAAGGTGGGGATATCACATCTTTGCAAAAGCATCCTCGTTTTTAATATATATGTGTATGCGCATGTGTGCTAAACATATCAGTTTGTATTATGTGAGAAAAAGGTTATGAAAACAATAAAATTGCAGCTGTCTCACTATCAATAGGAAAAAATGGTTTGAAGGGTCTGTCATTAGTTAGCTAAGGACTCCCTCTCCTGGATTTACATGAAAAGGGGAAAGGAGTCCCTTCAAATATTTGGGGCTCTAAAAGATTCATCTGAGCATGACACACAATGCTGGGGGATGGGGTTCCTAGCAGTCCAATGTGCTGTGAAAGTCTACTGCCATCTACTGGCCAACCCTGATAAATAAATAAAAACTCTCTGGATTTGCCATATTTAATGCAACACAGCAGTGATGCAATTCCTGGTGTTTTGTTTTTTTTTAAAAAAAGCATTATTACTCAGGGATTTAGATCAGGCACATAAAACTGCAGAATGATTTAATCTCTGTAAAGACTATCCACAAACCACCTCACTTTAAATAAAATCTCCCAACGAATTTAAACAATGCCCATATTTTTGTTGTTTTTATTATTATTATTATTATTATTATTATTATTATTATTCATTTTGAGTTGCTACTGAAATTGAAATTCCGCCATTGTATATATGCAAAGACAGAGACTTTGTAAAATTGTTTCAAGACTATAAAAGTTTAACCAGCAAGGAGGTAGCTGCATTGAATATTTCTTTGCTACAGAGGGCTGGGAATCCTTAAAGTCATTTGATTCATTTCGGAGGAATGATGGAACCCTATACATGCCTGTGGTCCTGAGAGGCTTATGGAGAATTACTCCCTGTAAAATGTGTACAATTTATGTTAGTTGTGTTGAGGCCCCATGGAAATCAATGTGAAGTAGGGTTGCCAGATTAAAAATTGGAGTGACATCCTGGTACCTTTAATGATTGCATAAAAAGGGGGATTTCAAGCATCACCTGCTGAAATTGCCTCTTCGACAAACCAGATGGATAGACTCGATCAGTGGGGTTATGGGAAAGGTCTTGCAGGATCTGAGCAAGGCAGTGGAGGATAGGGATTCTTGGGGATGTCTCATCCATAGGGTTGCCATGAGCCGGAACTGACTCAAGGGCAGCTAACAATACAACTAACCATTAAAGGTATTGGAGCCATCTTCAGTTTTCACTCTGGTATACTTAAATCAAATACAGTAATGACTAATTAAAGTCTCATCATTACAGAGAAAAATGTCATGCCTAAGTCTAAACTCAACAGTTTTGTATGGTAGTTTTGTATGGGCAGGGAGCAAGATGTGTGTGTGTGTGTGTGTGTGTACATATATGGAATTATGTACAGGGGATCAATACTCATCCTAAAGTCCAAAGGAGCAGCGTGGGAACTAATGGCAATCCGTTTGCCTGAGTAGGCATCAGTTCCTAGAGGAGACAGGAATAAATCAATTCCTAGGTTGCTGCATGTTTGCTTTCCTTTCAGTGAAACATTAAGACTTTTCTTTTGGAAACTGATTTTATATTAAAAAAAAAACATTTTATGGTGCTGTACTGTGTTTTAATCTGTTTTAAAGTAAGTTTGTTTTAATTCTGTTGTTATCTGATACCATTTCAATCTTGATTTTGCATGTGTTCTATTGTATTCTGTCTTCTTGTAAGCCACCTTGAGTCTCAGCCTGGGAAAAGGCAGGATATAATAAAGGAATGAATGGATGACATGGTGAAAGTGAGCTACTACAAAGAGCAAAGCAGTATCATGTGGGCTACAAAAAATAAAACCTAGTATTACTGGTTTTGTCCAGGGGCTTTTTCACACTGCACAATTGTAGCACTATGATTCCCCCCTTTGTAGACTGAGGAGGCACTAGAGTTCTCTGGCTGAGAATTTTAATTGCTCCTGACTAAACTGCAAATCCCAAGATTCCATAAAATGCAGCCACAGCATTTTAAATGGCATCACAGTGCTATATTTGTGTACTGTGAAAGGGCCTCTAGTTAATTCTGGTCTTTGGCAACAGTTTTCTATATTAAGTTGGCAAATCACCAAAAGCTACAGTCTATGTACACTCTTCTGGTGTTTTCTAAGAGAGGTGAACGTTTCTGATACTGCTAGTGCTATCGGTGCTGCTCACCTGAAATAGTGTGAATTAATTTATATACATTTTGATCACTGGTTGTTTGTGATGTAATTCCGAGTACAATGCTGACAAACAAGGAACCATTAGGAAACGGAGTTATCAAAAATGTAACTTGCCTTTCTGAAATTGCCACTTGTTTCCAAATAGGAGAAGAAATTATGGTAAAATAAAATTAGGATTATCCCACAAAATTATTGTTACAATCCCTTTCACATTTATGGTCTATTTCAACATGTGGCTGGTGAACATATGGTCTTAGGTGTGTCTTGAGTTAAAAGATGGAGATGGCATAACATTATATTTAGTTATGTTAACAATGTGTTTCTAAAGAGCAAACAATGTAAAAATCAGAGTGAGGCAATGCTTTTTGGAACAGAATTACCCTCACATTGAATGAGCAAACACTTCTGAATTCTTTCAGAGCAATTTCTGAAGGGGAACTGCTTTCACAAATATATTTAGCAGCTCTACTCCCTCCAAAAACAAACAAATAAAACTCATCAGAGTTTGGAAAATCTGCATTTGTATGGTTTTGAATTATACTGCATTGTTTTAAATTAGTTTAAAACTGTTGTTTACTTATCAGGATTTTTAATATGTTTTAAGCCTATTTAAATTACTGTTTTAAGCTGTTTTAAAATGGTACAATTCATTTTATTGTATGCCAGTCAGATTCCTGGTTATACTGCAGGAATACAAAAATTATGAAGGGGTGTGATGATGATGATAATGATGATGATGATATACCACCATAATTGATATTCACATCTGGTATGATTGTGAAACTGAGAATCATCATCCTATTGTTGCTGTTGCTATTGACTTAAGGTAAAGATTATTTTGATCTAAACCTCTTGTCCAATGGACCTTAGTGTGAGCAGTTTGACATTTTTGCTGCTCATAGAACATTACCTCATTTTGCAAGGAGAAATAATGTCTTCCAAACAGACACTGAAGCATATGCAACAGCAACCTGCGGCAATCCTGTATGATTCTGGGCAAGGGGAGACTTTCTGCTTTGCTCATCTTTAATAGAATCTTGGCTTATAAAGGTAACTTAGTGTATTTGCTCTTAAAGACCTTATGTAGCCAAATCAGATTGTCTACTTAGCTTCACAATATAATCCCTATTTTATGTGATTTTTGATTGTTTAAAGACCACCCAATGTGATTAACCCAGGAGAATGACAGTGTAGTAGTCAAAAGCAACAACACCAAATTGCATGGAAGCAATAGAATCAGAAAGGGGGAAGGAGGGGAGATGGTGTGTTTATCTGCGTTCACATTGCCTGCTGATTTATGGGGACTTAAGAACTTCATAAGGTTTTATTAGGTAAGGAATATTCAGAGGTTGTTTTTTCAGTCCCTTCCTCTGAAATATAGCACATGGTACTCGTTGGCAGTCACCCATCCAAGCTCTAACCAGGTCTGACCCTGCTTAGCTTTCAAGATCAGACAGGACTTGGTGCCTTTAGGGTATTTAGGTTCACCACTAAAACGGTGAAAGTTCAAAAATATTTGCAGTGTGGGACAGTATTTCACGCTCCTTCAAAAACACTACTTTTGACCAAAAATATATAGGATTTGATGCAATGGAATACAACATAAAGCTTTTCCAATTACTTTTAAAAACAGCTATTATATTATATTTTATTGTAAGCATGCTCTACTATCCCAGTGTCATGGACCTTTGAACCTAATTTAACCTACTTCAACATAATGAATGTACAGTAAAAAAAAATTAACATTAGAGAAATGTGAAGCAAGAACATTCACAGAGGAGATCCATATCACAGGTGCCAAGGAGAAACATAAATACCCTGAGAACATTTTCAAAGTCACTCACATAGAAATGAATGTGAATTGGTCCACATCTACCTATTGCTAATGTAACTAGTCCTGCTTAAGATATATTTCTTGTATGTTGTGCCCATTTATCAAAAGGATAATAAATGCTGGACTAGTATGTTCTCATATAACTCCCACTGCCAAAATGACAGTGGGCAGTTTACCATACAATAGTATTTTTCAAAAACCCGAACAGCATCATAGTCAGTGTGTGTGTGTGTGTGTGAGAGAGAGAGAGAGAGAGAGAGAGAGAAATATATTAATGAAAACCAGGCACTTGTGAGTTTTCATCTTGTGTTGGTATCTATGCAAGTCATCATCTAATTTGTGGTGTCCACCTGAATAGAAAGAGAGAAAATAAACAGTCTACAGTTATGTATAAGGAATCGCAGACTTTTTTAAAACCCAAAGGCAACTCTGACATACTGTCATAGATCACTTGGTGTTATTGTTCTAGATCACTTATTTGCTATGCTCAAATTATAAGTATAGGGAAGACACTAATTATACTAATGAGTGCCATCTCCCACATTCCCTCTTTCCATTTTAGTCAAACTGCAGCCTCTGCTGGGGTGGGAAGACACAAAGGTTAAGAAAGTCAGACCTATACCACCCCCCAAACACTGTGAATTTGAGTATTGCTTGCTTTTGCAGTGCATGACTAGAACTGAAATATTTTCTTTTGCTTGGGAATTAATAGTTGTTGATGTTGACCCACCACCAGATCCTATCCCAGCAATGGAAAATAACATAATTACATGGCTTCAACCATTTGGTTTTAGTTGTATGACCAAGGCTGAATAAAATGTCATTACAGGACTTCAGCATTATCAGGGGATATTTTCTGATCTTCTCCTGCTTGTGATAATGTACAGTAACTAAATGTAAGTGAAATTTATGATTTGAAACAATCATGTTCCAACTGAACCAACTTTAACATTCTTCATTATATAAACAAATCTGCATTTGTAGCATGTACCATTGCTTCATTTTTGTAGGAAACATCTCACTTCTCCTGGGAAGCCCTGAGAGCCATTTAAATCATTCATATAATGAGAAATTTGGACAGATGAGAGTGCAGCTACAGTATCATGATCAGACTGGGATATATACTGACTGTAGATAATGGTGCCTGTACTAATGCCTGGTAAGCTGACAGGCATACATAAATGTTATAAAATAAAATAAAATAAAATCTGTGTTTTAAAGAAGTATCTATCATGCACAGCACATATGGGGAAATGAGTGCATGCATAGTGCGCATGGGGAAATGAACTGATAAATATGTGAGCTATCTTGCATATACATCTCATTCAACAGAGACAGAAAACAAAGGCAGAATGTAAATATGTCATGCACATACACTGATTTTCAGTTGGATTGCTAAGCTCTAATTAAATCTTTTTCATTGAAACCAAGAAACCAAGTTCTTAGCTTTTGACACTGATCATGCTTGGAATCTGCATAAAAACATTTTTGGGGTTATACAGACATATTATTTAAGCCATAAGCCAGCTCTTGTTCAAATGGCTTGAACTCAGTTTAAAGTAATTTTGAGCACTTGGGAGCAGAACCTTGGTTTGTACTATCTGTGACTGGCTAATGTATCTGGTATAACAAACCCATTTTCTCCCTCCCTGTCCAAAGAATAGTGATAACAATAGTTATGATGAGAAGCAGAAGATGACAGAAACAGAATTAAAGTTTAGTTTTAAAAATGCAAAGTGTTTTTTGTTTTGTTTTGTTTTTTGGGTTTGTTTGTTTTTAAAAGGCAGATATCCTCTATGAAACATGAGGACAAGAGCAAAACTGACTGCTGAACCAATATCCAGTTTGCTGGTTTGTATGTCTATTATTTACACTCTGAAAGCAAGAGGCAGCTGGGTTCATTCTGTAAGAGCAAAATCCATTGTGCCCCTTGCTTCAGGGCTACATCTGTATGCTTCCTTAGATGACAGGGGTTGAAAAATAGAGGGTTATCAAAAGGATAAAATGCAATATATATATATATATATATATATATATATATATATATATATATATATATATATATATATATATATATATATATATATATATATATATATATATATCACTATCATTTATTTTATTTCGCATAAAGCTACCAATCTGACCTCTCTCTCTCTCTCTCTCCCTTCTCTCTCACTACTCTTTTTGCCTCAATCTTTGTTAACAAAACTACAGTAAAGGTTCCAGGAAAAAGAAATCTGTATGAAACAAAAAGCAAGAGAATATATAAGCCATTACAGAAGATTGAATTAAAATGTACTTACCCGGGCCTCTCAAATATCATACATCTCCATTATGTAGGCTTTAGGCACCAAGCCAATGGTTCCTTTCATTTCTCCTATCCACCAGCCAAATCTATTGTACTCCTAATTGAAAACAATATGCAATATTAACCTTTAGTCCAATATAAATGCAATAGAGTTCTGCATACAACTCTTGAAGTTCCCTCCTTATGTACAGTTACAAGAGCATGAATGGAAAATTAAAACATTAAGGAGTTGTGTGCATACTTGTTTCTGAAGCACTTGAAATGCAGTTAAACACATTTTGAAATTACATTTCAAAAGAAAAGCTATCTATTTACCATGTCTGACAGAGCAGGGAAACAGCTAACTATCCAGGGATCCCTACATGAAGCCAAAGTTCAATCAACAAGGGAAAGTTGGGAGTTATCCTATTACCTGTTTTGTAATACATGATGATCATATTAATAAAATCCTCTATCTCTAAGTACGTTTAGATGAATGTTTCTTTTTTCCCCCTTTTTATGGTGGTGTGGCCATAATGTAAATTAATACAGTATTTCTTGTGCTCCCGTTTGTTCGTATTATCACTGTTACAGTGTTGGTGTGTGTGTGTGTGTGTGTGTGTGTGTAAGAATTCATTATGCTAATTGGAGAACTATTCAGTGTTTACCCACCTGAGTTCATCTTCTTCTCTCAGAGTATTCTGTTCTCTACCCAACAAGCATACTTTAGTTTTCTTCTCTACCAAAACCCTATGAATAGCTGATATTTGAAAACTAATACTTGATAATAAGGTATGACTATTGCTTCGGCAATATAGCCTTAAGCTGTAAAGAACCTTAGGTAGTTAATGCCACATTAAGTTCACAGACAGGAACCGGGCTCTCTACCCAGTCTGTTTCGATTCTTAAAGAATCTACCACAGCTTTATACTGGAAATTCTATCACAGCTATGCCTGACAGATGACTAATGCATTTCAGCTTAAAATTTATTTAGGCTTAGCGAGATAAATCTGAAATAAGACAAGGATACCAAAGTTTAAGGAAATGGTGTTTTCCAAAAGCATACCACATAAGAGCTTTGTGGAATCCAAATTTAATTTTTGTGCCTCTGAGATACATATTGTTAAGAAGATCAATCCTAGGAACAGCTCAATAACATTTAAAGGCTGAAATTTCAGCCTGGTACACTGCATGGAAGAGGAAGCAGTGGGGGAAACGGAGACCAAAAAACCCAACCCCTGATTGATAGTGACCACGTAACAGCCAGGAAAGCAGAACACACAAAGACTGAGATGTAGATGTTGTTACAACATGTTGAGGTATTAATTCTCTGCTGGGCAAGCCGCATTCTCTCAGCCTCAGAGGAAGGGACAGGCAAACCATCTCAGAAAAAACAAATCTTGCCAGGAAAACCATGTGACAGGGTCATCATAAGCCAGAAACCTTGAGAGACAACAACAACATTATCTAAAACAAAGTGCTAATGGGAGTCTGACAGGATGCAAATTTTCTTTCTATTTCTAGAGCTGAAACAGCAAGGGAAGAAAGCAAAATATCACCATTCTCTCCCTCTATTCCAAGGGTTTTCTTGAAATGATCCAATGCATTATCTATTAATCTCACAGCCAGTATACATTCCCCTTCTCCAATCTTCAGTTAACAGTGGTCACCCATCCATTTCCACTCATTAATCCAGTTGTGTTCTTCAGGCATTCTAAATTTTCAGACCATCTATGGAATTGCTTCCAAAACCATGCAACACCCTGTTTTCTTTTCGAAGGCTCTCTTATTAATTTCTAATTATATATTTTGCTGGAAGGCAGAACTGTTCTTGTACAAGCAGAGCTGAACACAAAACAAAATGGCAATGTTTTCTTGATGGATTCTATCTTGCAGGATTATGGTTGCTTTTTTGCCATATTGGCTGGGAGGTGGGGGTGGTTCTGGGAGTTGTATCAAAAAGGTAATACACCAAACTATACTGGTTAAATAAACATACCAATCATACTTCATTGTTGTAGTGTGTTTTCAAGTTATCTCTGACTTGAGGTGATCCCAAAGTGAACCTATCAGAAGATTTTCTTGGCAAGGCTGATTCAGAGGGGGGTTTGCCATTGCCTTCTAATGAGGTAGAGAGAGTGTGACTTGCCCCAGATTTTGATGGCTGAATGACATCTGGAACTCTGGTATTCCAGAGTCATAGGGCCTTTACAGACTGCCAGAATTAATGCAGATTGAGGCCACTTTAACTGTCCTGGCTCAATGCTAAAGAATTATGGGAACTGTAGTTTATTGTGGCACCAGAGCTCTCTGACAGAGAAGGCTCAATGTCCCAGAAAAAAATACAATTCCCATGATTCCCTAGCACTGAGCCAGGACAGTTAAAGTGACCTCAATCTGCATTATTTTTGGCAGTCTGTAAAGGCCCTTAGTCAAACATTCAACCACTACGCCAAGCTGGCTAGGAGATTAAAAATGGGCTGCAAAAGCCCATATCATTGTTTTTGTTGTTGTATGCCTTTAAGGCGCTTCCGAGTTATAGCAACTAAGGTGAACCAATCATAGGGTTTTCTTGGCAAGATTTATTTAGAGGAGGTTTGGCATTGCTTTTCCCTGAGAGCATATGACTTGCCCAAGGTCCCCCATTGGGTTTCATGGCCAAACCAGGATTTGAACGCTGGTCTCCAGAGTTATCATCCAACACTCAAACCACTACGCCACACTAAGATATGCTAAATGTGTTAACATTTAACTGAGCACCTACAGCAAGGTGCAGGCCCAGGTTCTTCTACCAAAATCATGTGCCTTCAAGGAAACGAAGAACAACATCGATGTCTATGACTGCAATGAAATTATGCCAGTTCATCAGAGCAATACGACTAGATTACTGCAATGCACTCTACATGGGGCTACCCTTGTGCC
>CM034710.1:86183493-86197488 GCA_020142125.1 Phrynosoma platyrhinos | reverse complement strand
TATTATTATTATTATTATTATTATTAAATAAGCCAAGTATTCAATATCCGTGGATGATTAGCATTTTGTGGAAGCCTCAGGTGTGAATAAGCAACTATCTAGTATTCCTCAGTCTGTTTAGGAAATGCTGTATATTCTTTCCATCGACTCTAGCTTTGGCAATTGTCTCCACTTCAGAGAGACTGATAAAATAATGAAGAGTCCTTTAATCTGCAGGAAACCATTCCAGTCAATTTAGAAGAAATATTGCATTCCTTTGTAGGATGTGTAATTATTTTCTATTAATCATGCACTATAAAGCTACATTATGTGGTTATTCTGTTATCACTAGGAAGAGGCCTGCAGTCAGCTCCTGACAATGTTAGGTAATTACTAACACAAAGCTTCTTTCTCCCTGTGTAGAAATGCTATCAAGATCAAGGAACAGTGTAATGCTTTGCTGTAGGAAAAATAACACTCCAAAGAAATTAAAAAGCCACATAACGAACTGCTTAAAGGCAAACCTGTGTGTTTGTGAAAAATGAAAGGGAGGGAGGGCAGGCAAATGTTTTCAAATTTGGGTTTTGTATCTGAATTTAGTCATATTTAAGAGTTAGATTCATTAAAATCTATTGGGCTTAAGTTAATCATACTTACTGATTCAAATAACAATGATTTGAATTGTTCTGCTCAGTACTATTATATCGAGACTTGAAGAAGCAGGCCCTGAAGAGGCAGAACTATAAAGAGCAACCAACAGTGTAATTTCCAAAAGATGTTAATGATAATGACAGGAACCCACATTTTATCTGAAACTATTAGCCAGTCTTCTGGAAACACTTTGCAATCTGCCAGGAAATTTATCTGGGCATCCAAGAGATTTTGGGAAGAGTTCTACATGTTGTTAAGGATATATAAATTCCACTGAATCAAATTTCAGTACAGTCAGAATACCACTAATAAAGATGGATTTTTGTTTCTTCATACAGTTTGTTGTTGTGTGCCTTCAAGTTGTTTCTAACTTATAGTAACTCTAAGGAGAACGGATGATAGAGTTTTCTGGAGCTGAGTGTGTGTGACTCACCCAAAATCACCCAGTAGGTTTCCATGGCCAAGTGGATAACTGAACCCTGATCTCCCGAGTCACAGTCCAATGTTCAAACCACTACACTAATATGGCATTAAGTTAACCTACCAAACTTCTATCGAACAATCAAATAGTCTGCTAAAGGATCTTGCAGCACCTTCATCACAGACCCAGTCTACGAACACTTAGGGTACAAACTTCTTTTCTCAGGGCCTTTGCAGACTGCCAGAAATAGTGCAAATTGAGTCCACTTTAACTGCCCTGGCTCAGTGCTAGGGAATCATGGGAATTGTATTTTTTTCTGAGGCATTGAGCCTTCTCTGTCAGAGAGCTCTGGTGCCACAATAAGCTACAGTTCCCATGATTCCCTAGCACTGAGTCATGGCAGTTAAAGTGGACTCAATTTGCACTATTTCTGGCAGCCTGCAAAGGCCCTGTTTCAATCTAAAAGATTCCACTGCATAGTAATATGGCTATGTTTTTGAATGGGTTTAAATTTGTTTTTTCTTCCTTGCTATGGTAAACCTCTGAAGGAACTAGTTAACGTAGAACTCAAATATATATTTGTCTGCACTAACTTGGGGATGTGTATAGGGAGTATTGCCTCTACCACTTAGCACTAATCAGTCCTAATCAGTATCACAACCGAACATTAACAGTTGTTCATAGAAGGAGTTATTTTGCATTTACCAGGTCCTGCCAGGTAGTTTCACTTTAGCTTGACAATTCAAGTCTGGGAAAAGATCAGCAGCTGGAAACAGACCAGGGAGTAAACTTTCCTGTTTATTGTTGTTCTATACCTTCAAGTCATTTCCACAACTTATGGTGATCCTAAGGCAGACCTCTCATGGAGTTTTCTTTGTAAGGTTTGTTCAGAGGAGGTTTGCCATTACATTCTCCTGAGGCTGCGAGAGTGTGACTTGCTCAAGGTCACCCAGTGAGTTTCATGGCCAAGCTGGGAATTGAACCCTAGTCTCCCTGAGTGTAGTCCAATGCTCAAACCACACCACACTGGCTCTAAACCAACTGGAAATCTCTATTAGCATCATGCCTGTGCACTTCAATTTCCTTTGTTTGGTTCTGCATTATATGAACTGTGGGAACCCATCTTCCAGTAACCTCACCAAGGGAGGAGGGTTCACTCAAGCCCAGAGAAGAAATTAGCCAACCATAGTGATCTAAACAGTTGGCCATAGTCTGGGTTGAATTTATGGCTCTGGACTCAGTTATTTGCTGTAAGCAGATGCTGAAACCTATCAACTAAAGAACTATTATGCTTCCTCTGCTGTAGACTACTCACTGCCCAATTTATCATCAATAAAGCTTTTCTTGTAGCAGTGGAGTCTCAGTTTTTGGTACCAAACAAAGTCTCAGGAAGGTCAAAACAGGGGAGAACTTGTATAGTTCCCATCATCTCTTGCCCATATGGCCAAAGGTCAGGTAAAGTCAGACAACATCTGAAGGTCTATTCAATTCTTTATCCCTACTCGAACTGGACAACAAAGTCTGTGACCTTTCAAAAATGTCCACAGCAGGCCCTTTGAAGGATTCATTACAGAAGCTTGAGATATCATCACCTGCCTGTGTTATAACATAGAGAATGTTCTCTTTATTTTTTGTTAAATTTTTATTGATTAAAAACAACATATAACATGAATTAAATTAAGACTCACAAAGCTTACAATATTAACTAAAACACACATAAATAACACATTTATAATCTATGTTTTCTGTAGCTTTTTGCTGGCTCTAAAAGAAGCGCCAGCACCATATAAATTAAGGTTCAAGAAAAAAACAAAGACTTCCCTCTCCCATATTACCAGACTGTTTCATTCTATCTATCCGTTCTTCCTGTAAACCAATAGTATATATTTTTAATGTTGTTATCTGTATTACAATTCTAGACATATCTATTCAAAACAAGATTTATTATATTTAAAATATATTTACATGACTCTATTTTAACCATAATATACACCTGGAACTGTTACCAACCACATAGGTATAATACTTCTACCTAATGCTTTCCATCTACTAGAGGTGGAAGGCCAATCCTTAAATTCTTTTTCCCCCCTCTGGATTCTACTTGCTTAAACCAATTGTCCATTGCTCTCCCCAATTATTTTTCATAAAATCAATAAATGGTTGCCATACACGTTCAAAATCGTCTATTTTTTTTAACAAGTGGGTTAATTTATCATTTTCCATCAAATCAAAGATTTTCAATATCCAAACTTTTATATTTTTTCTTTTTCCACATCGACACATAAACTATTCTTGCAGCCATTATTATATAGTAGAGAAGAGGGCGGAGCGAATGTTCTCTTTAGAGTAGAAGAACCTTTGCCCACCCAATCCCCAGAAACATCAGCCAGCATGGGAAATGTTAGCAGACTGTGGGAGTTGGAGTTGAAAGCCTCTGGAGGGCCACAGATTCCCAACTTCTGTGGCGTGAGAAGGAAATTGAGTATTTGTAAGGCAATTAATGGCAACAACAGAAAAAAATGGAGGAGAGTGATTATTTCTAGGTAGCGATTTGTTTCCCTCTTCAGACACAATGTCAGTTTACAAAAAATAAAGTGAGATGCTGCAAAACGGGGATGAGGGTACACCCTCCTGTACTACCATTCCCTTTTACTTTTGTGTCATACCTTAATTAGATTGTAAGCCTAAGAGCAAGAAAGTGTTTTGCTGCTGTTTTACTTGTAAAGCGCCATGTACAGTGATGTCACTATATAAATAGATGGTGATGGTGGTGATGATAATCATGATGACAATATTCCATGTTATTATTTACTCATTCCTGAACCATCCAGATGATAATATGCAGGAAAAAACTTATTTGGGACTCTTCCTTATCAGGTGTTGTATATTCAATTTTTATTGTCTTTTGAGATCCCTCCCCCCCCCCCCCCAAAATCCTACCCTCAAGTGAAGTATAAACCCAAGAATGTAATGGGATAGATTTTATTTGGTTTTGGAGGATATGGAAGGTTCAATTCTATTACAGGAAATAACTGAAAATTTGTAAATAATGAATTGAAAATACTGAATAAAAATTTATCAGTAAAGGTAGGGAGAGGCTTTGAATGATGGGATAAAGTAACTAAAATTGTTATTTATTAGGATAAAAGGGAAATCATTAATAATGTTTGATTTTTAATGATATACTAATGAAAGATAGAAAGGTAACCTAATATAACTGATTTTTTGAAAAAGAGTGAGGGTAGTTTAAGGATTGTTTTTTTTTTAATTAACCTGAGTTATTTACCTTGATGAAGTGTAATTGTTAGAAGTAAGAGGAGTGGAAATTAACGTTTGAAAGATATCTATAGTGAAGACAGCTGGAAGTCATCTCTTTCTTTGTTATTCTGTTAGTTGTTATTTTTTGGTAGGTTATGCATAGTTTTGTCTTTTGTAGTTTGTTTCTGTTATTTGTACTAGTCAATTCTTATTTTAGGTAGTTTTATTCAATAAAAATAAATTTTAAAAATGATAATGCAAAAATGCCTTTTTTCCAAGTATGGCAGGAGTTTAATATAGGACGAGTTAGCTCCTTGTTTGCAGTACATTTGCCCCTCTTCGCAGTCAGTCTGAAGACAACGGAATAGACAATTTCTGTTAATGAATAATTATTGCAATACAATAAGTCAATGCAAATATATTCAGTTTATGCGCATCAGCTATACTATGGCTTGAATACCTTGGGATGATCTGTGGAGCTTGTTGAAGGACAGTGACCAAAGGGATGGGTTAGACTGTCTTTTCTATCTTTCTAATTTACTGATTCCATGATTCAGATATCGAGGCGGGTTACAACAATTAAAATACACAAGTTAAAACATTCACTTGCCCCTCCAACCCTCCCACCCCTTAAAACAGTATTAAACTAATTATAAATTAAAACAACATGCTCCGGAATAAAAACAGAATAAACAATAATACAATATAAGCAGCAGGAGAAAGGGCGATGAAGTTGTCTCCTCAAGCCGGAGAGTTAAATATCGTTAAATATCGTTATTATAGTAAATCCTTTTCACAGGATGATAACACTCTAGAATTAACCTGTTCATCATACTTTTCCTATGCTCTTAAATCCCATACCAGAAAAAGAGAGAGCGAGTTAGTTAGTTCACAGCCATGGATACTTATTATATGTTGGCAAAATCGCTAAAATGTGTATATTCAGAAAAGAAATAGAGAAAGACAATGCAAATTGTAAAAAAGTATATCAATTTAAGGGCATGAAGAAAACACAAAAGTCCTACAACCTATTCTTCTCAATGATGAAAAGAAAATGCAGCTATAATTTGGCCAAATTCAACAAAATCAAAACTGAAAGATTTTCACATCCCAATAAAGTACTAAAGACAAGGAATAATTCCAGAGTAAGTGTGCAACAGGTATAATGTTGGTTATTCTCTTGGCCAGGGCTTCTGGGTATACCACAATATGAGAAGAAAGACATGGGTAATATATTACCTCTATATTACGTATTCTATTTCTACTATTAAAAAATAGTAAAACAACACTAGGCACTATTTTATGTGTACCAAAAGCTCTGCAGGTGCTGAAGCAAACTGTTGAGGATATACTTCATTTTTCAGGACAGTTAGCCTTGTACTGGACTTTCATGCGCTGAATTAGAAACAGGATATAAGCAGTTACAGACCTACTCAACCTCAGTAATCCAGTAATTATTATTTATTCCTTTCAAAATAGGAATGTAGAATTCTGGCTGGCAGGATATCTGGTTGTACAGCAAGTGCTTGAATCCAGATTTCTGTTACAATGAATAAAAAGGCCAGTGAATACATTGAAATACAATGCTATAAAAATTTGTATCAGCCACAAGACCTTTGGTGGTTTTATCATCAAAAATCATCTTTATGATAAGATAACCCTAATCCCTCCCAATATTTAGTGTGGGAAACAATGTGTTCCTAAACAAGGTTCTTACCTTAATGGAAAACTACAAAATTATGCTAAAAGTTTATGTACTGCTGAGTAAACAGTTAATAGGTGTACGGATCATGAAAGAACAGGATCTGCATTTTGCATGGGATGTTTCAGCTAAATCCTGTATTAAAAATCATTTCTAGAGTGCAGAATGAACTACTAAAATTAAGGTATAAGGCTAAGGGGACTTTTATTGCCATTCCATATCCACCTCATCCAATTTAGGCTTTCATTTTAACACACAGCTTTAAAATGTAGCAAGAAGGAGAGGGAAAACCCCCACACCTTTTTCTTTTCAATGATTCTGGCAGGATCCACTTTGAGTGTTCTCATCCCAACAAATTCTAACTGATGTATAAAATGATGATGTTTTATTATGTGGTTAAGGAACCACAGAAGATTAATCTTACATAAAAGCCAGGACAAAGCAAGTAATAAAAATAAACAAATAAAACACTATGCAGTTATTCAGAAGTATAATTTTGGGAAGCAGACCTACAATCATAAATTGAATTATTCTGGAATCTTACAAGAGGTGACTGTTTCTATTTATTATTGCTTTTTTCTCATTCAAACAACAGTAAAGAGCTATAATCTTGTGAACATTTCATTTATATATGTAACAGGTGAGAACCAATGTGGCATAGTGGTTTGAGTGTTGGACTATGACTCTGGAGACCACGGTTCAATTCCCCACTTGGCTATGAAACCCACTGGGAAAGCCACATGCTCTCAGCCTCAGGGGAAGGCAATGGCAAACCTCCTCCAAACCCATCTTGCTAAGAAAGTCCCATGATAGGTTCGTCTTAGGGTTGCCATAAGTCAGAAACAACTTGAAATTACACAGCAACAATTATATAAGGTACAACTAACTAGAAATATATTCCAATAATCATTTTCATATGCATGTCTCTAGGTTTGGACTCAAAAAGTCAAATTCAAGTAGCCCCAGTTGCTGCTGAGAAAATCTTTTTTGCACTAAAACAGCATTTCATATTAAAAAACATGAGGTTCTGAAATACTGAGATCTACTTAAAACTTATTTATGGCCCAATGACATGAATGCAATACCCATCGCTTATAGAGACTGCTGGGCAACTAAATGTGCAAACAGAGCTATAAATTAAAGCTATCCCAAATGTGGTATATAGTCTTTTCAAAACCCATGTAAGAGCCAACTGTTTTGAAGTGGAATTGTTTTCAACACTATGAATATTTTGGGACAGGGAGGAGTAAGTCAAGAGTACGTCAAGAAAAACACACAGCACAGCTAGCATTTATTTTTTAGATAGATCCCACCCACAAAGCTGTTATGGATAGGAGTTCCAAGGATATATTTTTCTGCTTCTCTCACTCTACCTGGCACCGCTCTTATTTAAATTTTCTGAGCTGGAATAATGTTTTGTGTCTGCACAAGTACTTTATCTTTTAGCCCATACTGCATTTTTCCTACACCATATAATACTTATGCTTAATTCCTTATCAGTAGAATAGGATTTCCACAGGATTAATGTCAACAAGGAGCTGATATATGGTTAGAAAGTAATAAGCAATAGCTAAGATCAAGCTGAAGTTGAATTTATGACACCATTTTAGAACTGCACACATTAGTGTCTCTCAGCACCTGCATCTCTCATTTGCAACCACTAGATGGTGTAAAAAATGTAAAAAGAAAATAGGGCTCAAGGATCATTCAGGTACCATGAAGCTGAAGCATTAAATTACAGAATTGAGTAATATTTGTTCAAGTCATTAAATTTCAGAAGCTCTCAGTTGTATTTTACCTTGAGTGTATACTTAACAAACTCTTTGTCTGGCTAGTAATACTCACTCAGACCATGTACCTTGGAAATCCAAATAGATTATCCCTTGGCATTTTGCTTTCTAAAGCCCTTAAATCCAGTGCTGACAGGAAACCTCATTTTGTTTAAAACATTGCAAGAGTCTAACTGACAATAGACTGAATTTTGGCTAAATTTCTTTGCAGCTTTAAAGAAGAAAATGACTGCTGAGCAGAAAACATTCATATATCCAGACGGGCTATGACAGACCAACAGCTAAAGCCGAGGACAAATATACCTTTAAACAAGGTATTAATAGAAGATGGAGATTAAGGAGGCCTAATGCTTTTAGTCTGCCATCAAATGAACCATGTATCTGAACATTAAAAAAGCAAAATGTAATATTGGTATTTGGTAGGGGTAGGTTCAAAAGTTTTAGAAATTTGACACATCACGGGAAATTGCATTCTTTTGTGGCTTATTTAGTTAGAAAGGTACAGTAAGGAAGAAGTGCAAAACAAAGGATAACGCATAGTGCAGGGGTAGGCAACCTTTCCCCTTTAAGGGCCGAGGGACTTCAGCTCCCAGAATCCCAGGAGCTATTGGTCAACATGGGACTATTGGCCAACATGTCTGAGGCTTCTGGGAGCTGAAGTCCCTCGGCCCTTAAAGGGGAAAGGTTGCCTACCCCTGGCATAGTGCCTTGCACACTTCCTTAGGAGTAATCCTTGTTCCGTTCAATGGGAGCAAGAATGCACATAGAATTGTATCAGCTAGCTATAGACCCAAAGCTGTCTACTGTGTTTAAGAGAGGGGAATATGCTGGGTCTGCACAGAGGAGATAGGACAGGTTACATACCTGTAACTGTAGTTCTTTGATTATCTATGATTATCTATCTGATTATCTATGAAGTCACACTTGGGTATTTCTGCACAGGCAGAAGCACCCAATTGGGTGATTCACAGAGACCACAAAAAAGAACTACATTCAGATTTCTTCTCTTGTAGGGACTCTGGGCAGGGTCTGTTCCCTTTCTGTAAAATGGGAACAAGAACAACTGGCATCATATGGGTGTTATAGAGAGATGCAAGACAAGGCAGAGTCTGGGGAAGTTATATTTGGAATTATAATTTCCTTCCCATTTATACTGGCTGGGGGATTCTGGGAGTTACTGTTTAAAAAAACTTTTCAAAGCCCCAAGATAAAGATTAAGAAAAACAGAAACATTACAAATCATATTAATTTACTGCATTTAGGCTGAAATAGAAGAAGGGCAGATTCTAGTTATGTTAGCAAAATGATTTATTGTACTGTTAGTTCTAGTTACTTTATTTCTCTGATGATGAGCACTCTGCACGGTATGTGAGTATCTCATGGCAAGAGTGAACAGACAGCAGTGATTGGATCCAGGGAGCAGTTGCTCAGAGTTCTGTTAAGCATCTAGGCCACAGTAGTGGTTAAGTGGCAAGGTGACCCTTTAATTTCTGTATAGTAAGAACTGAAATGTCTTTTGCATACAGTATCAAATAGGCTTTTGTGGAAGCTTTCTAAGAACAGAACTACATGCTGTAATGAATACATAGTGTGCTGTTTATGATCATTTTCCTTTTTTACATTTATTGTGTGTAATACCAATCTGCTACTGGGACCATCACTCATGAGTAGAGAGATTTAATCCTTTTCCCCAGCTGCTTTTAATTTTAAAATTCACTCCCTCCTTCTAGCAACATGGGAGCTTTAAAAAAGGGGGGAGAGATCCTACAATATGCCAAAAGAAATTTTTCCCCTCTCTTTTTTTAAAGCTCTCCATGTGGGGAGGGGGAATTATGAAATTAAAAAAAAACATCTTGACCTGGATTTTTATCTTTCCCGCATTAGAATGATGTTCCAATCTCAAATGGGACCATTCTTTCTTACCTGAATGTTAAAAAAAGAAAGTGTAAATCACATGCTGTGTTTTTAAACATGGCTTGTAGTTTGAGCTCTAAATGAAATCAACAGCACAATACTATCAGTGTTTGAAGTCCTGTTGAGTTCAGTAGCATTTTCTCTCAGATAGACTTAACTATTACTATTGCAAAATAGTGTCTTAATGTGGTCAATTTGGAGCTTTGATCATCTCACACTTGTATAAATTGTTTTGATGCAAAATTCTGCCTTCTTTGGCAAATGTAGAAAAACGCACATCATACCAAAATCCACAAAACAGTGATACCCTTATTTGTTCATTTTTGGTTGGCCCAATAAATGTATCATTGTTTTGTGGGGTTTGGGTGTTACTGTACATTACCATTACCAGTTTGCTGAAAAAAAAAAAAAAGGCCAATGCAGTGAAATGAACATGAGCCAAATCAATCAAGACACACAAATGAAGACAACCCAGAATGCTCTTAAAATCAAACTGTGATATGAAAGAACATTCAGAATCAGCAAATATAAGACATACCCAGGAAAAGGAATAAACACACATACACACCACTCAGTAGCTGACAAGGCTATACATGCAATGGACTCATTGTCTCAGAGGGAAGTTACTCAGCAGCAAATAGTCAAGACTCTAAGTACAGATAAACAAGACTTAAAGATGATTCCTGTTGCACAATAACACTTCAAATGTGATTACATTCAATTGACAAAATAATTAATGTGTAAGGAACTTTGGGATGAATGTGGAGGATGTGAAGGAAATGCCAATTTCCCTTCACCCTCAAAGACTGCCTACTCCAGCTGCTGCTTTTAAAATTTCAACTGTCTCCTCTCACCTATCTATTCTCTGTAGGATACAGTACCTTGCTGAGAATGTAGATAATGTCGCCACGTTTGAATGTCAGCTCATCAGGAACATCTCCGGTACAGTCCCACAAACCTTGATAGAAATTAACATAATCGGTTTTCTTATTGCCTGGGGGAAGGAAAAGGTGCATAAATTAGATTTGTCAGCATATGTGATTGGGGGCTTTGTTATCAATGATACAAACACAATGCCACTCAAACCAGAGCTGCTGAAGGACACTTTTCCAACTTATCTCCTTTTAAAACTAAGAAGCTGCTTCCCCACCAGTTCCCCAGGCAAGTGATACAGAAAGGATGAAAAACAAGTTCTACTCCCTGAAGCCTTCAAACCTGTTTTTCACAGCATGTGGCTACAAGTTCTCATAGCACTGCAAAAAGCTGTACATTGTAGTTCTGTTTCAAGCAACATGCATTCACACACATATAAACACACAAAATTGCAGTTGACATTAAGAAGACCACAGGGACAAGGAAGCATCTAGAAAGAAAAATAACTTTTTGGAAAATGCTTCCCTTTTTGAGAACTAATGTCAAAATTCTGCTGCATTTGTGGAGAGAACTTTGCTGAAGTTGTATATTTTCTTCATACATATGTATATATTGTGTCACCATCAGCTTGGGACATTAAGTTCTGGCTAAATATGCATGCAACACGCACTGTTGCCATAAACTCATCCTTCTAAGAACATAAGCACAATGAATGTGCTGCGTTGAAACTGCTATACAGACCATTAACTGATTGATTATTTTAGCACTGTTTGCTCTGTAATGCCACCATAACAGAGTAATAAATGCTTTGTCATATGCTTACCGTACACAGAAGTAGCTACTGGAGCACTGAACTCAACACAATTGCTATATATTGAAAGTTTCTATGCACATGGCAAACTGTTTCCTCTTTTCCATTTCATAAGAAGCAAGCCCAGCAAGAAGACAAGCCACCCCAGTGAGAGAAACAGCTGCATTATGTTCCAGAGAAATAGACCAGATGCAAATGTACAAAAATGCTACATCTTAGCTTGGAGATAAAAGTCTCATGTTTGACTGGATTACAAGAGTGCATCTTTGTTGTGTTACAGAAGACACCAATCTGCCATACTGCTAATCTACAAAACATGCTAGTGATGTTTTCAAGCCGCCAGAATTTCAAATAATTACAGTGAGCCCTTGGAATCTGCTGGGGTTTGGTTCCAGGACCCACCCACTCCTCCATACCAAAGTCCATGGATGCTCAAGTTCCATTATATACAATAGGGTAGTAAAATGATGTCCCTTATATAAAATGGCAAAATCAAACTTTACTCTTTGGACTTTTTTTTAGGGGAGAGGGGAGAATATTTTCAAGCCATGGATGGTTGGCTCTTTGGATGCAGAAGATGGAGGGCTGACTATATTTGTGTACCTCAACATTAAATTGTCTAATTTTTTTCATCTATAAAATGCTCACCAAAGGCAAGATTAACAGTGTCCTTCAGCAAATACAGTAGGTCCTCAGTATCCGCAGACTTGCCATCTGTGGAGTTGCTCATCTGCGGAGGGCAAGCCTGTGTTGTCCCCACTGGTGGAGTGTGCACAGGGCCACACTACCATTAAGTTCTATACCGCCATGGGACAATGGAGGCTATCCCTAATGATGGCATGGCTGCATGCACGTCCTACCATTGAGGACAATGCAGGCTTGAGAGTCCATGGTTTTTGGTATCCCCTGCAGATACCAAGGACCAACTGTAATATAGTCTTCCAGTTACAATGATTACAGGTTAAGTATCTCTTATCTAGAAATCTGAAATATGGTTCCACATGAGTGGGTGTGATAAGAGCGGGGTATAAATACTCCTAACAACAACATCTTAGATTTCTGATGGTTCAATGTACACAAACCTTGTTTCATGCCAAAATTATTAAAAATATTGTGTATAAAATTATCCTCAGGCTATGTAAGGTGTATATGAAACATAAATTAATTTTGTGTTTAGACTTGGGTCCCAACTCAAAGATATCTCATTAGGTATACACAAGTATTCCAAAATAAAAAATAAATTTAAAAAACCCGAAATCCAAAATGTTTCTGGTCTTAAGCATTTCTGGCAAGGGATATTTAACCTGTATTTATCCACTCTAGAGGTTTATATAAATTCTACTGCAAGGTAACATAATACTACATGCATTCACCACAGTTCATGGGAAGTCCCAAGTCAGGGATGGAGTACTTGTGCGGTTCACATGGTCTTTCACCACTGGCTATGTTAGCTAGGCTTGATGGGACTTGCAGTAATTAACATTTGGAGGGCGACACTGTCATAGGAGGGTGTTTCACTAACTAGTTATAAGCGCAAAGAGAATGTATAGTTTCACAGCATGTCTTGAACATTTTACCATTTCTAAAAAGGAACATCTTCTATTGTATAACACTAGAGGGCACTCAGGATGGAGGTATGCACACAGTATGGTTCTGTGCTTATACTGTTTCTTTTTGGCCATTTCTGTTCTTCTTTGTTGTAAGCAATATTTCATTAGGAGATATTATCAGCTTACAAATGTAAGGAAAATCTGCTTCATGTGATCTAATCTCCATCCTACCACCCAAACTCTTCAGCTATGATAAAATAAGTGTCTCAAAAATAAGACCATTTGTTCAATAATGCCAATATTTATTATCTTGCATTTGTTCACTGCCAATAGGGCCTCTTCAGAAGGATTCTGAAAACAGCTGAAACACAATTGAAACAAAAATAAAGATAGTATGACCTGTCTTTACAGCTTTGCAGTTGGACTGCAGTTCCCATAATCTTTCACTATCAGCTATGCTGGATAGGCTGGAAGGGGGAATTGGAAGTTTAAAAAACTCAAGACTCAGAGTTGCCTACCTCTGCTGTAACAGTAAGGAGACAAGACAGGAAACTAAGGCAGAAATTGTGGGCAATTCTACTGAGATATTTCCAAAGACCATCAAAACAAGGCATAAAGAAATTACTTTACAGGGTATTCAGTTCATAACATCAGCATGATTAGATGCTCAAACTCTTAAAAGCATTTACTCTTTCTTTTCCATACTTGCCTCTCTACAAATACAAAACTGTTTCCTCACAATCCAAAGTAGAGGAAGCAAAGAACTTTTCAGATTGTAAGCAGACCCTGAATGTAAGACAAAAATCCACTGAATGCTTCAGATACAAGTCCAGAACATACTGCAGAAATCATCCAGTTTGAGACCGCTTGAACTGCCCTAGCTCAATGCTAGGGAATCCTGGGAATTGTAGTGTATTGTGGCACCAGAGCTCTCAGACAGAGACGGCTAAGGACCTTTACAGACTGCCAAAAATAATGCAGCTTGAAGCCACTTTAATTGTCCTGGCTTGGTGCTAAGGAATCATGGGAACTGTAGTTTATTGTGG
>CM034710.1:86147141-86179944 GCA_020142125.1 Phrynosoma platyrhinos | reverse complement strand
GGCTTTTCTGGGGCTGAGAGAGTGTGCATGCATATTTTTTTAAATCTTGGAGAAGATATAGTAGATATAGTTATGGAGGGGGGCTAGAAAATAAGGACAATGCAAAGCAGGCAACACCAACATGTGGCAGCCCTAAAAAGACATGGGTTTATCAATTTAATGCATATTCACTGTTGTTGTTTTTATGTGCCTTCAAGTCATCTGTGACTTACAGTAACCCTAAGGCAAGCCTATCATATTTGTTCAAAGGAGGTTTGCTATTGCCTTCCCCCTGAGTCTGAGAATGTGTGGCTTGCCCAAGGTCACCCAGTAGATTTCATGGCCAAGCTGGGAATCAAACCCTGGTCTCCAGAGTTGTAATCCAATGCTTCAACCACTATGGATCTCATGCGCTGGCTTTCACTGCTGCTTTATAATACTGAAAGTTTTACCATTCCATATTTATACTATCATTTATTTAAAGTGCAACAGATATACAACACTTTAATATGATTTTGCGTATGGCACACTGAAAATTAGCAGTGAAAAAGTGCATTTTTAACTCTGCCCCTTGCAACACAATCATATTTACTGGGAGAAAGATAGCAGGAAATTTACTTAGAAGAGTATGAAACCTATTCTCCATAAACCAAATTCTACCAGAGTTCCAGACAGCATGTCTTGCCAAAAGCTAGAGACAATCTCCCATATGTGAGAGGTGGTAGATGGAGGACTCTTCTGAATTACAGATTCTTCTTTAACAAGACTGTATAGTCCTGTTCAGAAATACGCGTCATTCAGCTAGATGAGACTTCTTTGCCAGTAAATGTATATAGGATTGCAGCCTCAGATACTTGGCTATGAAAATTAGGGAGGTAAAGAAAAAAAATATGTCTAGTATCCACAACTATGTCCACAAGGAAATTGTAATATGAGTAAGGAATAGCTTGTGCTAGTGCACTTGGAACACAGTCACTCAAGTATACTACTAGAAATTGCTGCGTGTATTATTGTTGAAGGAAAACATTTTAATGTGAAAAACATCTTGCATTCTTTAGTAAGGTTAGAAAAAGTTCATGTCATGTGATCTCTACTAAGGCAGAAATATTCTTTGTCAGCTCACTAACCTTACATAACAAATAAACTTCTAGCCTTACACGTTTAACTGTCCAGAGAAGATCAGAGGTCACTGCCATGCTAAAGTATGAAAACTATTGCTTGAAATGAATTTCACATCAAGGGATCATTATTAGGGTGCTTTTATTTCAAGGATATTGTATGGAGCCTACTTAAATTTATCGGTTACCTCATAAAAATTTAAGACCATGCTAACAAAGAAAAAAACATTCATATTTTATAATGGGGATAGGTCACTTCTTTCAACATAGAATGTGTTGGAAACATGAGCTAGACTGTATATTATTTATATGCAAGTGCTGTAATTTGCATAGGATTTGCATGAACACCAGACCACAGCTGTTGGGAGAAATGGTCAATCTGAAGTATTTTGCAATCTCTGATAGGAGGGGGACACACTCTGAGGATGTTTGAAAGTCAGAAGCACTCAGGAAAGATTAAAAAGACTCAGCAACAGCTAAAAGGCTGTGCCATAAAATAAAAA
This sequence comes from Phrynosoma platyrhinos, assembly GCA_020142125.1. Classification (NCBI taxonomy): domain Eukaryota; kingdom Metazoa; phylum Chordata; class Lepidosauria; order Squamata; family Phrynosomatidae; genus Phrynosoma; species Phrynosoma platyrhinos. The sequence goes on along the minus strand of CM034710.1, from coordinate 86,178,344 downwards.
TTGCTTCAATTTATTCAAATGGACTCTTTCCCTGTGTTGAAGGGCAAAAAAATTTGAAGCTTTTTAGTTTGTAGGGGGGTGAGGTTTGCAGATGTGGAGTGTATGGCGGGGAGGGGGAATGTGTGTCAAGACTGGCCCAAGATATTTTGTTGCCTGAGCCTAAGGACATGAGGATATTCTACATATATGCATACACATACAAACAAAAGCTGCCTAGAGACTGGCAGCTGTAGCCTTGATGACAGGATACCATCCAGCAGTGCAACTGAAGGCAGCAGACTAGATTAGGGAGGACAGGGCAAGCCACATAGCACACATGCTCTGACCACTCCCTGCTATTCAGCTTCTCCTGGTGGAAGAGTCCTCCTCACTTTGCCTATAGGGCCAGCCCGGTCAGTAGTGACCCAGGAAGGTGGAGTCATGACAAAAGTTTACAAAATCATGATAGGAAAACCTGGGTGATAAAATGAAATGGACTGGCAGTAGGAATCATTTTGCACAATGCTTGATAGATATATCATAAAGTTAGATGAGGGCCACCAGCTTAGATGGTTTTTAAATACACACACACACAAAATCACACACAGCCCACCCACTCCAACTGCGGGCTTGCCATCCACAGATTTCAGCATCCGAGAGTGGCAAGCTACATTCGTCCTAATGACGGCGCTAGCATGTTTTTGGCATTCGTGGGGTTGTGTCTAAATGCCTAAAAAAAACCCCAACCCAATTAATTACAAGGAACAGATTGCATCCAAAACTACCTTATTTCTCTCTTTGTTGTTTTGTTGTTGTTGTTGTTAGCCATCCTTGAGTCAATCCTGACCCATGGCAACCCTGTGGATAAGATTATCTCCAAGACTCTCCATCCTTCACTGCTCTGCATAGTTTCTGCAAACTCATACCTATGGTCTCCTTAATAGAGACCATCCATCTAGCACGCGGCTTTCCTCTCCCTCTATTTCCCTCCACCTTTCCTAGCATTAATGTTTTTTCCAATGAGTTGTGTCTTCTCATGTTTGTCTTTTTGGCTGTCCATGGGACCCTCAGCACTCTTCTTCAGCACCACATCATGAATAAATTGATTTTCTTCCTATCTTCTTTCTTAACTGTCCAGCTCTCACATCCATACATAGTAACAGGGAGTACAATGGCGTGTATGATTCTAACTATTTGCTCAGTTTTACATCTTTGCATTTTAGGATATTTCCTAGTTCTTTCATAGCCACCCTCCCCATTCTAAATCTTCTTCTGATTTCCTGGCTGCAGTTCCCCTTTCTATCAATGTTTGAGAACTCTTTCACTACTTCTATTTCATCATTGTCTAGGTTGAATTTGTGTATATTCTCCATGGTCATTATTTTTGTTTTCTTTATGCTCAGCAGTAAGGCTGTCTTTGTACTTTCTTTCTTGAACTTCCTTAATAGTTGTTCCTAGTCTGTGAGGTTTTCTGCTAATATTATGATGTTGTCTGTGTATTGCTGATTGTTGATATTCCTTCCTCCTATTTTCACTCCTCCTTCTTCTGTGTCCAATCCTGCTTTTGTTACAATATGTTCTGCATATGGGTTAAACAGGCAGGGTGATAAGATGCAGCCTTGTCTGACTCCTTTGCCAATTGGGAACCATCTGTTTCTCCATGTTCTGTTCTGACAGTAGCTCTTTGTCCTGAGTACAGATTCCTCATCAGGACTATAAGATGTATTGGCACTCCCATGTCTTTAAGGGCATTCCATAGCCTTTCATGATCTACGCAGTCAAAGGCTTGGCTGGAGTCTATAACGCATATGTTGATTTTCTTTTGGAATTCCCTGGTGTGCTCCATTAGCCCTTGTATGTTTGCAATGTGATCCCTGGTGCCTCTTCCTTTCCTGAACTCTGCTTGGACCTCTAGAATTTCTCTTTCCATGTATGGTTGGAGTCTATGTTGTAGAATTTTGAGCATGATTTTGCTGGTGTGGGAGACTAGTGCTATGGTCCTATAGTTGCCGCAGTCTTTTGTGTCTCCTTTTTTATGGATGGGGATATAAAAATGGAATAAATAAATAATATTGATTGCTTCCAATCTGTTGGCCATTTTTTATTTTCCATATTTGTTGACATATGTTGATTAGCACTAGAGTTGACTCTGTCAATGTGGATTGCAGCAGTTCAACTGGAATATCATCTGTTCCTGGTGATTTGTTTTTTGCCATTTCTCTTATTGCAGCTTCTACCTCACTTTTTAGAATTTAAAAGATTCTATTTCTCTACTGAACTTAAATTCTCTGCCTGTATGAAATTTTAGCCTATACTTTTTATCTGAGAATTTTTTAAATTATTGGTTTTCACCATAATAAATAAGCAAAGAGCTAAAAGGCTACAGACAGTTTACAGGCAGACAATGGCCTAGCACAGGGTGAGAATAATTAGATATGATTGAACTATAGTTTCCAGCAAGAGAGCCAGCATGGCATAGTGGTTTGAGTATTGGACTATGACTCTGGAGACCAGGGTTCGATTCCCCACTCAGCCATGAAACCCACTGGGTGACCTTGGGCAAGTCAAACTCTCTCAGCCTCAAAGAATGGCAATGAAACACCTCCTCTGAATAAATCTTGCCAAGAAAACCCCATCGTAGGGTCGCCTTGGGGTCAACATAAGTCAGAAATGACTTGAAGACACACAACACACCCACACCCACAGTTTCTAGAATTCCTTACCACTGGCTGTACTGGCAAGAACTGGTAGAAGCTGCAGACCAACAACATCAGGAGAGTTACAGGATTCCCACTCCTAGTCTAATGAAATCCTCATTTAAAGAGAGTGCTGTTTTATTATTAGCTAGATCTTTAAGCTTGCTACCATTTGAATCCAACTCACACTCACCAGGGAATAAGTTCTATTGAATTCAGTGTGTTTCTCTTGATTTAAACATACACAGGATAGAGACAGAAGTATTCTTGGTTTGGGGTCTTAGAAAAGATGTTAATACCCAGTTATAGTAGCCATGAAATGGTTTGGGCAAGTACTGTAGTAGCTGGAGCATATCTCTAGGTGCTGGAAAGCTTCCATGATTCCACTGCCAAGATTATACTGAGAAAAGTTATTTAGCCCTTGTTTTGCAAAGGACCAACCTTCAGAGAAACATCTGATGACTCAAACCTTTGTTTCCTTTGTAACAAACGCAAACGTAAACTGTCTACAACAACCTGTTCACATAAGTTTCCTGTGAGAGTCTGGAAATGGGGTCTGTTTCCTTTCTACATGCTCTCAAAGGAAGGGCAAAGCAAATATACTTCCTGAACACACTCCTCATCCTCCCTTTCTCTGACAGTAGTGGAAGAATGATGTGGAGCAAAAATGACCAGAAATATAACCCAAGGTTCATTCCTTTGCAGGGGCACATTATAAAAATGCACCACCCATTCAGTTGCTGTCCTGGGTGTAAAGTGGTGTCCTCATAAGGAATGTTCTTTTGTTCCTCATATCAGAAACCTAGCCAAGGTTATCAAGAGAAGTTCCTAAAGCAGTGGCTTTTTATGATCAGCAAGAAAAACAGTTCCAACGCCAGGGCTTCAGATGATACATTCAGCTTTCCAGCTCCCCTTACCCCCTTCTAATTCTATGTTAATTAGCACAAAGGCAAGATGCCAACACAGAGCAAGGGAGGGAAAAGAGAAACTGACTCTTTTCTGTGCTGCACCTCTTGGGCACCCTGTCCTTTTCTGATTTTTATGCTGTCATCACCTTTCCTTCTGCGATCAGTGGACACTGGCATTTCTTAGCCCAGTTCATTTGCTTTCTGAAGTGTAATCATATGCAATGAAGATATGCATGGCCAACATTTAAACAGGCTGCAGATCAATTAGTGGTCTTAAGTTTATCTGATTTTTATCAAAGAAGACAGAGCAGTGGGTCGATTGTCAGAGCCTGTGTCAAGATGACCTTTTCAGAGACGTCTACATTGCTGGTCCCCTGGGCAACTTGTTGTCCCCTGTTAGTCTCTGAATGACAGAAGTCTGTTCTGCTCAAGCACAAAGTATACACAGATGTCTATATTACATTCTTATAGGTTTGACAGCAACTGCATGTTGTATCTATAAACTGTCCTTTAGCAGTGACACTTCCTCAATGATGATAAGCTAATTTATGCAGCTAAATCTCCTTTGTGAAGAAATGAAAGCTAATTGAGTCATTACAAAGTAATTCAGGAAGGAATACCTTGTATAAATTGGCTTACTTTATAAATCCTTCTCAAGCGATTTTCATGCATCCTAAATGGTGCTTCTCTGCTCCCCCTTCTCCCCATTGCTGTCATTAAAAAACCAGTAAAACTTTCTGGAACTTCAACCCTTTCATTTGTTCTGCAAGAAGGCAAACACTGAAAAGTAAATGCAAAACAGACAAAGCAAATTACAGACAAAGCATGGTGCTTACCCAAAACATTGCTAAGAGGCTCCTGACTTTGTTTCTTTGGTTCTTCATCTTTTATTGGCATGATGGTGACTGCTGTTGATTCTTCCTCTGCAGATACAAGCAATATTTTCAGATATCTTAGCATAATGGAATTATAGCTCACTACAGTGCAGAAAATACAGAGCAAGTTATGTATATGGTGCAAAGGTTGTCCCATAGACAGCACGGACCCAGCAATGAAGTATAGTGAGGCAGCTGCCACAGGTGGCAGATGCTAAGTTTGGGGGCACATATGGCATCATACTGGAGCACAGAGCAGTGTGCGTCATGCAACCCAAGCCCTGCACCTTCTCAACTTGCCTTCTGCCCTTAAGTACACTGGAAAATATTATCTCATCATCTGATCTGAAACAAGATTAAACTTTCAGTCTTCTTATGTGTATGTTGGATTAAACTGAAGCTCCCTCCAATGGTACACTTCTATGTTGAATGGTATGGAAGCAAGGTGCCCTTTGCCTCAGACAGCAAAATGTCTTGGGCTGGCCCTGTTCTGAGGACAAGTAGACACAGGGAAACAGGAGGTTTTCATGTCAACTATGAATCCATCCTGGGTTTTATTCCAGATTTTAAAACAACCGTCTAAGGCACTGAACCAATTTAAGGATAGGGTTTATTGCCTTGGATAGCTCCTTTATAATCTAGAATAAACCCAAGAGTGGATTCACTATATCTCTGACATAGGGAAGCCTTTCCAAATGCCTATCACACATATCACATATAATATTCTTAAACACTTAGGCATTCCCCTTGGAAACAAATAGTTTTGAAATACAAATATAGCTATTGTATATTTATGCACATTTTGGTTCTCTAAAGCAGAGGGGGAAGTGATTCTAAATGTTATTACTGAGGGCCTCTACAGACGGCCTGTTTCGGATGGCTCTGGGCTGCCCCTGCTAGCGGCTACCTTTTAGGGACAGCAAAAGGTTGCCCTAAGAGCCGGTGCCACGGCTCTTCCATGCCCTTTTGGCGCAGTTTATTGGCATCAGAAGGGCACTGGAATGGTGTTGGGGCGGCTGGCATGTGGCCGTCCTGCCCCAACTCTACCCCTAGGCCAGCCCTTTAACACCCTTGAGTCTCCAACTGAATATTTATTTCCAATTCCCACATTAGTTTTTAACCTAAGTACAGAAGACCCCCAGCAAGGAAACCACATCATTCTCACATGGCATTATTCTGGCACACTCCAATGTTAAGTAGGCTCTAGCTTTGCAATGGTAAGATCTAGCAGCATATCAAGGCAGCACTAGCTCAAGATATTTTGCTGTTTGTAGGAGAGAGAAAATTCTGCTCCAACTCTCCTTTTTGGCAAGGGAGACCATTTTCTGTCTCTAACTGAGAGACCAATTTTTTTCTCTGTCTTCTCACTGTTAATATGGCAGGATAGCTTTGCATCAAGGTGACACACTTGAATCATACAATTACACACACACACACAATAAAGTCAACAAGACCTAACATTTCCAAATCAAAAAAATGAAGTCTTTGGGATTAGTCCTAAAAATTCAGTAGTAGAGATTAATTCATTATTTTTTAAAGTCACTTAATGGAATCCAAGAGAGCCAGAGTGGTTTAGTGATACAGGTGGTGGACTAGGACTTTTAGGAGATGAGTGTCTGAATCACTGCTCTGCCATGGAAACCCACTGGGTAACATGGACATGTCATGTCTCTCATCCTAAGAAGCCAGTGGCAATCTTCTCCTACATAAATCTTGCCAAGAAAACCCTATGATAGGGTAACCATAAGGCACATAGCAACTTCAATGAAATCCAGCAGGCCAAGGTGGTCAAGGGCCAGCTGAAGGAACATCAGTCCATCTGACACTGTGTGGAATCCAAAGGTTCCTCTCCCATCCTAGAGATGCTGGAAATTATTGATGGCACTATCCCTGGCCTAAATCTGTGCTAGCATTGTGACTACATCACTGTGTTGGATTTATTTATTTATTTATTTATGGACATGGCATAACTTGGCTCATCCCTCATCTCACTTGTTCTCCACATCCTTTTTTGTTCTTCTTCCAGATGATCTCAGCAAGCACAGTAGTTCTTCCAGCACACTGTTCTGTCAGCAGACTTATCAGATTTGGTGGTAGCAGAGAAATCTCACAATATTCATTCATTTATTTGAATATTTGTTTCAGAACTGGGATCCAAGATGAATCACTACTTAATTAAAAGGAAGAGGAGCAGTAGCAGTAGTAATAATAGTTGTTGTTTTTAAAAAGTCACCTCTAATTAGGCTGCTGTACAGAAACAGACTAATAATTGCAACTTGGACATTAAGGCCACAGACCCTATTCCCCACACATGGCCATTATTACCATTTGTCTTGCAGGAAAGATACCAGAAAAGAATGGATGTGAGGAGAATACCACTGCAAACCCTGAATACAGCCTGATCCCCCAACAGAACCGGCTGTTTCCATGTCTGTTGGAAGGACCTTAATACAATTTCAAATAATTTTATACTTAGGAGTTTTTGTTGCCTTTTGGGTTTTGTTTTGTTTTTAAACATGTTTATTATAATTGCATTAATGACTAGTAAAAGAACTCTGCTTCACAGAGTGTCTGTTAGCTTGATAATAGCAAAGCCAGATTCATTTCACTTGTCTTGTCTGCTGAAACCATGATAATTGAAACGGACAAACATGCCTGTTGCCATAGGACACCCCTAGAACTCCTGCAACTGGAGTCTTACCATCCCCATAGATAGATAGATCCCATGAGAGAGCACTATCTTACTTTGGTTGGAGTAGTTTGACACATAGTGACTGGCCTGCAGGCCTTAAACAGTAATGCTTAAATTAAGTTAAAATATTTAATCCTTGTCAAACACCATGTGTGCATCTCTAGAGCCCCCTCTCTACACATGCTAACCTTCAGATATCCAAGTTTCACAGTACTAGAACAGTGGCTTGGATAGAAATATACAGCATTAATCCTTATTACAGATTTAAAAGTTTTTGAAAGGATTTGTATCTTGAAAGGTGGGATATAAATAAGTGCATTAATATTTATTTTTTTTAAAAAAAAAAAGTGTATGTATGCATGGACATACGCAAGTACATACTGTCCAGATTGGTATGCAAGTTCAATTCAGTTATTCAGTCTAGTTGACTCTATTAGCAGCTAGCTGTGCTTTGACAACAATGTGATGTTGAATTTGGAAAAATTAATTTATTTCAACTCCCAGATTCCCCCAGTGATTCTGGAAACTCTATTCCAAAAAAAAAAAAAAAAAATCAACTTTTCCAAGCTTTGAATGCCAATGTAAAATACAGCTGGCATGGATTAATATGTAATGGTGACACAATTCGGAGGGCTATGCTCCTTTTCAATTTTAGTTAACAATCGTAGCTCACTCAAGGTCCAGAGGAGAGGGATATGTTGAATTTAGATACAGGAAATCCAGTTTATAATTTTTGTCCAGGCACAAAACTCCTTGGGTGGCCATGGCTTCACAGATAAGGGCTGTGTACAGATAAAACAACTTCACTTCATACATGGAATGGAACAGTAGTATGGAAATGTTTAACAAATGATACAGCTTCCTGTTTGCTGACTGCTTTTTTTTAAAGCTAAGTAGCAGCACAGACAAGAGAAGAAATGCCTGTTTTATATACAGTCAGGGGCACCAGGAGGCACTCTCATCCTGTGGCTCATATCCCAGGAAAAAACATTCCCATCCCCCATCAGACTCCTTTCCATTGGGCATCACATTCCTAATTACGTTCCACTGCATAAACCACTCATTAATATGCAGCACACTGCAGATGAGAGCTTTCACCACTAAAACACTGTCGAACTATTCTGTGGTGGCATCCACTCACAGCAGTAATGCCAGCAGTTTTCATCTGGGTGTCCCTCTCTAGTTCTGGGCATTTCTCTCTTGTACTAGGAAAAGATTTTAAAAATGCAATATTTGATTGTGGCTATAAGTAAATAAGATAGCACTCAAATACTTGACCCCCTTTCCAGTCCCCTCCACAAGTAAAAAATTTCAAACTTCCCCCCCCCCCCGGTTATTAATTTAAATAGGATCAATGTACACTGTGACTCAGAGTAATAGAATAACAAGAGTAACAGAAAGATGCATGTATGTGAGCAGACATGGTAAAAAAGTAATAGTAATAAAAAAGAAAGAAGATCCCTGTCTCAATCAAGTTAAAATCTAAATTATCATAGTTGTTACACATGAAGGTTTTCAAAAGGTCTTGTGGCACCTTAAAACAAACAGATTGCTGTAACATAAGCTTCTTGTAGACTAGATCCCCTTCCTTCATGATATGCATGAAATGTATACTGACTGTGTTTGCACACGCTTACATGTGAAAGTATGAGAATGGGGGAAGAGGGAAAGAGATTTATAGAAAAGAAACTGTATATGGTCAGATCAATGGGAAGTGGTTTAGCTAATTATGGGGCTTGGGGCAGAAATCCAGGGCCTCACAGCCTGCAAAGAACACACAGGTAGTAGCAAATGATATGGGGAACACTGGAGCCTGGGCTTCTTTCACATCACACATTTATAGCACTGTGAATCTGCTGTAAGAGAGAGGGCTGCATCCCATGGAATCCTGGGATTTGTACTTTGGGAAGCACTAGAGCTCTCTGGCTGAAAATGCTAAATTGTTGTTGTTGTGTGCCTTCAAGTCATTTCCAATTAATGGCAATCCTATGTAAATGTAAACCTGTTATGGAGTTTTCTTGTCAAGATTTGTTCAGATTTGTCTTTGTCATCCTCTGAGGCTGAGAGAGTGTGACTTGCCCAAGGTCACCCAGTGGGTTTTGATGGCTGAGTGGGGATTTGAACCCTGGTCTCCAAGAATACTCATACCACTACACAATACTGGCTAAATACCCTTCACTAAACTGCAAGGCTAGACGTGAAAGCTGGACAGTAGAGAAAGCAGAGAAAAGGAAAATCAATGCATTTGGATGTCATGCTGGAAAAGTGTGCTGAGGATACTGTGGATAGCCAAAAAGACAAACAAGTGGGTCCTTGAGCAGATAAAGCCTGAATTCTCCCTTGAAGCCAATATGATCAAATTGAGACTATCATACTATCATGAGAAGGCACGACTCACTGGAAAAGACCATAATGCTAGGAAAGGTGGAGAGAAGTAGAAAGAGAAGAAAATTGCACACCAGATGACAGATTTAATCAGAGCGAATAGGGGCTGAAATTACAGATCCTAAGCAGAGCAGTAGAGGACAGGGGGTCTTGGAGATGTCTTATACACAGGGTCACCATGAGTCAAGGATGATTGAAAGACAGTTAACAAGAACAACAACAACAACCTGCAAGTCCTAAGATTCTGTAGGATGGAGCCATGGTAATTAAAATACAGTTTTGTAATGTGAAAGGGCCCCGGGTTGGCATGGATATGTTGGGACCAAACAGGATTCGTGCTCTTCCTTGTAGAATCATTTATTTCATCTTATTTTTAAAAACATTTTATACCAAGGCTAGGCAGCCAGGCAGACATATAGATCGCTACAGATAAACATTTTATTAATTTTTATGTTTAAAATAGAAATATCATTTTCTACAAGATGTTGTTCTAGTCTGATTATTTACCAAGATCTGTGTTTATCACCAGGGCAGCAGAGAAACTCCATTCCTACCCCACCCTTGTCACAACGGCACTATGATTTAATATGTTTTAAAATGAAAAACTGTACATGCTCAGAGTTTTTCACTTTTATCAAGGTTAGCAAACTTTGTTGTCATTTGCATTAACATTTCAAGAATGTAGAAGCAGCTTTAGAAGCACAGAATATAGGAAAGGGGAGGCAATCTAGCTGGGTTTTTTTCCACAACTGCACTAATATAACACAGTTATCGAAAGGGGGCACTCTGTGAGACCATAAACTCCAAAGGCAAAAATTAACTAGCTACATCATTGTCCTAAGGCCATATATTGTGTGACATTTTCATGTAAAGTTCAATCAGATGCAGTTAGTACAATGACCTGAAAGGAAAATTCAAACTGGATGAATATAAAAATCTGCACAAGTTGTGCACCATCACTACAAAACAGGTAATCTCCAAGATAAATATGCATTTAAAGCAAACAATTCCATTACCACTACCTTCTTCAAAAAGCTCTAGCTATCATTATGAAGATACCAGCATTAGCCCTTATTAATAACATATTTAATAGCAACAAGAACTAGTTAAGAGACATCATGCCATTGTGAAATATTAATTAATATCTCATATAACAACAGTTTGTGGGTTAATATATTCTACTCAATACTTAATAACAGTAAACAAAAACAGCTGAGCTATGCAGTAAAATCAATCAAACCACACAGATGGTTATAAGGTTTTCATTATGTGGTTTCCATAGCAATCATATTGCAAATCTGGAAGCTCCTTGCAAATAAGCAGCTTGTATTTACATGCCTTTCTGCTGCACTGTGGAATTCTTCAACACGTGAATTTATTATTCTGGTCACATTAGAAGGATCACTGGGATACAATTTGATAATCAAGATTACTGCAGCTATTTAAGACTAATTTTTGTAAGGAATGGGTGCTGTCAGTAGCTTTAAGTCTGCAGCATAGTGATGTGAATACTTTGGCTCTTTTGATCATAGTGACCTCATCAACTTAAGTAGCATACAATTTCTTGTTTAAAAACTGGACCTATGAAACAATATTTTAAAGCACAACAAGAATTCTGTGGATATTAAATGTAGGCCCTGTCTCATAGGGAGGAATAAATAGATTGTGTTGCCCTTGCCAATAGCCAGAACAAAAAAATATGTATCTTATACCTAAGTTTAAAAATATGTTTATTGTTCTCAAGTTCTCATAAGCCAGAAAACCAAATTTCTCCCAATTCCTATTTTCAAGTAAAAATACTCAGGACATTTGTGCCTGAAATACTGTTATTGTCCTGTCCCTTCAAGTTATTTCTGACTTATAGAGACTCTAGGTAAACCTATTAAGGGTTTTTTTCTGGCAAGATTTGTTCAGAGGCATTTTGCCACAGCCGCCTTCTGATGCCGAGAGCATGCAACAATCTCAAGCGCAGCCAATGGGTTTCCATGGCCAAGCCACTACAACATGCTGGCTATATAAATATAAATATTAATATCTTTACAACGCTACAGGCTATGAGTTCTTTATTATTCATTATCATTGCTATCCAAGCCCTGGGGAGAAATTAACGAAAGAGAAACAGCATGCTTTCTTTTATTGCTCTAATCCTGTTACTGTAAACAGCCTTGAAACCCGTTAAAAGAAACAAATACATTATATACAATAAAACATGTTTAGATACTTTTAAGTGGCATTCTTTGTAAATCTGCAAATGCAAGCTGTCCAAAAGTCATGCAATGGGACACCCAAGCTATAAGGCAAGCTGAATAAACAGGACACAGAAGGGGCAAAGCTAGCTTCAACTAATCTTCTGGAGCAGGTTGTATACCTCAAATGAGAAACTGAGATCATGAGGCTGGCAAGTAAAACCAGCTACCTGTCTAATTAACTGGGTTAGGCTAATTGCATTCATTTAACAATAATGAAGGGAGCTCCTTTTTACCACTTTCTAATTTGAGGTAAGACCATTATTCCACTTATAGAAAGGCAATTACATTTCCAGGGTCTCTTTTCCTATAATCTGCTATGGAAATGCCTATGTCATTCCACCCTTTCTGGTTCTATTTTTCTATACGGTGTCTATTCCTCATGTTCTACTACACAATCTCTAAGTAAGCTATCCATTAATACTGTGAATACCACCTTTATTATGTTGCAATAAACGTAAATAAAAGAACAATAAATGCAGTCTAAGATGCTGCTTTCCAGGGTGGAATTCTTCTTTTTCTGGTGTTGTATAAAATCTAAAACTTCTGGGGGAAAAAACCCAACAAAAACCTTTTTTTCTGTCTCAGCAACTGTTTTAGTGCCTGTCTGTGTGTGCATGCGTGCGCAAAACTGTAACATCAAATATCATCTTGTTTTAATAAAGGCTATTACTACGCTGAACACATTAAGGATATAAAGCAGGATATAGCAGGACATAAATCCAAACACACACACTTATGGCCCTCTCTCTGAATTTTGAGGGGTAAAGAGTGGGACCATACAGAGAAATAAGAAGGCTCAGGAAACACTAAACTTCCTGATGACTGCCACTGGTCTCTGTGGGTGGCCAGAGATCTGCAAAATTTCCATGGAAGTCCTAGGCCATCAGCAGGCATGGTTAGTCTCAACTCCTGCTGGCTCTGCAGGGTGGCACATCTCTTGAAAAAGCAATCAGCAGGGCTTAGAATAAAACATTTCCTGGCACTTCTGAATTTCCCCATGTATGACTATAATTTGGTCCAGCAATAGGAAAAGCCAAGTTAATTAAACAAAGCCAAGCATAAGATGACTGCTGAGAGAGGTCAGATGAGGTAGAAAGAAGAAGAAACCTGCCATGTACTAATTATTTCCCCATAAAACAGCTTTACATAAATGCCTTTGTTCAGTTCTTCTGTCTCACATACTTATGGAAAACAAGCCCCATGGAAAACAAGCTCCATAAAAATTAAGTCAAAGCAAACACCTGTTCCTTAAGCAACACCCCGCCAACAGACCCCAGATTAAAGCACAGGGCGCTTTGGGAGCAAATTCAAAAGAAATGAAGTTATTTTGGATTTTATAGCAATTTAACTACTTCCAGATGATGGCTCAAAGACTGGACAAGTTTGTAAGAAAAATCTTTTAAGGCATATAAAGGAAGGCAGAAGAGGGACCAAAAAAGAAAAAAAAAGAGGAAGAGGAAGAAGAGGGATGCAGTACTAAGTAGTAATGAGTTTCTATATTAAAAATAATTTGCTTAGTATTTAGAAATTCCCAACCACAAGGAGAGCAGAAGGTGGAGTTTTTCCAGAACAAAATGAGTATTTTGAGATACTTGTCCAGTGTCAATACTGTCATCTCCTCTTCACAACAGGTTTGTTGGAATTATTAAAGCATTTTGCATGTTTGCTATACTTTATTTACATTTTATTTCACTTTTGTAAAAACATCCTGGATGGAAGTCCATAAATTTATTTATTTTCATTCATTCAACCTTTATTAGGCATACAACAATAAAATTTACAATAAAATAAAATAAAGTAAAATACATTTACAATAAAACTTCAGGATCATTATTATAAAATTTAAGCCATACTCTTGTTGCCTCCGCCAGAAAATTGGCCAGTAGCCTAGTAGTATGAGGATTCCGATTTTCCAATAAGTATTCCACTGATAATCCATCCAAACAGATATTCATTTCCAATAGCCTCCTTAGAATTTATTTATTAAATAAAGATTAAATGGGGAAAATACACACCCCAAAAAGAAATAAAATTCATGGTACACAATTAAGCCAGAAGAAAGCACATTTAAGTCCGAGTTTCAATGAGAAATAATTGTGAACTCATTAAATTTCCTCCATTATAATCATAGATTGTTTGTGTTAAATATGTTAAGCATTTACAGTGGGTTTAAGCCATTTTTTGCTGATCTTTTACAGACAGACAAGATAGGCATGTGTATGTGTTTATGCCTTCGTACACATGGTGACCCATGAAATTTAATTGGGTTTTCTTAGGCAAGAATACTTAGAAGTGGTTTTGACAATTCTTTCCTCTGACATATAACAGCTCCTGGCATTCAATGGCAGTTTCCCATCCATTTTGAGGCACGCTAGCTTTGGAGATGAACAATATATACTGATCCAAACATCTTGGTAAGTGAAAGGATTGGGGCAACAAACTTTTGTGCACACCTACTATAAATGTCATATGCTGGAGATAGATCACAGCACTAGGCTGCCTAAAAACATGTCTGGGCTGAGTTCTAGAAAGATTGCAGATGGAAACAGATGGAACATGCAACTAAATTAAAGGCACCTGAAGGAATCAAAGGCATATCTTAGTGGGTTCTCAAGTGCCTGAATGGGAAAAGGTGAGATAACAGGTGTTGGATTTGTTGTTAAGTTTCATAACACCTGCTTGTAAGGTTATATTATAGTATTGTGGATACTTTCAGAAGAGGGGGAAAAACCACAGCAGTTAGACATGGTATTGGCTTGTTTTGTTTTGACCTTTCTAATGCCCTCTTGAGAGAAGTTATTGGATTCATAAGCACAGTTAAAGGTCATGAAAACAAGCATGGGTATATGCACACAATGATAATGTGGCATATTGCAATAAAATCTTTTAAGCAAGTTTTAGTCCCTTTTATTACACATTACAGTGTAATAAGCTTTGTCAGAGCCTACTTGGTCAAGACTAGCATTGGCATATTGCAGTGCGGTTGTTCCATTTTTGATCTAAACATGCTTGATGGATATCCAAACAGATCTTGTAAGCACTCAGGTTTTTTCATGCAAAGCTTTATTTCCCCTTTCATTTGATTACTGAAGGTACAAAGTTACTGAGTAGCCAAATATTATTTTACCTCAAAGCTAGGAAAAGGTCCTTTTCTGTAATGCTGCTCCTAGATTCTGGGTTTCCAGAAGATTAGCCAAAAAACAAACAAAACAAAACCACCATTTCATTCATATCCACCAGAGGAAGAGGATCACAGTCATAGATATTATCTATCATGCCTGGAGAGTATGCATGTGTCCCACAATTTCTAGCTACCAAATGTCCCTCTTGTGGTCACCAAAGGGAGAAGCAAAATTTTTCTATTGTGTTTAGATTGAGCATTATAACCTACTCAGCTTTGTCAGCAAGAATGCAGTGCCTGACTTGCATTTTTTGTCCTCCTTCCCAACTCATTTTCTGTCTTGTGACTTTAAACTGGAGTCCTGAAAGCATAGATTGTCTCACTTCCAATATATGTAAACTAATCTGAGACCTTTCATGGGTGAAGAACAGGGTAAACATTCATTTAAAAAAAGATTTACTATAGACCATCCAGTCCTACAATCCAACAACGATCATTTCTTTGTTGTGATTTTACCTCAACATATTCCTTTGGATTTATTTATTTTGAATTAGTGGCAAAAGCTGTGAAACGAACCCTAAAGAGAACTCTAGAACTGTTTACTTTAAACAATAGCTCTGTCTCTTACACTCAATGTTGACTCCTCTAGGAAATGAAGGAAATTTTTAAACTAGTTTGTGATGACATGATGATCGGCTGCTCTTTTTAAAAAATGACTGGATTCTGTGCAAATGCTTTTGGTGAGCTTAAGATGGCTTTTGATTGAGAAAGTAAAGTATTGCTGTTCTCCAGGCCTTGGGTTCATGGTTAGAAGGACCATGTATTTCTATATAGGTATGTACACAGGTAAGTGCTATGTGGGGGTAATTAATGCAGCAGTGTGCTCTAGATGTTGTCTACCAAGTCACAAACTACCTAGGATCTATTAAAAGACATAACCTTATTAGTATGTTTCAGCACAAAAAGAAATAAAGGAATCTTGAGACTGAGTAAATTTGTAGCATAAGGTTTTGTGGATTCCAGCCCACTGCATCAAAGGTAGAAATCCACAAAAGCTAATGCTAGAAATGTATTTTCTCATTTAAGTTCAAAGGTGCAAAAGGATTGCTTTATGGATTTTTATCTAACACTTGCAAACTTTAAATATTTTCTCCATGTTTCAGAAGTTAGTTCCATATAGGTTAGTTCCTTCTGAACTAACTTTGGCCCACCTTCTCAAAGATGTTTTCCTCTTGATGTTTGCTGTTTTAAAACACATATTTGTTTTGCAATTCACATTCTAAATATGTGTATAAGGCTTCTGAAAACAAGAATGTCCACATTCACTCCAATAAAAAGAGCAATTGAGAAGATGGTACTGCAGCAGCTCCCTACATCAAAAAATGAGAAAATTCTGCTAGTGGACGCTCCATAGATGCATCAGATCAACTGTGCTAGCAACTATTCAAATGGCTCAGTGTTTAAGACAGAGGACATGTGGAGACCAAGGAGATGGAAATAGCAAGGGAGAAAAACAGAGGAACACAATACCACCTATTTAATTGTAACTGCTTCTCTCACAAGCAGCTGCTCTCTAAGATTTATAACTAATGGTTTTCACATGCTTGATATCAACTATCAAGCCCATCATTTTATTTTATTTTGAAGAAGTGTCTGAGACATTGACAAAAGACTGAATCGTACCTTTAACCCAAACCTATAGGTAATATTGAAACAGGAGAGTCAAAAACTCAATAACTGAAATGGATTGGGTGTGTGTGTGTCAAAATACAGCATGTCCAAGAGATTAAATGGATCAACAAGAGAAAAGATGTATAAAATGTACGTCTAATATTAGGATTAGTGTCTTGATGAATGGTTGCCATCCACACAAAGCCATGAAACACAAAATTCTCCATTGCTTGACTATAGACCGACAATGAAACTCTTCCCTTTCCTAGTCATATAATCTGCATCAAAACATCATGAACTACACTCAGATTGGTAGCAATTTAGAAACGTGATCATTTTAGCAGTTCAACAGATTTATACTATACCCTATGAACCTTACAGTAAACTATTTATTATATGGATATTGAACAGAGTATATATGTGGCCTACTTCACATCATCATCCTGCCTTTAATGAGAACTTGGAAAATCACTTCTAAAAGTAATTTATTCCTGTCACTCATTATAGATTTTTAAGAAGTAATCCATTTTTGTGATTCATTACAATGTTGGAAAATTAACTGCAGTGCTTGTTGCTTTTTCATTACCTGTATGAGGTGGATGAGCAACCTTTTGGCTGATAAGAGAAAGACATAAGACTTCAACAATTCCTGTCATAATTCCTCTTTTAAAAAAAATCTTAAAATCCCTGTGATACATTATGGTAAAAAAGTAACCTGAATATGGTACTCATTACATCTCTCAAAGTGTAACATCTTAACTGTTGCATTATTTTGGAGTTGTAATTTCTCCCTATGTAGCTTGCAAATCCATGTTTCTTCAAACTGCCACTCATAACGTAAAATTATGTGCCTTATGTACATGATTAATTATGAAGCAAAAAAAATTTCATGCTACATGACATCTTCCATTCATGTTTATCACACACATACTCAAAACTGAGACTTATAAGAGATGTCTGATAACTAAATATCTCATATTGTGACAAATGTGACTTGGCAGAACAGGTAGCATTGGAGAAAGCCACTGTCTCTTCCACTTTGTGGATCATACATGTGTTTAGAACAGTGGAATTCATTTCCTGTTCTTTATCTGAGTAGATTCATTTCTGAATGTAAGAGTAGGGGGAACCTAAGCAAGTTGTTTCAGCATAGCTTACTACAGAAAAAGGAAACACAATGCAGTTTTTGGCATACTTACCCAGGAAAGGTCTGGTTCCCAGATGCCTCTCCAAGCTGCTTTAGTCATGTGAAGCAACTGGTGTTTATGCATTCTCTGTGCTGACAGCACAGTGACAAGAAATTTAACCAGAGAGACCATTTGCCATATTTTCATTCAATGTCAACATAATTAGATACCCTGTTGTTTTTCTTGGCAGTTTGAAATTACCTTGTCCTATAAATTTTCTTGCATTTTATTCTGCTGGTGCTGACATTCATTGTTGCACAAACTAGTTAAAAGCTTAAGTTATACTTAATTTATACTATAGAAACAAAAAGGCAGAACAAACAGAAAAGTACACACACCCCACCACACATACAAGGCATGTTTACTGTCAGTTTGCATTATAGCATCAAAAGTTGTGCAACATTCATATCCAAAGAAAAGAGGTGTCTGTCCCAGCTCTTTGATAGCACTACTCTTTGGATCTATCTATAAAGACTGGTTTGTTCCTCTTGGACATATGTAGCCAAATACTAAGTCATGATGACAGTCACTACCCCTTTACAGCGTACAAAAATGTGTAGCAAAGCAAAAAATTCTACAGCTGTGTTATTACACAGTAGTTCTCCCCACCCTCTCTTTCAGATTATTTTCAGCACTTGAAAAATCATTAGATTTAAGCTATCTCTTAAATACCCGTGTGTTTCTTTTTATTATAAAGAGTACTGAGTAATTCCCTCCAAGGAAAACTTTTAAGTGATATTCAAGATGGCAAAAAATAAATAAATGAATTAAACAGAATGGAGCTCTGCCAGCTTTAAGGTTTGAGGGATAATTTAGTAGCAACACCAGTGTGGATACATGGATGTTACATGGCCCTATCTTAACAACTTGCAGTAACTCTTGGAGTTGTAGCCTTGTTCGGGTATTCTTTCCAACGTCTCTTACAGCCACCATCTGTCATTTTTCTGCTGTTATGTCTGAGTAAAGTGCCAACATCGCACATGAAACAGAGATCCGACAAGTCTTCTTTTTCAACTAGCAAAGTAATTTAAACAATAGCAAACATATGGAAGAACACTTTCTTAGTTGCCACAGTACTGTCAAACAGAAGGGGGGACTGTTCTCCTATAGACTGGAACTGTCACTGAACCATACTTTTCCCCCTGTAGAGACCAATTATTTATAAACAATGATTTTTTAAAAAGTAATATTTGGTGGAATTTGGTGCAGAAAAAGCAGGGGAAGAAAAAGTGCTTTCCAGAACAACTAATAAATAACAAGTTGGTTTTCATTCCTTTCCCCAATAACTGAGTTATAATTGCATGACATTATTTAATGACATTATATCTGTAACTGAACAAGGAATAGTTTTACTCTTTTTGTGGCATAACTGTACCTTAATTTGACTACCTTTACAGTTATGGGATGTGGCTTCACTCAATGGAGGAACTTCACAGGAGTTCTAGTGCTAACTCATGCTGCTGACTTATGCTCTCTTTGTGGGTGTTTAGTTAATGACTATATAAACAGAGCTGGGAGTGCTTAGATATTTTTTAAAATTAAAGATAATTGAATTACTTTTGAGAAACACAAAAGCAATAAACAAAATTTGGTATTGTAACATCTGTAGCAGGGGTAGGCAACCTTTCCCCTTTAAGGGCTGAGGGACTTCAGTTCCCAGAAGCCTCAGCCATGTTGGCCAATAGTCCCATGTTGGCCAATAGCTCCTGGGATTCTCGGAGCTGAAGTCCCTTAGCCCTTATAGGGGAAAGGTTGCCTACCCCTGGTCTGTAGCAAGCAAAAAACAACAACACACATCTCAAACCCCACTTGGGGAAAAATTCAAATGGAGAAGCAGTGACTGGAGAAAAAGTTAAGCATCTTTCCTCTGCCATGATTTCACTTAAAATTGCTTCTTTTGAATGAATGTGGTGTTGGGTTTTTTTGGGTTTTTTTTTTTTTTGTATTTTTAAATAGTGGCTCTGTTACATGTACACTTTACCAAAACAAAACAAAACACCTGAAAGAGGAAAGAGGAAAAGACAAGAGCTACGGAAAACAGAGGAAATGGCACTTCAATTAAGTCTATCATTAGGGCACAAAAATGATAGAGCAAAGACGCAAGGTTGAGAAGAATCACAAAACAGGACAGCCATGAAGGGCTCCAGAGAGTACTGCATTGCTCTTATGAGCTGCTATTACAGATAAAGGGACATTATAATATATTTTTCACAGAAGATTCTTTGAGTACTGATTTATGTGTAGCCAAAAACGGCACCATCTCTGAGCAATTGGGAGATGACAGGAGACCATCTCCCTGACTACTTTTGAAAAGTACTCCCTCATAAAACTTTTAAACCAATGACAGGAAAGTGACTCAGGTAGAATAATTAGGACTGCAAGCTCAGTGGATGCTGAGTGTATGTTGGGAAAGGTATGGAAGCATAGGTGGGAGAGGTAAGAAAATTGAGAGCTTGGAAAAGTTACTGTTGGACAATAACTCCCAGAATTCCATATGCAACTAAGGGAGTATGGGAATTGTAGTCCAAAAAGGGAATGTTCCCAAGCTCTGGACTAGAATCTGTCTTGAAAGAAGGCATGGTTGAATGATACAGAGAACATCCAGATTGCAGTATCCCACTTGTTCATACTGCTATAAGTATATTCTGTAGGCATACTGAGTAGCCAGTAAAAAAGCAACACACAGGTTTCTGGGGCAGCAAATGAAATATGTTTTTCTCTACTAGGAGAACAAGGATCCCAATATTAGAGCAGCAGTGGCATCCCTGAACAAAGAGAATGGAGATGTTTTTCTGTAGAAAAATCTACCAGCTTAAAGAATGAACCCTCCATTTTTGCAGGGGATCCGTTCCCCCGTGAAAACTGAAAACTGCAAATATTCAGGCCCCATAGGCTTGAATGGGTGTCTGCGCCATGTGTGCACAGACCATTTTATCCCCCTGTTTCCCACCCGCAAATGGGCAAGGGACTTGAAGTCCGTGAAAATGGAGGGGCAAGTGTATTTCCCCTCTTTCAAGGAAAAATGTACATAACTATCACAATAGTGATGAGTGACCATGTGAGAAAAGGTTTCTGATCACACCAAAAGCATACAAAAGGTTCTCATAAACCAAGAATAGCAGTTTTTCAGAAGAGAAGAGACATTTGTGCAAATCTATCATGGATGGTTCAGATGGGAATGGTTAAACCAAATAATATTAGGTGCAAGTATTCAAGTTTTAAAGATTGGTCAATCAGTTTTGCCAAATCTTGTTCAATGGAATCAAAAGGTACTGAAAAGTCCAGCAAAACCAAGAGAGACATACTCCCCCTTTCCAGTTCCCAGCATATGTCACCCACCAAGGCATTCAGAGCTGTCCTATAGCCAATCCTAAAACCAGAGTGAAATAGATCTACATAATTCATCTCATCCAGAAACTCCTGGAGCCGGGTTGCCACCACATGCTCTAGGACAGGAGTAGGCAACCTTTTTGAGCCGGGGGCCGGGTTGCTGTCCCTCAGACAATTGGGGGGCCGAAGCACCAATAAATAAATAAATAAATAAATAAATAAATAAATAAATAAATATTTTTTTTAAAAAAAATTTAAAAAATGCATGCACACTCTCTCAGCTCCAGAAAAGCCATGGCAAAACCTCTGTGGAGATTTTGCCAAGAAAACCCCAAGAACAAGTAATAACAACAATAATCAATATCATCATGGTGGGCGGCGGCGGTGGTGGGGCAACGGTGGCAGGACCAGCCTGGGGCCGGTCCAAAGGCCTCAGGGGGCCACATCCGGCCCCCGGGCCTTAGGTTGCCTACCCCTGCTCTAGGACCATATGACTCTCTGGCTTCTGGAAGTTGGGATGGTAGGGGAGTGCAGAGAGGCAGGCCAGAGCTCCTGTTTTGCATATAATGCTAAAAGAATAAACAAGAAGGTCCATAATTCAAGTCACCCTTACTTGTAAGAAAAGGCAAGTAAGAATGATTGGGCAATATGCATCAACAACATGCATGTTTGTCCATAATAAGCTAAGATTCATTTTGAATTATTTATTTAGAATACTAACCTATTCAGTTGTTCAAGTGTGCTAGATGGACATTTCTCACAAGCTCAAAGGAGTAGCCCAGCTCTTTTTCTGGTTCCAGAAAAATACTTATCAAGCCAATTTTTGTACCTACAAAGTGAAGGTGAAATCTAATGCGACACAGGCAGAATGTGTTAACTGGATACTACTGCCAGCCTTCAGCTCTTTTCCTCTCTTTTTAAAAATCAGAAATCCCTATGTTGTCTTGATACAGTAAAGAAAAAAAGTATTTGATTATTTTTCTTAATTAATTAAAAATGCCTTAGATTATAGTGCACAGGGTTTAAATAAAATTGTTATTTAACTGAGCATTACATTGCTTCTTAAATATAGACAGGAGTGCCACAGAAGAAGACATCTTAGCATAAGTATTGAGAAACATTCTGCTTTGGGTACATAATGTGCCAAAGATGGTCATGAATAAACAAAGTGTTGTTAATGTGTTACAGCTGTCAAAAATGTAGTCAACAGTGAAAAGGCTCTGATATAAGTAAAATTACTTTTGTCTCTCTAGGATGACAAGATTTGCCAGCATGGGATTCTCTCTCTTGATAGCCACAGCCAATGTCTGTCACATACTGTTCACATCATATTGGCTTTACAAATCAATAGTGTCAAAAATGCTTTCACGTTGGTCCATTCAAAGGCGTAAGGAGAATGATTGATCAGTACTAGTAATAAGATATCTCATTTTAATACAAAGAAAATTTGTGGGGATGCTAAAATCCTTGATTGGTTTTCTTCTTTCCTTAAAAATCAAACACACAATGCGAAGGAATCTGTCTACTTTTTTATGCAAGAGTCAGTTTCAAATGATAGGAGGAAAGTATCTGAAAAGTATCTGAAGTAACAAAATGCTAAGTTGTGTTATTTAAACATTAAAACACTTCCCTGCACAAAAGAACATTTTATGTTTTTCCTGTAATGCTCAAGTAAGGCAAGATTACCTGGGCCATATAAAAGTAACTTCCGTTGTTGCTCCTCCCCATAAAAACCATGCTTGAGCATCTTGTAGAATAACACTGGTTTGGAGATTTGCTGCTGCAGTATGACCTCTTCCTGCATAGTTTGAGGATTCTCAGCTAACCTGAGCAGCAAGTAACAGCTCTCACACTTCAAAGACAGCATAAGGAGAGCATGGGAAAAGGGTGGGGGGAGGGGGGGTCAGACTACAACTTTCAGAGTTGCATAGTCAGCATCAGATAACTGCTGGGGTATGCAAAGAAACAGTTTTCTCATTTGTGCAGACAGGAATACAAACTGCACATGCATGCCAGAAAGGTCTATTCTTCCATGTGCTTTCACTGTACACAGTTTGAATATCTATCTGTAAAACTAACTCACATGACAACCCAAATTTAGGTATGGGGAATCTCACATTAGAATCTGTATTAAGAAATCTTGGTGCAGAGGGAAGGTTTAAAATACAACAGCACATGCTATAGAAAGCTTCACAGTGCAGCATCCAAAATATCAAAGCTTACAGGTGCTCCATGATGTTTTTACAGCAAATGCAAGCAACCATACCAGCAACTTGAGATATATTGTGATCTGAATATTCTGGGGGAGGAACATCAAAAAGATGATTTGTCCAGAATTTGGAAACATAACTTTTTTTGCACTACAACTCCCAGAATCCTCCCAAATAAGCATGAAAATATGCAGCCATGTTGGCTAGAGGATTCCAAAAGTTGTAGCCCAAACTTTCCCAAAGACTGAATTCATTGTGTCTCAATGAAGTTATGTGAAATCCATTATTTTTTGGGGGGATCAGTATACCATTACACCTGTTGACACCAAAAATGTTATGAAGACAAACACACTTATGGACTGAAGCTGCAAATGTCACAGGTTTTATTACATTTGTGACTGATACCAAAGTCCAATTATCATTGACATTTGGGGTTTGGGGCTGAAATCTTGCAAAGGTCAGTGTGAACAGTGAAGTAATACTCCCTGGAAACATTTTGTAAAAGGAAAGCTGAAAGGGGACTCCTCCAGGCATAGAACAGTTTATGGCAGCTGAGGTATGTATTACTTAGCAAAACTCAAGACAAAAGTGATCTGATACAGCCTGTGACAAATGGTGCAATTATTGTTTGATTTGTCAAAGTGATAAAATATACATGTTGGGGGAAATGGATGGGTCTTAGAAATACCCTTGTTAGTAGAGAAATCAACTTTTATGATGGACTGCATTTTACAATTAAATTATAATAACTTCTATTCAATATTTAAATAACACATTAACTGTGTTAGGCTGAAAAGATATTTTTAAGCTCCTTGGGGTCTGAGTGTGTCTAGAACACATTTTTGATGCTAAGGCAGAACTCCTACCTCAACCATGTCCCCAGTATGTCATATTGCAAATTGGTTCTGAAAATCCCTTCAAAATAAGTTTTCCATGTGGCATAGGGAAGTAGAGATGGCCTAATATATTGGGGGAGGGGGGGAATTCACTAGTGAGGGCCCCTAAGAGGACTGGAATTAACTACATAGTTCTATGGATTCATGCAAAAGCTAGTTCTTAAACTTTTCAAAGCACTAAAGCAGGGGTAGGCAACCTTTCCCCTTTAAGAGCCGAAGGACTTCAGCTCCCAGAAGCCTCAGCCATGTTGGCCAATAGTCCCATGTTGGCCAATAGCTCCTGGGATTCTGGGAGCTGAAGTCCCTCGGCCCTTAAAGGGGAAAGGTTGCCTACCCCTGCACTAAAGTGTCATAAAAACAGTGGAATCCAGTGCTCAAGAATCTTTGCTTGAGACACTGTAGTGCAATCCTGCTTCTTTCTTTTCTGCATGTTTCTTTTCTCCCTCCACAAGTGGCATAAGCACTGAACTATCAAGTTCCCATTGATTTAATGGGTTCACTCCATTTGGGACAAAGGGGGGAAGCAGACAGGCGGCCATGGGCCGCCCCAGGAAGCTGCACCACGGGACCGAGGCATTCCCACACCTCGGTACCGCGGTACAGCTTGGCTGCCCGTGAAAGGAGCGCTAAATTGGCGCTCCTTTCACAAGTCAACGAAGGTGTGCCGCAAAAGGCTGCGGCGCACATTCACCGACTCTTCCACCACAGTGTGTGTAAATGCTACGGCAGGAGGTCTTCCTCGGAGTGCCGGCCGTGCGGAGGGCCGGCTGCTCCGAGGACGACCTGGGGAAGGGGTTGGGGCGCCGATCGTGCGGCTGCCCCTCCCCTTCCCTGCCCCCAAGACGGCCCTTTAAGCCGTCTGCTTAGGGCCAAAGATACTTATTATCATACAAAGAAGCCTTCTCCAATCTAGTGCCCTCCAGATTTGCTGGACTGTATCTCTTATCATTCCTAGATAGCATGGATATTGTTCATGGTGGCTGGAGATAATAAGAAATGTAATCCAATGTATATGGAGGGTCATGGATGCCAGGGACAAATGCTCAACACACAAAGGCACTCTTCAAATCTGTTGCCTCTTCCTGCGGTCAGCTGACAGCAATCGTGTCCAACCTTTTATGGCCCCACAAAATTATCTTTTGCAGCATAAAGGAAAAAAAGCACTAAAGGCTTCCTAAAGCTATCTGTCAAAAACAATGTTTTAGAGTTTTGGCCCTATTCTTATATACTCACCATTTCTGAAGACTGAAAATCCTCTAACATCTATTAGACACTTCTGTGATTTATACTGTCTGGTTAAGCTTCTGAACAATAATATTCTTTGCTCTTAAAGCAGTATTTTATAACACTATTATGTTTAGAGTAAAAGTGTTGCCGCTCCCGAAACTCAAGATGTTGTTTTTATACAACATCACCTCTCATTTCCATGTAATTTTATATACTGACAAAAATATTCCTGCCATTTTCTTCATTTCTAGGCACCAAAGAAAACATTTTATGAGAATTACATCTGGTTGTCAAAATGTAAAAAAACACTTGACTATAACTGGAAAAAAAAAACAGAGTAAGAAATGAAGTACAATCAGGTTCATGCTGAAAGCTAAGAAGAAAAGAGTCAAGCTACTTCCCCATAGCATTTATTTACAGTTCATCACTTACGTTTCTTCGCACTCACACACATACACACAACTGCACTTTTGCAGGGTATAGTGTATCACATATTAGGAACAGCTAACAGCATGGAGAAAGTGTGGTTAATGCAAACGACAGGCTGAATAAAAGGGGAAAACCATGAGTGAGTGAGTCAGTGGGACAAAGCTGTAAGGCATGTCAATTTTTAATTAAATAATAATGTAGTAGAGATGATGCTAATGAGCCAATAATCTCAAGAGATCGTTTTTACAATTCCTGTTTAATGTCAACGCTCCTATTAGCAAAAAATTATTCAGACCTGTTAATTTTTTTTTAAAAAAAATACCAATTCTTCTTTAAATGTCACAAATTTTGGGTATCAGGCAGAGAAGCCTATGCGGGCCTGAACTAGACATCTTTTGACTCACCCAAGCACATATGGCTGTGCTGGATTCCAAGGTCAGGTCTCCCATGTTGCAGACCTGTCTACAAAATTGCACTTACTCATATTTTGATAACCAGCTTCTCCTGTCTCTTGGACCTTTATTATTTACATCCACTACATAACACCTTAAAAATACCTGGAAGCTCTTCATAAATGTCATCATCCACTGGTTCTGTTCTTGTTTGCAGAGAAGGCATCACAGCTTCCCCAATGTCATCATACTCTTCGTCCTCTTCTGGAATAACTTCAGACCCCATGTCTGTTAAGAGGAATTCAAGAAGAGCTATACAACAGGCAGTCTTCTATTTTAGAACCAATACCATTTCTTCATTCCCAATGGCATTATTTAGAAATTCTATGAAAACAGAAATTAGTACATTTAAATAATAAAATGCAGTTAGTACTTCAATTAGAGAGCACTCCAATGGGTCCTACTGCCAAGCAAGGAGATGATTCCCTACTCCCAATCCCCAAGCACACTCAGGAAACACAGTGTAAAAGCAGCACAGGAACACTCTAAGATTAATAAAGTAAAATTGTGTTAGAAAGTAATAAAGTTTTGATTTTTAGTATGCATTACATAAACAAAGCATCTTTTTATCAACTGGCATACCTTGTAGGACAAACCTGAGGCTCTGTACCCATTCCTCAGCTTCTTTGGGAGTAGCAGCTGTAAACTGTTCAAAAATTTGGTGTTACTAAGAGTAATCATGAGCATAAAAATAACAGCCACCATAATAACAGTAACAAAAAGAGAGCAGTATTTCTTGTCACTTCTTCAAGGCACCATTAGTAATTCTTTACATGTCTTCTGGTACTTTTCTTGCAAGGATGCTTCTTATAATGTACCGTTAATTTTGACAAATTTACGTAATTGAAGTGGAGGATGATGGATTTGGAACTCTGATCAGCAGCTGGCAGCTGTGCTGGGGAAAAAAGCTGCTTCCCTTCATCAATGTCAAGCTCAGGACTGATGGAACAAAATTTGCCCTTGACAATTAGAAGACACCCATGAATTTCTTTAGACTGCTGGGTACAGTTTTCTTAAAAATGTTCTTGTCAGATTCCAACACAGTACCTGACAACTTAATTAACTGGCTTTCAACTGCAATCTCAGATATTTAAAACTTATTAAAGTTACATTCCACTTTGATGCCTAGCTGATAGATCCCTGAACTGTGTAGCTGATATGTGCTTTTAACATTGAGTTCCCTCCTAGACTTCTAAGTAATACAATACGTATTAAACACTTGGGTTTTTATAATATATATATCCAATTATTTTACAATATTATTCATCCAAGAAATCAAGCAAAACCTATTAGATAACAGATATTTAAATATAAGAAGTGAAAGGGACCAACAGATAAAAATGACATATTGGTTGTTCTTATTCAAAAAAGATAGTAGTAGAACTTAATTTATTTTTTTTTTAAAAAAATCTATTATATGAATATACAGGGCAAGCAAATAAAGAGAATTTTCTTCTTTTCTGGTATATCAGGGGTTGTTTTATTGAAATGTAATATCTCCATAACTGGAACAGTAACAGCTTTATCAATTTAATTTCAAGACGACATAAAAAGTCCAACCTGATAAATGCGCTTATCAGGAGCAGCGATTTCAAAACAGCAATCTTTCTTTCCATCCTTCCGAAGGGTATTATTCATTCTGACGGTGTAGCCATCTATAGCAAATTCACCTTTCTGTTGTTTGTCTGTTGTAGATAAAAAGCAAAGATAGAACTTCATTTGCAACGCTGAACGTGAATGGCCCATTGGGTTATCATTTATTCAGATTTGGTTCTTTCCCCTTCATGAATATGCGAGAGAATAGGATAGACATTATTAGCTGAATGGCTTATGGCTTAGGTGATGTTTTGGGAGATAAAACTATTCTTTAAGAAGGGGCAAACAAAGTACATTCCTATGACGGATGTTGACAGAGTCCCACAAGGCCATGCTTACAGATGGTCTTGTTTAGCAAGAAGTGCATCCAATGACTCCTCTACCTAGGGGAGAACCAAACACTGGAACCTGGAACATACAGGAGAAGTGTACCATAAATCAGTGTGTCTCTCCCTCTCTGGTTCAGTAACCAGTGGGAAAACCTGCCTAGTGAAGAAGTACATGCTACTTGCTTTACCTGCTACATCTTCCCCCTTGACTGCATCAGAAAAAGCAGGCTTTAAATGTTGTTAATAGACATTGTAAAAGTTGCTCTTCACCTACTAATCAACACAATAGACTCCAAAGAAACTATGGCTTTCAAAACACCAATTTTGAAAATTTTATTATGACTTTTGTTCAAGCAAACTAACAAATACAGTGTAAGATTTAGGGATGGGTCAAAAGTACTTAAATAGTGTGTGAGTGGACTGAAATGAAAGCTACTTCAAGTATCTTTATTATTCCTGTTCTGAAAAGATGTTGTTAGTCACAGTGTTAATAGTATAGTGGCATGCTGAAAAGATATAGTAAGAATAACAAATGGTAATATGTTGATCAGACACTTTAAAAAAGATATCCAGTTCAGTCAAGAATTTTTTTATCATTCACTCACTTGTGATCTCAGAACAGAAGACATTATCACTTTCTTGTACTCAAAATTTATTGAATAGAATAGCACACAGAATGAACAATAACAGAGGCAACTACAAAACTTTTCTTGTTCAATATAAAAATAATGCAAAATCATTCAAGCCCAATACTTGAAATTTCTGTAGGAAATACTTTTCTTTATTGATTACCACTTTCTGTCATTAAAAAGGCGAGTGTATATATGTGCGTGTTTAACCAGCAATTGTTTTACAAACATTTATATACTGCTGCATATTACTGCAGGGATGCAAAAGAATTAAAGGATGGTTTCAACATGCAGGTAAAGCTGGCCAGAATACAATGTCTCTGGACCTCAAACCTGGCTTTAACATATAGATAATTCCTCACTAGCCTTCATGAGCTCCCCAGTGAATTCCAAATTCTCCCCTGAAGTATGCTTTTAATTCTGCTTGACTTTAGCTTATATGTGGATGCATGGAGAAAACAAACATAGATTTAGATACAGTTTGAGTTCTCTTCTGAGGATGAAATGCAGAAATGATCTCTGAGAAAGATCTCAGTACCATACAACAATGAAATTGTGGAAATGCTCATAGGTTTTACCATTTATTTTTCTGATGCAACATAGTTTAACTGCTGATTTCTAGAGCTAAAGGTTTCTCATGGTCAGTATTCCAATTAAAGCCTGGAAGACAGATGTATAGTAACTGATAGGCTCTATTTCTCCACTTGGTAACAGGGCAGAATAGATATTTATGAGACTTGAGTTTTGACAGAAAGTCTGAAATATATGCTGCAATTAAAAAGGAAGAGAAAAAAGAAGTGTGGCAATTCATCAACATAGAGCCAGTTTTAATAATTCAACACTCAAAGAAGATACACAGAGGTATCAGATCCTAAAACCCAGGGTGACAACAGAGGGGGGTTTTTTTTGGTGGGGGTGGTGGGTATTTATTTATTTATTTATTTATTGCTTTGGGTGCCCCCATTATATACAATGGCATAGTAAAAAAAAATTGGTAGTCCCTTACATAATAATAATAATAATAATTTTTTAACCTGTCCCTCTGCAAGGCAATCAAGGTGGCGTACAAAGTTAAAACAGGACAGCAGTTAAAACAATTCCATCCCCCCAATCCCTAACCCACCCACCCCATAAAAGTCAAATTAAACTAATAGAATAATTAAAATATCAAATAAATCAACAACAATAATTAAAACATTAGAACAACGGTGGTGTCAGGGAGCAGTAACCATCCAAACTCTGATAGGGGTGGGAGAATTATTCCGGGAAGGCCTGTTGGAAGAGATCCGTCTTTACTGCTTTTTTAAAGCAGTCAAGAGTGGTAATAAGACGTATCTCATCCGGCAGGCCAATCCATAATCTTGGAGCGGCAACAGAGAAGGCCTTCTGGGAGATCTGCGACAGCCTACTTTTTATAGGCTGTAGCAGGTTCCTCCCAGAAGACTGGAGTGTGCGGTTAGGATCATACGGAAAGAGGTGGTCCCAAAGATAAGTTGGACCCAAGCCATGTAGGGCTTTAAAGGTCAAAACCAACACCTTGTACTGCGCCTGGAAACTAATCGGCAGCCAGTGGAGAGATTTCATAACAGGTGTTATGTACTCTCTCCTAGATGTTCCAGTAACAAGTCTGACTGCCATATTTTGAACCAATTGAAGTTTCCGGGTTAGGCACAAGGGTAGCCCCATGTAGAGTGTGTTACAGAAATCCAAACGTGAGGTTACCAGAGCATGTACCACAGTTTCAAGATCCCTAGTCTCCAGGAAAGGGTGCAGCTGATGTATCAGCTGAAGCTGATAACAGGCATTCCTGACTGTCGCATTCACCTGACTAGTCATGTGAAGCAATGAATCTAGGAGTTCCCCAGACTGCGAACAAATCCTTGGAGGAGAGTGTGACTCCATCCAGGACTGGGAGTTGTATTCCCAAACCTGGTTTCAAGCCCGTCACTGTTAGTACCTCCGTTTTGTCTGGATTCAGTCTCAATCTGTTTTTCCTCATCCAATCCAATACAGCCTTAAGACAATCATTGAAAGGAGAGATGCCATCTGAGGTCTGGGCAGACAATCTGGTCATGGAGAGGTATATCTGGGTGTCATCAGTGTACTGAAGACACCGTGCTCCATGCCTCCGAATGATTTCTCCCAACGGCTTCATATAGATATTGAATAGCATCGGGGACAGGATGGCATCCTGAGGGACACCACAAAATTTTGGAAGAGCAACTGTCCCCGAGCCTCACCCTCTGGGATCTGCCTGAGAGAAAGGAGCAGAACCACTGCAAGGTAGTGCCTCAGATTCCTAACTCTCTCAGGCGATCCAAGAGGATGGAATGGTCTATTGT
>CM034710.1:86093319-86111296 GCA_020142125.1 Phrynosoma platyrhinos | reverse complement strand
GCAGATGTTGTGTAATACCACGCAGGCTGACACAACTGTTGCGAAATAATTTTCACCCACTGTTAACCTTGCTCCCAGGCAGCCCCATCTGCCTTTCAGTCTTCCGAACGCTCGTTCCACCACACAGCGAGCCCTGCTGAGCGCCATGTTGAACTTCAGCTGGTTGTAATGCAGAGCTCCACTGTATGGCTTCATGAGCCACTTGCGTAAGGGATATGCTCCATCTGCGATTACCGAGGGGGGGGCACCTGCACTCCACAGATTATAATGGTTGGATTGCCAGGCACAAATGCTCCCTCATCCATTGCCTGGCACAAGGCGGAGGGCCGGAAAATGAAGGCATCATGGTTGCACCCAGAAAATCCAGCCTCGATATTCAGAAACAGTCCAATGGCCAATGTCATCCCTTGTAGGACGATGGAGTGCCCGTATTTCCGTTTGAAGTATTATTCGGCCCTAGCCCTTGGAGGTTTTATAGGAATATGTGTCCCATCCAGAGCGCCGACACAGTGTGGGAAACTGAGCTGCTCAAAGCCATCCATGACCTGCAATGTGGGAAAAATAAACAGGGAAAAGCGAGTTAAAAGCTGGCAAAGAGGCTATGTCAATGGGCCCCCAGTATGGTAGAGCTGCAAACACTCCTAACGTTTTCAGCCAGGTGAAAAGCTCCATTACTTTGTGTTTGTCTGCCCAGCATAAGTATGCTACTGTGCTTTTGCCGCCCACATGTAAACCTCTCTGTTATAGTAATAAAATCAGTCAAAGGCCTGTAAGTATCCCCATAATGATGCACATGCACACACTTTTTAAAGCACTCCTATGAACGCGGTAGGACACAATCCTATAGCAAAGGCATGCACAGGGCATTGGTGTATGTGTGGGCCCACATATCTCTCTTTATGTTTCTGTTAACATTTCCAATGACATGTCAAGTCTCTGTGTGTGCGTGCGTGCATGTGTGTATGTGCGTGTGTCTGTAGCCTTCAGCTTTGTCCTCCTGAGTGTGTGTGCGTATGAACATACCTATTTTTATATCTATCTATCTATCTATTTATCTATCTATCAATATGCATGCATGCATTTATATCTATATATATATATACCACAAAAGATGCCCACTTTACACTGAGTCCAGTTTAAATGAAGCCACTGCCCTGGCCCTTTCAGTAGGCCCTTTACGTAGATATCCATAACAGACCCAAACACACACACATTTTGAAAGAGGGATTGAGAATGGCAGACATGCAAGGAGGTTAATTTCAACACCCTCCACCACACACACACATGCGAAAAGACTCTGGTCTAGATGTATCTATCTATCCCCCTATGTATCATTTGTATTAAATATGTAATATAAAAAAGCCATCTGGCTAGAGCTGTGCCCAGGAACACAAACTGTGGAAGCAATAATATAAGGTACGTACCTGACGATAGTTCCCCAGGCAGACAGTTTTTGGGAGAAGTTCTGTCTCAATTGCGCTGATCACCTCCGTGCATATGATGGCTGCTGTGGACACCTCAATTTGGAAATGGCGAGCCACTCTCCGGTAACTGAGGGGGGCTGAAAGCCACCAAATGGTGATGGCAACCCTCTCTTCCACGGAGATGGCCCTCCTCATCATGGTGTCCCTCGCCTGAAGATGAGGCTGCAGAGCATCAGCAATTTCAAACAGAGTGGATTTGGATATGCAGAAATTCCTAATCCACACGTCCTCATCCCACAGTGGTATCACCTCCTCTGCCCACCAGTTCCTTATGACCTGTGGTCTCACCCACCACTGGTGTGGCTGAAGGACATTGGAGGCCAGGTAAGCCCTGGCACTGCGGTTGCCACGAGAGAAAATTCTGAAAAGAATCTCCTGTGCAGCGACTCTCCTGATGCCATGTCGCCTTGCCCACCAACGCAGGGTCCTCAGCACAGCCCTGCGCCTTTCACGGTGCACGCTCTCCACTTCCTCTGACCTTGCCATTAACTCCCGCATCAGGAACAACACAGCTTCCATGCTAGTGGTGACACAAACAGCACAGCAAGAGAGGAATCACGTTAATGGCGAAAACACGCGGCCAAAGCAATGACGAAATGGGGAAAAGGAAGTGACAAAAACAACATCCGCCAGCCACGGCAAGCATAGCTATGTCTGCGCATGTGCTAGAAGATCATTTCTAGTACATTTACGGGCATTTCTCACTTCTGTGTGAATGTTAAATGCGGTGTTAGCATGAGCTTACTGTAATTGCGCAATTAATGTAATTACGTGTGAAAGACATTTGCAGAATCAAGGTTTGTTTTCGGTTTATTTTCGGGATGTCTCATTTCCACTTTATTATCGCTTACTGGCCCACGTGTGATAACGTCCTCGGTCAGTGCACCAACACTGCAGAATGCCTTGAAGTGCAGATGGCCTGGTTTCTGTCAGGGGATGGGGACATTTTCTCCTGCAGGCTTTGCTCATTCACAGTATTTTCTATTCTATGTAAAGATATGATCTTACCTCTAGCCTTAGACTTTGTTGTTTCTGAATGTATTCTTATACTTTGTAACACTGTGATTTTAAAGTACAGCAATCGATCCTGAGTAGCGCATAGGATTACAGGGAGTTGGCTAGAAGTACTTCTTGCTTTGTGTTTACAGAGTAAGCAAAGCTACTTTGTGGAAGCAGGTCATGCTACTGACTCTTTGCCACATGATTATCACTCTTCTTGAAAACTTGTGATTCTCTTATGAACAGCCATTCTCATGGCATTAACCAGAATTTGAAACTTCGGAGTTCTTTCTAAGGAAGCGTGTTTTGATATAGAAAAGCAGAAAATAACAAAAGTGATGTTTTCCAACAGAGTGCTGACATCTGACTTTTATTCACTTGGGCCTCTATTTTGTGATTCCCCCCCCCCCCGCAAACATTCTGCATTTGACTACTTCAATATAATTGCATCCCACCCAAACTTGCTGCTTAATCTCCTTTGTTTTTGTTGCTTTTTTCAGGATTTGTTTTAAACTTTTGATTATCACTCCTTCTAATGCACTTGACTGACCAGAGTTAACCATTTTGTCACTAAAAT
Organism: Phrynosoma platyrhinos; assembly: GCA_020142125.1. Lineage (NCBI taxonomy): Eukaryota > Metazoa > Chordata > Lepidosauria > Squamata > Phrynosomatidae > Phrynosoma > Phrynosoma platyrhinos. Next base: position 86,108,236 of record CM034710.1, on the reverse strand, counting down.
GCAACCACCCACAAATAAAAGGGAGGATTATATATTGGTAGGGGCAACCCTGAGGTAGTCACAAGGTAAAAGTGTTCTCCATCACGTTGTATGACCCCCTAAAGGACAATGTTTGCTGTCTTGGGTTGCTTACTAATATGTCACTATCCTTAGATGTTGAAGTGTCTGGTAGCTTGAAGTGCTTTTCATCAGCACTAGCTGTAACCTTATCTGGATGAGATAGCTTGGCCACAATTACTCACTGCTTTTTAACATCACATTTAGACTACTGTGTTGTATATGGCACTGCCTCTAAAAATGGTTTAGAAGTCGCAGTTAGTCCAGAATAGGGCTACTAAGATTAATAACTGGGATAGAGCCATTTGACTACATTAATGTCCATTCCTCACTTGCTGTGTTGTTATTATTGTTGTCGTTGTGTGCCTTCAAGTCATTTCCAACCCTAAGGCAAAGTTATCATGGGGTTTTCTTGGAAAGATTTGTTGAGAGGAGGTTTGCCATTTCCTTTCCTGGAGGCCGAGAACATGTGACTTGCCCAAGGTCACCCAGTGGGTTTCATGGCCAAGCCAGGATTTGAACCCTGGTCTCCAGGGTCATGGCCCAATGCTCAATCTACTACACCATGCACTGACTCCCATATTAACAAGTGGAATTTAGGAGGGATGAGAGGTCACAAGGAGGAATATACACATTCGTAAACTCCTAGAAGTCTGCCACATCCCAAGTCAGACTACAATCCATCTTGGCAAATTATCATCTACTTTGACTGACACAGCCTATCCATGTTTTGACACTAACTCTAGGCAGATCCTTTTTAATAAGGGGTGGGTAACAGAAGCCAAAGCTAATTCCCCCCAATCCCACTTCTTGTAGATCATAACACACACACACAATGCACCAAAATATCCGAGTTTTCACAATTCCTCTCAAAATGTACTATCTGGTTGCCTTTTAAGGACTGCAAGGAGAACTGTAGTATTTGGAAATGAGATGGTTCTGTGGGTGGTGTTTTCATGCACCTAGGGAGGATTTCAGCAAAGCTGTTGCATGAATATTAGCTTTAAAATCTCACTATTTTTTTTAAAGGAGAAGAGGTTGTTTTTTTCTTTTTAAGGGGGTTGCAGGGTTTGTGGAGTCTTGCCAGGAACCTGGGGAGCACAAAAATTGATCCAGGAGCAGCATGAGGCCCTCGGACCACACTGCCTCCACTTATTATAAAATGTTTTTAAATGCAGGTGTCAGGAACTGAAGCAGGATCATCTGTAAGTAAACCACAGGGCCTCTCCAGACTAAACCTCCTCACAAACCTTGCAGTCTAAGATCTCACTAGTGATGGGATCTTGCACCACCTTTGAGATTAATTGAGTGGAGAAAATTGTGGCACAAGCTTTCATAGACTTGGTCCACTTCCTCAGATATATGGAGAAAGTAGTCTACTAATGCCTACAGCTTCTTCTGTTTATCTCCAAGATGCTACAATATCCCTTTACGTACTGATACTGTAGACTAAATCTCAATAGTTAGCAAGTGTAGAAGCTTTAGTTAAAATCATATGGAGGTAACTTTGTTCTCCATATGTTTTGATCCATAACTCCCATTAGCCATGTACACCATCATTAATGGTAATAAACTATGGGAGTTGGGCAACTGGAGCATAGGCCAGCAGTGAGCAGTTTGTGACCTTCAACATGTTGTTGGACTAGAAGTCCCATCAGCCATGGTAAGGGACTACAGACACTGAACTTCATTAATATTTGGAGGGGCACAAGTATTTTTGCTCCAGCACTGCTGCAAATGAAACTTTCCTGAACAATCAGCGGCTATGGATAAAAGATTTCAGCATGGACATGGGGGTGGGGGGACAGGGCTGAGAAGCTCAAGGTTGGGAGGGCTGAGCCACCCCCCACCCATCTCCCAAATGATCAGGCAAACTGAATCACTAAGACCCCAGAAATTATCGGAAGTGTACAAAATGATCAAGCACACACAACCTTTTAAGACAGCTATCATAATTGAGTCTTCCCATGAATAACAAAGGCTGCATGCAATCTATCCTAGGGAGTAACTCCTTAAGTACACATAGCAGTTCTATAAGTCTTCATATTTAAGGATGATGGAATGATAATGGATGGGAGAAGTAATTGGACTCCCCCGACTGTGCTGTGCGCTGCCAATTCTCTATGTGTATGTATGTGCCTTCAAGTCGCCTGCAACTTATGATGACCCCAGGGATTTCATAGTTTTCTTAGGCAAGGAATACTCAAGAGGTAGTTTTGCCAGTTCCCTCCTCTGGATTATAGCCTATAGCACCAAGAATTTCTTAGAAGCCCCATCCAAGTACGAACCGGGGTGACCTCCTTAATTTCAAATATCAGACAAGTTCTGGTGCCTTTAACTCAAACACAATAGATATGAATGTTTTACTATTTTTAAGAGAATATAATGTGTGTGATCTTGGTCTTCTAATGTATCTCCACAGCTTTTCTTTTTCAAGTAGGGGGGTGGTGGATCTGATTGGAAGCCTTATAGTTACTTTATATTTACTTAATAGGGTCTTTCATATTTCCCCCTTTGCTAGGTACATTGATTTATTACAGCTTAAGTCTCCCTTATCAGAAATTCCAAAATCTAAAATACTCCAAAAGCCAGAACTTTTTTCCTGGGAGGCTAAGGGAGGTTGCAGACTGCCAAAAATAGTGCAAATTGAGTCCACTTTTAGGGTTAGGGTTACGGTTAGGGTTAGGGTTAGGGAATTATGGCACCAGAGCTCTCTGACAGAGAAGGCTCAATGTCTCAGAAAAAAACAACAATTCCCATGATTCCCTAGCACTGATCCAGACAGTTAAAGTGGACTCAATTTTCACTATTTCTGGCAGTCTGCAACCCCCCTAAGATAGTGATATCTTTAATTTCTGATAATTCGGTGTACACAAACTTGGTTTTATGCGCAAAAATATTAAAAATACTGTATAAAATTATCTTCAGGTTATGTGCATAAGGTATATGTAACAGAAATGAATGTTGTGTTTAGACTCGGTCCCATCTCCAAGCCATCTCTTTAAGTATATGCAAACACAGGTATTTAAATTTTTTTTTAAAAAAAAATCCAAAAACCCAAGTCAGAAACACTTCTGGTTCCAAGCATTTCAGGTAAGGAACAATCTGTAACTGTTGTGGTTTTTTTATTTACTCAGTTTTGTAATTCCATTAATTACATTGTCATTTTTTTCACCGTAGTCAGATTGTTTCCTGATTCAGGTGGTAGTGGTGGTGGTGGTTTTAATGCATTTTGTGTTTTCACCATTTAGTGAAAAATGCATTTGCCTGTCAGTGCTGAGACCCCCTTGCTTCAAACACAATTCCGGGGGCCTTAGGTTTCAGAAACCCAAACTTTAAAGAAATATCAACATTACTTTTCAACAATTTGACACAGAATTTAAAGAAGAAAATCTCAGATTACCTGATAAGAAGGGAGAAAGTGCTTTGAAATCATCATACAAAAAAGAGTGCTTTTTAAGTCAATTAAATTATTCCCCTTCAGGCTCTTTCTTTTCAATGTAAGCTAATGACATCATTTAAGGATGCTCCATTTAACTAAGAGCCTTTTGCAAAGGAAGACAGACAGAAGGCAATCTGGAAGTGTTTGCTCAGATTTCCCATATTTCAGAATTTAATACTGAAATGCTTCCATCAAATTCTTATATTCAAATATCAATCAAGAGAATGAAAGAACCATTTCCTTAAAAAAAATGTGTTGAAGGCTTTTCAAGAACTTTCTCCCACTTTTCCCCCTGCCTTTAAAAAGAATCAATTTCATCCTAATGGCAATTACTGGTATGTGACTTTGAAGTAATAATGGTATCAAGTTGGCTCAGTCTTTACTCCTGCCTCTAGAGTGTGCCCAAATCATTTCTGTTCTTTATAGCTTCAACATCAAATTTCCTGTTTTGACTCAATATGTAAATTAGCTTAGAGTCCCCAGCTTTAAAAAAAAGTGTGTGGGGGGGGAACTGGCTCTATGCCATAAGATGTTAACGTTTTTATGGTTCTTCAAAGCACATCTATTTCAACTGTTCTTACAATATCCAATAATTTGTGTAGTTGGGTCATCATAGGCAGGGATGGGTTTAGCATCCACGCAGAAGAGACCCAGGGCTGAATATCCTCTTTCACTGCTGACCACCCAAATATGGTCCCATTGCTTTATAACATATAACAGGGTTTGCATGTTCATACCTGCACATATAGAGTTGAGCTTTCATGAGTTCCAAGCATATCCCAAGCATAAGTTAACATCTTATGGCATAGACCTAACTACACTTCTAGCCACCAATTCTCTCACCTGCAGGAAATTCCAAACTCTCACTTGGACATTTACTAGGGTAGCTATTACATACTGAACAGACCTATATGCCACCTTAAGGTTATTAGGTAAAGGTTGCACAGACAAGTGACTAATATTTTAAAGTTAGGGCCTTTGCAGACTGCTAGAAATAGTGCAAATTGAGTCCACTTTAACTGCCCTGGCTCAGTGCTAGGGAATCATGGGAATTGTATTTTTTCTGGGACATTAAGCCTTTTCTGTCAGAGAGCTCTGGTGCCACAATAAACAGCAGTTCCCATGATCCCTTAGCACTGAGCCAGGACAGTTAAAGTGGCCTAAATTTGCACTATTTCTGGCACTCTGCAAAGGCCCTTAGAGAACCAGTAAGGTGCAATAGTATGAACTTTGGGCTAGGACTTTGCAAGTTGTTGTTGTGTGTCTTCAAATCTTTTCCTACTTATGGTGACACTAAGGCAAAACTATCCTGGGATTTTCTTGACAAGATGTTCAGCGGTGCTTTGCCATTGCCTTTCCCTGAGGCTGTGACTTGCCCAAAGTCACCCAGTGAGTTTTCATGGCCGAGCTGGGAATCAAACCCTTGCTTCCAGTGTCACAGTCTAACACTCAAACCACTACACTATGCTAGCTCTTTGGACCTTGTGAGACTAGGGTTCAAATCCCACTTAGCCATGAAAACCCACTGGGTGACCTTGTGCAAGTCACACTCTCAGCCTTGGAGGAATGCAAAAGCAAAAGGCTTAGGTCCAGACTATCTGAAAGACTGTATCGCCCCATACAAACCTGCCAGAATCCTAAGATCTACAGGGGAAGGTTTTCTGTCAGTCCCATCATCATTACAGGCTTGCTTGGTGAAGACACAAGAGACAGCCTTCTCAGAAGCTGCTCTTACCCTCTGGAACTCCCATCCATGGGAGAATAGGCTGGTCCTTTCCCTGCATTCTTTTCATCAGCAGGCAAAGGCCTTTTTACTTAAGGAAACTTTTTAATGAGTAAGAAGGGGAACTTCTTGTTGGGTTTTGTGTGTGTGTTTCAAAAACACTTCTCTATGCCTTTTAAATCATTTTATATACAGTTTAATGTGTGGATTTTAATTGTTTTAAAATGTTTATTGTTAAAATATTTTTAGCTGACTTTCTCTGGGTTCTGCCTTGGGTCTCACTCTGAGAGAAAGATGACATAAAAATGAAATAAATAAACCTGTTCTGAACAAATCTTGCGAAGAAAACCCCATGATACCTTTGCCTTAGGGTCGCCATAAGTCTGAAATGAAGGCACCCAATACCAACAACAACTTTTCTGGAAAAACTGTGGCCTAGGCTTAAACTTTGAGGGCAAATAACTACTTGAAGTTTAGAAGACAATCATGGCTTAACATTAAGTGACAAAAGAAACCATTACCCTGATCTTTCACACTTCAGTGAATTAACAGTGCCTTATTAAATTTTAAAAAGTAATCCTTTTCGAGTGGGCTGTGACACCGCATCAGAAGACATTTTGTGATGTAAATTCCAGCTCCTCTGCATTGAGCAAACAATTCCACTACCTCTAGTGTACAGAGAATGTAAAGTGAGTTTCCACAGGTGGACCATCCTTCTCAGGCTCCAGATTCTACTAGGTAAAGCTGGTGCTGCAAAAAAGCAGTGCACTCCACTTTAAAGAAGTGATGAATTGGTTGCTCTCCAGATACTGTCATATATAACTTCTACCCCCTGACTAGAGCATCATGCTAGCCAGGGCTGATGAGAGTTCAAGCTCAACACCACCTAGAGAGCCACAGTTTTCATACTGTTGACTTATAAGGTTCACAAGTTACAAAATAAGAGAATCCACGCTGCTCCTTAAGGCAAATAATAACATAACACAATGAAGAGCGTCCTAGGATGGTTCACATGCTATATGTCCTTTCATGTTCCTTAGTATGTTTCAAATTGTTTTAAAACTGTTTTAAATGGGGTTTTAAAGAAAGATGGCTTATTTAATTGGGGTGGGGTGTTGTTGGAGTTTTTGTTGTTCTGGTGTGTAGAGAATGTACTATAAATTAAGTGACTGGGTGCAGTGGTGGGCTAGATGAAGGCCAACAAACTGGGACTAAGTCATGGCAAAACGGAAGTCTTGTGGATGAGTGGTTACCATCTCTGACAGATAGACTACTTGTTCCAAATGGTGTTGCACTCCCTAGGACATTTCAAGTTTGCATCTAGAACTCATATTTTTCACTGGAGGCCAAAGTCAGCCAAAAGTGGTTCAGAGTGCCTTGGTTGCAGCCATTCTTGGATGGGGCTAGTTTGGCTTCATTAAACCAAAAATTGGTAACCTCAAAGCCAGAGTACTGAAATGCCCTCCCTCTGTGTGAGGCTGCATTTAGAACTGGTACAGAAACTGCATCTCAATTTGGCACCCTACCAGCAGGCACATAATCTACTGCTGAAATGAACTTCAGTGGCTGCTTATTTGCTACCGAGACAGGTTTAAGGTTTTGTTGTTAGTTATATAGGCTTAAGTAACTTTGTATTTTTGTTACTTGAAACAGACTTCTCCTTTATATATCCATCCAGTTGCTGAGATCATCTGCAGAGGCAGCCCTACATAATCCTGAGATTTGAAGTCATTTTTGAACATAGGACATGCTCAGATGTAATGTGGTGGCCCCTTTTAATATGGTACCTATTATGTGATGTTCTTCTCTCATATGTTTGTCATGCTCCAACTATTCTTAGATACATATTAAAAATCAACTTATTTATGCAAGCCTTCCTTGTTTGATCCATCCTAACATTTATTTCACTGACCACATGGGTCCAAAACATACTGCAGAAATAATCCAGTTTGAGACCACTTTAACTGCCCTGGCTCAGCATTAAGAAATCCTGGGAATTGTAGTTTATTGTGGCACCAGAGCTCTCTGATAGAGAATGCTAAATGTCCCACAAAACTACAAATCACATAATTCCCTAGCATTGAGCCAAGGCAGTTAAAGCGGTCTCAAACTGGATTATTTCTACAGTGTGTTTTGAACCATAGAGAGAATTTGTTAATATGTGTATTGTGTATACCTTATTTTCCTGCGTATAAGACTACTTTTTAACCTACAAAATCTGTGGTTAAAGTGGGGGGTCGTCTTATACGCCGTGTATAAGGATAAGGAGGATGGAGGTGCTAAAACTCTATACTGTATTTTGACTGGGAAAATGGGGGGTCGTCTTATAGGCCAGGTCGTCTTATACGCTGGAAAATACGGTAGTTTATGTTTTACTGATGCACACTGCTTTGAAATCTTCCTATCTAAATAGTATATGAATATAAATAAATCTGTGACTTTTCCACTTAATTATCATAGCTAATAATTGTTGACAGTCCTCCACTTCCTTCATGAATGCATCCTGTCCTTTTCTGAAGCCCTCAAAGCCAGTCACCATCATCACATATTGTGGTAATGAATTCTACAAGTAATTATCTGTTGTGTGACATGTACATCCTTCTTGCAGTCCAAAGTTTTTTGCCAACAGGCTTCATTAAAAGACCCCCAAATTCTACTATAGTAAAGGAAGAATGCTGCCTTGCTATCCATTCCCTTCACACCATTTATAATTTCATAATGATTCCATCCTGTTTCCCTACTCTATTTTTTAAATATAAACCAAAAAGTTCCAAATGATTTAAGCTCTTCCTCCTACTAGGAGACTGGTATGCAAAATAAAAACCAGATGACTTTAATGGATGCCAGCAGAACTCAGCAGAAGAGCAACTGATGACACAGAAAATAAATCTAGAATATATATAACAGCATGAGAGTGACATACAGGAGATGTATCAGTCTACATACCTTAATAAACCAAACAGTGACTCTACCAATTACCTGGCATAAGTTCCCTTGTCAAGAGCCATTTCTATGTTCAACGTCTATGCCCACAACAAATGTAAAATGTTTGATTTTTTAAAATACAACAAAACATTCTAAATTTAAAAGACCTTTCCCATGGAGCAAGCAATGGCTACTAGACAAGGACAACCAAGGTCTGAATGAAACATAAAGCTGACTGAATAGCCTAGTCCTTATCATTTAACCTAACCTACTTCACAGATTTAGTGTCAAAACAGGGAGAAGAGATATGTTCAATGCATCAAGCTCTTTAGAGGAAAAATGGCATACAATTGTACAAATAGAATCAATCAATAAATACTGATGTCTAAAAGACTACATTTTAAATGTGTAATTGTAGCATAAATTAAACCCTTATCTGGTAGGAATGACATCTGCAGCATGGCATAGCTTGCTATTTAAACAATGGATTTTTTCAAACATGTTAACAGGAAGAGGAAAAAGGAGAAGATTGTTTAATTATCTGTGACTGCAGAACATAATGCCCCTCTAAATTGAGAATCTTCTTTCTTCACTATTTAAGTGGATGGGTCATGAAGTACCAAGGGTGGTGCTCACTGTCCCAAATGAAAGCACAGATACAGCCACAAAAATCAATTCCATTGCAACAATCCCACATTCCACATACTACTTCCACTTTTCCTGCTTCCACTGGTGAAACCATTCAGGTGCAAAAGTTAAAGAAAAACACTGGCACAGACAACATAATTACAGAGCTCTAAATTAAGCCTCTGGCACCTAATGTGTATGAAAACACAGGAAAAACAATTAGCTGTGACCAGTGTGGCAGTCATGTGCCAGCCCTGATTTCCCTTCACTATTCCAGGCTGGCTTTGTTCAATTTTGCTTTAGCTCTGTGGTCAACATGCATGCACTGAAACTTTCTGAGCAGAACTCAAGAAATGCTACTTTTTTGGATTACAACCCCCAGAATTTCACAGCCAGCATAACCTGAGGGTGTAGGGAGTTGACGTCCCCAAAACTAAGTCATTACAAATCCTGGTGCCAAGTTATCTTTGCCTGTTTTAGTCATCAGCTTGCTTACACCTGGGCTTCTAGTGCTTGAGTAATCTATCCAGTTTTTTTCATTATCTTTATAATATAGACAGTTGTATAAAACGTGAACAGTCAGTGAACTATTGGACATTCTCATGCTCTCCTAGATTTTATGCTGCAGACCATGTGGGCTGAACAAGGCTAAGGTTTACCTTTTATATTTACTCTGCTCTCCAGGAGGGTGGTAAGAGATCCCTTGCTCCATTCTGGCTCTCCCTGTCACTCACTAGTTTTCTCAAATGTTGTCATCTTTGCACAAAACTAGCTGCAACCAGGTGACTCTCCTGCGTCAGACAGCAGTCAGAAACACAGGATAAAGGTGAACCTAATTGAAGAACATTCTTTTCAATGAAATGAAACAATGAATTATAAAGCATGCTACCTTTAAAGCCAAACACCAATGACCTTTGCAAATGATCCTTTGAATAAATCTGTAAACAGTATACCTATTTGGACTGTCTGCTCTGCCATCTTCTCTAATGTTAAATACCATGTTGGAATTCCACATTTCCTTCCCCTTGCACAGACAAACAACAGTATCTGACTGGCATCACTGATTTTGTGGCACTGCAAGTGCTTTATGATTCAGTGTTGGAAAGCGTGCATGTACATCTCACAAACTGTACACACAGCACACACAGAGAGTTCATTCTCCTATACATATATGTATACAGAATTGCACTTTGGCAAGTACATCATCCTTACTGGATCTGAGCAAATGTACAGTGAAGAGCGCCACAGGAAAAAAAATGCATCTCTCTTCCGTAATCTTCAGTACTCCTCTCCTGTTAAAAAGCAACACTGATTGTCTAACTCAACCTTATCATGATAATTCTGAAAAAGAACAGAATATGTATAGACTATGTCTAGAACACTGGATAGCAAATCAAGTTTTGCTGATTGCTAATGGAACTAAAAGTCTAATTAGCCAGACTAGAGGATTAACCCCAGCATACTGGCTAAATACCAAGTTTGATAATTATACCTACCAAGCCAAAAAAAAAGGTGGGAAAAGCAACCTTTGTCACTTCAAGTAGATAAGCTATTCCTCATTTGCTGGATTTAAAATGTTCTCCTAGGTTCATGGCACTGTTGCAACCCTTTCCTAAATTTACTCAAACACAGCTGCCTTTAATATTAACACAATGATAATATCTCTAGGTCATAGATTACATATCCTATGAAACACTTTAAAATACTGGTATTATGTCAGCAGGGTTGCATGAAACTATTGCACAGAAATAACTCACTAACATACATATAACCATTCATGCTTCACAAGTGAATCCTAATTGGTTCCCAAATGCATATATGGAAATAGCACATGAGTAACGTTTTCTTGTGAATCAACGACAAAGGAGTTCTGCTCCGAATTCTCTAAATTCTGATACATAAGCTTCTTTTAAATGCATTCATATAACATTTTACTCATATATTTTATAAAGTACTTTGCACATCATAAATATAATATACCATACATTGTCTTTATTTAACATTATAAACAAAGAATGAAGTCTCCAAGGACATTCATCCTGTTCACTATTACACCATTTTACACAATGTAATAGTGCTTTTCATCAATTAGCTTGGTACTAAAAATATGCAAGTATCTACACATTTCATTTTTTAAGAAACCGTTTTGAGGTATGTGTTTAAAAAGGCTTAAATGTTTGCATCTATGCCAAAATGCATCTGACAAATATACTGAGAAGTATGGTGACATTTATTACTCTGCTAAAATGCATTTGGGGGGTACACTTGTCCCTTCACATTTACTGGGGTTAGGAGCACAGGATCCCCATAATTGTGGAAAAACTGCAAATAACAAAAGCACTATGTTTTTACCTGGGAGAACACCACTCTAGGAATCTCTAGGTCCTCCAGTGCAACTCTGTGGTCAACATTTGCTAGGCATTGACCACAGAATTGTGCTGGAGGAGCTACCAATGCCTAGTGGAGTGTCCTCTCTAGCAATCTCTAGTAGGTTCTTCAGTGCAGCTTTTGGTTAAAGTTGACCATAGAGTTACGCTGGAGGACCTAGATATTCCCAGAGGGAACATATTAATAAAATCTGTGCATAATCAAATCCGCAAAAGTCAAATCCACAAATGTGGAAGGATGAGTGTACATTTGGATATAGATTGTCTTTTGTTTAGAGTCTAGGCAGTCAGTGCAAAAGTCTGATAATGTGACAGAGTTGCTCTAATATTTCAAATGATAAAATAGTGGACAGTTTAAGAAAACATTTAATTTAAGGGGAAAATCTATAATGATGGTATTAGCTTTTGGTAGTAACATTTTTAGAAAATAAATCAAGGAGTGAAGTCTTACAGTAAAACACTTAATCTCTCTCAGATAAACCGAACCAAAGCATTTTAAAATCCTATTTTGTATACTAGAATTATATAAATATGAATTTCATATTAGCATGTGCTTTTTAAGCTCTTATTGCATAAATATTAAGAAACAGTATTAAACATTAAGAAACCACTGCCAAATAGACAAGCCTTTGGAAATATTTCACTACGGATGCCCCAAAAGTAGGAACAGAGCCGAGGTGTGAGGACAGCCATAAAACCATAAAAACCAGTGTGCGATTTCCCTGATCTGGCCCCTCACAGCCATAAAACTCAAAACATCTTTCCCAAACTGTTTTCGTTCACTTGTGCCTCAGCTATTTGGGTTATAAATACTTTTCGTCTCCTGACATGTCTGCTCCCACAGGCTCCATTTCCTGTGGAAACTGTAAATTCTTTACATATTACCATAATAACCAAACGCGTAGATGCAACATTATTATGGTCAAGAAGTGAAGTGTTTCCCTAGATAACACACAGCCATATAAAAAGCTTTATTCTAAGTGAGGAAAGGTTAATATTAGAGAATCATTATTTCAAACTGTGAGGAGCGCATAAGTTTGAACGGGGTAGTAAAACACTGGTGTTTTATTGTTTTAACTGTAAATTGTTTTAACTATGACATGATTTAATAACTTTTTAAGGGGGAGAGGAGGGAATTATATTGTTTTAAGTTGTAATTATTTTATTGTTGTACACCGCCCGGATTGGCTTGCCACAGGGCGGTATATAAATAAAATTTATTATTATTATTTATTATGGTGTGTTAAACTCCGCAACGAGTGGCATTAGTGCTCGGCCTGTAAACATCTTCTGCTCAGCATCAATGAAAACCACCAGAAGTCTACAAAAGGACAAACACAGAATGGGTTGTAGACTCTTACGGAACAGGGAAGGCATCTTTTGCATGTCAGTCAACAATAAAGCATTATTCCACCATCACAAAGGGAAGGGGGAGCAACCGTTAGAGACAGTGTATATCTCTCGACTATGTGCAAGTGTGCAGTTGCTAAGAGGCAAATATGCCTCTCTTGTAATCAAATAGCCCAGCTCAGCATTGCGGCTGGCTTGGGGCGAAAAGAAAATTCCACCAGCCACAAACTTAGAAACAGTCTTGAATTATTTGTTGCTGACCGCTGGCTGAACCCTGTCCTGATGAGCACCATCACCATTAGCTACTTCTCGGTGTATTCCATCACGCCAATGGCAGCGGCAGCATGCTGCAGCTCAGGCTTCAAGAAATTGATCAAACAGGGTAATGAGACTATTTCTTCATGGAGGTTATTTTAAATGAATATAAATATTTTCTTTCTACATAATTTGCCACAAAAGGTCACCAATCTCTCTATGATTCTGAAGAAAAATGCCACAAAATCCCTCTCTCCATATTTGAATGAAATAAACAATTTGGTAGGCATTGAGGGGGGAGGAATCCCACCCCCATTTTAATTTGACGATGGCATAAATCTCAATGGCCTGGCAGCATCCTATACAATTGATTAGAGGAAACATTTAAGCTGCACATTTTAGTTACAGCTGAAGAGAGATAATGCAATTTCAAAAAGATGTATAACCATCATGACTTACTTATTAAAGACCTTCCACAGAGGGATTTTATTTATTTATTTATTTTTGCTGAACAGCTAAAATTTTAAAACATGCACAAATTTAAAAAGTGGGCAGGGATCCAAAAACACAGTGTACACCCCTGCCTGCCTGCATCATCCCGAAAGGCTATTTAGGAGTAGCAATGTGGAAGAAGGAAAATCAGCAACATCTCGCCAAATGTGTGATCATGCCGAAAAGTTCATTTGGCAGCACACTGGCCTCTTTGTATCATAGAAACATATCATTAGGTTGAACAAAACTAGAATTATTAGGAAAAAAATATTTAAGGATGGACTGGCAGTTTCCACCACTACACCGATCCCTTCTCTGTAATGGATTTTGCATCTGTGTTACCAAATATGAATTTAATTCACTTACCGCTCAGGTCAACCTTACTTTGGCAAGCTACAAAGAGAAGACAAATTCCTTTCTTCAAGTCCACATATAAATTTTCAAGTGTTATTTTCAGCTGCACCTTTGTCTAAGTACAATTAAATCTAATATAATGTAACTACTTTACTGAGGCCAGTAACACCCTCCACAGTTGTGACAAGAAAACAGATGAAGTGATGAAATTCATTCAAACCAAGACTGTGGTTTAACATTCAGGGTACAGACAGCAAATGTGGTCTTGCTTTTGCGTTTCATTTAGTGCTTTAACCCAGCATCTCATTAAGAAATGTACCTTCTCATTAAACACTTCAACAAAAGCAAGCCTCACTGAAGATCGTTCCCCTCCCACTCAGCTTCCCTGTATTGACATCAAATAGGAACACTTCAAAAGGAATTCAAAAGGAATCATTGACTGAAGAGCAAACTATAACTTTATAGTATAACCAATCTGTATAGTGCATTTATTGGCCTCATTGCTGCAAAATTCTTGGGCTGCATATATTTGAAAAGGAACACATGGTCTGAGGAGCAGATAGCTTTATTCTGGATTCCCGGAACTGCTCTGTTCTCTAAAGGAGGGAATTATATTTCATCACATAAACTAAAATCCTTCACGGTTGGCGAAATTCTACACTGATGTCACCATCATCAAACAGTACAGTTCTCCAGTTCCGGAATAGCATATAGCTGATGGCCCAATTCAAAGTGGATGGCGATGTTCAAAGTATTTGTTCTGAACTGTCAGGCCCTCACAGTTTAGTACCAAGGTACTTGGAGAATTGGCAAGGGTCAAGCTTACATATGGTGGACAAACTTGCTTCAAGTATCTTGCACACATCATCAGACCTCAATAACTGAAACTGATCCCATAAAAGCTGACTATGTGGCATACTGTTAGTAGATTAATAATTTATTTATATTGTTTAATTAAGATGTTTCAAGATATGCTTAGTTTAATTATTTTTTAAGGGGAGGGTGGGACAAGAGTTGTGTTTTACATACTGTATGGAATTTTAACTGTTGTTAGCCACCCCGATTGTTGACAGAGGGGCGGGGTATAAATAATTTATTATTATTATTATTATTATTATTATTATTATTATTATTATTATTATTATTATTATATGTTCTTGTCACATGTGAACAACCTCCTATATGAGTTTTTCATCTAAGATGAAGCAGGTAGTTACTATAACTTGAGCTTTAACCTAGTGTCTACCCAATTCCTGGTGCTGAGGTGGGATGAGGAAACTCTGCTGATTACTCAACAATTTTACA
>CM034710.1:86074969-86093219 GCA_020142125.1 Phrynosoma platyrhinos | reverse complement strand
CAACTATCAAGCCACTACTGTCTCTCAATGCATCATTAGTGTGGGATTATTTGTAATAATCCCACGCTATGTATTATATGTGTTGTAATCCCACACATTCTGAAAGATAGTTGTTTCATGAGGATAAAATATTTTCCAAATTATGGCTGAAATCTGAAAAACTATTCAGACAATGTCTTTTTTAAATGGGGTGGATGCACTTACGTCTTTTTAAAACTTTTTATTATATTGGGAAAATTCACAATATGAATTCATGATTATGAATTTTCAGCAGGAGTGGAAATTCATGGACCTTCAGGTGTCTATGTTCAGCAACAGGGTCCAATACAGAATAATACTTTAACTTGTTGAAACATGTTTAAGAAATATCTAAAACACATGCTGGAAAATATCTACACGCTCATGTACTATATCTGCCCAAAATAAAAAACATGGTGCAGGTACCTTTTCTCTCTCTCCTCTGTTTACAAGGTGACAAAGAAGCCCAGGTAATGCCTTTCTTTACAAATCCTCCAAAAACCTTAGCTCTGTCATCTATACCAAATGCTATTCAAAACAGTGGTCCATGGACTGGTCCACGAGCCATTAGCGGCCAGTACCTGGTGAGTTTCCAGGAAAAAAAGAAATAATTCTATCGAATAAGCACAAATACAGCTGCAATCACTGGCACACAGGAAAAGAAAACTGCTGGTCCTACACATAAGACAGCCAGTTATCTATATCATTATTTCACTGTATGTTTTAGGACTCTTTGATGAAAGATAATGTAACTACAGTTATGAGTTAGAAATAACTTCAGTTAAGCACGACATCACTGAACTTGTTCACTGCACTCTTCAGTATGTGAAGTATCACTGTCTACTATTCATGGACAATAAAAATTTATAGACCATATAAAATAGTGTCCAATATTATTAGATATGGTTTCCATCACCCGTGCAACAATTTTTTTAGAATTATCCACCTGTCCATAATTATGGGGGGGGGGCATTAAAGAATGGGTTGAAGCATCATACAAACTGAAATGGAACCTCTCAGAAGAAAATACTAGCACATATTATTATTATATCCTACCAAAATGTGTCCAACAATGAATTCTCAACATGTACACAAGTAGGACATGAGGGCATAAAATTACCAATTAAAATTAATAATATAAGAAAATTAGAAACCACTAGTAGAAGAGCTCTAGTCAACAGTCTAGCCATCTGACAAAGTTAACCGCAACAGCAAAGGAGTCATCACAACTTCAAGTGCCAATGAGCCAGATGGCATTACTGAAAAAATTATGCCCACAAACTCGCAGCTTGATCCTGTGATTACTGCCCAAGGGAAGTGGTAATGAAAACAAGGAATAGTTAGATATGATGGACTAAATCAATTATCATCAACTCAATATCGTTTTCTTTTTTTTTCCAGATTGCTTTTGAAACTCATCCCAACTATCAAGCACCTGGTAGGTGAAAAAGTTCACATCAGTTTGGTGACAAGATAACAGTAAATGAACAAGCAGTAGAATAAAACAGTTTTCCAAGCACTGCAGTGCAGTATCTCCTAATTTGTCATGCAGCAGTCAGATAGATGTATTTCTAGGTACATTTCTAGTACTAGACTAGGAAAAACTTCATAGAAACACATCTACCCTCTGAAGTTGCATATTCTTTTCCACCCACTGAATTTCTCCATTCCCCAAACAAGTTTCTAAAACCAAGCACAAGTACAGAAGAAACGTTTATTTATATAATTTATACCCTTCCTTTCTCCTAGCATGGGATTCAAGGATGACAGCTTCTAGACCAAGAAGTTATTAACCATTTTTGTCCCATGGACCCTTTTAGCATAATGAGAGAAAACTGAGATATAAATCAAATAAATAAGTAGTCAGCAAGAAATGCCAAATAACAACAAGCAGATGAATATCCTAAAATGCAGCGAGAAATACAAGCAAATGTGCAAAGTAATATCTTGGAAGGCAAGAGAAAGGATGCGTTCATGTAAACAAAATGAAAGTTGCTGTGATTCATCACATCCATGTGATCCTTGATGGCCAAGTTCAATATAGAAAATAGTGAACTGTGAAGGATACAAGAGAGTTTGCAATGGGTTTTGGTTGAACTTGGTATTCCCTGTATGCATTAAGTAGGGGATACAGTTATTCTATAACCTCTGCCCAACAGTTGGAGACTTGGATCTGGAATCTAAATGAATCACCACCACCCCTCATTTTTATTATTTCTCTATTTATTAAATATTTACATCCCGCCCTATAGGGAACAATTTAAAACAATTTTAAAATGATAAGAAATTTTTAAGGCTAAAAACATATTAAACCATTTAACAGATTAAAGGAAGTTACAACAATTTAAAACCACTCGCTTGAAAAACCAGACAAGTTCAATCAGCAGCAATCATACTCAAAAAACTTTAGTACAAGATATTTTTAAAAAAACAATGTGTTGAAATGGCAGCAGCACTGAGGCTAATTGAAACTCTAGGGGTAACACATTCCATAAGTGGGATGCCACAGCAAACAACATCCTCTCCCATGTCCTCCTACAACATAATGCCCTGACTAATGGGACACAGAAGAGGACTACCACAGCAGACATCAAACCTCATGTGATCGTTACCAAATGCTTCGGTCTTCACAGAAATCTCTATTCTATGTATCAAAGCAATCAAAGCACAGCTTGACAGGATGCAGAGCCTTCTTGGGGTATTCAAGTATTCAAGTATGAGGTATATGATTGGCTCCTTCTCTCTGTGTCTTCAAATGTCTGCTAAAAATTACATTGCTTATGGGCATCATGGACATCTGAACACCTGCTATGCCTATTATAGCTGTAGCTCTTGTTACTTGTTCAAATGTTAAATTACTGATTTTATTAGTTAAATCATACGGATTCATAGCAACCTTTATGTTCTTACTCAGGACAGAAAGCTAGAACATACATATTTAAAGTCATGAAATAAGTACTGTATTGTACAAACAAGTCCTCAAAAACAAAATAGGCAGCCTTTTTTAGCCGAAATACTAGCAAATTCCTTGAACTTCTAGTTCTCTAAAAGTGTTCAAACATTTTAGATATGTCTAATAAAAAGAAGTTTGTGGAAGAAAACAAAAACTTTCACTTTTAATCTAACATGCTAGCTTTAATCAAGAACACATAAGCAGTATGTCAAAACTGATTTTCTAGACCATTGACTGCATTTTGCAGTACGTGGATGTTCAATGTACCACAATTTTGCAACCAGGCATAACCCTGATAGGCAAATTTGAAGCATCTATTTCTGCTGCCTGTATTAAAGATTTTTTAAAAAAAACTTCTCTATTTTATATGACACCTTTATCCTAGCACAGGACCTAAGGCATCTAAAGCCTTTTAGCTCTCCATTTCTGATGCATATGTTTACAGTATTTCCATTGTTTATATTAATATACTTAAGTGCCTCAGGACCATATACCTCAGGAGTATAATAACTCTGAAACAAAAATGAGATGTTTTAAATCACAAAGTGTTGATTCAAGTTTTGAAAGGCCTTGAGGATGTATCATATCATTACTAGAGCCTTTCTGGAAGAGGTGCATGAAATGGGGCTCTTTCAGATGTACATATCATTTACATATGAATTTACAACATGTTGTAAATATTATAAGTATGCACTGATAACAAAATGCTGCTGTACATCAAGAGTGCCCAGTCTAGGCTCCAGCCTAAACAGAATCTTTGTACAGGTTTTGCCCATTCCCCCCCCGACACACACACACTCCCCTGATGCCTATTTCACACAGTACCAAACATGAGTATTTTATTGCTTAATGTATAGTGTAACTACAACTCCCATAATCCCCTCACCACTGGCTACATTGGTTAGGGCCAAAAGAACTTGCAGTCTCCCATTTTCTGGACAGCTACTTGTTCCCCAGCCCTCTCACAATCTTAAGGGATACTGGAGAATATAAAAGGAATATCTCACAGTATACAGAAATAAATATGTTTTTATATGTGAACCATTCCCCACTTTCACTCCAGCTATAAGCTTTCTATAGGATAGGCACAAATCCAACCCATGCTCTCCCACATCCACATTTTCCTATCTCTACTATTCCTCAGTTCTGGCTATTCACAGAAGATACTGTCCAGTCCAAACCACATCTGGACACACAGAACAACTGAGAAAACTAGTGCAAGAATCAGTAGGATTTGGCTTACAACAACAACCATTCCTTCAAGTGCAGCCACGTGGAAATCAACAGCTGTTGCTGGCCATCAGGTCAACTTTGTCTATAGTCACCCTATGAATGAGATACCTCCAAGAGCCTTGCAAATCAGCTGCTCTGCTCAGATCTTCCAAATTCAGAGCTATGGTTTCCTTTACTGAATGAATCCAATTGTAATGTGGTTTTTCTCCTGTCTTGCTTTACTACTTTACCAAGCTTTAATGTGTTTTCCAATGCATCACATTGTCTCATGATACGTCCAAAGTAAGACAGCATAATTTTAATCATCTTGACTTCTGAGAATTCAGGCTTGATTTGCTCTAAGAACCCTTCATTTTTCATTTTTGCAGCCCATGGTATCCACAGAACTTTCTGGCTAACTAGTTGTAATTGTACATCATAACATATTGTGTAGCTTAAAGTCTCTTGACACCTGTTCCAGTATTTTACCAAATCAACATCACCTATAAGATATAGAAAGCTGTAAATGTATTCCAATTTCAACTTCTTCCGAAACAGCTTTTTTAAAAAAAGAAAGAAAAAAGGCAGTACTAAGTATGTGCAATTTACGTATAAAACAACACACTTGTTCCCATCCTCACCTCCCAAGTATATCAAGAGATTAATATAGTTGGGCCAAGGTCTACTCCTTGTCACAAACATATTAAGAACAACAAATGCGCAACACTGTTGTCTTACACAAGAGGCTGTCGTTTGTTTTGCAAGACACCAAGTAATCAAAAAATAAACAAAATTCAATTCAAAAATCAATTATCTGAAGTCTTTTGTATGGAGAAGTACCACACCTTTCAGACAACTGGTATTAATGACCATGCCTGGACTATATAACCGCCATCCATTTTCTGACAAAGCTGCAACTAGGCTGGCCTCTCATTGAAATTCCATTAATTTGATGCAGCTCGGTCCAGTGTGAAAATCAAAACTCCATCTAACCCTTTATCAGTTCACAATAACCTACAAGTGAACTCTGCCTGTTAGCATACAGCCAGTTATGATTTTGCTATCAATCAGGCTGTGAGCCAATAAAGAAAAGCCCGCCAGGAACAGCTTGACTACCAAGAATTCCATGTCTTGTATTATTTTGAGGTGTCTTCTTGGGCAATCCTTTCCCCTACTTTCCCCCCCCCCCACGTTCTCTAAGGCTCCTCCTCTCTTGCAATTTGATTGCTGCCAGCAATAAAGTCAAAGCATTGCTGAAGCGTGCTTGAATTTCATTAGAAGGTATAACTTATGCTACTTTCCTGCAGTACCTAATAAACCATAAAGAAACCCAAACACCTATGGCTTAAGGGAATAACTGGAAAATTAGGTGGTCACTGGGGAACCGAATGAACTTTTGAACCAAGAAGACAGATGGGGGGGGAGTATTTGTTGGAAAATTAAGTGGAAAGGGAGTGGGAGAAGATTTTAAAATGCATAGAGAGATTTGGGGCTAAGATGTTGACACTTTCTGAACCTACAAAAATGACATCAGCAATGTAAACACACATATTTAAGAGTGCACATTTAAGAGTTTACAATCCATCAAGTTTAAGACTACCTTATTAAGGCAGCAGCCAAAGGACAGCACAACTATGACAAAGAGGCCTTTTGGTGACCTGTACTAATTTAGTTACACAATACTTATTGTTAAAATAATTGTCTCTTTTCTCGTTAATAAACTATTAGGAAAAGGTCAGGGGGGAAAGAGCAGGATTTTACCCCACAGTCACAAGCAGACGTTTCTATACATTATCAGTTATCTGTTCAGGGCAAATGCCAAATGGACAATCGAGTGCAGAATTACAAGAAAATTTTAAAGCCAATGCTTAAATCATTAGGTTTTCTATAATCAATGCAGATGAGTGCTCTTCATGTTAATGGCTACTGATAACTGTCAAATCCCTATTTATGCCATGATGGCCAATGCCTTTACTTGGACATTTAAGTCCAGCAGTTTTATGTTTCCACTGAAGCACACCTAAAAGTTGACTACATGGTCTTGTTTGCTAATATTTTAAATATATACATTTTTCACCTGAGCAGGTCCCACCTCTGTATTCAATGTGGAAACAAACATTTGTACACTTAAAATGTTCAGTGCCAACAAAAGCACTAATGAATGAAAGGAGTTTGCAGGGGCATAAGAAACTTAATTAGAAAAAGAGACATTTTCAATGGAATATCCACTTATTTGGAAGTAACTACACTGAATTCCATGGGATTCACCTGACATATATAGGACTGTGCTCTAAACATAATTCATTGCTATGTTCATATAAGTCTTAGTGAATTGCTGGACACTTAAAGTGACAAGATACCTCTAGACCAGGGATGAAAACTGTGTATGGAGTGTTTATCAAATATTTTGATGAATGGCTTTTTAAGCATCAGCTTGTTTACATATTCTATTTCATAGGTTGCTACATTTCTTTTCCTCATCACGCTTTTCATTAATGTAAGCCATTTTGATTTTCTTAATTTCAAGGCCACAAAAATAATATTTTGATGAAAGAAATTAAATAATGGTGTTTTAGATTTCTTATCTACACATTTATACTGATGATTATCAAAGCTCTGAGAACAGGACCATTTAATAATTCACTACGCACTTTACAGACAAAAACAGTTGTCTATTTTTGTCCTTAAACAAGAAGAAAACATTGCTCATGTCTATTCCTTCGTAGCAGCATGCTGTGGCCATAAAACACAGCAAAATGGAATGTTAGCAGCAGAATTGTTAGAATATAAAGCACTTTTGTCTTTACTGTTTAATGCCCTAGGGTAGAAAATGGTATAAATTTCACAGAATCTGTTTTGCCAATAAATAAATTTCTAAAGGTGGTCAAAAAGTAAAAGGTAATTTTATTGCAGGCATTAAACTAGAAGCTTACCCTAGCATAAGCTGAATTTTTAAAAAAAGAACTCTTGTTTGTTACTGTGATACAACATAAGAGTTCTATGACTGTAAAGATCCTGTATTCTAAATCAGTTGTTATGATGGTTTATCACTTATGCATGTATTGGACTTATCCCTGTTCTACAATAGACATCATTTTATACCTCATAAAAGCAATATATGTTTCCAAAGGGAATAATCGGGAAAACATAAAATGTGCAGCAGCACATTACAGGAAGCATGTTTTCATGCAGCAATTGAGTTGGAGTGCCATAGTTTGACTAGGATAAAGTAAAATAAATAAATAAATATCCATTCACTTCCAAAGCTAATTCTGAGCAAAGAATCAACATACATTGCTATTTGTTTTATCTGCATAATTCATCAGACATTTCTTAATAGCTATTGGAAAAAGATTGTTGCAAATTGTGATGCAAGTCGCATTTTTTTACTCTTAGCTTTAGAAACAATATATAAATGACCTGAATCTGCTATATTTAATAAACATTCTATAAACTTGTCCTTTTTTTAGGCCCTCCCCACTGCAGAAACCAACTACAATGTTCCTTTACTTATAAAATAAAAAGAGCAAACCATTCTTGTAGCTCAGGAAATGAAACAAAATTTTGATGCAAATGATTTGTCTTTAAGAATTATGCATTTTAGTCAATGATTCAGTTAGGACAAATTGGTGCCATTCATGGGGGGGGGGGGACAAACAAATAAGGTATGCGCTTTGATTTTGCATTTTTCACTGCATCTTTTTCACCACTAGAGTGTGCTCGTCAGTTCCTTAAGGGTCTAGTGATGGCAAGAAACAAACCCCATAAGTTTCCCGAGACCTTACATTTATCCACAGCCCAAGAAATACAGGGGTCAGAAAGCAGTGAATGCCAACCAAACTATCAATGCACCATGACTATTGAGATACAGAGATTTACTCACCCTCAGGGGGCCCATCATCCTCTTTATCCCCACGGTCAGATGCAAGAGAGAGATTGTCAGGTTGCACAGGGCCTTCAAGATCTTCCCAATCTTCCAGTTCTCCTGCACAAATCAAAAGTTCATGAGAGGTTAAAATACATTCTTCTCAGTTTGTCTACATGTACAGAGTAAATTATGCTTACAAGATGAGCTCCAAAGTAAAACCGAATCTTCAGCAAGTCCCACTCCATTTATGTAGCTTGGAAGTATGGCTGCAAGTTCAAAATTTGTAAGAGTCAAGTAAGAAAGCTAACTCTTACTGGCCAAACTGGGCTTCAGCCAGAGTTTGTAAAATTTAGCTTTGGGCTACAACTTCCAAAATTTCCCAGCCAGCACTGGGCAGGGGCTTTGATGGCTAGAGGATTCTTGGAATTGTAGTCCAAACAGTAAACTTGTCAAGTTTTGGTTTGACCTACTATACTGTTTGTCTGAATTAATTATGAATGCTTTCCCAGTCTCCTCATTTAAACGGAAGTGGAAATATACTAAGAGAAGCCAGACTGATTTAGTGCTTTGAGTGCTGAAGTAAGTAAGACTCTGAAGACCAGGGTTCAAATCACCATCCATCCATGGAAACCCACTGGGTGACCTTGGGCCAGTCACACACTCTCAACCTCAGAGGAAGGCAATGGCAAACCCACTCTGAACAAATCTTGCCAAGAAAAACCCATGATAGATTCACTTTAGTTGCCCTAAGTTGAAAACGGCTTGAAGGCACACAATAACAAGGCTATATATCAAGAAAGAGACACTATTATAAAACTATTATAAAACTGAGAATAATGCTCAAGACACAAAGAGTCAAATCTACTAAATCATGACCAAGTTCAGCTACCTAAGGGGGGTTGCAGACTGCCAGAATAGTGCAAATTGAGTCCACTTTAAGGGTTCAGGGAATCATGGGAATTGTATTTTATTGTGGCACCAGAGCTCTCTGACAGAGAAGGCTCAATGTCTCAGAAAAAAATACAATTCCCATGATTCCCTAGCATTAACCCTAACCCTTAAAGTGGACTCAATTTGCACTATTTCTGGCAGTCTGCAACCCCCCTTAGTCTGGAACCACTGTGAAGTGTCTGAATATTCAGCAATATCTGCAGCAACTACTATCTTACTGTTTTTCCCTCTCTTGAGCTTAAGACAAGGTACATGGTTCTCCTGACCATTTTTACCATTACATCAACCTTGTGGGGTACATTAAGCTGAGAAACAGTGACTGGTACCAGGTTGCCAGTGAAGTTCGTGGCTGAATGGGAATTTGAACTCAAGTTTCTTGAGACCTAATCTGACATATCCTAACCATAGTATCATGCACTTTTATCTCACAACTGCCATCATATCCTTCAACACACACATACACACAAATCCTGCACCATTCCTTTATGAAATATAGAAGAATATAGAAGAATATAGAAGGCCTTTGGTATCCCACTGAGGTTTGGTTCCAGGACTACCACCACCACCTTGCAGATACCAAAATTTGTGAATGCTCAAGTCCCATTATATACAATTGCAGAGTATAATGGTGTCCCTTTTATATAAAAAGGCAAAATCAATAAACTGTGGATGAAGAATCTGTGGATATGGGGGGGGGCAACTGTAAACAAAAAGTTAAAGCAACAGCTCTTATTAGCTGCAGTAGCATACATCTGACATGACATTGGCTTTAATGCTTTTCCCTTCAGTACATAATATCCATGTAGTAGGACATACCATTTGCGACACTGCTGCCACAATGTTGTCAGGTTTCCCTCTAAGCATTAATTGGCTGTAGCAAATCTTAGGGCATGTGTGGCATGACATAGTTGTGACACTAATGCTTCACCACCCATCTACCTGGCAATTCAACCTCCATTAATCATGCCACCACTCAACCCACCTCTCAGCAGCTTTGTGTTGGACAAATGCCACATGCCAAACCCAGCCTAGATCCACTTACTTGCACTCATGACATCAATTTAGGCTTATGAATGGCCTCTAGCTCCTGATTGTCAAAGTTTCTGAATCTATTGCTACCTGAACATTCGGATACACTTCGCTTCAGTGCTGATTTATAATGTTACATTGAGCTTTATGAATTAAAATGGAGAAAGGAGTCACACATGGAAAATTAACATCATTATATGTTTTTAAATAAATGCTAAAGCACAGCCTATAATCAAAACATTTGACTCCCTAAAGTTCTCAGACAAAGACAGGACACAACCAATAAAGATTTCACTTCAAATTCAAATCAGACCTCACTCAATATAAACTATCCTATTGAGGACATGCCTATGCTACAAATATTCACTGTCTCAACTTTACCATGAAAATTCAATTACAAATAGTTAAATTCAGTTACAAATAGTGATGTGGGTTTTCTGGGGAAAGTAGAACTGGAAATTTTCTAAATAATGTTATCTGATACAGCATGTTTGGTTTAAATGTTATATTCAGACACATTCAGACACAGCTGTTCTTTATATGGAAGTTAAATGTTATATTCAGACACATTCAGACACAGATGTTCTTTATATGGAAGTTAGTTTATTGTAATAGTATATGCTTCCTTCATACTTATAAAAAAAATGACTACGGTATACCTGAAAGAAAGTGGGGGTGTTTATTTGTGTGGATTTTTTTTAGGAGAATACCTACAGAGAGCTGTCGCTGACATCTCTTATATCAGTAAACTCTCTTTTGCTCAGATATAACTATAATATTTTCAGTTTCATTCACTCATGCTCTGCACTACTTATCAGTTCCATGTCAAACAGCCTTTGGAAACTGTTTGGAAACTTCAGCACATGTAAAACATCCAGAATGCCGACTGGGGCCAGTTATAGGGACCATATAACTCCCTTGCTGAAACAGCTTCACTGGCTACCAGTTTGTTTCCAGGCACAATTCAAAGTGCTGGTTATGACTTATAAAGCTCTACGTGGCTTAGGTCCAGATTATCTGAGAGACTGTATCTCCCCATACAAACCTACTAGAGCCCTAAGACAGGGGTAGGCAACGTTTTTGAGCCGGGGGCCGGGCTTCTGCCCCTCAGACAATTCGGGGGGCCGAAGCACCAAAAATAAATAAATAAATAAATATTTTTTTAAAAAAAAAATATGCATGCACACTCTCTCAGCCCCAGAAAAGCCATGGCAAAACCCCTGTGGAGATTTTGTCAAGAAAACCCCAAGAACAAGTAATAACAACAACAATCAGTATCATCATGGTGGGCGGCGGCGGCAGCGGCAGGACCGGCTTGGGGCTGGTCCAAAGGCCTCGGTGGGCCACATCCGGCCCCCGGGCCTTAGGTTGCCTACCCCTGCCCTAAGATCTTCTGGGGAAGACTTTCGCTCAGTCCTGCCACTATCACAGGCTAGCCTGGTGAGGACATGAGAAGAAAGTCTTCTCGGTGGCTGCTCCTACCCTCTGGAACGCCCTTCCACAAGAAGCAAGGCTGGCCCCCTTCTTGCTTGCCTTTCAGGGGCAAGCAAAAATGGCTTTATTCAGGCAGGCTTTTGATGTATAATCATGGGGTGGCTGGGGTGTTTGTTATATAAGGTGAGTATCATGGTTTCAGTGTGGTTTCAATGTCTGTAGTTTTATATTGGTTTTAGATTATATTTTTAATTGTTGCATTGCAATATGTGTTTAGAATTTTTATTTGTGAGCCACCATGGGTCCCATCAGACAGAAAGGCGGGACAGAAATCAAATCAAACAAACAAACAAATAAATAAATAAAATTTCAAACTAAGAAAAATCGGATTCAGTACAAGTAGTTGAATACTACATTTCACTAAAGGATTGATTGCAATATAACAAACCAGACAACTATGGATAAATGTGGAGGGAGGGATGGATAGAAAGACAGACAAAGAGACACAGTGTGGAAAATTCTCCATGGTAACATATAGCACCGGGAAATTTTCCAGCCCACATCTCTAGTCAAAAATGTAGATCATTTTACTTCCATGGGATACAGGTAATAAATAAATGCCCAGGTTTTATGGCGATTTAGATCCTGCATCTCAGCTATTGTTTCACAGTTTCCCATACTTGCACAAATCTTCAAATCCCAGGACTCCTTTGTAATCTAGATGAGACCACATCAAAATCCTCCAAAGAGCATACACTCAAAATCACCATATCTAATTAGAGTAAAGTATGAGCATGACTTCCCATAACTTCTAACCGCCTCCTAGTTATATCAGGGATCAAGATGAAGCAAAGCTTAAAATATACAGAAGAACAGATTTTAGAAGCACACTGTCGTTAACCCAAACTCTCTAAACTGATATTCAAAACCAGTAAAAGGTTTATTATTCCTCATAAATTATGAAGTGCATACATCTGAACATAGGGGCATGAAGAAAATTGGCAGGATCAAAACACAGCAAGATATTATAAACCAGAGCTTGGAAAACTTAGTTTTCAGGACTATACCTTCCAGGATACCCCAGCCTTGGAAAGTTGCATCCCAGAAAAGTAATGTTTCCAAGTTCTGGCAACAATTCAGATGTTACAGAAAAACATACATAAATCAAAAGTAAAACAAAAGTATTTTTTGTCATGAGAAGGCATACGATCACACACATACCACTGACTCAAGAAAAACAAACATTTTACACACAGTAAGATTCAAAACCAATTGTGTTTTTAAAAAATGTTAAATTTTTTAAATTGGCAGGCGTCCATGATAGACAATTGCCTCCTCTTTCTCTAAAGAGAACCTATTAAAGGACGTGATCTTAGATTGCAAAAGTCTAAGTTGCAATCCTATCTTGGCTTGCAGTATGCAACTAGTTAGCTACTATATGAACAGTCTACTAGCCTAAGCAAACCTTTAATCTGACTCAGCAAAGTTGTCTTTATCTTATGCATGCAAGAAACCAATGCTGCCCCTTGCATTGAAAAAGGGGAGCAGACAAAAGGAAAAGTACTGGAAAAGGTACAGAACTGGTCTCTCTCCATGCTAGAGCAGCAAAATGTCACATAACTCCCAGATACAAACCAGAACCAAACCACTGTCAATACTTCCACAGTAAGTCCTCCTTGTAGTGGAAAAGGCCACCCAGCAATGTGGGATAAACCTTTTTTTCCATCATGGAAAGATTTATCACAAAGATTTCCACTGTTCGATGTTTCCCCCCAAAAAATGTAATGTTCCTGCTTGCAATACTAATCAAATTCAGAAGTTTCCAATTTTTGTCACAACATTTTACAGGATGTGTACACACCTATATAATAAAAGTGAACACAGTGGGTTCTTGGTATGCGTGGCAAAAAGCGTGGGACCTCAAGTCCCATTCATTTCATTGGCCACTTGCTTGTGCGCGCATGTGTGCCATTATAACATCTGGGGCTTGCTGTCCACGTAAGGTTAAAGCCGTGGATGGCAAGACGCAAATGGGGCGAGCATGCTGTATTTAGTTCTCTGGGCACCTCAATAATGGTATATTAATAGTGTTGCAACAGTGTTGCTATTTCACTGAATTGTTAGGGCTTAAATATATTACATGTATTTAAAAATGTAATTTGAATGTTAATGTTAAATGTTAAGCATTTTTGTTAACAACTTGTTAAACAACTTTCTCGGCACTTTGCTGATTTCTCCCCCACTAACCAAGTATTTCAGTATGAAGCAGAGATATGTAGATATCACATAAATTTTGATGCAGCATATTTGTTTCTTGCTCCATCAAAGGAAGGCATTCATCTTTCTGCCTGGAAGCAGTTTTCTTATACACACTAGAAGAAACTAAAACGGCATAATAGCATAGGCTCTGTGTTCTATGCTTCCCTGTAGCTCAGGAGTGAGCAGTGTGTGCACCTCCAGATGTTGCAGGACTTCAACTTCCATAATCTCTAATCAACACTGCAAATTGTAATTATAATAATATTTATTTATTTCTCAACTATCCTCAATAGCAAGAGGTGCTGGGAGAAGTAGTCCAAATACCATCTGGGAGACCACATACTGCCAACCCTGCACTAGCTCCCACAATTGAGCCTAAAGGCTGTATCTGAGCTTCTCTCTCTTTCTCCCTCTCTCTCTCTCTCGGTCCTCATTTGAAGGTGGTGGTGGTGAAGGCCTTATTTTAAATGGTTCTCCTCCAGCTCTGGACTGTTGTAACTTTCTAGCAATCAATTTCCTACTTCCACCTTCGTTCCCCCACACCCACCTTTGCACACCTCTGTTAATGTGCAGCGGAATCAAATTATGACAGTGTTCTTCAGTATAGCTGGGAACCAGAGGCTCTTCCAAGTCTTTGAGAGCATGAGGCATCCTAGTAAAGGTTGGAAGTAATGATTAGAAAATAAAACCATGGCTGGCTATTGATCCAAGCCAACCATTGTGGATTCTCAGGTTAGAAAATTTTTCCATTTTCATACCATAAGTCAAGCCATCTAGCACCCAAAGCTAACTGCCACATAACCTTGTGTGTGTCGCCTCAAAGGTCTAAACTGTGTAGACAGGGATTTCTTCCTAATGTGTTTAGCACTGAGATTTTAAGGAAATTCTTCTCACTTCCTCCATCCCACCTCCCAAATTTCTACAAAGGACCACAGGACTCTCCTCTAAAACATACAATATGGCAGAGGGGACTGGAAGCTTTCCTTTCGTACATTTAACTCAACTGACAACGCAAAATATTGATAGCATTGGTAGGCTTCTCACTTGAGAACACATTTCTCTTCTTTTTACTTTATGCTGCTGTCTTTTCTTTACTCATATTTTAAAATTCTCTATCTTGGGTTTGTACTGTACTCCTCCTGTTCATCATCTTTCTTCCATTTCTCTTTATACTACTTCCAGAGGTCTGTTGGGTTCTGATAGCAATCTTACCATTAAGCCAATATCCATTCATCTCTCTTGGCAGCAGTTTCTCCTTGGAACTCATTGCTTCCAGAAACATGTTTGATTCAGTGCCTTCCTTTCTTCAACAAGTATCCCAAGATATCTACATTTTCTCAGGCCTTCTCTGTGCCAAGGTTTTACTTTACTTAACATCTCTTCTTTCTTTGTCTCTTCACTCCCTCTTTCTTCCTTTTCCTCACTGTGTTTGTTTCAGCTGTAAGCCTGAGGGGAGGGTTTTGCCACATCGGGTTTTACAGCACTTGCTTTTCAAGTGTTAGAAGTTTTATTATTACAACACAATAGTTCCTCACATCTTACATGTTAGCTTAATGAACAAAGCACTTCAAATGAAACCAGCAAGTGGGAATCCTAGCTATTTTTCACACCACAGAGATCCCTACACTACTGCCATGAAGGGGCATGAAGCATTTTGCCATGTCCTGACCCCTAGGCCTAGGGGAGGCCTTTTTAAAGAACATGAAGTAAAAGCAAAAAACAAAACAAAAACAAAAAGCAGGCTCCCCTGGGCCTAAATGGTGTTGTTGTTGTTGTTGTTGTTGTTGTTGTGTACCTTCAAGTCCTTTCCAAGGGTTGTGTTGATTATAGGACAGTAAATCCAACCACTTTATTAATAAAAGGTATGTTCAGTACGTTAAGGCAAACCTGTCATGGGGTTTTCTTAGCAAGTTTCTTCAGAGGGGTTTTGCCACTGCCATCCTCTGAGGCTGAGAGAGTGTGACTTGCCCAAGGTAGGAAGGCCCCAAACATGGTAAAAAATGCTCTCACATCCCCTAGAGGGCATGGGGGGTGTAAAAACTGATATATAATTTTGGCAGGTGTGTGGCCCTCCCAAGGTCTCCTAATATAACTTCCCACCTTCCACCAGTTGCCCATCCCTCTGCTCTAAGTACATGTGGCCAACTATGCTATGTCTCTCACCATCCCAGACTGTTTTAGGGCCAGGGAATCTTTTTTTAAAAACAAGACATCACTTTATGTTTGGGGTAAAAGGCCCTTCCTGGGACTGATTGAGTGGGGGGGGGATGTCACAGCAAAATTGTCTCTCAGGCCCCCAGAAGACACAAGGAGTGTTTGTGAGTAATAAAATTAAGGGGCTAAATCAGCCTTCTGACACTCAGAAGAAGGCATGTGTGGCTGCCAGACCACTGGATGCCCACCCCTGATTTAGTGCATGTTTCAATGAAGTAAAAAATTGGGTGAGATACCAAGGCAATGTTTCAAGCAATGAAAAAATGGTGCTTCCCATAACAAAAAAAGCACTGTGGGAACCAATGCTGGATTTGCTGTGGTAGAAATGCAATGCATTTCATTTTTAACAGTTCCAAATCTACTAAGTGTAACACTTAGATAAATAGTTTCATGGGCTTTGAGCTATGGCCAGCTCTAATTTATGAGTTATCCAAGGTACTGCCTTTGAAACTACAAATGCTACTCAACCATTCAGCCCAAGGAGTCACTGTTGAGTAGCCCGAGACACAAATTTTGTCCCCTCGACAGGAGCCATGTGCCTAATACTATTTCTCGGAGGGAGAAAGACATCAATAAAGGAAAGTGTTCAACTGGTATCTATGTAATAGAAAGCTGAACTACAAAGGAACAACGAGCATCAGGTAAATGTATCCAGTACAATTTGCCAACATAATTGAAAGCATTACAGCCTAATCAGACATCTAAAAGCAAGGCATGTTCAAACAAAATGTCTATAGACTCATTAGCAGGCAGCCATTCCATTATAATCATGCATAATGTCAGCAGTGCCTTGAGCCTGTGCCAATGACAACAGCATAAATTTTGCATCTCATTTCTCCAGTCATAAAATTAATGATCAGTTTAAATATACTTCTTTACAAAAAGTTATTACACAAAGAAAAGGCATGAATGTATCCCTGTGATGCAGCCAGAAGGATAATTAAGAGGCTAATGCTCATTAATACGGTTTCCCTTGAACAACCTTTGATTTATCCTAGAACTTTAAAAAAAAAGTTTCATTAATTAAACACGGTTAATGGTTACTGGAAAAAATATACTGCTCCTATTTTCTTTCTTCCGTGATTTAATCACTTATGTTTTGATAGTAGAATGTTTTAAGTTGCTCCCAATATGACAAACAGTACCTGACCCTTCTTTATTAAATCACGTCTTTTAATTTTTAGTATGTATTTGCTTATTGATCGTCACCGATAATGGTGTTGCACTAATACGGGAAGCAAGACACTTAAATCTATTATGGATGGAAGCTACCCTTTAACTCCTAGTTATCACAAGAAAGATTTCAGAGTGACTCTGCATCAGCTGAGCATCAAGGAATTAATATTTTATAATGCCTTATAACACAAAAACTCTTTCACCTATGCTCTTCACAACAATTGTTTTAGAATAAAATGTTTTGCCTATATTTGCCTTCTGCCACAGGACATGCAAGAATGCACTCATTGACAATGCTTTCAAAACAAACTGTTGCTACTGGGAGGCTGCCAAATCCCTAAATGCATATACAGTGTTCCAATACTATGTTAAGCAATGGTGGCTTGGGAATGAAACTGCTCAAAATTCATCTTGAATACACAGCTGGCCTTAGCTACTTCATCTTTTGCTACACTATGCGACATTGCTAAGGAAAGGCTCATTCTTCCTGATTCAGGACAACTTTGCCAGCACAGTTACTATTATGCAAAGACATTTACTGGATGAGGGACATGCCCATACATACATTTTACACATGTTAATTCCCTGCTTAGCTCAATTCCAATAAAAGAACAAAGAATCCCGTGGCAGTTTAAAGACTAATAAATTTATTACAGCCTAAATTCTTGAGGTCTATAAGCCATTTCATCAAAGATGTGTATGATTGTGTGTCATAAAACACTGAAATAAATGAATTACTCAACAATATACAAAACACACTGCATGGCAGCTTGCACAGGTATATTTGTTAGTTTCATATCCTGCATAAATATCTCACACTTTTGTCCGATGCCCTAATTATCTGAATTACAATTTGCAAAAATAATTAAGATAAGAAAAATTCACATAGTTTAATTTTTATAAACAATTGCAAAACTTTTTTAATCATTATTTTTTACCAGAATATCTGAAAATATTTACAAATCTGAACAGCATTTAAATAGTCAAAACTATTGGCATGCTACCATATTTTCCGGTGTATAAGATGACTTTTTAACCCAGGAAAATCTGGGTTACAGTGGGAGGGGTCGTCTTATACACCAGGTATAAGGAGGAGGACAGAGGTGGGGGCGGCAAGAAGCCTTGGGAAAAGAAGA
>CM034710.1:86033462-86049980 GCA_020142125.1 Phrynosoma platyrhinos | reverse complement strand
TTTTTAAAAAAGCTTTTCTTGAGTCCTGTCCTCCTGGACAGTCTTCCTCTGGGGTTAGGACTTCTGGTCCTAACTACCAGACAGGAGATTTTAGAAAGAGAAAAGCGGAGAAGCTCATGTCTGCCTGGCATGTTGTCACCCAAGCAAACCAGGAAGTAAAAGCAGCCCCACAGAACCATGGGAAAACCGGGGAAAGGCTTTAAAGGAGATTTATTTGAATTTCACACTACAGTAAATGCGCAATTACTTTAAAAGCGCAAATGCATTTCCTCTAAACTCCCGAAAATAAAAAGATCTCGGATAACACTACTTTGTGACCACTTTAATGTCCGTTTCTGTGCGACGTCGTGTGAAATCGTTAGGCATAAGTGCGCTTTTTTTGGGGGGGGGGGGTTGTGTGGGATAACCTATAGATTTCCCCCGTGTGATAACGACCTATGTTTTTACCTGACAGAACTCTAGGAATCTCTAGGTCTGCCAGTGCAACTCTGTGGTCAACATCTGCCAGACATTGACCATAGAATTGCACAGGAGGAGCTACAAATGGCTAGTGGAGTGTTCTCTCTAGGAATCTCTCGATCCTTCAGTGAGACTTTTGATTAAAGTTACTTGCTCATTGTTACACTTGTCCCTCCACATTTACAGCTTTGACTTTTGTGGATTTGATTTTTCACAGATTTTATTAATATGTTCTCTCTAGGAAACTCTAGGTCTTCCACCGCAACTCTATGGTCAACTTTAACCAAAAGTCACACTGAAGGACTGAGAGATTCCTAGAGAGAACACTCCACTAGCCATTTGTAGCTCCTCCAGTGCAATTCTATGGTCAATTCTGGAATGTATGGTCAAAAGACTGCCACAGTGTTTTGTTGCTCAAGAGCTATCATTAAATGATTTTGTAAGAATTTTATAGAAGCTTAGCGTAAATGCCTGGTAGCAAAGAGACTCTGAGCATGTATGCCAGATTCTGCTCTTCTCAACAGAGTATATGAATAGATTGAACACATTACTTATTAGATAGTGTGTTCAATCTATTAACAGACTCTATTCATAAACCATAAAGACTTAATTTCTCCCTATGAAGCCCTTCTCGTCACTTCTCAGTAAACTCTTTTTACTCTCTTGGTTTCAACTTTTAAAAATTAAATTGCAAATACAGTTAGAATCTTTTAAGGAGCTGTATTATTTAAAAAGGTAACAAAAATAGCATAACCAGTGTGGTCTGAGTGTTGGACTCAGGGCCTTTGCAGAGTGCTAGAAATAGTGCAAATTGAGTCCACTTTAAGGGTTAGGGTTAGAGTTAGGGTTAGGGAATCATAGGAACTGTATTTTATTGTGGCATCAGAGCTCTCTGACAGAGAAGGCTCAATGTCTCAGGAAAAAAATTCCCATGATTCCCTAGCACTAAACCTAACCCTTAAAGTGGACTCAGTTTGCACTATTTCTGGCAGTCTGTAAAAGCCCTAAGACACTGGGAGACCAGGGTTCAAATCCCCACTCAGCCATGGAAACCCACTAGTGACCTTGGACAAGTCACACATTCTTAGCTTCAGATGAAGGCAAAGGCAAAAAAACCCCGAACAAATCTTGCCAAGAAAACCTATTGATAAGGTTGACTTAAGGTCTCTGTAAGTCAAAACTTGAAGACACATAACAGCAACAGCAACACAAATATATCCCAAACTGGTTTGTTTATAAAATGGTAGGTTCCCTTGAGTTCCACACCCCATCAAGTCACCAACACAGAAGTCATAATCAACAAGTCACCATCCACACAGTCTCTTTATTCCGAAAGGCAGGGAATCTGTCTCAGACCATTACAGGCACTGAAAACCTTTTTTTCATGCAGGGGTAGGCAAACTGTCCTCCTTAAGGGCTGAGGGACTTCAGCTCCCAGAAGCTTCAGCCATGTTGGCCTATAGTCTGGGATGTTGGCCAATAGTCTGGGATTCTGGGAGCTGAAGTCCCTTGGCTCCAGCTTTCCCATCTAAAGCCAGCATTCTCTGAACAAAGATACTGTACTTCCTTACAGGTTCCTTATCAGCTAGAATAAATCAGCTGGTCTAGGGGGTTGATTTAGGTTGCATTAGGCTGGTTAGAGGTAACAGTACAGTCCTAGGGCAGCAGTTCCATGGAGCCCTGATTTCATCCCATCACACACACACACTCCAAAAAATCTGTGCAGCTAGTAGTGAGGGGACATTCTAGGGCAAAAAAAAAAAAAAAAAAAAAGGCAATGGCAGGAATTTAATTACTTTAATTACTCCCAAAATGTATGCACACATTTCCCTATATAATGTATAAAATATACTATTTCTAACATGGTAAATGGGTAATGAGACTAAAAGGATGAAATTGGTAGCATGAGCTTCTGTAGACTTGAGCTCTTCACATGCATGGGATTGCTCATGTTCTTTGTATGATGCATGATAGCTGATCGAACCTCTGCTGTTTTTTCTATAGAGGGAAATATGTAAAGGGACTTGTATTTATCCCCTGCATGGATGCTATAGTTTTGAGACATCTAAACACTCTTCATTCTTCTCTTGAAGTCTTTGGAAGTTTCTTGTTTTTATAGGGGATTCAGGTATATGGAATTTCACATAAAATGCAGTTTAGACAAATAAAGAGAACTAAAGTTCTCTACATTTCAGGGGCTATGCTTGGGTGTCCCTCTCTTCCACTTTTTATCTTTAATTAGACAGGAATGCTCTTTCAGAAAGCAGTAGTATTTTATTATCCATTTTATTGCTGGCATAACCAACATTCAGGCAGTTAAGTAACTGGCCCGTATAATGTCATACAATAATGGTAGCTGTGGGTTATATAACGTTTTTATATTTGTGTTAATTGTTAATAAATGCCTATTTTTTTCTGTCTAGGGAATATTTGCACCATGTTTGTGTCTCTCTCCAATAGTTATATTGGCTATTAATATGTACTTTAGTTTGCACATTTCAGTCAGAAGACTCTGGAAGCATATATGTACATAATAGGTTAACAAGGAAATAGTGGCGTTGACCTTTGGGGCTAATCTTAATCCCACTTTATTCTTTTAGTTTAATTTACTGTTCAGTCTCTCCTCAGAAGCCAATTTAGGATGTCATTTGAACTAACAAATACTCTATTTACACAGAAATTACTTTCCCTGTTGACATTATTATAAGTATTCACTGCATGGAAGATGGTGATCTGAAGTCAATTGAAAATACTCCAATAAAAAGCAAGCACACTTTCCAAATGGTTTGGCGATCACATCTTAAACAGCTCCAGCAACAATTCAGTTAAGTGGCAACTTAAACCAATTTATTGCCATGAAAATTAATGAAAACAAATTGGCTTAAATCCATTAAATCTTTCTTAACTTGCTTGTGGATTAGTCTAGCAGCCTGAGCCTAAGGGTAGCCAGTCTCCAACAGATTCCTATCACACTTCAACCAGTGAAAACTAATAAGCATGCCATTTCCATCTGGCATTCAGTGTTCTGTTGTAGTTGGATGTTGCCTTGTGGGTTCTCTGTGCAGAATATAGCCTCAATTCCATTATTTCCTTTGCAGATTATGAGCAACAATTGAGACCAAAACACTGACAGTGCTACATTACATCAGTTGGTTGAATGGTTTAGGAGACCATTGTGAGGTCAATGGTAGGGGTGGGTAATGTGTGGTCCCGCAGAGTTGTTCAGCCATAACTCCCATCATCCTTCTCCACTGTCCATGCTAGCTAGGACTGATGAAAGTTTCAGTCCACCAGTATCTGGAGGTCCACAAGTTGCTTATCAGTGCTTCTTGATCTATATAATGTGTGGGGGCTGGCAGGCTTTCCCCCATAAGACAAGGACTGGCACCATATTTGTGCCTATTGACTGTAACAATTTATTTTTTTCCCTAGAAATTCACTGCAAACTGGCAGCCAATAGCTTGTGGACTAACATTGGTCCACCACTTTTGAGTAGTATTGCTTTACTTGTTTTTTCAAGTTACCATCCCTGTCCTGTGAACACAGCCACACAAGTATAGGGGATTGGTCCAGTCAGCGTGCTCTTTGTGTCACCATCTTCTGATTCTCATAAGGCTTAGTATGCTACAATTGAACCATGCGGATTGCTGTTTTTGAGCAGCATACTTCATTGTGCCATTACCCTTCTGCCCCAGCTGGGCTTTATGTTATTTGCTACATTGTCTCACAGTCTATGTTTAACCTGGAGGTGGAAGCCTGCACAGGTGGAAGGAGCATTCCACTTCTCCTCTCTGTTGGCCACAGTTTGGCTTCCATTTTAACTAGAAGTGATGTGATGTCACTTCCAGTTACAGCCAAAAAGCTTGCATTTTTCCTAGTTGTGGGAGTTGTGGGTGTAGTAGGGGACAAGAAGACTCATAATGGATGGTTTTCTGCTTTTTTTTGGTGTGGGGGGCATATTTTGTCCAATTTTCTTATTAAAAGGGGAAATCAGGAAGCATAGGGCCTATTCTGGAGGGCTTCAGAGACTGTAAAATAGAGGTCAACTTCCTTACCACTGGTATAGCCATTATCCTATTATCACCAT
The DNA here is from genome assembly GCA_020142125.1 of Phrynosoma platyrhinos. Lineage (NCBI taxonomy): Eukaryota > Metazoa > Chordata > Lepidosauria > Squamata > Phrynosomatidae > Phrynosoma > Phrynosoma platyrhinos. The sequence goes on along the minus strand of CM034710.1, from coordinate 86,045,434 downwards.
GATCCACAATAGGTCATAGAAAGAATACATTGTCAAGCCATACTTGTATATAATTAATGTAAGGCATACCAACTGCCCCCTTGCTTTCTCTCCACAGTTAGTTGGGAGGAGCACACCTCAATTCCAAACTTCTATTTCCCTTAGAAAATTGCAGCAACATATCTGGCCCAGAGACAGAAGGGCTGCTCCAGAGCTGATTAGAGAAGGCCTAGTTTTTACTTACAAGTCTGTTCTCTGTTATTTCACATATATGTAACTAAGGAGATTATTGCACAAGCATAAAAACACGACTTACCTCTCCCGAATTCAAGTAAAATTTGGGCCGCATCCAGGTCCTATCACATTGTTTTTGTCGCCAAATCTGCCATCCGAATGCAGCCTGAGTGATGGAGAAAGAAGTGAAGTGATGGCATGCTGTTTGTGTAGTTGTTTGCAGTACAACTGCTCAGTATTGGATTCTTAGAATTTTATAAATATAATTGGCTCTCTGTCACTACTGGTGATGACCTTTGAATTTCAGAGTCTGAAAGCCTGCTCACCCAAATTTAGATATACGTACAGCATGGTTTAATTAACCATCTTTTAGCAACCCTGTTTTCAAAATGCATTGATGCTTCATATATCAGAATTCCCTACCTCTGTACTTCGAAATATGTCCCAAGGGACGTTTTCACACGGGGCTTTAAGCGGAGGCAATCCTACTTCCCGCCGGCCCCACTCCAGCTCCTCTTCCAGCTTGTTCAGACGCACGTCGCAGAAAACCCCGCCCCTTCCGGTGCCATCCCTGCGTACGTCCGGCTTCTAGCTCCGTGTGTTCAAACGCACGGAGCCTTAATTCCGGCGTCCTTCCGGCGTCCCTCCGGCCTCAGCACCTCCAACTCCGGCTTCAGCAGCGGAAAGGTAATTCCGACTTTTAAAAGGAATTAGCCTGCCGCCGGTGGAGCCATTCCGGAATGGGCCGGCGGGAGGTAGGATTGCCTCCACCAAAGCCCCGTGTGAAAACGTCCTTTGTATTCATAATCCCACTGAGTTAATTGATTTTAGTTTCACAGTTGCTTTTGAGGCTATTTATTGTTCAGCTATTGTATCTGTGTTCTTATCCTTCTCTCTAATGACTTAAAAACTTATGTATGTAATTATTTGACACTGCTTTAAGGCATGGTTCTTTCTTTTACCAACCACCAGCATTTTTACAGACTTTATTAACCTTGGTTTATAAACTATACCTTCCAGAGATAAAAGGCCTTTTGAACAAATGCTCCAAATTATATCTTCAACTGTGTTTAAGTGTTCCCCAGCCTATGCCTATTCTGCTATAAACTGCTGGTTAGGACTGATGGGAGTTGTAGTCCAACAGTAACTTCAGGTATTTCTCAACCGTGTTGTACAATATTACCTTACAGACTGGATATATTTGTCAATTGCCATGCTATTCCAGACACACAGGGAACACTGTACAACACGGTTGAGAAATACCTGAAGTTACTGTTGGACTACAACTCCCATCAGTCCTAACTAGCAAAAACAAAAATGGGAGATGCTGAGAATGTCACTCTGATAAATCTGGAAGACTACATTTGCCCACCCCTGTGATAAAAATGATATACAGTTGCCCCTCCCAATTTGTGAGGGATCCGTTCTGGACCCCCACCCCCTGTGAAAATGGCAGCTCACAAATATTTGAGCCCCATTGAAAATAATGGCACGTATGCAGGGCCACGCATGAGCATGCACCACCATTTTATCTATAGCCACTTGTCCCTCCCACAAAAAGCAAGACCACAGACTCAAAATCTGTAAATGGGGAAGGATAACTGTATATTCTTAAATAAGATTCAATATATTGATCTAGCTATGGCTTCTACATGTAATGTAGAGCCAAGATGAAACTCTTCTCTCCATATGTATTCTCTATTTCAGAAGAAATGAAATTGAAAAATGTATGGTGAGAACATCTTCATGTTTTTCTCCTTAAACAAATAAAAATGATTGCATAAGTCCAGAGGTCTTTTTAAAAGAAGAATATAGTGGTCTTTTCTCAATGGATACTATTTAAAGTTTCCATTTGATCAATCTGCTAACGAGTTAAAAATATGAATTACACAATTTAGAACCTGCCCAAGCTATTATTTTAAGACGTGGGTGGACAGACATTCAGTGTTTTGGACTTCACTTCCTGCCAGCATAACCTGCCAAGAAAACCCCAAGAACAAGTAATAACAACAATAATTAATATCATCATGGTGGGGGGGTGGGGGGTGGCAGCGGCAGCGGCAGCGGCAGGACCAGCCTGGGGCCGGTCCAAAGGCCTCAGGGGGCCGCATCCGGCCCCCAGGCCTTAGGTTGCCTACCCCTGATATATATGCTCCTCAGCCATCCAGTTCCTCTGATTCTGAATACTGAAAGTCTGTCCTCTATTTAGTCTTAGTATCCATTTTTTTTAATTGCCTCATTTATATTTCTCTTTCATTTCCTGCTCTAATATGCCAGCTGTAAGCTGGAACAAATCAGGAAACAATCATAAAAATTCAAATGAAGTAAGAGTTCAAATGGAGTGGCTTTGATGCTCTCACTGTGTCCATGTAAGTGAAAGCTTTATATACCCCTCACAAGTATAATTCCTCTCTAAATAAGAGAAATATGTATGCTGGTACCAAAGGCAAAGCATCTTTCTGTTTATAGGAGAGAGACCATCATTTGCTTCTTTCAGAATGATGCATGGCTATATAAAATATATCAACTAAACAAGTATACTTTTTCTTTTCTTTTTTTGCTCAGATATTAAACAAAGAATATATTTGTTTCCAACAGTTGCATCCCTTCACTGTTGAACCTCACCTCTATGAAACTGGTGTAATCTACAAGTGATTACCTTTTAAAATTGAGAGAAGCTTGGCCAACTCTCCATGCAAATTTCATTTTATTTATAAAATGTCTTCTGGCATATCATGTGGTTTAAAGTGAAACTTCAATTAATAAAAGAGCTTTTCTCAGCATGTGTTTATGATGCAGTGTCCATATCGTCTAGCTGAAAAGGCTAAAGCTTTTCAAGCACATTTAATGACAATGTGCTGAGGGAAAACAAACGTTTGCCAAAACTAATATTTTATCCATTTTAAAACTCCCTAAAATTTACAGCAAAAACTGATTATGAAATATGATTGTTTATTTAGACATTGTTTATTATTTGACATACCTTGAAAAAAAGAAAGAAAAGTGCTAGTGTAACTACTCTAGGTCTTTTGTGTTTTCCAGTTTCAGTATAGCTAACTTAAGTTTATCCACTTCCCACTTCCTCAGCTTCAAGCACTGAAAAACAGGGTTTAGTTTTCCTTGGATAACAAAGACTGTTGATTTGCAATGTTTGCTGTATTTACAAAGATACGTATAGAGCACATCGGAAACAATACCCAGATACAGCAGAGGGTAAAACGGCTCATTATTATTTTTGGACTACAGTGTTCAGAATCTCCCAGTCAGCTGGTATATTCTGGGAGATGTAGTCCAAAAAGACCTCCCTCCCCAACATCATGATTCTGAAAGAGAACAAATGCTGGCTCCCTTATGTCCTCCTGGGCTGCTTGCAATCCAGGTAAAATTACAGCTTTATTTCTGGTCCCTCAGATTATGTTGACTACAACTCTCAAAATCCCCAGCTGTGCTGTCTGAAGGATTCCACCCATTCTAATCAACCCCAGCTGGAGGCACCAGGTTGTCTTCAGCCACTTGGTGGTGGTGGTCATGATGATGAAATTTTAAGTGCATGATTGAAGTAAACAAGGAAGGTTCTCAGCTGCATATTATAACATTCCAATATAGTTTGGCCCTCCCTATCCATGGGTTCTGTATCCATGGATTCAAGCATCCACAGCTTGATAATATTCAAGAAATATACAAATTCCAAAAAGCAAACCTTAATTTTGTTGTTTCATACAAGGGACACCTTTTTACTATGCCATTGTATATAATGGGATTTGAGCATCCACTCATGTAGGTATCCATGAGGGGTCCTGGAACCAAACCAAAGGACCACTGTATTAGAAGGTAGAAAAATAAGAACAAAGGAAGACATTCATGTTAACAATGCTTCTATAAAAACTGACCAAATGTCCAAATATAAGTCCATTTGTAGGTTTTGTCATTCTTTCAAATGTTTCAAGCATTGTTAGGTCTTCTATCCATTTAATCAAGGTGGAGGCAAGTTATATTTCTAATATTAAAATATCAAACTTTTAGTAGTCAAAAGGCAGTGAAAAATCCACATCCACTGATCATTTATTAGTTTCCCAGACACAGATAAACAATCCGAAAGAACTTGCACCCCAAGTATTAAAGAGCTTTCCAGTACCAAGTTTATGCATCTTATTACTTCCACCCAAAAGGACACAATCAGAAGACAGCTCCAAAACAAACCCATTATTTAAAGATGCTGTGGTAACCAATATAGCCAAAATAGCAATTTCTGCTCTATAAGACATAATCAAAGATCTATACCCATACTTGTTATAGATTTTAAGACAGTTAACCACTGAGTAGCCAGAAATAGGATCCCAATTCCCTTTTCCATTCCTGAGACACTTGGTTATATTGATACATGTATCACAATCCAATATGACACAAACTTTATCACTGAAGTTATTTGTAATGAAAGCAATACTGCTTTCAATATTGCTTTTAAGTTTAATGCCAGAGGACTGATTTTTCAACTTTCCCATCATTCATTCATCACATTAATTAATGTGAATGCAACTCCTATGTTGTGAATCCAGATCACTCTCTAATGAAAAGACAATGGCAAAGTTCCCATTGACCTTACTGGAAGTCGAATTAGATACATCATTTTCATTTGTTATGTGTTAAAGAGACTACTCTAATCAAAAATTCATCTTGCAAAGCATTTTAAGTAGCTATGGAGTTCAATTGCCATAATTAATTGTTTTAATGGTACAGAGTTTTGTGCTAATTAATTTCTGTATTCCTGTTATATAGGTAAAAGACCAGACATCTCCTTATACATTACATAACTTTTGCTGGCAGAGGAATATGGATACTATTTCAGGTTAAATTCTCTGGTTTTGCTCATTTTCATATGTGATTTTCACAAAGGGTATAGAATATAAAGAAAACCACTATGCTTCCCATAGTGAAGGTTTATTGACATAAGAATGTTCTTTTTCTTCCCTGTATCAATGATTGTTGTATTAATGGGTGAAATTCTTGTTTCATAGATTTTTGATTAAAACTAGCCAGAATTTGCACATAAAAGGAACAGAAAAAACATTTGAGATTTTTAAAAGGAATGAATGGTAGAGGAAGGGCCTTTGCAGACTGCCAGAAATAGTGCAAATTGAGTCCACTTTAACTGTCCTGGCTCAGTGCTAGGGAATCATGGGAATTGTATTTTTTCTGGGACATTAAGCCTTTTCTGTAAGAGAGCTCTGGTGCCACAATAAACAACAGTTCCCATGGTTCCCTAGCACTGAGTCAGGGCAGTTAAAGTGGACTCAATTTGCACTATTTCTGGCAGTCTGCAAAGGCCCGAAGTGAAACAGGGATTTGTTCATTGAAGCAGAGGGCTTTGAATGCTTAGCTATTACAAAGTTGGGTTTGAACCCCTGTATGTTCAGCCATGTTGATGATGCTGAATTAGAATTGTCACCCTTTTTCTGACAGGATACTCAAGTCTGAACAGCTATATGGCAGGCGGCTACAAAGCTCTTCCTTCTCTATCCTGGAAATAGCTTCACCATCTAATTTAGTCAAACAGATGATTAAGAATTTTATGTGGTTCAGTTTTTATAAGAATTTGCTAACATTCCAAACACAACTTCATAAATGAGATGAAAAGAATTTGATATTTAAAATATTCATATATGGGAGGAAAGTGAAACCGACAGTTTTGCCCATTCCTCATACACTTTGCTTACTTTTCACAGGTCATCCTTTTTTTTGTATATTGCGGCCACCACAGAAGGGTGTTTGAAAAACATCCTAATCAAACCCCAGTTCCTTCTGGGCTCTAATACAGCTGTACCACCTGTATGTGATGAAGGAAAAGGAGGCTTAAAATTGGAGACCTGTTTCAGTCAAGGCATATGTCAGGATGGGTTTTCAGTCCAAAATTCAATGCTGAATGCCGTTAGTATGCTTTACAGAGTATATTTATTGAAGTCCTAGCAAATCTCTTAAATGAGAATCTATGTCCAATAATATGGAATTTTTCTTTCAGATCAGTAGCACGATATATGCATGTATGGATGCCATCAGACACAGTGGGACATCCACCTCCAGGACAAATAGTGGGAATTGGGTGGGGTATGACATGATGGCAATTAATTGGAGGATAAAGGGGTATGTACCACATTGCTTGCCTTGAGAGCTAGTCTGCTGCCCTCAAGTGTGGGGAAACATTGTCCCATCCTCACTATTGAAGTATTCAGTGTTTAATGCTCAGTCTGGTTGGCTTCAGGTATATTAACAAGGTGGAAGGGATCACTTTCCATTTGCTGTAGGCAGTAAGATGTCTTGGACCAACGCTGCTATGTAGGCACCTACATATAAGAGTAGTACAAAATGTTTCAGCCAAGAAAATCTGAAATTGTCAGCAGAGCAATGAAGCCATCCTAGGCTTTAGACAGAAGCTGTCCATGAGCCTCACCCCATTCCCAAAATAGTTTCAGATTATTCAGGTTCAGGCTAAAATCCAGACAGGATTTGCTACCGTATTGAAATGAAAGCCACTATTGTCATGTTGCTGTGCCTAAAACAGCTGTGTGCTATCTATTTCTTTTCATTCCTACATCCTGATTAATACAGTATTTTCTGGAGTATAAGACTACTTTTTAACCCAAAGTCTCCAGAGTTAGGGGTCGTCTTATATGCCGGGAGGAGGAGGAGGAGGAGGAGGAGGAGGAGGAGGAGGAGGAGGAAGGGGTGGTGTGGCACGAGGCGGGAGGAGGAAGAAGAGAGGAAGTCAGGTTAGAGGAGGAGGAGGGGGGAGGAAGGGGTGGCGTGGTGTGGCGTGAGGCAGGAGGAGGAAGCAGCAGCGGATAAGAGGTGAACCCCTAACCTGGGGTTTTCTTGGCAAGACTGGTTCAGAGGAGGTTTGCCATTGCCTTCCTCTGAGGCTAAGAGTGTGTGACTTATCCAAGTTCATCCAGTGGGTTTCATGGCAGAATGTTGAATCAAATGCAGATCTCCAGAGTGGTACTCCAACACTTAAACCACCACACCATGCTGGCTCCTAATCCCATGTACTACCTATGAAACAAATGCAGACTTTTTTGTTGTTCTTGTGTGTCTTCAAGTCCTTTCTGACTTACAGCAACTCTAAGGCAATCTTATCATGGGGTTTTCTTGACATGTTTCTTCAAATGGGGGTTGCCATTACCATCCTCTGAGGCTGAGAGTGTGTGACATGCCCAGGGTCACTTACTTGGCCGCAAATTGTACATACCCCAGAATGCATCACCTAGTATATTGGCAGTCCTTCCCCCCAACACTTTCTCATTTTCCCCCGTTGGAAGAGGGAGTATATCCCAAACTCTACCCATACGGCGAGTATATCCCAAACTCTATATTTTAACTGGAAAAGTTGGGGGTCGTCTTATACGCCCCGTCGTTTTATACGCCGGAAAATACGGCACATTTTGTTAGGTATTCTGGCATTCTTTTAGGTATTTATGTTATTGTAAACTGACCTACGATAATGTAAGTGTGATCTGTGATGTTGTGTAATGCTGATATTCTCATCTCCAGCTACATCTCTAGTACCGTTGAACAAACAGAGCCAGCAGTGAGGCCATTGCACAACAGTCCCAATGGACGTGTTCCAGTGTACAATGGGATTTGTTGCACATCAGGACATGTTGTGCAATGGGAGCTCCCATTGTGCATCATCACAATTCACTAGAATCAGTGACATAGCTCCATCATTGTAAAATTACTTATCTCAGCCACTCATGCAGGAACTCAAGTCGGGGGGGGGGGGGGGGGTTGCAGACTGCCAGAAATAGTGCAAATTGAGTCCACTTTAAGGGTTAGGGTTAGAGTTAGGGAATCATGGGAACTGTATTTTATTGTGGCACCAGAGCTCTCTGACAGAGAAGGCTCAATGTCTCAGAAAAAAAAAAAACAAATCCCATGATTCCCCAGCACTAACCCTAACCCTAAAAGTGGACTCAATTTGCACTATTTCTGGCAGTCTGCAACCCCCCTCACTATCTTTATATTATACACTACAGTTAACAGAAATAAACTGTAAGGCATTCTGTATATAAAACTGCTGAAAAGCTGATAACAAAAATAAAAAGACAACCAAGTGAGACAGTACTAGCAAGTCTGTTCCAAGCTCTGGGATCAACATGTTTGTTGAAGGGCAATAATCATGGGGGGTTGCAGACTACTAGAAATAGTGCAAATTGAGTCCACTTTTAGGGTTAGGGTTAGGGTTAGGGTTAGGGAATCATGGGAACTGTATTTTATTGTGGCACCAGAGCTCTCTGACAGAGAAGGCTTAATGTCTCAGAAAAAAAACCAATTCCCATGACTCCCTAGCACTAACCCTAACCCTAAAAGTGGACTCAATTTGCACTGTTTCTGGCAGTCTGCAACCCCCCCCCCCCATATTTTTCACTATAAGACATCTTTCATTCAAGAGGCTTAGAACATTTAAGCAATTAAACTGCTCAAATTTATGTGAACTGTATAGTCACTAAAATCAGTCTTTAAGATTCTATGTCAAAAAAGCGTTTGGCAACTGCACTAATTACCCCTGCCCCATTACCACAATACTGTTAAAGAAGAAGCCTTGTCTACTGGCAAATTAGCTTATTTTGTAAAGCTGTTACTAGCAGATCTATGGCCCAGTAGTCATCGAGAGCTCTCAACTCCAGAGACTGGGCCATTTTTCCATAACAGAGACCGAGGAAAGGAAAGAAGGCTGAAGTGCTGTAGTTCAATGTGGAAGAAACATGGCTTTGAGAGCATAAAGTCACAAATTCGATCTCTAGAATCTCTAGAGAGTCATTCATGAAGAGGTATTTCCAGTCTGTATAGACAAAATAGTGCAATTTGGACCAATGGTCTGCTTCACTATAAGGCAGAGTCTTTTGATTCAAATTTTAGAGATGAATCTTTGTCTCTCAGCAAGCACACGTGGGCATGTGTCTCTTGTTATCTATTCCTTCACTGAAGGAGCACTGTGACCATCTAACCAGGACTAGGTAGAAAGTTGATCTTGACTTACAGGTGAATGAATCTGTGACTATTCTGTAGTAGATCAGCAAGAATTTCTGATTCCCAGCTTTCAGTAATATCACTAAAAATGGCCTCTTTCACAAAGACAGTCTCTCTCTCTTCCCCTCCTCACCATATACACACCATCACCCTAGGTTTTACTGTTGTAAATTGAGAAATCCTCTAGTAAACAGGAATGGATTTTTGTGTGGAAGGACTGTGAGCTCTGTTTAGTTCTGGTACTCAGAATGAACTCATGGGCTATGAATTTTTTAATTCCAACTGTGTGCCCTTTGTACTCTTTGCCCTTTCCTGTTAGTAATCCTCAGGGTCCTACTAAAGGAAAAAAAGATCTTGGGGGACTGAAGTCTTCCCACTCCAGATATAAGATATTTGGTATGCATTCGACTTCACATTTGGTATGCTCTTTCAATAAATTTCAGAAAGATTTTAAAAGGCAATTCCAGATTAGGGTCTATGCTTATGGCAAACAGTTCAGATAGTTTTGGATCTGGATGAATAGAAGAAGAAGAAAATAACATTATAGTGGTCTAGAGCAGCAGTTTCCAGTTCGGGCCCTCAGATGTTCTATACTTCAGTTCCCCATATTTCTTATTATTTGCCATGCAGACTGGGGCTTCTGGGAGCTGAAGTCCAAAACATCTAGAGCAGGGGTAGGCAACCTGTCCCCTTTAAGGGCCGAGGGACTTCAGCTCCCAGAATCCCAAGAGCTATTGGCCAACATGGGACTATTGGCCAACATGTCTGAGGCTTCTGGGAGCTGAAGTCCCTCGGCCCTTAAAGGAGAAAGGTTGCCTACCCCTGATCTAGAGGATCAAAGTTTGACCACTGGTGCACAAAGTCACAGTCACAGATTTCCTTAAGTAGTCTTGAGCAATCCCTGTCTCTGAGACTTAGGAGTTTATCACACAGGGGAAATTCTGTGCGGAAACGGGGGTTTAAAGTAGAAAAACCCGCAAAAGCGGATGTTTTTTCAAATGACGTCGCTGTTAAAAGGAGGTTAAACTGGGGTTAATCCGAACGGAAACCCCCTCACTGACTGCTTCTTTTTACTTTCGGGTTTTTCCGAAAGTAAAAAGAAGCAGTTTCCATTTGGATTAACCCCATTTTAACATCGCTTTCATTTTTCACACTGGGGAATCACGTTAATAAATTGCTTCCGCTTTTGCAGTTTTTTTCTACTTAAAGCAGGGTTTCTGCACAGGACTCCCCATGTGATAAACTCCTTAGGGCCTTTACAGACTGCCAGAAATGATGCAACTCAAGACCACTTTAACTGCCCTGGCCCAATGCTAGGGAATCATGGGAATTGTACTTTTTCTGAGACATTGAGCCTTCTCTGTCAAAGAGCTCTGGTACCACAATAAACTACAGTTCCCATGATTCCCTAGCACTGATCCAGGGCAGTTAAAGTGGACTCAAGCTGCATTATATCTGGCAGTCTGTAAAGGCCCTTACTTTTCTGCCTATAAAATGGGAATATTACTATTCTGTGGCAGAATATTCTTGACAGGCTGAATAAGATAATGATGTTATACAATGTTGCTAAAATGATCAGTAATAAAACATAACAGTGTTATTTGTTGTTTCTGTTTGTTTTTCATTTATACATAGAATGCACTTGACAAATCACACTATGCTTTCAAAAGAACCAGCTTGTTATTTACATCTACCTTTATAAGACATATGAAGATGTATGCTGAGGATATTACTGCATACACATATGCTTATTTACTACCCTTGCTTCTCTCTTTGCTGACCAAAGGAAACCACAAGCTGTTATGTCTAATGGTACCATCATTATAGATTTATGAGAGAAGTAAATAATCCCCTTTGACTGATTTAAGATTCTATGTACTCAGGCTAAATGTTTTCTCTTAAGCAGATGTTATTTTTCTCCAACCCAAGTGACCTTATTGTGTCAGCCACTCCCCAATTCAGCAATACTTAATTAACTGCAAAAAATTATATATCATGAATGTTTTAACTAGATAACTGAAAATATACTGAAGCAAATATAGATTAAGTGGGACCTTCACAGCTTTTGTTGAGATGTATTTCCCAGAGATCTTCCAGCACTGATTTCAATAGAATGCACATTCCATTCAAAGTGCTCATTGAGAGCAGCATTCTCTGGTGCACATGTGAATCTCCAGCCTGTATTTATTTCCTTTCAGTGGAAAGGCCCTTTGGATGTGCAGCAAGTATATTTCACTGAAAGTCTACACACTCAGGTGTATCCACACTGTACAATTATAGTGGTCTGATGACACTAACTTACACAGCCTCATCCTAAGGAATTTGGTAATTTGAAGCTTGATGGGAGACCTAGAATTCTCTAGTGCTGTCCCTTGATTAGAGCTCTGTGGTGGCCAAGATTTCTAAGGCATTCATGAAATGATATATCCAGGATTCCATAAAATGGAGCATGACAATTATAGTGATGCAACTATAGCGCTGTGTAGATAAACTGGTGTAGAAAATGGAGGAAAATAGAATTTGTGCACAAAGATACATATTTCCTAGGTCAATTTTCTCCCCCCTACGATTTTCTCGCATGTATGAGGCAGCAGTTTTTATAATTTCAGCAGGAGTGTGAAACCTGTGGCCTTCCAGTTGTTGGATGAAAGTTCCCATCACAACAACTGGAAGGACACATTCAAAGACATAGGACCTTATCACACGGGGGCTGAAGCAGTCGCATCCTCGTCCCT
>CM034710.1:85995930-86029630 GCA_020142125.1 Phrynosoma platyrhinos | reverse complement strand
TTCCACTTTATTTTCAGTTTCTGGGCCACGTGTGATAATGTCCTATCTCTCCTAAGACTCGACCATGACTGAAGCAAGCTTGTTAAACATACCATTCCATACAATCCTTAATAAACCTGAACTACAAAGGTTTTTTTTTTTAATTTTTTTCTTTGGGATATTCTTCTCATCCTGTTTTTCCTTTTCTTTCTTAAAAAAATTAAAATCTCTTCCAAAATCACTGAAGATGTTTTATTCCAATGTGGACCCAAAGGATTAAAGCATGTTGGGAGGAGGGGATTCTACAAAGCTATTTCTCCTTGGGTTGCTAAATGAGTTTCACACATTTTTGATCAAATCACAATTAAGGACACAGTATAAATAAACTTCAAAACTACAACAAAATTTAGTGGATTTTTAGCAAACTCAAACAAAAATCCACCAGTGAATACCTTTATTGGCCAATCAAAAAGCACAATATATTTGTTGCAAGCTTTCATAGGTCCATGGGCTTCTTCATCAGGCAAGATGTTACAAACTAAACAGGAGAAAAACAATGTTGTTTCAGTCTTTAGTTAAGATGGTATATGGTGGGGAGGATATCTTTTGTAGGCACCCAACAATAGGTTCATATTGTACCAGTCTCTCTGTGCATGTGTTTTTAACTTTCATTTAAATTTTGTTATCTGAAATGCTTTGTTTACTCTTACAGGCAGTGGCCTCAGTGTGTCTTTGTAGCATAAGTTTTCATTCTACCCAGGACAAAGAGGCAAGGCCAAGTGCAGCAACTATTGAATTGTACAATAGTGGAAGTATGCTTTCAAAGTTAACTAGGTGCCTAGAGGGGGCAACAAGATACAAAGCTAGGTAGGGTACTCTTCGTCTTCTGATCTGTTGCTTCCTTGGTGTGAGGTCTGCTTTCCCTTCCACCTCAGTTTTCATTTTTATCTCAGAGCCTTATCACACAAGAAAACAAAGCCAAAATGGAGCCAGAGAGTAGCACCTTTTTTAATGCCTTACATTACAGCATGACGTAATAATGCTGCTCTTCATGCAGGAGATAGTACTCAAAGTGAGCTTTTTTTTCTAGCTGGAGAAATCCATTCATCAAAAGACTTGCTTTGATGACTGTATCCTGTGGGAAGAGAACTTAAGCACATCATGCAGTAAGGCACAGAGAAAGCTGCTACACTCTGGCTCCATTTTGGCTTATTTTGTCATGTGATAAGGCTCTCAGTCATGTAGGTTATAGCCAGTAGGACCAACTTTCTATAGCTATTAAACATGCACTTTCCTTAATAAATACTTTGTCTTCATTTAAGATGGTCTTTGATACTGAATCCAAGCAGACAACTTCCACACGAGGAATCTTTTCACACTACACAGTTAAAGCACTATGATTCCTCTTTAACTTCCATGGTTCTGACCTATGGAATTCTTGAATTTTCAGTTTATGGAGGAGTATTTAGAATTCCCAGCCATATAGCTCTTGAGCTTCAGCAGAATACAAGCGCCATGATCCCACTTAATGCAGCCATGGTAGTTAAAGTGGAATCATAGTGCTATAACTGTGAAAGGACCCCAGAGGCAACACCACCACCAAGCAAGATATGGTCCAGATATTAATTATGCAGAGAAAGAATAAAGCAGGGTCAGGTTCTGATGAGGTAACACCCTAAACTGCTCTTTATGACATTCATTCTAAACAGTCACATCAGCAGACTCAAACAATGTTGCTTCAACTACAGGTAAACATACACTGAGCTTTTTTTAAAAAGCTGCAGTTCCATGCAAGGTGGCATCTGGGATCTTCAGTATCAGTGGAGTGGGTAATCCATTCCATGTTTTAGTGTGAATTTTAAAGGAGCTATCCAATATGATAAACCCACACAGTTCAGCACCTTGGATAGTTCCTTTAATATTGGGGGTAGCCCTTGAACCAGATTGACTGCCCTACTGACATTACAGCCATCAGCCACCATTGCTCCTGTGTGGGTTACTAGTGGAAAAAGCCTTTTCATTTAAAGTTGTCTTGCCTGTATCAATAGCTGTTGATTCCAGGGGTGCTTCAGATACAGAAGCAATCTGTTATTTGCTGTCTTATCTACAAAGGACTGATGTTTGCATCACCAACAAGGACAATTGGAGTGAATGTTTTTGGTCTGCCTCTTTTCCTACTGCCTTAAATGTCAACCAATTGCTTTCAACCAATTATTATTGGGGGGGGGTTCTAATGAGTCCTGTTGTTTCATAATGTGCCCAAAGTATTATAGCCTCAGTTTATTGATTTTGACTTCTAGGGAGAGTTTAGGTTTGAGTTGCTCTCTGACCCATTTATTTGTCTTTTTGACAGTCCATGGTATCCACAGACTTTTCCTCTAGCCCATGTATCACTTATTGCCACCACTGCTGAAATACTGATATCCTTTTGTGCCTGGCTGAGTCAGAGATCAGGTTTATGAAACAGGGGGGAAAATCCCCCCAAAATAATAATAATGGAGCTCCCTATCACAGAGAAAGGAGAGTTGTTTCATTGACTGCATCATCTCCATCAAGAGTTTAAACTCCAAAATAGAGCAACCATTGTTGACCTCTGTGTCTCCCAAAACTGCATAGGCAGACAACATTGCTAATCTATAAAAGACTGGAATGAGACAGCACACACATACCAATATTGTTTCTATGAGACTCTATTCCCTCCAGATAGATCCATAAAAGTGAGTCCCAGGAGAGAATCCCTAACAAAGAAGACACAGGATCCACCTTTCAAATAAGACTCAGTATGAGTGAACTGCCATAGAGCTTATCAGAAATCATTCTTGTAGTAGGGCTATAGTTTGCAACCTAATGTGTGGCTGGCACAGCTTGAGTGATCCCTCTTCCAGGTTGCTGAATGCTAAAATGAGGATCTCAGATACCTTTACTGTGGTATCTTAATGCTAGTAGTGGTGTTTTGGACTTACAATTTCTCTCCCCTCAGGGTCAAAATTTATTTTGCTACTTTGGGCTCAGAATGGATTGTAACACTGGGGAGAAGGTTTATGCTCCCTACCATGTTCATCACAAATGTATCCTCCTCCCTCAACAACAGTTATCCCTAGAGACAGTGGTGATTGGTGGCTCCATTTTAAATGGGGCAGTTAATCTGTTCCTCCTCCATGGGAATTAATGGGATCTAAGTTCATCATGACTGATATAGAATCCCTCTTGTTGGACTTACTGTAAATGTGTCTAGATTAGGGTCTAATGCAATAAATTCTCAGTTCAGTTATCATGCAGTACCATCCTATGCATTTTAATTTTGAAGTAAGTGCCACTGAGGTCAAGGTAAGGGCAGAAATGGATTATCTTCCTTCCATTGTGAGTCTCATTCTCTTTTGATTAATCAGCTGGAGGCCACATGCCAATGATAAGCCAGGATGAATCTAGTAGGAGATGGACCCAGAGCTGCCATTTTCTTTCCCTCCCCATTGAAATTAAGGACCACAGGGGGGTCACAGGACTGCAGGTTACCTATCCTTTGTGTACAGGATTGTAGCTTTAGCCCAATTCAGCTGAAATAGTCCATCCATGGTCCAGGAAAAATTAATCAAAAGATTAAAATCCAAGTGAAAACTACAGTATATGATTTAGCCACCCAATTTAGGCTCCACCAGCATTAGTGCAATTTAATCATAATTATCAATATGTTTGTGTGTTTTTCTGAGGCTTATCACTCACCAGTAGTTTGCAGATGTATGGTGGGAGCCATTTTCACAAAATTTAAACAGTAGCTGGTCTGCAAGGCTGGGGGGGGGATGCCATCTGGGGTGAATTAGGTAGCTAGTCAGGTTGAGGCACTGCTACAGATGGTGAGGTGTAAACGTGTTTTACAGGGACTGTAGATTATGTTCTCATGATGTATACCGCTTTTATTGGACACTTAAGCACCAGAATTCCAGAAACATGAGGAATGATACAGAAAAGAAAAGAAAATGCCTTCTGACCTTAAATTACAGCCACATCTAATGAACTGAGAGGTGCTTTCATTTTACTTGGGCCTTTCTTTTCAGCTCCTCCAGTGTAAATGAGTCTCATGATCATAATAGTAAATATAAGCTGCAAAGGTATCCCAGGAGGTATCATTAGTCACATATTACATCCTTTTCTCGTTTGTACACTTATTCTGTTGCAAGATTTCACAGGACTGCTGAAACCTCCAGAATTTCATGTTTCCCTCAGCAATCTGCAATAACCTCTTGGTCTGAATGACATGTATTATTTCCTCAATGTACATGTGATATAGATGGGTTGCTAAAAGATTTATAGTAAGGAAGCATAGAGGTTTTATTTCCAACCTAATTGAATACATCATTTCTTTGTGTTTTTAAAAGGGTGCATTGATGTATTTACACACACTCCAGGCTTCAGAAAGAAAGTTTAGTAGATTTTTGATAGGAAAATTATGGGTGCTAAGAAGTATGTAATAGAAGCAGTATGTTAATACATAAATTGTTAACACAGTATTAATTGCAGAAACAGAAGAACTTTATGTTAAAATAATATTCCTGGTGAGGCATGCAAAGAATGGAATCAAATATCCAAACTAGGCAATGTGGTATTAGACCCATCTGTTTAAGGCTGCATCTGCACTGCAGAAATAATGCAGCTTGAGACTGCTTTAACTGCCATGGTTCAATGCTATGGAATCATGGATTTGTAATTTATTGTGGCACCAGAGCTCCCTGACAGAGGCTAAATGTCTCACAAAACTACAAATCCTAGAATTCCATAGCATTGAGCCATTGTTGTTAAAGTGTTGTCAAACTGCATTATTCCTGCAGTGCAGATGCTGCCTAAGTCTGCCCCATCACAAGTAAATTCAGAATAGGGCAACCTAGTATTAGGCTACAGAAATTTCATCCCCCCTCCCCCCCACTTTTCTTTTTTTCTTTTTTGTGGCTTACATCACTGTGACCCAATTCTGACTCAGAAGTGGGCAACTGTGGTCTCTATCATGTTACATTGCTACAGTACTATATTCCACTTTACATGCCATGGCAACATTACATGGAATCCTGGGATTTCCAATTTAGAGAGGGGCATTTAGGATTCTCAGCCAGAGAGCTCTTGGGCCTCATCATGCTACCCCAGAGTTCCACAAAATGTTGTTAAAGTGGAATATAGCACTATAAAAATGTAGTGTGATAGAGCCCTGTGGCTCTCCAGATGTTTTTGGACTGCAACTCCCCCAACTCCTCATTTCTGTCCATTTTGGCTAGGGATGATAGACATTGTAGTACAGAAATATCTGGGGTGGGACAAAGTTGCTCACACCTGTTCTTCTTTATCTTTCATCTGGCTTCCAATACTTGGAGTACACTGAGATCACAGGAGCAACAAAGTCAGGAGAGGAGCCAGGAATATTTAATGAACCAGAGGAACCAGGAATATTCAATCCCTTAAATAGAGCGATTTGAGAACAAGTGTGCCATTGTTATATTTCCTAACCATTGTCACATCTGGTAAGAGCTGTTCAACAGTGGAATAAGTTCCCTTGGACTGTGGTGAAGTCTCTTTCTTTGGAGATTTTTCAGCAGAGGTTGGATAGTCATCTGTCAAGAGTGCCTTGATAGTGAATTCCTGGATGGCAGGAGGTTGGACTGGATGTCCCTTTAGGTCTCTTCCAGCTCTATGATTCTAACCCAGAGCTCAAAAATAATTAGCTGCTGCTAATCAGCTCCATTGACCTATGGCTATATTATATTGCAACTAGTATTGTTATTTTGTTTTTATGCCTTCAAGTCATTTTCAATTTATGGTAACCCTATCACAGTTTTTTTTAGGCCAGTTTTGTTCAGAGGGGGATTGTCATTGCCTTCCTCTGAGGCTGAGATAGTATGACTTCTCCAAGGTATGTATTTCCATGGCTGAGGGGGATTTGAAGCCTGGTTTCCCAGGGTTCAACATTCAAACCACTACACCAAGATGGCTCAGACATGACATACATTGAAACTTACTGGACTTTGGAATTCCCTCCCTAAGGAGACCAGAATGCCACTAATATTGCTCTTCTTCCATCAGCAAGTTAAGACATTTTATACCATCAGGCTTTTGCATACGGACTAGGGTGGGTTTATAAATGTTGTGTAGTTCTGTTTTCAAGGTTTGTATGTTGTTTTTATTTGATGTTTTTAATATTTGATGTTTAACATTTTTAACTTTATCAAGTATTTAATTGGTTTTTACATTTTTATATTTATAGTTTTACTGAAGCTTTTGTATAGTTTTAAACTGTACTGTTTTTAAATATGCTATTAGCTGCCTTGAGTCTCACTATTGAGAGAAAGACAGTATAAAACAACAACAATAACAACAATATAGTTGGTATAACTACATTATATCTTGATGGTAACTTAATAAGGTAGTATTATCTGATGCAATCATAAACTTCAATTATTTTTATAGTTACTGAGGCATGACCTCACAAAGCTAGGAAGAAGACAAACACGTGGTTCAAGTGCTAGCTTGTATTATAAGTTGTGCTACTGCTCAGTTTGGCCTATGAAGCAATCACAGGGTACACAGGAAGAGAATGTGTTTTGTACCACAAGCCAGCAGCTTATAGCATTCAAATGTTCTAAAAATGATAGCTAAAAGTAGCACAGGAACTTACATCAATCTTGACAAATAAATCCTATGTATTTCAATTAGTTTGCTCTAGCTAGGAGAAAAAAATGAATCTAGTCTTGCAACTAAGGCCCGAAACAGACAGACAGACGGGAGCAGCTTCCAGCCACTCTGGGGACATGGCTTTTAGACAATGCATGCCCCCAGAGCCCATGAAAGCCACCCCAGGACTCCCCCGGGGCCACCTAAAGCACTCCAAAACTGCCTCCAAAATGAACAGTTCTTTTCTGTTCCTTGACACCGTCCATTTGGGACCATGGTAGGAGGCACTCTTGGGTTTGTGGCATGTGTTCACCACAGCCCTGGGGCTACCTAGCTGGGAGCGTCTTCTGGCTGCTTCTTTCCACCCATCTGCTTTGCCCCTAAAATTGTTAACTAATGACTTATTGGGACCTTATGACTATCACATGATTCAAATACAAACTTTGAAAAAGAATTTGAAAAGAAAATTGCAACCTTTTTGATGCATACCCTCCAACTTTCTCAGTTTGTGTCCCCATACACACACTTTCTGACATTGTCCTGTTTGGATGAAACACATCCCAACCACCAGCTCTGGTGGAAGGAATCCAAACAACGTCCTGCTGTGCCAAGCAGTCTGTCGACCACTGCCGCAGGTCACTTGCTCTGAGGTCAGAATGAGGGGCCCAGCCATGTGACTGAGACTGGGCACCTCCTTCTGATTTCAGAAGCAAGTAACCCATGGCTACAGATGCACTGGTAGGTCAGTGGGATATCAATGCAGATAGCTGCCACAGTCAGGAATGGAGGACCAGGTAAAGGAGGCAGGATGGGGCAGCTGCGGGGCCAGTATACTCTGATTTCTCTCTTCTTCCAATTTGTCTTGAGATTACTTCAATTACTGCAACTTGAGTTCAAAGTGCAGAAGTAGTCTGCAATCAATTAATTCAGTAGGGTGGAAAGAAGAGGAGGGTGCAGAATCTTGCCCTTCCCAGTAGATTCAGGCTAAAGCAAACTGCTGCAACCTCTCCTAGTTCATCTGTTCTTCCTCATCGATAACTTTTGCCATCTTGACTGAGCTCTGACTTCACATGGTCCCAGGTTTCCCAGTTTTCAGATGTGAAATGTTGGAGAATATGCTGATGTTGGCAGGTCTCAAACTGAGTTATACCATAATTATCCTGCTAGAATCATTGGAACTGTTTCCAAATACAGTTGGTCTTCCATATCCACAGATTTTTTTTATCCATGAATTCAAGCATTCATGGCTTGAAAATATTTTTAAAAATATATTAATTTCAATAAGCAAACCTTGATTTTGCCATTTTATATATGAGACACCATTTTACTATGCCATTGTATATAATAGGACTTGAGCATTCACAGATTTTGGGATCCACAGGAGATCCTGGAACCAAATCCTAGCAGATACCAAGGGCCCACTGTTAGGTTTTTTGAACACAGTATTTTTAATGTGGGTCAGACTTGTGCAATGTTGTTTCATTCCCAGTTAACTGAGAAAGAATTCCCAGTTAAAATTAATGGAGTCTCATAATACATTTCATAAATGTTGAGTAATGCTAGAGCCCTTCTTCTCAACCTGGTGCCCTCCAGATGTGTTTGACTCCAACTACCATCATTCTCAGGCATGCTGCCTGGCACATTAGGAGTTTTAGACTAACCCATACAAAGGGTACCAGGTTGGGGAAAAGTGTGAAAGAG
This sequence comes from Phrynosoma platyrhinos, assembly GCA_020142125.1. Taxonomy (NCBI): domain Eukaryota; kingdom Metazoa; phylum Chordata; class Lepidosauria; order Squamata; family Phrynosomatidae; genus Phrynosoma; species Phrynosoma platyrhinos. The sequence continues at coordinate 86,021,299 of CM034710.1, read as the reverse complement.
ATTCTGTTACACACCCAGAGTTGTTTGGATTATATTTCACCATGCGGAGGAGGAGAGGGAAACATCTTTGGCAAATGCTAATCCTTTTTCCAGATGGCCATTTTGAAACAGATATTTGGACTAAAGCAGCTTGTGAGCTAGAGTGAAAGGTGGACAAAGTGGGTTGGGGGAAGGCTGAAGAATTGTCTAAAAAAGAAGCAGGAAGGTGGCTATGGAAATGGCTGTCAGTCTGCATAGTGAGCAAAGAAAATGAATCTCTCTCTCTCTGAATTAGAAATTAACATGGCTTGACAATGAATGACTTTGAATGTACACACATGGATATATATTCCCATTTCCCTTTGGAACAAAAACTGCCTTTTAAATTCTTCTCAGTCAAGTTGGTGTGACAAACTTGTTTGATAGGCATCAGGGACCTGAAGGAAGCTTCCAGGGCTGGGGTGGGGGAGTAACCATCACTCATGCTTCATTGGATTTCTATGACAGGATGATCAAATTCTGCAGAACCTGGCATAAGCACATCATTATCAAACCCCTGCTTGAGCATCTCTTAACCGATCACGGAGCCCGAGGTCCTTGGTGACTCCAGTTTTCTGGCACCGTTTGTAGTTATTTGACCTTTTCTCGGTGGATAATCCACACAAAAAGCCCTAATTACTTCCCCAGCTTTGAGCGTCTAGCAGTGTGAATAATCAATGACACTGATTTAGGAATTGCACAATCAGATGCTCTGGTGTTTAAAGCACTTTTCCCCCCGTTGACCTGCCACAGACATAGGACAATAACAAGCCCGAAACCTGCTTCTGTAATCACAACCCCCCCAGGTGACCTTGCGGATAAGAGACTGATTATTGGACCCTTGTTTCTGGACATGTCATTATATAGAATATGTTTTTGATTTAAAGTGACTCATTGGATGTCATCAGATCAAATCTTCTGCTATAAAAAATAACAATAATCATAAAATCCCAAATCTACAAAGCAACAATACCTTTATTGGGCCAACTAAAAAAAACATAAAATACATCATGCAGGCTTTTGAAGCTCCTCTGGCTTCTTCATCAGACAAAGGTGTTAAAAATCATACTGAAGATATAAACATGACAATGTTAGCATCAGAGGCCTAAATTTTGCATCAGATGTTACTTCTGTTGTCATTTAAGATGGTCTAGAGAGGTATATCAATGCAGGCAGAAGCCACTTCCCTTTCTTGGCCATGTGAGGACTAAGGACAAAGAGCAATAAAAGATAGGTAATAAAATTTCAACTCTATTTGCAACAGAAAATTAACTTTCCTTAATATCCATGCTGTCCCTGTCTTGTGAAGGCTACTGATCCCTTTCTTAGGCAGAGAACATTGAATTTCTCAAAAAACCTCTGTACTGCTACATCTGGAAAAACGCTTAGGTGCTGTATAGTTAAAACTTGCCCAGTGTAGTTCAAATGAAAGACTTTTACCTTTGTTGGAAAGTTTAAGCCCCTGTCATTTAGCTCCCTCTTGTTTAGTATTCCCCTGTTCTGGCTAAATTTATACACATAAATTCATGTATTTAAACCCAAACACACACACATACATAAATCCACAAAATCCCATCCTTGAAAAGGTGACAGAGAAGCCCGGGTTGGATATGGGCTGCCTACTGCCTGGGCATGGAGCAATGTGATAAGATCTGTCATGACAGTTACAACTCGCATCTAACCTGGCATGGATTTCATGTGCGATAATCTCCATAAGCATAAATAATTTTAAAATGCACATGCACAATTAAATGTCAGTTAGAATGGTACAGCTTCAGCACATGGGTTTTTGCATTGTTCCATATTTCGATGGAAGACAATACTTCATGTCACACACCTGTAATTAAAGAAGATATAAACAACAATACCTATCTTTAATTTAATTTTTTCACATGCCTTCTCACTGATCCTTAAAAGAATCCTGTGAGAAATGTTAAAACTCTGAGTTTTGAGCAGGATTCATTGTGGACAAGAATTTATGAAATTTATATTTAAAACTTGGCACATCTGATAGAACTATGCAGTTCTGGATCCAGGACTTCCAGCTTACATTAGGGCATTGTGCTACCTGAGGTGAAGGACAAGATGGTAACTACTGCCTCCATCTCACCTACATTCCACATGCATATAGTTGCTGCCTAGACTAGGGTTCCCAGGTCTCAGAGCCTGTGTTCTCTGATTCTTGGGGCAAAGGGGGAAAATCTCAATGTAAGAGCATGATCTTAAAAATTACCTATCTATCTATCTATCTAGCTCTCATAACACATGTAGATGGATACTGTTACAGGCCTCCTCTGGCTGCAGTCTGATTTGAAACAACCATTGTCGACTGCTTTCTGCTCAAAGCAGAACTTGGAAAACTTTCTTTAGTTGAATGTATTCTTTGGCTGGATATCCCATGCGTTCTTAAAAGCAGTGCTTGCAAAGGTCTGCAAAACAGAGCTGGGATTACATTTTTAATGCAGAGTTTGAAAAACATAATTTTCAACCTGAGAAATATGTACTCTTTTATTAGATTTAAGACTACATCACACAGGGGAAATCCTGTGCATAAACAGGGTTTTAAATAGAAAAAAACAACCCACAAAAGTGGGTAGATTTTCAGATGATGTCGCTGTTAAAGTGTGGTTAACCCAAATGGAAAGTAGTCAAAAGCTGCTTCTTTTTACTTTTGGAAAATCCCAAAAGTAAAAAGGAGCTAGCCACATGACCACCACAGCAGTCCTTGGACAACACTGTCTCTTCACCTTAAAAACAGAGATGAGCACCCCACCCCCCACAGACAGTTATGACTAGGCATTCATGTCAAGGGACTGCCTTTACCTTTTACCTTTTAAAGGTAAATGTATTCCCCATTGACAAAGTTGTCAAGTCATGTCTGACCATAGGGGGTGATGCTCATCTCTGTTACTAAACTACCAGAGTTGTCAGAGACTACTCTGTGATCATGTGGCCAGCATGATCACACAGAATGCTGTTTACCTTCCCACTGAAGTGGTACCTATTTATCTATTTGCATTTGCATGCTTTTGAACTGCTAAAAATTATATTTAGATTATATTTAAAATTGTATTTTGATGTTCCTCATAATGTGAGGCCATAAGATGTAGTTTACTTAATTTGTGTGTCTGCTAGTCATCCACTTATAAGTTCATTTGTTGTTGTTAACCACCCTCAAGTCAATACCCATGGCAACCCTGTGGATGAGACATCTCCAAGACTCCCTGTCCTCCACTCTTCTACTTGCTTCTTGCAAAGTCATACCTGTAACCTCCTTAATAGAGTCCATTCATCTATCATGCAACCTTCCTCTCTTTCTATTTCTTCCACTTTTCCTAGCATTATTGTTTTCCCAATGAGTCATGCCTTCTCATGATTTGTTCAAAATATGACAGCCTCAATTTTGTCATCTTTGCTTCCAGATTTCTGGCTTGATCTGCTCTAGGACCCATTTGTTTGTCTTTTTGTCTGTCCACTGAATCCTCAGTGTGATTATATACATATATAAGAAAAAAAAGGGATATTTTGAAATAGACATACCACTGGCATGTGGCCACCAGCAGATTACAAGGAACGTGGTCCTCATATTCAGGGAAGGTTCCTCATTTTTGGCATCAAGGCTATGTGTACCAAATAAAATTCTTGCTTTTGTAATGCTAGACTTGCATCCGATTCATAAAATATTCTCATCATGTCCTTTTTCCCCCCTTATCTTTTATACGTTGTCCATGTTGAGAAAATCTAAAAGGTCTCAAACATTGCTATCAGGTAACAGTTTGCTGTACATACACTCTATTCTCTCAAAGATTTTTCTTTCTTTGGGCAAAATGTAACCAGCAAGCATTCTCCCTCTCTCTCCCTCTCTCTAATTCACACACACACACACGCACATACTCAAAGTATTCACAAAATGAAGATGTTATGAAGAATGAGAAAAATAGCATCAATGAGCACAAGTCAAGCTAAAAGAGCCCTGTGGCGATAAACTAAACATTTTTTGAGGGGGGAAAAACCTAGTGTGTAAGATTTAAAGGTCTCTAACCAGCTATAGTTTTATGTTCCTCTCTGGAGGCAAATAATCTAAGTTTCTACTTATCTTGGCAGTGCCATATAAGCAATATTTCTTAGATAAGGAGATGCTACTCCCCAAAGTATTATTTCTTTTCACATGATATTTTCCCCCTTTTTTTTGGACAAGGCCTTTTGATTATCAAGAATGCTTAGAGAATAATATTTTGTGCTTAATTTGAGAGTTTCTCCATCTACATCCTATACGCAGGGTTTCAAGAAACTGACACTCCTTTCCATATTTTATCTTCTTTAATTCTCCTGAGGATTCTGTGCCATTCTGAAACTAGCGAGTGATCTTGTGCAATAGTAATTGAGACTGAAGTTAACTTTAGCCACTTTGTTCAGATAAAGTTAGAAGTTATACTTTGGTTAGTCAGTTGAAACTCTTCTTCTTCAGTCCCATCAGTGAAGTCATTGGGAAAAAAATGTCATAGGATTAAGTCTCAGCTACAGTAGGGCCACTGAATGAATTGGATTTACATGACCTTCCATTCAACACTTGATTTGATGTGTCTAATCCAGGGGTCGGCAACCTTTTTTGCCGACAGGCTGGTGTCGGGGGGGGAGATGGCGTTAGGGGCTGGCGCACGCACACCCCTCTGCACGGGTGTGCATACCGCCATTTTGAAAAACATGTGCACGTCGGTGGGGCCCCCCAGGAGGGCTCCCTTCGAGAGGCCCATCGCCGCGCGGGTGCCCCCAGGAGGCTTCCCTCAGCGGCAACAGGGCTCCGAGAGGCCCATCGCCGCTGTGGGTGCCCCCCAGGAGGCTTCCCTCAGCAGCGAAGGGCCTCCGAGAGGCCTGGCACCACCGTGGGTGCCCCCCAGGAGGCTTCCCTTGGCAGTGACGAGCCTTGTCCAGGGGGCCAATTTGGCCGCGCCACCGCCACATGCCGCCGCCATTTTGTTTTCCAAAATGGTGGCCGTGGCTCGTTCACACATCCGCAGGAGTACTGCGCATGCGCAAACTAGTCACAGCCGCCATTTTGGCAAACAAAATGGTGGCGGCGGGCACGGCGGTGGGTGGCAGCAGTGGCGTGCATAGCGGCGGTGGCGGCGGGGGTTGGCAGGGGCTGGTCGTCAGGGGTCCGTGGGCCGGGTGCAGCCCATGGGCCATAGGTTGCTGACCCCTGGTCTAATCTAATTGGAACTGAAAGCCAGTGTGGTGTAGTGGTTTGAACATTAACTATGATGCTGGAGACCAGGATTTGAATCACTGCTCAGCCATGGGAACCTACTTCCTCTTTTCCTACTTCCTTCTACTTTGCCAAGTATTACTGTCTTCCATCTGGAAGACCACATTACAGATAGATAGAGCCAGTCAAGGAAGCTACATCTCTGAATCTGCGTGATCTGAGAAGGGCTGTTGATATGGTGACTTGGAGGTCTCTCATTCATGGGGTTTCCATAAGTCTAGGTTGATTTGATGGCAGTTAACAACAACAGTTATTTTTACATTTAAATGGATGGATGTTTAGTCAGAGATGTAAATTTTATACAGATTTATGTACTAGCTTGCTCTCTTTTTTTGCCGATGCATTTCGTCTTCTTTTGTAATATGTCAATAGCTGCCTTCCTACTGCTGCACCCTGCTGCTCTTCCTGTCCATGCATACAGGGCAGCAGGAACTATGCTGCTTGCATTATCTTAATATCATAGAGGAGTCATGTCATCTCATGATATATTCAAAGTACAACAGTCTCAGTTTAACCATCTTGGCTTCTAGATGGCTCAGTTTGATTTGGTCTATGGCCCATTTATGTCTCTTTTTAATAGTCCACGGTATCCATAGAACTCTTCTCCAGCTCCACATTTGAAATGGGTTAATTTTCTTCCTATCAACTTTCTTTGTTGCCCAGCTTTCACAATCATACATAAAAATTGGAAATACAATTAATGTTATATAGCTTTACACTTTAAGATCTTACATAGTTCCTTTATAGCTGCTGTTCATTCCTTTGTTTTCCATGTTTGTTGACAGATTTTAGTTAGAACTAAAGTAGATTCTGGGCCTTTGCAGACTGTCAGAAATAGTGCAAATTGAGTCCACTTTAACTGCCCTGACTCATTGCTAGGGAATCATGGGAATTGTAGTTTATTGTGGCACCAGAGCTCTCTGACAGAGAAGGTTCAATGTCTCAGAAAAATACAATTCCCATGATTCCCTAGCATTGAACCAGGGCAGTTAAAGTGGACTCAATTTGCACTTCTGTCTCTCTTGCCTGAAATACCTATGCCATCTGTTCCTGGTGATTTATTTCTTGCAAATGCTCTGAGTGCAGCTTCCACTTCACTTTCTAACATTGGAGGCTTCTCTTCCTATGGCTTTTCCTTGAATGAATGTCATTCTTTCATCTTTTTTATATAGTTTTCCCATATATTCTTTCCATCATCTGTTTGGTCATATAATATGTTCCTCTGCCAGTCATAGAGTATCCCCACTCTTGTTTTAAATTTCCCTTTGATTTCTTGGATCTTATGGAAGAGGTCTCTTGTTCTACCTTTTTTGTTGTCATCTTCTATTTCTTTGCACTGATTGTCATAGCATTCAAGGTTCTGACCCTATTTCTATCACCTTTCACTTTTACTTATCTGTCCTTAACTACTTGAAGAGTTTCATTTGTTTTCCATTGAGGCTACTCTTTCTTTTTGGCTGCAAATAGTTTCTTTTTGCATTCTGACCTGACAATGTCCCTGGCTTCAGTCCAGAATTCTTCTGGCTCCTGGCCAGTTTAGGCTCAATTGCACAAATCTATTTTTTACACAATCTTTAAATTTTATGGGGATGTTCTTTAGGTTGTATTTTAACACAATGATTGGTTTAGTGTTCTTCTTTACCTTTACTGTAATCTTCGATATTAGTAGTTCAGGGTCTGTGACACAATCTGCTCCTGGTCTTATTTTTGCAAAGAGAATAGGGCTTCTTCATCTTCTGCTTCTAATTATGTCAGCGGTCGACAACCTACGGCCCATGGACCCCTGCTGACCACCCCCGCGGACCCCTGCCACCACCCGCCACCGCCGCTGTACGTTTTGGCCACCGCACGGCCACGCGCATTTGCTCATGTGCAAACGACTCACATGTGCAAACGACTTGCGGCCATTATTTTGGCAAATAAAATGGTGGCCGCAATGCGTGCGGCAGTGGGGGTCGCATGTGCGCACATGAGCACACGCACCGCCATTCCCCCCCCGGCCCGCCGGAAGGGAATGTTGCCAGCAACCAGCCCCAGGTAAGGGAAGGTTGCCGACCCCTGAATTATGTAGTCTATTTGATTTCTATACTGGCCATCAGATGATGCCCATGAATACAGTCACCTCTGCTTCAAGAATGTGCTTGCGATGAACTAATTATTGGTCTTACAAAATTCAGTTTGTTCCTGTCTTGCTTCATTTCTTGTTCCTAGGCCACATTTTCCTACAATCTTGGATTCTGCTCTATTTCCTACTTTTGCATTCCAATTATTTATTATTAACAAGAAGCCCTGTTCTGGTGTGTGATAAATTCCCTCCTGGACTCCAGCATAGACTCATTCAATTACTTCATCTTCTGCCTATATAGTTGGAGTATAAACTTGGATTTTGATTATATTGATGGGTTTCCCATGAAGTCTTATTGATACGATTTGGTCAGACTTTTCATTATATCCTTTGACTGCTTTTGCTATATCTCTCCTTACTATTAATGCCACCTCATTTCTTAGAATTTCATTTCCTGAGTAAAACACTGGGTAATTGTCTGACACTAAAAATGTCCCATTCCTGTCCACTTTAGCAATCTCACCATGAGTATTGCAATGTTTATACATTACATTTTTCGTTTTGCTATGTCTAGCTTTCCCTGAATCATACTTCATATATTCCATGTTTGTATAAATTGTGCTGTGCAGCTTCAGGATTTCCTTTTGCCTATGAGCACTTCAACATCTGACCATCCTTTCGAACTGAGTCCAGTTGTATCAATAGCCACAGCACTACTTGGAGTTGTTCTCTACTCTACTCTATCCCAGTAGTGAATGTCATCCAATCTGAGAAGTTTCATCATCTGTCTCTATCTCTTCTTTCATTTTGTTTTGTCTTGTCATAGGGTTTTCATTATAAAAGAGATTCAAAATGATGTTTCTCATGCCTCCTTCTGTGCAGTACTAACAAGCATTAGATATTGTGCCACTGTTAATGTCTTTGAGATGTCATCCGCTAGTGTTATTTCCCCCCCCCATACACACTACTGCTGCTAGTCACTTGCTTTTTGGCACGTTTAGTCTAGCTCAGGGGTAGGCAACCTTTCCCCTTTAAGGGCCGAGGGACTTCAGCTCCCAGAAGCTTCAGCCATGTTGCCAATAGTCCCATGTTGGCCAATAGCTCCTGGGATTCTGGGAGCTGAAGTCCCTCGGCCCTTAAAGGGGAAAGGTTGCCTATCCCTGGTCTAGCTCCTCAGCAAAAGCCTGTCTGACATGGGAGACCCTACCAGCAGCACAGCCTCTTGGCTCACAGGAGCATACACTTTTACTACCACAAAGGCAGCACCATTGGTTTTACTATGATTTTACTTTCTTATTGTTAACTGCCCTCAGGTCATTCCTGACTCATGATGACTCCAAGACCCCCTGTCATCTACTGCTCTGCTTTGATTCTGTAATTTCAGGCCCATGACCTCCCTGATTTAATCTTATCCATCTGGCATGTGGTCCTACTGTCTTTCTACTACCCTCCATCTTCCCTAGCACTATTGTCTTTTTTAATGAGTCTTGCCTTCTCATGATGTGGCCAAAGTACACCAGCCTCAATTTGATCATTTTGTCTTCCAGAGAGATTTCAGGTCTTATCAGTTCTGGGGCCCATTTATCTTTTTGGCTGTCCACAGCATCCTCAGCTCTCTTCTCCAGCATCACATCTCAAATGAGTTGATTTTCCTTTTGTCTGCTGTCTTCACTGTCCATCTCTTGCATCCATACTATTTGCCATTTACAAATTATTCCATAGTTTAAACAGAAATATACTACACATCACCAAAGTGACTTGAGGGCATGTGTGCCTGCTTCAGGAATGGCCTCAGCATTAATCATAATAAAGTAATTGCCTTAGGCATCGGGTGCTGGGAGATGGCAACAAGATGTTGGAAGGGAAAGCCATGTGTCACATGGTCTGTTCTGCATCCCTGAAGCTAGCTTATTTCTTCACGCAAAGCAGAGGATACTGTCCCATTGCCAGGACTGAATAACATTTAACTCCTATTTATGAAATGAGAGGAAATACTCATTTGACTTGCCTAAGCTCACTCACTGGATTTCCATGACTGAGTGGACATTCAAACCATGGTCTCCTGGGTTACTTGTCCAACACTCAAACTATTACACCATGATGGCTTAGAGAGAAAAAGACAGAGAATGCTATTTGAATGGAATAGACCATTAAAAATCTTATGTGACATGAATCAATGCTCAAAGTGAGGTAATAAACCCAATAGCCCAAACTTATCTACCATGATGTCTCTGTGTGAGTGAGTGTTTTGGGCATTACATGAAATTAATTATTATAGTTGAAAATATATATATCTTTGTTGTAAAGCTGGCAAGCTTTGCTTCCTTACATCATAATGAAAAAGAAAACAAAATCGATAATTCTGTCTTTGTATCTCACATCTTGGAAATTGTCTCTAAACACTTCACTCTCACATACAATATTGTTATTTCTACTTAAATGATAAGATACAGCTGAAGGGTGTTTACACTGTGGTGTAGGTTATGATAAGACTGTTGATTCTGGTATCAACATCCATGCAAAGTGGTTCATCAAATGAACAGTATGTGCCAGATCAAACAAGAAGCGAACAGTCTGTAACATAAATATGTAATATATATAGTATTTCAACCAACTTCATCTTTGAGCCAAAACTCCAGAAGTCCCCATTCAGCTATTTTTGCTTAACACTGACAAGGTGACTTGATTCAGACTGTATTAAGTATGTGCACTTTGCTGCCTCTTTATGGGCTTAAAAAGAAAAATTCACTGCTAACTTGCCAAAGGTAAAGGCAGACTAAACAATGATATTTTTTCAAAGAGATCAGGCTTAATCCTGTTTCATTTTGTTTCTAAATCTCAATAGTTAGTTTCATTCCACTTCTAGTCTCAAGAGCAAGCAAAGTATGATATCTGTTGACAGATGGATCAGTACTGGAATGATTACTTTAACTGTTAAAAAATGCCTTGCACCTAGATATCCATCCTTTGCACATTTGTTAAACAAGGTTCTACAGAATTATTGTGGACAATTTATTTATAAATGAAGGTACCTTCAAAATGCACTGTACCAATTTTTAGAAACCACAAATTCAAAACATTGATACAACTGTCTGAAATGAATTAAAGTGCTATGTGCATTCTGTATGCATGTGTGTCTTTACAGTATATTGTGTACATAATACCTTATGTTTCACATTGGCATGTGGTTGTAGGCCCCTTCAAAATCTAATTTTTGCTCCTTGTGGTCTCTTTTTTATTTCTTGAAGTCAGCTATCCCCTGCTTGATGTCCTCCAAGTGTAGTGGCGTATAGCTTCCATCAACCCAATCCAGCAAAGCCCCTGAGGTTGGTGCAGTTGTAATCTGATAGATATGGAAGGGACCAGTTGAAGGGGGGCAATGAATGAATAAATGAATGAATGAATGAATGAATAACACATAGTTATTTGTCTGCTGGCTATCCCACCATCCAGCCTGCTCTACCTACTCAAACTTAAAACCACAGACAAATGGAGAGGATGGCTATAGTCTTTAGATAGTCTGTCATTAAAATTCTGACACTTAGACCTTTCACCATTAGAAAAATATATTAGCAAAGATAACAACTCTGTGCTCTTAAGCATGCATGAGGTTTCTGGAAATTAATGGGATTTCTGTGTGCTATTCTTATTTGATCCCTTAACATTAATAAGGTCACTTGTACTTGCCATCTAGCTGTCTTGGACTACAACTCCTATCACTCTTTGCTAGCATGGCCTTACATCTGGAAGGCACTACAGTGAATGAGGAAGAACTCCATGTGTGGTTTGGAAGACAAAAGGGAAGAAATGCACTGTATTCAGTGAGCCACTGGCACATTATCCATTGTCTACCTGGATTATGCAGATACATAAGCTAGAGAGACCTCATGATATCCACCATTATCTGTCTAGACCACAGAGCTCATCAGTATTGGCTATATAAAAATGCATGTCACTTGTGCGCACCGATGCATTCACCAAACCTAGTGAGCATGCAGATTCAGCAATATACAAACCTTTTGAATGCCAAGACCAGGGGTGGACTGCAATTTCCATTATCCCTCTATGTTGTCTGTACCAAAGGCTAATGATTGTCCACCTTGACTCTGTGGTAGTGACAGAGTGCCATTTCCTGTTCCAAAGACTGCAAAATCTCTTAGGTTCACTTCAAGCCTCTGCCATACATCAGAGGGCTCATTTGGCCACATGCTCTGAAAATCCAGTCAACAACACTGGCTTTGACCAAATGATCCCACTGCAACAGATGGTGGGGATTGTTGACAGTTCTGTTCAGGAAAAGATGGATGTTTATTTTCAATTGTGATGTTTGATATATATGGTAAGCCCAAAAGAATATTTGACAATTACCCTGACAATGTAAATAACACTTGCATAAGATACAGCTGTCATTAGTTTATTCTTACTGTAAAAACATGTCTTTGTGCACACATTGGCTCATGTCCTGCACCTTGTTACTCATGCATAAGCCCTGGAGAAGTCAACATAACTAACCCACCCAGAATTGGTGATCATGTCTGCTGGTCCTGTTCCAGCAGATGAATTTAGGTGGCCATGAGGTCTAGTGCACAAGCTGTTGCTTTTTACTCTCCTTTTGGTGCAGCACTTGCATGGCTATGCTGGTTGGAGTTTCTGTGAGGTGTAGTCCAAACAATGGTCATCTTTCCAAGCAGCATCCAATGTAAACTAAAGAAGAGTGCTGCTCCATGACTGTAACAGTGAACAAGAACACTTCATACAGCTACAGTTGTAAAAGTGCATGGTTTTGAAAGATACAACTCATAGCATTCTTCAGCCAGCTAACTGGGGAATACAGAATGTTATTGTTGTTGTTAACTGCCCTTGAGTCTACCTTGGTTCATGGTGATCCTGTGGATGAGACATCTCCAAGAGCCCCTGCCCAAAGCCAAAATCCTCCCTATAGCAGCAACATTCAATTGTTGTTGTTGTTATTTTTTTAATAGCCCCCTTTATTCTCAAAACTGGGGCTCAAAGTGGCTTACAGTTTAAAAGCACGATACAATTAAATTCTGGTGGTGGGTTTTTTGACCATAGCAGAATGTGAAGTCAGTACATGAAGCTGGACCAGCCACTGAGCCAAATGGGAGAACTGGATATCCCCTTAAAACAAGGTCACGTATGAAAAGTGGGACATGTGCACTGGGCTACATCAGTGTGGTCAAAAGGATGGGGACAGAAAACAAAAGTACAAACATTATTAATGGATAAGCAGACCTAAAACTACTATTTTAAACAGAGAAATCATGGAATTTATATAATGAGTTTAGCAAAGGCGAGACACAAAAGAAGCACAATAAAAACGCTGGTAGACCTTGCAAAAAGGATCTGTGAACCCCATTTCTTGGAATTCTTTAAGTAATCTTAGTAGATGGAATTGCAAAGATATCTGGATTCAAAGTTAATAAAGAAAAGATTATGAAAAATTATTTAAACAAAAAGAAAAATAATTAGAAAACATAATAGAATTCAAAGTAGGAAATAAAGTGAAATACTTAGGAATTAACATAACAAATAAAAACTCTGATCTTTTAAAAAATAATTATAAGCAGCTATGGAAAGGAATTAAGAAGGACTTAGAAAACTGGAAAAAAATACAAACATCATTTCTTGGAAGAATAGCACTTGAGCAAATGAATATACTTCCGAAGATGCTCTTTCTTTTTCAACAAATCTCAATTACCCACAATAAAAAACTTTTATAGAATGGCAGCATGACATCTCTAGATTTATCTGGGTTGAGAGAAAAACAAGAACTAAGATGAAAATATTTCAGGATGATAAAGAAAGAGGAGAATTGGGACTGCCCAGTTTGGAAATTTACTATCATGCATATTGCCTGATGTGGATTATGGAATGGACAATATTAAATAATGGCAAATTGCTGAATTTAGAGGGAGAAGATCTTAGGTATGGATGGCATGGTTATCTATTATATGGGAAAAACAGAGTAAATAAAGATAGCATGAATCACTTTGTGAGAAAAGCATTATTGAAAGTGTGGAAAAATATGAATCGTGACTTTGTACAAAAATTCCATGATAGTGTTCGCCGCATGAGGAATTTTTCAATAAAGAAGGCATTTCAAGGGGGAAATGGATCAGATACAGGGATATATGGAAAGTAAATCAAGAAGAAGTAGACATTAAATCGCAAGAAGAGCTTAAAGAATCAGGAATAGATTGCCATTGGTATTTATACCAACAATTAAAAGAAAGATATAAAGTCAATAAGAAATTAAAAGGATTTTATACTGGAAAATCAGAGTGGGAAACAATAGTAGAAAAAAGCAACAAAAATAATTTTGAGATGTTATAAATTGATATTAATTGAGATACAGAGGATAAATTAATAAAAGAGACAATGCAGATGGGCAGCCCTGGGCCGCCCCAGGAAGTGGATGATCGAGGCCGAGGCTGTCAGACACCTCGGCCCTGATGCTCCCTTTTGCCGTCTCTTCAGCATCTCTTCCAGCCTGTCGTGTGGATGGGCCGTTGCTCCGATGACGTCCTCAGGAAGGGGATGGGGCGCCCAGCATCCAGCTGCCCCCCCTTCCTGGGATTGAAGATAGCACTTTTCGCCATCTGCATCCCCCCAAAAAAACAATATGATTAAATGGACATGTAATGTTGGTCATAGCATAGAACTGGAACAATTGGAACAGCTCTGGAAAAAAGGATGAAATATATAGTGTGCCAAGATTTAAAGGAGAATAACTACAAAATGGATCTAAGATAGCATCTATCACCTCAAAAATTAGCCAAAATGTACAAAGGAGCAAAGGTGACTTGTTGGAAATGTACACAGAAAGGTGTCATGCACTGCCTGGAGGAGGACTTGGAGGATGAGCCAGAACCTTCTCTGGGACCTGAGGCTGCAGCTGTGGAGCCCCAGCCTAGCCCCAGCTCTGCCTCCAACAGAGCCTGTGGTCTCCTAAGAGGCTCTGCAGCCAAGCAGAAAGGGCAGGCCTTTGGCGTTCAAGGAGACTTGATGAAAAACACTAGAGTAATCAGTCGCAGCTGCAGCTTGGTAATTTAAGCAGATGCAGAAGGGCTGCCTCAGTGACAGAGATTATCTGAGCTTCCTAGCGAAAGCCTCTGTCTCTCCTTGTTCCTTGGCCTGAAACCTTGACTCTTGCACCTGAAGACTTATCTTGAACTTTTGGAATCCTTGACCTTCGGACTGCCTAGCCACTCTGCTTCACTGGAATCCTAGACCTTTGGCCTGCTTGACCATTTGCTGGCTGAACCTTTGGATTGGCAATACGAACCTTGCTTTCTTGCTTTGCACTGGCAAAAGACTTTTGTTTGCCTTCAACCCACACAAGACGCTGCTATCAGCCCTCTTGGTGGTTTTTCCTGGACAGAAGTAGGCTCATTTTACCATCTGTGGTGGACATGCCCTAAAGCAAAATCATATCGGACAATTATACATAAAACAATGAGGGAAATATTGAAAATAGACCCAGAATTTGCTCCAGAAACATATCTTCTAAAAAAATATGAAGAAACTGAGAAGAAATATGTCAGAATAATTTTTTTTATGTTAACATGTGCCAAGATAGTATATGCTAAATTCTGGAAAAAACAAGAAATTCCAACAATAGCTCAATGGCTTGTTAAAGTATATGAAACAGCAGAAATTGATAAAATGACAAGCTGGATGAGAGATAAAACAGAACAACATGCTATAAAAAAATTGGAAAATGTTGTATGAATATCTGAAGAAACTCTGGAAAGGGATTATAATAGAAAATTAAATAATAATGGAAACAAAGGATTGCACTCTCAAGTATTATGATTATTATTATATTAATAAGATGTATCCTCAAATAATCAGAATTAAGAACAAACAAAACAGGTTGAGATAACAAAATTATTTTAGTTATGAAGGAATTTAAGAAATAAAAAAGGTAAAACAAGATAGGAAATGAAATTTTATAATTTCTTTTTCTTTCTTGATTTAAGATAGTATTATACAACAATTTAACATCTTAAGATGAACTTAAAAGTGTAAGGAAGACCAAGACTTTGAAGTCAAGAATTCAATGTTATATGTTTTTTATCAAGAAAGGAAAGAATTACATTTTTATGTGTAAATACAACGTATTGTTTGATATGTGTTATGTTGTAATGTTAAATGTATTTATTGTTACTTTATAAGTATATCTGGTGAATAAAGATTATTAAAAAATAAAGAACATGGCCACATAGGGGCTCTGCAGATGGCGCAAAGCGCTGTCTTGGAGCCAGGGAAGGGGAGGGGCAGCCACACGCCGGGCACCCTAACCCCTTCCCGAGGATGTCATCAGAGCACACACCGTTGCACATTGTGAGTGCTCTGATGACGTCCTCTCAGCGCAGCATCTGGACATGCTGCGCTGGAAGAGATGCAAAAGAGCTGCATGGTGGCTCTTCGGGTGCTCTTTTCACCGCCTGGGAAAGGAGCACTATTTTGGCGCTCCTTTCCCAGTCGCCAAAAGGGTGGATTGGGGCCGAGATGTGGGACAGCCTCAGCCCCAATCCTCCCCTTCTCAGGGCAGCCCACGGCTGCCCGACTGCATCCCCCCATAGTCCACCCCCCCACACAAAAAACAAGAAAGACATAACCTTGTCTCTCCTCTCTGTTCTTCTCCCCTCCCTCCTGCTCAGTTTGACTGAATACAAGCTACGTACATCTGCCCTTTGAATTCAGTTTCAGCTACTGAAGTAAGCCAATGACAAAGTGGTAAAGTGAAAGAAGGATAGTGAAACTGGCACATTTTAAAAGAAGTTGAGAAATTGAGACCACAGAGGATTAATTGGGACTTTCCCTGCCAAATTGGGAGAAATAGAGGGCATGGGCAAGCATAAAAAGTACAATTGCTGCAAAGCCCCAAATGTATCACCATAAACACTTCTTTTTTGAAGTTCTGCTTGAAGAAACATTTTGTTGCAGATCCTACTTGTCTTCTCTCTAAACTAAAAAAAAAATGCTTTAGCAAGGTTCCATAGCAAATGTGCAATCCTTTTATTATACTGTTGAGCCCTTTCTTCACCCTCTCAAGGGCTGTTGTCTCATATTTCAAGTTTATGATATCCAAAAAAGTGTGGCAAGAAAAGTGCACAGCATTCCAAATTCAGCCACAGAGATTCTCCAAATATGAAGCTATTTTATTTTTCATGGGCAGAACAATGGATCTAGCTGGTCATGGCTATACAGAATTCTACCTAAGGGGCAAGATCTTTTTTTTAAAACCTTTTTGGTTTTAATTGGCATCTCCAAGTATGTATTGAATTTCTATCTGACCTTTCTCCTGAAATGGAATCTAAGTCAATAGTAGCTAGAACAGCCCAGATCATTAGAATAGTGCCTCTTGCTCATCAGAGTCAAGGAGTATAGGATTTAGCCTGCCACGTTATCTTGCTACCTAAGAGAGAAATTGTAGAAAATACCCCATGCTCATAGGATAAAACACAATAATAACGAAGTAAATGTAACTATTGCTGCCCTTTCATGGCATGCAAAATCTGTTGCCTGGGGACCACGAGAGTCATCTTGCTCCTATATAGCAGACGGGATGCAAGATGGAGGATGCTACTGTGCTTATGTCCCACTTATTGAACTGTGATCAGTCAATGTATGAACAGACGGCTGAATTAGATATGGTCTTCGCTTGATCTGGCATGGCATTTCTTGTGGTCTTCCTGATATCATAATCTGAAAAATCAACAGTACTCTGATAATCAAGGTCAGAACTAGAATTCTGAGGTTCCTCTGAGGAAGGAATTCTTCCTTCCAGTGATTTATGACAGAAGTGGGGATCAGTCTTTTGACTGAAGGGGTCATAAAAACAATTGGGAGGTTCAAGTGGCCTATAGCGCATGTGTAGCCCACCCACATAGTAGCCTCTTCCTGTTTCCTTTTACATAGTTTCCTGACATATTCAAACCACCAACAGTCAATGAATACAAAATTGTTCTCAGTACTGAGAGAGAAGACTACTTATCCTGGTGTGTCAGATGGAGTTGAAACCAAGCAAATATTTTAACCTGAGAACTTATATTGAATTTATTCCAGTTTGACTGTTATGGCTTCCCTAGAAGAATTCTAATGGATGAGAATGCCACAATCCCTTCACAGCAGGATCCATGGGGCAAGGAAGTGACTATTAAACCTAGTTTTTGATGTAGTTCTTTTAACATGCAGCAGGATTGGGCAAACCCTTGGGTGGGGTCTCCAGACATTGCTGAACTCCAGCTCCCAGTATTCCCCATCATTGGCTATTCTAGCAATGGCTGCTGGGAACTGCCAATCCAACAACTTATAGAGGACTGCATGATTCTCACCTATAGCTTACAAAATCATGAAAGATAATGTTTGAATGGTGAGCAAGGAGCCAAATAGCATTTTAATGACTGGTTTTTTTTAACTTTTTCTTTCGAGAATAAGAACCTAAGTAATGGGAAAATGAAAAGCTCTCTAAAAGAGTAGGGAAACTCATTTTTCATCTGTTTCCCTGTAATTTTAGCAATGGATGAAGCAACATCACTAGGAGCTCAGCAAGCAGATAGATGTGCTTAGGTTTCCATGGTAATATCTGTCTGAAATAATTGTACTTGGCAGGCTTTTCATGGTACGGAGAAAGAACAGTAACAAAGCTGCCTTCACAAGCCATTATTTCAGCTTCCACTTTGGATCATTTTTTCTATGGGTGTTTTTTCATGATTATTTTGGTCCTGATTCTTGATGGAAAAATTCTAGTCAGCATGGCTACCTGATTGACCATGGCTATGCTGAGCAGGGAATTCTAGGTGCTGAAATCCAAAAAAATAACTTTTCTGAGCTCTGATTCTTGGGTAACAGAGATTGGTACAGATAGGGTTAAAAGTAGGTGAAACACTAACAAATTATAGCTGCATAAATGGCAAGAGAGAATTTCTCAATCACTCAATGCTGATGAGTCAGATGGTAGAAGACAGCATGACAGGCATGAGAACAACATATTTCTTTCATTTCTAGCCATGCTGCCCTGTTTTAATGGTTCCTATCAGTGTTTGAAGATTGTAGGTTGATGGCCAACTGGATTATTTCCAAGTTTTTATGTGCAAGTAAAAGCTTTAAATCTGCTCTTAAAAAAATAATAACTCAGCAGCAGAAAGAAGGACAGCAGTAAAATTCAGAGTGGATTTGTAGTTTATGCAATGGTGAATTCCTAGACTGCTCCTAGGTAGTATGCTAAGGGCATGTACAATTGTTGTTGTTGTTGTTGTGTAATTACTAGGGTAGAAATTCTGTGGCCTTCCATAGGTTGCTGGATTTCAAACTCCCAGTACTCTTCATTCCTGCTATTCCTACCTATTTAACCCATCATTCCTAGCTATGGTGGTTAGAGCTAATGGGAGTTGCAGTCCAGCAACAACTGGATGCCACATTATTCTGATCCTTGGCCTAGAGAGAGATTTCAAAGATATGAGGAATTTGATATTCTCATTTCTTATAAAATTACCTGGATAGTGAAATTAGACATGCTACCTTATTTATTGTATTTTCAATGGTTGTAGAAAGAGCAAAAAACCCACCCCACTTTATCTGAAAAACTCATTACAATTGAATGGGTACTTGTGGCAATTCATTGAAACCCCTCCATTTCTCATTAACAGTTAGAACAGAAGATGTGCTGTGTTCTGATTATTTGAGGATACATCTTATTAATATAATAATAATCATAATACTTGAGAGTGTAATCCTTTGTTTCCATTATTATTTAATTTTCTATTATAATCCCTTTCCAGAGTTTCTTCAGATATTCATACTTTCTTCAGTTCTGTGGGGCCACTTATGAATGAATATTGCAAAGACAAATACAAATGTTTAAGCAGTTTGCAGATTTACACAAACTTAATGTCTGCTCTCAGAGAATTAATGCAGTTTGACACCACTTTAGCTGTCATAGCTCCATCCTATGGAATTCTGGGATTTGTAGTTGTGGCACCAAAGCTATCACACGTGGGTCTGAAAGCGGCAAGAAAGCGGTATGGAATCAATCCAGAACTATACTGGTATAGACCCCACAAGACAGAAATTGCTATCAGATGCAACTAGCATCATTGCGCAATGAATGAAAGCAGCATCATTCCGGTATCATTCTGGTCACGCAAATGTAATTCCCCAGGAAACTGGCATTCAAAAGAACGGGGATGATGCCGCATTGGGACGGGGATGGGACGGGGTTCTCTGCGACGTCGTGTGAACACACGGGAAAAGGAACCGCAATGGGACGGGGATGGGATGGGGATGGGACAGGGTTCTGTGCGACGTCATGTGAACACACGGGAAAAGGAACCGCAATGGGACGGGGTTCTGTCTGCTTTAGACCCCGTGTGATAAGGTCTAGAGAAAGCTAAATGTCCCACAAAACCCAGAATTCCATAGCACTGGTCCATGGCAGTTAAAGTGGTGTCAAACTGCACTACTTCTGCAGTATAGATGTAGCCTTCTTTCTTTAAATACTGCAGATTTTTCCTGTCTTTGAAAAGCCGCTGGATAAGCCTGGGTTGCAGATGGGCTGCAGATGGATGCCCACTGGTGAATGTGGTAAGACCCATCTTTGACACTTAAATATGCATGTATCCTGTTGGGAGAAAGCCAGGATACAGTGTGTGAGATAATCTCCATAGTCTCCCAAAGTTCCATGCACCCCTCAAAACAGCACCGTCACATGACTTGCTTGTAAAAAATCTTGCTATTGAGCAGTTATCATAGGCAACCATAAAGCTTCAATTCAAGGTGACAAGGGCCCAATTCCTTTATCCCTGGAAAATATATTCTCTCCTTCAATTCTCTCTCTCCAAACTGAACTGATAAGTACAGCCCCTTCCCTCACTCACTGGGCCAATTCATAGGGCTTACAAGTGCACTTTCTAAGCAGCAGGTTCTGTTTTGGAAGACAGTGGCTAAACTGTCAGAGCTTTGCTATCTCTTCTGATGAAGGATGGTAGAGCTTCTGATAAGCCTGTCTCTTTCATGACAACAAGCAGTATCACAGACTTTTGTACATCAGAGGCCCTGATACAACTCACCATTTGATAAAGAAAATGTAGCCCTTTCAGAACTTCTTGATCTTCAAGTCTGGTTCATCTCAGTTTTTTCTTGATCTGTCTTCTTGGAAGTGTGGTTCAGTTTTCATAGGAAAAAAAACAAAACATCTTAGACTTTCAAAGACATGGAACAATCTTGTGCATATTTACTCAGAAGTAAGTCCCTTGAGACCAATAAGGCTCCCTCTCAAATAAGTATAGGCAATATTTCAATGGGTTAAATTGCAAGACTACAATATCTGAGCACTTTACAGGACTGTTCATGAAAGGAAATGTAATTGAATGTAGCAAGGCAGTTCAATTAAACTAACAACCCTGATTTAAGTACCCTCTTCTTCCATTAAATGTATTACTATAGGAGGACTATTTTAAGGTTGCTTCTCTGTCTTTCTTTATATTTTTAATGTTTACAATGATAGTTGATTTCTCTCTACACTCTTACACACAACCATTCCCCAGGGAGTGATTAGTCAGTTGGTAAAACTGTAAAAGAAACACTCTCCATTTCTTAACTTTTCAGTATCTTTGCTTTATTTAGGGCCTAAATTCCCTAAAAGCACCACATCCTATCTGATCTTGGAAGCTAAGCAGGGTCAACCCTGCTTAGTATTTGGATGCAGACTGCCACCAAATACTAGTTGCTGTAAGCTATATTTCAATGGAAGGAACTGGTACAACCACCTCTGAGTGTTCCCTGCCTAAGCAAACCCTATGTCATTCATGGGGTCACTATAACTTGACAGGTAACTTAAGGCACATGCACACACACACGCGCGCACGCATACACACACACACACACCTGTTTTGAAGCTTTCCATGACATTCATTTTTCTCACTGTTTCCCTTCCTGTAGTACCATACCCAGGCTGTTTAATAGTTATGGAATGCAAAAGCTGTTCTACATTGCTGTTGGGGTTCTTTCCTATCCCCAGTGCATTGCTACCAGATGCACTGGAGATGTACTTGAGCGTGTTGCTATTGTTGCTAAACTGAAGGAAAAGTCTAAACTGGAAAATAAATCTTAAAGGTGCCTTGATGAGTGGAATTTCAAGTAGACTTCATGTTTTTCCAAGGACTCTCTATTGCCTGTCATCATCCAATCAATGACACTTGAACCCAGGTTGACCAGGTCATCATTCTAACCCCTGCTTAGAGCAAAGAGAATTTCATAGGGCACCTTTTAGAATGACAATTAGTACATGGAAGATATGGTAATCCTGCAGTCTCAAGGTGTTTTTGTCTTTTCACTCAAACCTTTTTATGTACTATGCACAAAGTGCCTGCCCTCTTTGTTCTTTACATGAGCAAAAACAAAAGATCTTTAGGAACCTAGCTCCCTAGTGTTTCTTGTTTGAATAGAAAATGCTTGGGGAAGTAGCAAGATGAATTCCACTAGGCTGTGTGGAGGGGGTGTCTGTTTTCTTTCCTTTTTTTAAGAATCAAAATTAGAAGAATGTGCTAACCAAGATAGAAGAGATTAGGAGAAAGCAACTACAGAGCAGAGGGGGTTTTGTCATGTGAATCAATTGGAATTTGTCATTTTTTCCTTGAGTCAATTTTAGGCACAGCAAAAGAATTTTGCACTAAAACCAGAATCACTCTATTTGAGTACTGATTAAACAGTCATATGCATATGCAATTTTGCTTTGTGTGTAATCCTTCAGTTTGCACAAGAGGTTTCATCAAGTGTCCTAGCAGATCAAAAGCTTTAGAGGTTTTGCTTGCATTTGCATGTAGGCTTCCTACTTCCTCTCACAAGAATGGCTTAGAGAGCATTCTTGAAGCCATGTAAAAATGCCAGCTGGCAGAGCCTGCCTGGAGATTCTTTGAGGAAGGTGTGATCAAATAGACATACATTTCAAGCTTTTGTTCAGCCAAGTAAGCGGGGAGCAGGGAGGCAGAATACAACATTTTGCTATGGCTTCTCACTTCTGTCTCCTTGTGTATATAAATTAACAGGAGATATAATGCCTATAATGAGAAATATTGCAAACTAAGTTCCCACACTTACTAATAATTTGTAATGCTCTTGTGAGACATACAATGGGACACATGGGAGGAACTGTTTGAAAAAAACTCTTCCCAGCTTTTTAGAAAGAGCTTCATGTTAAATTCTTCATCTGTTCTTAACAGTGACACAGACATACACTGATAGTTGTTACTCTACTTTGATCTACTTTGCAGATTCTAGCTCAAAAACTATGTACTCTTCATTATCAGCAAAATCCCATTGGGTTCAAGGGTTTTCCTTTGGTAAAGGACAGTGACAACATTATATAAAAAAACCCTGCAGATAAACTTGATACCTTCATTCATAATTTGCACTGTAGTATTTAAATCTAGTGACATAATTTGGAATATGTGTATATTTTATGTTGCTTAGGTTAAAAGTAGTTCTTAACTTTAGGACATATTTTCTAGGAAGGATGTTTTCCATAAGACACCAAGTTACTGTCCGCTTATCCAGAAAAGACTTAAGACTAGTAGCACAAGAGGTAGTGTAGTGAGAGGAGGTTATACAGGATTGGCCAGCAAAAATGTTGCAAACAAAATGATGTGCACAAATTATCCCCTTAGTGGAACACATTCATCACAAATTAGATGTGCTGTGAATATGAACAAGAACAAATGAGAAGAAACCAAGATCTGCCCCACAATTTTGTGGTGCTGACCTGGGTCTAGGAAAAATGAACAAATGTTACAAGATCCCAATTGGATTATACCAAAAGTCCATGTGAAATTATTTCAGGGAGAAGCCAGAACAGTGTTTCCTTATTGAAAAACAGCTTTATTTAACTTGAGAGCTGATACAGATGGCCCCTAAGGGCCACTCTGTGCCACTCCTGGCAGCACCAAATTGGGGCCATGACAATCACATGCTGTGGCCCTGATCCTTCTTTTTGCCGCTCCAAAAAGAGCTGGCAAATGCCGCTCTGTTTAGGGGTGGCAAAGAGCCGCCCTTAGAGCCACCACTGCAGCTCATTTGCGCCCCTTTGGCACAGTGTGTATGCATACTGCACCAACAGGGGCCCCTGATGCCGTGTGCCATGTGGTCAGGCGTGTGGCTGGCAGCAGAGTTGGGGTGGCTAGCATGCGGTCGCCCCACCCCAATTCCACCCCCAGGCTGGCCCTTTAGGCTGGTCTGCATCAGTCCTGAGGAACAACCTACAACCTAGAACAAGGGTGTAGCTTCAAGCTGGATGTAGCACTACCTGAAGCAAACTAATTACCTTTGCAGACTGCTAGAAATAGTGCAGATTGAGTCCACTTTAAGGGTTAGGGAATCATGGGAACTGTATTTTATTGTGGCACCAGAGCTCTCTGACAGAGAAGGCTCAATGTCTCAGAAAAAAAATCCCATGGAATACTAGTTAAGTTTGGTATCACATATCCCTTTCTCAGTCATATCTAACCCTTCCATAATCATTATCATACTTCTCCCCAGTAAACGTAAAGGATTTGAACATATGGTCAGCTTATTTTGCCATAGCGTATGTGAGAGAACTAATCTGAACTTCCATAGGCTCCTTGTGGATTTTTGTAGTTATGTGGAAACAAGCAAATCTTTCCTTCTTGCCAAGCCATTTTACGGGTCAGTTTAAGCTGAAGCTTTCTGGGGTTGAAATGATGCTTTAGTAAGCAGTTCTTGGAAGGTATGAGGTTAAACTTCTCACACCACCTCAGAGGATTTCAGGGAGAAAACAGACTGGTCATCTCTACTGAAGAAAAGGCGGCTGCCAGACTGAAGAATTAATGCAGTTTGACACCACTTTAACTGTCATGGCTCCATCCTATGGAATCCTGAGATTTGTAGTTTGCTGTGGCACCAGAGCTCTCTGACAGAGAAAGGCTACATATGTCACAAAACTACAAATCCCATAGCATTGCGCCATGGCACTTAAAGCACTGCATTAATTCTGCAGTGTAGATGCAGTATAAGGCATGGGCTAAATAAACTGTCCATCTTCTTAGCAGGGAATCAATGACACATAACCCAAACCTCAGTTCTGGTGTGAACAGTCTGGATTAAGTTTGGCCTTTTCAGCACCAAACCCGGGGTATACCCCCCTTATATGAAAGTTGTGCTACTGGGCAGCTATTTGCAATGCATCCAGCTGTGCTGCCCAGCTTGGCTGTTGATGTGGAGATTCGCCTTCTGAGGTCATGAGATTGATGCTGGGTGCCTAGTTCTGACCTCAGCCGAAGCAGTGTGTGGCAGCTACCTCCTCTGTGGGCTGCACAGTCGGACACATATGTTAATAGCTTCCCAGCATTGCAACAGGAGCACCAGCTAATGAGGCTGAGGGACATAGCACAGACCTGGGGCCAGAATAGTCCAGGCTGACCCCAGAGTATTCTGGCTCATGCAGACAGGCCTAAGAAACACTCTAGAACAAAGTACAGTATAGGAAATTACTAAAGCTGGGCACAATGTCACTTGTAGTTTACTAGCAATACTGCAATTAAGTTTTGCATCACAGTCTATCTGGTTTACATTCCATCTAGTTGAACAACCAGTTAAATGCTCCATTGGAGACCCACTGCAGTATACAAATACAATAGTGTGTGCTTACTCCTGTATCTCAGCAACTAGTACTAAGAGGTACTCTGCTGCTGATACTGAAGATAATAGCCCTATGATTAGTAGCAATTGACACCCTTTTGTTGTTAATTGCCCTCCAGTCGATCTCAACTCATGGCAACCCTATGGATGAGACATCTCCAAGACCCTCTGTCCTCCACTGCTCAGCTTAATTCCTACAACCCCATACCCACAACCTCCTTAATAGAGTCCATCCATCTAGCATATGCCCCTCCTCTCTTCCTACTTCCCTCCACCTTTCCCAGCATTATTATTATCCAATGAGTCCTCTCTTCTCATGATGTGTCTAAAGTACAGCAGCC
>CM034710.1:85977573-85989921 GCA_020142125.1 Phrynosoma platyrhinos | reverse complement strand
GGACCGGCCACGGGCCGGTCGCAAGGCCTCCGCAGACTGCACCCGGCCCGCAGGCCATAGGTTGCCCCTGGGCTAGAAGAAAGCTCTCATACAAGAGAGAGGCTTGTTTACTAGTCATAAGGAAACTCAGGCCCTGTGGTCAATTCCAGACTTGTCGGATCCCAAGGCAGGCAAAGATCATTTAAACAGACCATTATGCCAAGGTTTTTAAAAGCATTAAAACCTTTACAAACCATACAAATGTAGAGTTGTCAGACCTCAGAGCCTGGCCCTAAATCTGAGGACCTGAGCCCTCTTCTTCAGTTTTTAGGGCAGGAGAAGAACATCAGGACAAGAGCATTGTGTGTGTCTTTGTGTCTCTGTCTGTGTTATTTGTTAGACAATGGTTTTATTTGTATGACATGCTCTGTGCAGCTGTGGTTAATGCTCAGGTTATCATGTTTAATGACATGGCCAGGGGCCAGCCTTCCATGACATCACAAGGGGTCATCTCTAGATCACAGGTTTGAGTCCCCAAATCTTAGAGCCTGTGATAGTTCTGACCTGGCAACCCTATATAGATGAATTTTCACCTTTTGAGTTGGCACTAGAATGAAGCCAGCATCAGGACTTCAAGGGAAGGGCATTGCACAATTGGAGTTCCACAGCAAATAAGGACCTCTCCTACATCCACAGTATATTGCTCTCACTGGTAGGACACAAAGGTGGGTCTGTCCAATAGACCTCATTCATTGGACAGGTGTATTAGGGAATAGTGTTCCTTCAGGTATCAGAGTTGCAAGGCATTTTGGACTATTACTGTTGTTACCAGCACCTTAAACTCAGACCAGACATGTATTGACAGCCAGTGCATTTCCTTTAAGATCAATGTTACATGTTACTGTAGGGTACTTTGGTCGGTATTCTGGTTAATGAAGCTTCTGAGTCAAGGGCAGGTTGACAAAGAGCACATTACAGTAGTCTAATCAGGAGGCTACCAGTTCAGGAACTCCTGTGTCCATGTTATCCCTGTCTAGGAAAGATCATAGACTGTGGGTGAGTTGAAGCTGGTCCCAGGCATTCTAGGCCACATAGTGACAATTTATGCATGCTTAAGGGGAGTTAGCTTTGCAATTTAAGGAGCAATGGAAACAGAAAGAATCCACATCCACAGGCACAAGTGATAGGACTGGTTAGCACTCAAGTTGGGAGAGACAGCTGTCTCCCTTCTGAAGCTCCAATGTAAAATTCTTCAGGTTTACAGTATCACTATATAAACATATACATAAGTCAACACTG
The DNA here is from genome assembly GCA_020142125.1 of Phrynosoma platyrhinos. Classification (NCBI taxonomy): domain Eukaryota; kingdom Metazoa; phylum Chordata; class Lepidosauria; order Squamata; family Phrynosomatidae; genus Phrynosoma; species Phrynosoma platyrhinos. Next base: position 85,988,643 of record CM034710.1, on the reverse strand, counting down.
GTTTTTATTACCTAATCAGGTGATGCATATTCCTTATGAAGCCACCCCATGTGGTGACAACTAGTATTTTCCACAACAGAGTGCATGGTAGTACCCAAGCTTTCCTTCTGAAGTGATGAATACCAGCTGTCAGCACACTGATATATTCATAAGAAATATTTACCATGTAAAATAGCCCATGTAAAGTAATATCATCATGACCTTACTGTAGTGGAATATGGACTATCAGCAAATAGCAACATTACAACCAAGAGGGTAAGATCATATTAGATTTCGTCAATGGCAGTGTCATGTGATTTGAAAAATTATATTTTGGGATCTGCTCAGATGTTTGGGGAAGCAGGAGCAATGTAAAATTCTTAGAACTGAGGAAGATGATACACATTACTATCTCCTTAAATTGCTGCCTATCACCATGGTTAAGTTGTCATCTAGAAAATAGCTGTCTTTATTTCCTTTATCCCATGTCAGAAGTACTATATGAACTGTTTCTAGACATTAAAAAGGTTCAGGACATTTTGATGTCTGAGCTGGAATAACAAGTAGATTAACTCTGCACAAGGTCATATAGCTTCTTTTTGCTCTTGAGAAAGAAAACACCACAAGCACCTCTTCCCGTCCCTCATGATTAAAATACAGTAATAATAAACTAGTAGCAATTTGTAATCCTTTAAGGACATAAAATATCACGTGCCTGAGGGATGTACCACATTATGCCTAATAGCAGAGATTATTCTATTCTATCTTCAAGAAACTGAGACTCTTAAAGGCCTATGCTTAACTTTTTAAAAATCAAATACTATTGTGATATACTGCTTCTTTGGAAACCAGTCTGATAGAAATAGAAATTTCCCATTTGTTTTTATAATTCTGTTCATTGCCTCCAGCCTGAGAACATAAAGAGCTACTAGGGAACCATAAGGAAATTTTTACCCTTGAGGCAAAGTCTTAGGGATATTTTTTTTTAATTGGCTCTTTTTCTGTCACTTTTTTTCTCCCTGTCCTCACCAGTTATGCATTTGAGTATCTGAAACATGAACAAGAATCCACATGTCACCTTCTACAAGGCATTCAATCTAAACAACCTTCTGATAGCTCATTTGCTTCACTCCTGTGGTTTACAACATCACCAAGACTGTTAAAGAAAAATACAACCTTGAAGTGTACTTTGGGGTGTACTTTATTCCAGATATATGATACTTCTGTACTTCCCTTTTGAGCTATTGACAATTCCCTGCTGATGCTACAGCTATTAACACAACACACAAAACCACCCAAGCAAACACACTGATTCTGTTAAGAAGATAAATGCCAAGGGAAAAATATGTCTTCCTTTCTTGTGAATTGCAGTACATCAGATGGCTATGTTTCTTATGAGTGCTTCCTTGAATACTCTGCTAAAGTTAAGGACAATCCAGTATGTATACAACTTCCCATTATTAACACAAATGCAGATGTTTCACATTTTAAGGTGAATTCTTAATGTGAACTGGAGAGGACACAGATAATCACTAATAATAATTAATTCAAAGATTCTATTTCACTTGAAGTTGTCTTGGCCATCTTTAACCAGGCATGTGGAATATCAACGATTTTGTTCCATGGATTAAATAAAATTGTATAAACTCCCATTTAATAATCTCCCTACCCAAATATTAAAAATCAGTGTTGTCACCAGAAAAAAAAATCTTGTTTAAAAAAATACCCAGTTATCATTTTTCTTCCACAGATACTTCTCAAACAATCAGATTAGAATATCAGCAGTTCTCAGCTAAAAATGACTAGGAATATATTACAGTTTCTCCAGACCTTAATCTCACAGACTGGTAACTGAATGATGGAAAATTGAATATTATTAGCATCTTGTTTGTATCTGAGTAACAAGACATAGCTCCAATTCTATTGCGTTCAACTATTTAAAAAAAAACAGATTTAGCCTTTAAAACAATTACTGACAGATATCTAGAAATGTTTCTGGTCCATTAGGAATATATAATATATTTACAAATTGCCTCATAAGAAAGACAGGTGTATCAGATCAGTAACTTCTTCACAAAAGGAACAAGCAGGCAGTTCATCTTTGCAAGACTAAAGGCTTAAAAGGAAACTGAAAAAAAACATTGAAGGTCAGAATTTACATATTGATCAGAGTGTAAGTTTATACTCTTGCAAAACTGTAATTAACTTTGTGACTATTGAATTTTGGTTCACAACCAATTTTTTTAGTCATAGTTTCATCAATAATTCCACTAGACTGAAGCATGAGTGACAGGTATTTTGAACATAACAAAGGACATGTCTTCCATTCAACACATAGCGAAAAACATAGAAGTTTCAATCTTCTCATATCTGTTGTGATTTGAGGCACTGCCTTTTACATGGTGTGGCATAGTGGTTTGAGTGTTGGACTACAGCTCTGGAGACCAGGGTTCAATTCCCAGCTTGGCCATGAAACCCACTGGGTGACCTTGGGCAAGTCACATGCTCTCCGCCTCAGGAGAAGGCAATGGCAAATCTCCTCTGAAACACTCTAGCCAAGAAAACCATATGATAGGGTACTTCTAGATTCATCACTTCACATGACTTGTCAGGTGAATGCGACGGTCAGGAGTGCCTGCTATCAGCTTCGGCTGATACGCCAACTGCGCCCTTACCTGGACATGAGGGACCTGGAAACTGTGGTACATGCTCTGGTAACCTCACGTTTAGATTACTGTAATGCACTCTACATGGGGCTACCCTTGTGCCTAACCTGGAAAGTTCAATTGGTACAAAATATGGCAGCCAGGTTAGTTACTGGAACATCTAGAAGAGAGCACATAACTCCTGTGCTTAAATCTCTCCACTGGCTGCCGATTAGTTTCTGAGCACAGTACAAGATGTTGGTTTTAACCTTTAAAGCCCTACATGGCTTGGGTCCATCTTATCTCCGGGACTGCCTCTTCCTGTACGATCCCCCCCACACACTCCGGTCCTCTGGGAGGAACCTGCTGCAGCTCATGAAGACCAGGCTTTTGCAGACCTCCCAGAAGGACTTTTCTGTGACTGCTCCCAGACTATGGAATGGCCTGCCGGATGAGATCCATCTTAGTACCACTCTTGCTAGCTTTAAAAAAGCAGTAAAGACGGATCTCTTCCAGCAGGCCTTCCCGGAATAACCCCGGCTCAACTGGAGGTGATTGCTACCCGCTCCCTTTCGACCATTGCCTGTTGCCCCATTTGGTTTTATCATATTTTATGTATTAAGTGTTTTTAATCTTGAATTAGTTTAATTTAGTTTTAAGGGGTGGGAGGAGGAGAAAGTGGGTTGATGGTTTGTTTTAACTGTTGCTTGTTTTAATCATGCTGTATCCCGCCCTGGTTGCGGAGCAGAGGGGCAGGTTAAAAATAAAACTTATTATTATTATTTTAACTTATAGGTTCATCTTAAGGTCACCATAAGTCAGATGTGACTTGAAGGCGCAAACAGCAAACGCTATCACTGCACAAATGTTACTTTTAGCTATGTTTTTTTAAAAAAAACTATTATGGTTTTTTGAATTGGGGAACCTATGTCCAGCTGGAACTTATTGCATTAAAGTTTCAATTATCCCTCACAATAGCCTTGTGGCTGATGCTGATGGGCACTGTATTCCAAAAACATCCAGGTTTCTCACCTTTTCATTATGAGTTTAATTAATGTTTCTATGAATAAAATAGGGAAAGGATGGCAGAATTTCCATTTAATGAAAGGTGTGGAAAACTACCGTAGCTCATGATGAAACACTCCTTATCAGCCTCATTGTTTATTCAAGATATTCAGTTCATGCTCAAAATGGAATACAGAACTTTGTATCCTGTAAAAGTGCTTTAAGTGGCGTCACTAGGGTTGGTGTCACCTGGTGCAGTAACTCATGGTGTCACCTCCTGCCATTACCACATGATACAGAATCCTTAGTAATGTTTTTGTACTAATGTTACTCATAAATTATAATTCTCATATATCATGGAATCTAATTGTAATAGTTGTGGCATAAACAACTAGCAAAATTAAAATTATGCCTTTAAAATTACAATATCATACACACAGCCTAAATGTATTTACATATGCAAGTGGTTAAAGTGACAATTTGGTAAAATGTGTTTTTAAAGAAATTTTTAAAAGAATAAAATTTTTAATTGAAAATTTTGAAATTTAGAAATTTAATTTATTTTTTAAATTCTGAAGCTCTCCTTTCCTCTCTCACTGAACTTCACCCCACTCACCTCACCTCTTACGCATTTTAAATGGAAACAGATGTGTGAGGAACAGTGGTGTCACCACCCCCTTAAGGTGTCACCCAGTGAGGTCTGCACCCCCTGCATCCCCCCTAGTGATGCTACTGCTCTTAGTTTTCCAGTCCTTACAAGTTAAGTAATCTACAGTTGTCAATTCTTTGTAGAGATGTTTCAGTTCCCTAGTGCCATGTGTAGCACTGCTTCTCACACAGAAACAACAATGTGGGGAACCTCATAATGGTCAAAGGGACTGCCATTTATCACTAGCACAGTTCCTACATCTTATTTTCACATGAGAAATAGTATTACCAGAGATGGTCCTCCCTTTTGGCAGAGTGAGTTAGGTAGCAAATTGTGAACATCATGAAAAAGCTTGAAATTGCTGGAGATCTCTCTCCCATATGTGTCAAAGTATATGAAAGATGTGCCAGTCTGGAAGACTATACACCTTGACCTGAGTGAGGGGTATGTGCACCATTTCCTACTCTGTTTCAGGTAGCAAAGTGTCTTGCACTGACCCTGGACACTAAATATGAGGAGGAGGAGTGGCACATGTTTGTTCTATAGAAAAGATAAACTAAAGGTCAGCATTTCCTCATATGTTATAGAATTTAATATTGTGAGTGCAGTAAAACTGATCAGATAAGTGAAGAATCTATTTATTAAGGACTTTAAACTACTTTTCATGCATTTAAAGTTCAATTTTTTAAAAAATGAACATTTAGAAAAGATGGCTGAAAAACTAAGGCTTCTTTTTTGACCCAGGACTGAACTTTTTCCAGCTTATGTTACCTCCTGCCCAAGGGTTGTGTTGCAGGAATGACAATGAAACATCAAGAGCACTACAAAGGTATCGGGGATGGTTATCATCACCTCAGCAGCCTGTCATGTCATCAGCACACATTGCCCTCAGCCATCATCTCCAGATCAATATGACCATCAGTGACACAGGCTCTCTGTTCACACAGGTCATTCTTAGGTCATTTTGTTCAACCTGGACTCAGAAGAACCATGCCATTAAACTATCTCTCCCTCCCAATCTTTCTCTCTTTTACATCAACATCATTAAAACCAGAAGTGGAGTCATAGCTTGTAACCAGACGTCGTTTCATTTGCATGTGTTTGAAAAACATGTTTAAGGCTACAGTTTGATGCACACTTACCTGCAAGTAAGTCCAAACTCGTTGCAGTGATGTTTACATTGGCAGAACAAGCTTTGTTGAAAAGGTGAAGGCTTAGTAAAGCCAAGACATTAAGGGCAAAAACTGTCTGAAATATCAGTTTGCATAGATCAAAACACAAAGAATACAAGGCATCCATCTGCTCAAATACTTTTACATATGGGTAGAAAAAGAAATAATGTGGAATCATATTTGATTCTAATGTGAGCTGGACTATTTGGCAGCTCTAATGTGAGCTGTTTTGGCATAAGTAAACAGATTTTCTGGGGTTGCCATAATTTGGAAATGACTTGAAGATGCAAAAGAACTATAAATTTGTCACAAACTTTCTGAAAAAATGGAATTGAAATGAAAATAAATTCCAGTGAGAAACTTGGAGTATCCTTCCGTTTGCATCTGGCAAAATGATTAGATGTTCTTGAGTTGCTTAGATCAACACTGAAATCAATGAGACTTGATAATAGTTCCAACTGTAAGTCCCACTGGTTAATTTTTCTGGGGTACTGTTAGAGTGTCCTTAGAGTCCATCAATCACTATTGTGCTTAGTTCTCTTGATTCCTTGAGGACAGCCTTCACCCAACATGTTATGACCATGTAGATCACAATATGGAACCCTGATTTGTTGCTTTCTAGGGATATTTCCCTGTCCATCATCAGCATATTCACTTTTTGCATTTGATGAAGGAGACTCTTATTTGCACAGATTCATTCCCTATTAAACTAGTTAGTTATCAAGGTGCCATAGCATTCTCTATAATTTTACTGGAACACTTCAGTGAATGGTGAGCTGCTGTTTGGTGGCCTAACCAGTTTTCTTCTTCAAATTCAGCACTGTTTTGGGGAGCACAAATGCCCAAATTCCTATCTTGTTTCCTTTTAATATTCCCTGCAAATATAAATGAATTTTATTTTATCAACCATACCTTGTTTACCATATTCCTAAAGGTTTGCAGTCTGCTAACAGGGATGGTCAATATTTCTGTCCTAGGGCTGAATTCCAATTTTGTGGGGGCTGCCTTGCAACAGTGGCAGGGCAGGGCAGGGCAGGACTAAATGAATAAAGCAGAAACAAAATGAAGTCCTTGTGTCAGATGTGATTTTTACCCACTGAGACATTTCCCTACCAAGCATAAAAAGCACAGCTCACTTCCATGTGTGCTTATTTACAGGCAGTCTGCAACACAACCATTTACAAGGCTGCAAAGCACAGTTCAGTTCCATGTCAGAGCTTCCTAGGATTTTATCTCTAATCACTGATCAACAATCACAACTGAAGAAGCTTGTAGTGTGGATAGAGAGTCATTGTGGACTTCATCCAGTTTCAAGACCAGATGTTCTGCATCTTATTATTATTATTATTATTATTAAGTATTTATACCCTGCTGTTCTACAAAGTATTTATTGATTCAAATACAAAAAGTGTCCTCACTACAGTTTTTGCTTCTTTGTAGATCTCACAAAATGCTGATTTTATTGTTAAGAGCATAGTCCAGGTTTGGGAGGGCTCTTGCACTGTTAAGAGTTGCCCACTATCACTAGCTTCTAGAAGTGTGTTTTCTCCATTAAAAAGATGCAAACCCCAGTGAAATTTCCCCTTCTGGGCTGTTAGTTACAAGTTGCTACATCCTGGAAGGATTTTTTTTTAAAGACTCTAATTTCCCCAAATCATCAAGCGAGCCACAGATCGCCCAAAGATAACCTTCCATGCATCTGAGCAAATGGATCTTAATCTACAAAATCTTATGCCACAATAAATCTTATGTGGTTTTAAGGTGCAAGAAGGCATTTTGTAGTTTTCCTGCCAAGAGAGCTACTTTGAGGAAGACCTACCTTAGGTTCCAATCTCTACTGAGCAATGACATTCATTACGTCTCTGTGGGCCAATCTCTCTCTTTCTCTCTCTCAGCCTAGGCTATTTTTCAGGGTTAAGGATAAAATAAAAAAGAGGGAAACCATGTTTGCCAAGTTCCTCAGAAGAAAGGTGGGATATAAGTTAATTGAATGAGTAAGTGAGTGCAGAGGTGTCAAAAAGTCTTCTTAGGTGAAAGGATCTTGCTCTGTATGTTAAATATGAATATACTGTGACTAAAATGTGGGCGCCTGCTGTCCCTATGACACTCCTCCTCTTCTGTACTGGTTGATTTCCTATTACAATGTAGGACAAACAATGATATGGAGAAATAGCCTTTTTTTAAGGTACAAAATTGTCAGTTGCAGCTACTCTTTCTTTATTTTTAAGCAAGTCAAATGGTATAATTCGAAACAATGTATCCTTTAATCATTAAAATATTATTTGAAGGAACATGAATAGGAACAAAAGCATCAAGAGACCCCACTTCCATATCAATGTTCCAGATACTTTGCATTCCTATAGAGAAGAGTTCACGAACTCTTCCAAACCGTGTTAACAATCCACTGGGTTTCTAAAAGAGCAGCAGGGGTTAGGATTACAAGTCTCCACCATTGGCATCAATAACTCAGCCCCTGACACACTGATGGGATTTGCAGCTTATTCCTTGCTGAGACTTCCACAGCCCCAGAAAGAACCTCTCAGCACTTGTGTGTCTATTTTTGCCTTGCAGGGAAAACAAGATTTGGAAGCCTTAGCTGTAAATATGAGTGACTGTATATACCTTAAAAATAATTTGGGAAATAATCACTGTTGATTTGATCCTAGGAAATAAGAGCTGAGTAAAATGATTATTGGAACAGCTTCTGGTGATCAGCATACAAGTTAGATATAAATGTCCATGTTACATAAAATAGTTGTGCCAGTTTTTAACTTATAGTCTGATGGCTGAAAATTAGATAATTATCCACTCTGACTCACAAGGACATGTATATGTAACTCCAGAATGTGTGCTATCCTTGCATGCATACATACATGCTTACATTTTATAGAACTTGGTGGGGAGGGGAATGCACTCCTAAAGCAGCAGACAAAAATTAAAACCACATAAAACAATAACCAGAAGAAACTATCACCTGACAGCCTATATTAGGGATATAAAGTGGAAATCTCTACATGCATAGCCATGCACTAGTTGTACTATGTAACACTTAGATTGACTGACAACATTGTCCACTCAGGTGCCAAAATAATTGTGCAATGCTTCTGAATTCACAACCAAATGCACATTCACATTGCATCTCATGCTCAGCTCCACTTCTGTGACCTCAAACTGAAGGTGGAAATTGCTCATCAGATGAAGATGTCCAGCTGCTTTCATAAGGGAACTGAGTTTTAGTTTTTCATACAGCTAAAAAAAAAACAAACCCTGACTTACCTTTCCCAGTTTGAGTCCTCTTCTGGGATGTAGCCGGATATTATCACAGCTAAGTCACCACCGATTCCGCCAGCCAAGTGCAGCCTAGCTGCACTCTGGGTCCCAGGCACCTCTTTTCACAGTTGGAAAGCTCCTGGCTTAGAAAAATGGCTGCTGAAGTGCACCTGGGACCTGGGATGTAGCCGGGGTGTACTCAGCAGGTGGAATTGGCAGAGACTTTGGTGTGATAATACCTGGCTGCATCCTGGAGGAGGATTCAAACCAGGAAAGGTAAGCTGGGATTTTTAGCTGTGCAAAAAATGCCCTAGACATATGTAAGTCAATAACAGGATTACAAACCCACAAAAGTTAAGAAAGCCTGAAAGTACCATCTAATAAGCATCTAATATACTAGTTCAGTCATAAGTCACAGTGAAAAGTCATGTCTTTAGGGCCAATTTGATTGCTTATAATGATGGGACCTGACAGACATGGGTTCAAAAACATTCCAGCAGGAAAGGATTGACACTGAGAAAGTCCTGTACTTTGTGTCATAAATTATAGAAGATACAAGCAATACAACTGTTGCAATTTTTAGTCAATTTCTTGAGGAAAAGGTCTTTCAGATATCTAATATATTATCAGTACCTCAAGAGTCACATTGGAGCAGTGTATTTATGAGGACAATTAAAAAATCATTAGATCATGCTCTATCTTTCAAGATCTCCAGATCTATTTGTTAGGAAGGATACTACAAGAAAGAGGCCAGGCCAGGATCAGGAAGAAGGAGGGGGAAAACTAACATGATGTTGAAAACATCAGCAACATCAACCCAACTTTTTTTCTCTCTACCCTACTCCTATTTTGTTACATCTTGTCTGATGAAGAGATCTGGAATTCCTGAAACCTTGCATGCTATTCTGTGACCTTTGGATGGTTCTCACAGACATTGTCTGAATAAGACTTTTCCCCCTATGGATCACACAGCTACTTTTTCTTTTATGTCTCATGAAATTGCTTTGGGTGTAGAATTCAGAAACATAGCCATGTTACTCTGGAGTATCAGTATGCAAAGGGATCTTGTAGCACATTTGAGACTGTGTGAAAGATGTTGTAGCATAAGCTCTAGGAAAGCTTATGCTACAACCTTTTTGTCTCAAAGGTGCTACAAGATCCCTTTGCATAATGAGATTGTGCTGGGTAAGTGACACCAGTTTTTCTGGAATTTATAGGAATGGTGGATTAAACTGGTATGAAAAACCTAGCAAAGGATCTATGTCTCTCTGGAAAAAATGTGAATTCTCTTATATTCCCTTTTTTCTGTCTCCATATGTCTATCAAATTGAAAGAATCCATTAACATGAAAAAGGGTTTTGGTAATCTCCCTTGTTTTTCTTTTAATTTCTTACTCGATAATCTATCCAATTGTGGATCTATTACAGCATTATAGTCTCCACATATAACTATTTCTTTCCCAATATATTCCTGTAATTTTTCATTGTTTTTTTTTTTTTTTGTAAAATTTTGCTTTTTTTCTCTTGTGGGGCATATATTGCCACTATTATTATTTCCCTCCCTTGTAGTTTTATTTCTATCCCTATGTAGAACCCATTTGGATCATTGAACTTTTTAGTAATATAAATGATAACTCCTCTCTTTTTTTTGTTTAAAGGATGAGACATACTCCATTCCAATTTTTAAATTCTTTAACATTCTTCTATCATTATTTCAAATGTGTGTTTCCTGTAAGGTAACTATATCATACTTCAATTGGGATATTTTATGAAAAATCTCCTTTTTTTGTCATTTAAAACTTTTACATTCCAGGATAATAAAGTTATATCTTTTAGTTCAGAGATTTGTCTTTATCCTTAATTACCTTTTTCCGTATCTATGTCCTCTTCTAAGATTTCTTCTTCTCCGTTTTCTTCTTCTCCCCCTTCTTTGGTACATAAAGGTGTTTCTTCATTTTAGTTTCTTCCCTATTTTTATTTGCCGATCTCAATTTTTCTCTATAGATTTGGGATTCTTGTTTTTCTGAGTTCTTTTTTAATTCTCTATTGCATCATTTCCAAAAGTCCTTCACTTTTTTAATAGAGTTCAGTTTGTACCATCTTTGTCTAAAGAACACTGAAATCCCTTTTCCCATTTATAATTAATACCATTTTTGTTCAATAAAGAAGTTAGGAATTTATAGTCCTCCCTTTTCCTTAGTATGTTTTTAGAAATATCTTTTAAAATCTTTCTCCTCATTGTCCACTATAAAGGTTTTCTTACAGCTTATTTCAAGTATTTGATCTCTCATTCTTTTCCTTACAAAGTAGATCACTATGTCACGGGGCCATCCTTTATCTTTTGCTACTTG
>CM034710.1:85943290-85973922 GCA_020142125.1 Phrynosoma platyrhinos | reverse complement strand
TTTCCCAACCATGAAATTTGCACCTTATTCCATCTTACCATTTTTTCTCTATCTCTTGCCAGATCTTCAGTTAATTATTTTTGAAAAGTTCCACATTTTTAGTTGTTATTGTTATTCCTAGATATTTGGTGGACTTAACAATTTTAATATTCGATATCTTTTCCAATTCATCTCTCTCTTTCTTATCCAAATTCATTGTTAGCATTGATGTTTTCTCTTCATTTACATGCAGTCCTGAAACTAGTCCAAACTGATTTAATTTAGCTAGTAACTGTTCTAAATTTTCAATTGTGTTTGCTAAGGTGATCAAAAGGTCACCTGCAAATGCCTTTACTTTATGTTCTGTACCTTTGATCTTAATATTTTTAATGTTACCATCCCCTCTAATGGTAATCATTAATGTTTCTAACACAATGATAAATAAGAGGAGGAAAGTATACAACCTTGACTTGTTCCTTTTTGAATAAAAATAGATTTAGACTTTTCACTATTTACCATGATCTTTGCCAATTGTTTTTGATAGATTGCATTAATCCATGCACCAAATCTATCTCCTACCTCATTTTTCTTTAGTACCTCTTGTAAAAAATAATAATAATAACCAACTGAAATTGTCAAATGCCTTTTCTAAGTCTATGAAAATCATAGACAATTTGGTGTCAATTTTTCCCCCATGATAGCCAGTTAAATTCAAGACATGCCTCAGATTATCCTTAATTCATCTATTTGGCAGAAAGACTCTCTGGTGTCTCCCTATCCAGTTAGCTAAGGTTTTTTGTTTTTGTTTTTGTTTTAGTCTTTCTGCCATTATAGAGGCAAAGATCTTATAATCACTATTAAGGAGGGAAACAGGTCTATAATTTTTGGGTTCCAACCCATCTCTCCCTTCTTTAGGTATTAAAGTAATATGAGCCTCAAGGCATGTTTTGGGTATATTGCCTTCTCTTATCTCATTAATAGTTTCCAACAATGGGCCTGCTAATTGATCTATGATGGAATTTTTCTTGAGATTCATTAGAAAGCTCAGAAAAATAGGAGAGATTGATTTAATCTCACCAGCAAAGTAAACACAGCAGAAAGTGCATGAGCAAGAAAGCAAACTAATCCACTCTTATTCTCCCAGCCTCCATGCATCTTCCAATAAAGAACCAAGACAAAGTCCTTAGAGTAATATAAAAAGGTAAATTTTACTTACAAAATCATGTGCATATTCATTCACAGGTAAAACTTCATGTTGCAAAGAAAATGAGGTAGAAAAAAGTTTCACATGCTTGCCAAGAAAGTTTCTTATCAGCATGCTAGAAAGTCATTCTGCTCCGGACAAAGGACAAAGAAGAAGGATAAGGTAATGACAATCTGTCCAGAGACAAAAAAAAGTGTGCTCTTAGAAGAAGGAGATTTGTTTTTGTATACTCTTAATTTTGTCCAAAACAGTCTTGTTTTCTGGATCGATGATTCCTTTTATCATTAAGTTCTTTTTCCAGTCTTTCTAATTCTTGTGATCATCTTTTTCTTTTCTTTTCACTCCTTTTTTTCATAAAAAACCCCTCATAACTGCCTTTGATGTTTCCCAAATTATATCTGTACTTATCCCTGGAGTCCTGTTTTCCTGAAAATAGTTATTTAAATGTTCCTTTGCCAATTTCACAATATTATCATCCTTCAGTAGTGTCTCATTTAACCTCCACTTGAACACTTTTTTTATTTTGTTCTATTTTCATAACTATTGGGTTATGGTCAGACATGAAATTGGGTCAAGCTTCAATTGAGTTAACTTTAGTAGATAACATTGTAGAAGTTAAAATTTGTCTAACCTTGCCCATGATTTATGTGGCTCTGAAAAGAAGGTATATTCCTTAACTTGATCATATTTCACTCTCCAAGTGTCTACCAACATAAATATATCCAGCATTTCAAAAAATTCCTTTGGTAATTTCCCCTGACCCGGCTTAATTTTTTTTTCCAGAAAACCTATCCAGTTTTGGTTTTATAACACCATTAAAGTCACCCATAACCATTAGGGAGTCAAATTCTATGTCATGTATTTTATTAATCAATTCATGGTAAAAACAAACAAACAAACAAACAAAACCTTCCTTTATTTTCCAAAGGAGCATAAATTCCAAGTACAAATATTTTTTAACCTAATAAATCTACCTGGACACCAATATAGTGTCCTTTGTAGTCTTTCATTATTTTTCCAGGCTCATATTTATTTTTAAAATCAAGTACTACACCTTTCTTTCTGTTGTCTGCTACCGAAACAAATTCTTGGCCTAATTTGTCATTTTTAAGGTATTTAGAGTCCTCTTTTTTAATTTTTATTTCCTGCAGGCAGGTGATATTATTATTCATCTTTGACAAATAGTGAAAAAAATGTTTTCCATTTGATCACATTATTAATACCCTTTATATTCCAAGATGTTGCTTTAATAGATCTACTCATTACCATCTAAATCTAAAAGGGCTCCCTATAAGTTTCCTCTTTGTTGTTGCTCTTCTGAATCAGTATTAACTTCCTCTTCGAATTCTCAGTATGAACTAATCAATTGTTCTCCAACCACATTTATAATTTTACCTACTACTTGCTGGTTTACAGTTTTCCCTTCTTCCAATTTTTTATCTCTTTCTCTAATCCTATTATTTCCTTTGACTAGTTCCTTTCTTATTTCATCTCTTTCATCTCTTGTGATTTATAACCCTCTTCTCTATATTCTTGGTCTCTAGTTTCTCTTTCCTTTGTTGCAATGTTTTTATACTCACATCTTCCATCCCTTCCAAAATCCTTCCAATAATATTCCCAAAATTTCTTAGCTTCTTGAATCAATGTGATTTCAATTTTCTTTTTTTAAAAAAGAAGGTTAATCCTTCTGGAAATATTCAATGATAATTTAGTTGGATTTCCCTTCTTTGAGTAGTCAAGAAAAAAATATTCTTTCCATTTTTAAAAGATTTTAGAACAGACATCTTTAAAGATCTGTATCAATTGTTCCTTAATTGTTAAGGGTTTTTCAATTTATCGTCTCAATATTAGGTCTCATGTATGTTTCCTTACAAAGTAGACCATGATGTCCCTCGGTAATTTCTTATGCTGGGCCACTCTAGCGTTCAACTGAAATAATTTATCAGTTTCAATTTCAAATAAGTGACAATCTTTTCCTATATATTCTGCTAATATTGGGATGAACTCATTATACAAATCCTCTCATTCTTGTTCTAGAACACCCCAAAATTTCAAACATTTCCCCCTTTGTTTAGTCTCCTATCACTTTATCCTCTAAATGTTGTTCCTGCTGTTTCTGAATTTCTAATAGTCTCTCTTCAAATTTATTGTATTTTCCCTCAAGATTATTTTGGATTTTTGACATCTGTAATGATATCTTCTCAACAGAGTGACATGCCTCTTGTAATTCTTTACAGATCATTCTTAATTTCTACCTTAAAATCATTCATTTCCTGCCTCAAATCTTCTATCTCTTTGCTTAAATCCACTCTTATCTTTTTTATTTCATCTAACAACACTTGATTTTGATCTGTCATTTTTGGTTGTTCCAAGGATGGTTGTCAATATTGTACTATATGGGGTTTAACAATTTGGTTCTTTGATTCCTTAATTGATTCTTTAGCTGTTTGATTCCTTGTTGCCATAGACATCCCTACCAGGGTTCTTTAAATTCAGCGCCCCTGATACCTATAATCAGGAACTTAGAAAGGTTTCTTATATTTCTTCTTTGCAATTAACTAATACTATTACAATTATGCTGTTACATTTGCAATTACACTCCAAAGTTAATAGAAATTCTATCATTAATTATCCCTAAATTATTAACTTGGATAATATCAATTTTATCACAGTCTTATATTAATCTGATAATTAAATTATTATTAGAGGTCTTATAATTCTTTCAAATCCAAAGTCTTTGAGAGCCAAAATTTATAATTTATCAGACATTCAAGAAAAACAGAGGAAAATCAATAAATTGTCTCAAAT
Source organism: Phrynosoma platyrhinos (assembly GCA_020142125.1). Taxonomy (NCBI): domain Eukaryota; kingdom Metazoa; phylum Chordata; class Lepidosauria; order Squamata; family Phrynosomatidae; genus Phrynosoma; species Phrynosoma platyrhinos. Next base: position 85,969,931 of record CM034710.1, on the reverse strand, counting down.
ACAATATCTTTCATTATCTTTCATTAATTAAATACATTCCATAAATCTAATTAATTAATAAAACCCAATTTGAAAGTAAAATTAGATCAAATTAGATCAGAGAAGATTCTATAAATCAATGATTTGGTCCAAAATAAAGGATATATATAGTATCAAGTTCTCATTAAGTTCCAAGCTGGTTAAATTTGTTTCCTAGGAAACTTGCCACAGAGTCCCAGAAATATTGCTTCCAGTCTATCCCTTTAATATTGTTTATATGTTTTGGAAAAGTCTAGCAAAATCAACCGCTGTTAATTTGACTTGCCTCCCCCCCTTTTAAATGTATATATTATTATGATCACTTTATGTCAATTTATATTCACTTTTTATGCTGTTCTTCTCTCCTAGTTTCTTCTGCTCCTCCTGTTGCTTGCACAAAGCAAAATTATGCCTCAAGAGTCAAAACAATCAAAACCTCAATTTCCAGTGTTCTCCACGTTCCATGCTTGATGCTGTTCTTGCCAGGTGCTCCTTGGAAGAAGCGCGGCTGGTGGACAATGGAACTACAGTTCCCAGAGGTCTCCTCGTCCTCCTTCTCCCTGCACTTTCTTCCTATATTAGTCTCATCTGCTGAGACAAAGAGCAAAGGAAGATTATGAGCAACATCTGATATGAGCTTGATTTATGCATGATACATAGGAAACTACCTGCCTGTGCCACATCAGGCCATTGTTCTATTTGTTGTTGTTAACTGCCATCAAATGTATTTCAGTTTCTGGTGGCCCCTTGAATGAGACCTTCAAGTCAACCTATCATCAATAGCTCTGCTCAGGTTTTGCATATTCAGGGCCATGGTTTCCTTGATTGAGTCTATCCATCTGGAATATGGTCTTCCTCTTTTCCTACTGCTTTCTATCTTACAGAACATTATTGTCTTTTCTAGTGAGTCACATCTTTTCATGATATGGTTACATTTTGACAGTTTCAATTTACTCATCTTGGCTTCCAGGGAGAATTCAAATTTGATTTGCTCTAGAAGCCATTTATTTGTACTTTTAGCAGTCTACAGTTTCTGTTGAACTCTTCTCCAGTACCATACATCAAATGAGTTGATTTTCTTCTTATCAGCTTTCTTCACTGTCCAGCTTTTACATCCATACATAAAAAATGGATTTGAACAACAGACAATGCAAATCCTAGGACCCCATAGCACAGAATCATGGTAGATAAAGTGGAATCATACAGGCTGTACAGAGGGGCAGTGGTAAGCTTCCCTTTTCCTTGCCAGATTGGGGCCACAGCAACTGCGCACCATAGCCCCAATATGGCCTTTCCATGGTGCAAAAAAGCTGCAAAAAGCAGCTTCTTTTTGCACCACAGAAATGGCACCCTAGCTGCTACCTCCATAGCTCTTCAGTAGTTCTTCTACACAGTGCATCTGAACTCTGTGCCAAAGACATGGCCTTCTGCCACGTGCCATGCCGTTGCTTGGGTGGTGTGATGCCGCCCTGGGGGCAGAGTCAAGGTGTCTGGTGTCTGGTTGCCACACCCCCCACTCTGCTCCCAGGCTGGCTCTTTATGCCGGTCTGTACAGCCCCATAGTTCTATATATGTGTAGTGTGAAAGGGCCCATGGTCATTTACAGCAGCAAGGGTTCATATTCCTGATCACTTTCTTGTTGTGTGCCTCCAAGTTGATTCCAACTTATGTTGACCCTAAGGCAACACTATCAGAGTTTTCTTAGCAAGATTTGTTCATAGGGGATTTGCCAGTGCCTTCCTCTGAAGCTAAGAGAATGTGATTTGCCCATAGTCAGCCAGTGGGTTTCATATGGATAAGATTATTCTATATACAGTGAATCCTCCACATTCACTGAGGTTAGAGACACAGGCCTCTGTGGAAGTGAAAAAACTGCAATAAAAAACACTATTTTTGTAACTGGAGAGAACACCTCTCTAGGAATCTCTAGATCTTCCAGGCCAACTCTATGGTCAGCATCCACCAGAAGTTGCCATAGAATTGTGCTGGAGGAGCTACAAATGCCTAAAGACATTTTTCTCTAGGAATCTCTAGCACAACCTCTGGTGAAGCTGATCACAGTACATGCTGGAGGATCTAGAGATACCTACAGAGAACATATTAATAAAATCTGCAATGATCAAATCCACAAAAATCAAGGACATAAAGGTGGAGGATCAACTGTATAGGTAAGACTTTTTTTTAATCATGACAATTTTATATTATTATTCCAACTTTATTGTAAGCCACATTGAAAAAGATGGATTTAAGGCCTAAGCAGACTGCCAGAAATAGTGCACATTAAATTGAGGCACTGCTCTGGCTCAGTGCTAGGGAATCATGGGAACTGTATTTTTTTTTCTGGGACATTGAGCCTTCTCTGTGAGAGAGCTCTGGTGCCACAATAAATTACAGTTCCCATGATTCCCTAGCACTGAGCCTGGGCAGTGCCTCAATTTAATGTGCACTGTTTCTGGCAGTCTGCTTAGGCCCTTAGTCAAATACAGGCTAAAAATTCTTTAAACAAAAATTAAACATTCTGGTAGATCAGATTTATCCTTCAGTCTATATTTTTAAATTACATTTGCGTACATTTCAAATATTTATGATTTTTTAAAAAATAAATCTTGAATTCTATCCATGTGCATCTAATGAGATGGATAGCAATGTTTTGTTTTGTTTTGTTTTTTAAATCCCAATAGACTAGATGCAATATGGTCAAACTGAATGTTTAAAATCACAATAAAAACAGCCATAACGAATCTATTTACAAACTATTGCCCCGCCAGACATTGAGAGGAAAGTGTCCCAGCTGTCCTAAGTATGAGTTCATTATGTGAATGAGTGTATTTTTTAAAAAAAACTTTTTTCCAGGTGTTCACAAAAGATCAAGACAGATGTGAGATCTTTTTACATCATGCAAAATTCCAAACCTCATTCTTCATCATATTCTTCAGCAATCAGCCTGATCTTTTGTGGAGTTTGCTCATAATGAGCTTCTTCGTTTAAAAATGAAAGGAGGGAGGCTACATATTACCAAACTTACACCATTTTCCCCCCTGAAGCTCTAATCTTTCATCCAAGTTTTTGATTTGACATTACATTACATTGGTCTTTTCTTCTTCTTTTCCCCCTTTTGATAAAAGGTTTGGAAAGCAAAACATCTCAGCTGAACCTTTTCCCCCCTTGCTTCAGAAAAACATATGGGAGGGAACCGCAGCATGTTGAAATATCTTTACCTTGGGATAATACCCTTCTGCTTATCTCACATCTATCTGTCATACTGTCTAACTTCTGTACTAACAGAGTCTACCTTTGGGCAGCTCATACAGAATGGTAACTGTCAATCTGTCCTCACTCTTGAGTATTTACTGTAAACCAAACTGAGGAATGTTATTAGTGTAGCAGGAAAAAAAAAAGTCTTAGCCATTTGCTTTCTCTTTCCAGCTTGATCAGGACAGAGTAGTGCAAAGAGTGATCCTCCAGCATTCCAGATGTCAATAAACATACACTGTGGTGTATTTGTATGTATGTCTTTAAGTTGCCTGTCAACTTATAGTGACCCCATGAATTTCCTAGGGTTTTCTTAGACAAGGAATACTCAGAGGTGATTTGCCATTGCTTCCTTCTTTAATATAGTCTACAGGACCTTGTATTCCATGACAGTCCTCTGATGCAAGTACTATCCAAGCCTAATGCAAGTACTAACTAGGCCCAACCATGCTTAGCTTACAAGACAGGATCTGCTACTCTCAGGGTATATAGGTGATAGGGTACATTTTGTTGTTGTGTGCCTTCAAGTTGTTTCCACCTTATGTCAATCCTAAGGCAAACAGATCACAGGATTTTCTTGCCTAGATTTGTTCAGAGGGGGTTTGCCTTCGCCTTCCTCTAAGGCTGAGAGAGTGTGACTTGCCCAGAGATAGCCAGTGGGTTTCAATGGCCTAGCAGAGATTCAAAACTTCATCTCCAGAGTTGTAGTCCAATGCTCAAACCACTACACCATGCTGGCCCTCTAGAGTCTATTACATTACTGTAGCAGAAATGTTAGAGAGTTGTTGGCAGTGGCACCAGTGTCAGTAAGGTGGTGATTTGGCTCCTAGTTTAGTCCAAAGGTCAACTGTGGTGCTATCCCAGATGAGGAATCCAAAACAGATTTGGTACTTTATATAGGGCCTTCAAACAAAAATCTCGAGTAGATTCGCTGTCTCTCCTGCATTGTAGCCCCCAGTTGCCACTTTTCTTAGGAATCTTGATAATAGAGGTCATCTTGATCCATAATGTAACCTAAAGGCCTGCTAAGTGTTGAATTTGGGGGACAAAACTGTGAAGTACCAGAAGCAGAACTGGTCCATTATGTTTGGCTGCCAGCCTCAACAGGCAAGATGGCACCTTTCTCCGTTATCCACAGTCTGGCAGTTAAATTTTATTTCTACACTGACAATAGGATATGTTTCTCATTTTCCATTGTACCTGAGAGCAGTTTAGGCAATGCAGGATGGATTGTGTAATACACAACAACTTTATTCTTAAAGAGACTTTGTATAATTAGGAGGTTCAGAGGGATGGCTTAGGGGCTGCCATTGATGCCATTGCAAAGGGAGTTTCACCTGAGGGTGTTGTCATATTTTTGTTGTTGTTGTTAACTGCCCTCGAGTTGATCTCAACTCATGGCAGCCCTATGGATGAGATATCTCCAAGACCCTCTGTCTACCACTGCTCTGCTTAATTCCTGCAACCCCATGTCCATGACCTCTTTAATAGAATCCACCCATCTGGCATATGGCCTTCCTCTCTTCCTACTTCCTCCACCTTTCCCAGAATTATTGTTTTTCCAAAGAGTCTTCTCTTCTCAAGATGTGTCCAAAGTGCAGCAGTCTCAATTTGGTCATCTTGGCTTCCAGGGAGGTTTCCGGCTTAATCTGCTCTAGGACCCACTTGTTTGTCCTTTTGATTATCCATGGGATCCTCAACACTTCTCCAGCACCACATCTCAAATAAATTGATTTTCTTCCTATCCTCTTTTTAAACTGTCCAGCTCTCACATCCATACATGGTAATAGGGAATATAACGGCTTATATGATTCTAACTTTTGTGCTGAGTTGTATATTTTTGCATTTTAGAATTTTTTCCAGTTCTTTCATAGCCACCCTCTCCATTTTTAGTCTTCTGATTCCCTGACTGCAGTCCCCATTTCTATCAATGTTTGATCCTAGGTATGGGAATTCTTTTACTATTTCTATTTCTTCATTGTCTAGGTTGAACTTGTGAAGGTCCTCAGTGGTCATTATTTTTGTTTTCTTTATGTTTAACATTAAGCCTGCCTTAGCACTTTCTTCTTTGATCTTCCTTAGTAGGTGTTCCAGGTCTGTGAGGTTTTCTGCTAGTACTATCGTGTCATCTGCATATATTAGATTGTTGATATTCCTTCATCCTATTTTCACTCCTCCTTCTCCTGTGTCCAAGCCTGTTTTTCTTATAATATGTTCTGCATACAAGTTGAACAAATATGGTGAAAGGATATAGCCTTGTCTGACTCCCTTTCCAATTGGGAACCATTTTGTTTCTCCATGGTTCTCTCTTGTCCTGAGTACAATTCCTCATCAGGACTATCAGATGTGTTGACACTTCCATGTCTTTAAGGGCATTCCATTGCCTTTCATGATCTATCCAGTCAAAGGCTTTGCTATAAAGCACATGTTGATTTTCTTTTGGAATTCCCTGGTGTGCTCCATTAGCCATCATATGTTTGCAATGTGGTCCCTCATGCCTCTTCCTTTCCTGAATCCCACTTAGACCTCTGGGATTTCTCTCTCCATGTATGGTTGCAGATTTCTTAGCATGACTGCTTGCATGGGAGATCAGTGCTATGGTTCTATAGTTGCTGCAGTCTCTTGTGTCTCCCTTTTTGTGGATGGGGATGTATATTGATAGCTTCCAATCTGTTGGCCATTGTTTTGTTTTCCATATCTGTTGACATATGTTGGTTAGCACTAGAGTTGACTCTGTCAGTGTGGATTGCAGCAATTCAATCAGAATATCTCTTCCTGACATTTGTTTTTCACTATTTCTCTTATTGCAGTTTCCACCTCACTTTTTAGAATTTGGGGTTCATCTTCATATGGCTCTTCATTCCATGTGTCCTTCATTTTGTCATCTCTTTTTTATAATTTTTCTGTGTATTGCATCCAACATCTTTTTATTCCTGGACTTGAATTATGTTATTTTTATTGTCATAGATCATCCCAGTCCTTTGTTTGAATTTTTATTTTTCTTATTTTGCCTAATGGTAAATCCACTCCTACTCAGAACAATTAACAAAAATTTCCACTCTAAATCCAATTTTTAGTCCCAACTGCACTAGAGCTATTGAATCAATGGGTACTTGGTGAGTCAACACTTATCTAGATTCCATTGATTCAGTAGGATTACTCTAGTTAAGGCTAACAATTTAGCCATAACAGTGTGTCATATGCCTCTCTCCCTGGGGAATATGAATGTATGCAGACATTTTTCAAAAAGTCTTCTCCAAACCCTGCTGCCATCAGAAATGCAATGAGTAGCAACTGGGGAGATGTCCTGAATGTTCTGCATATAATTTTCCTCTGCTGTCAACCTCATATATAATTGACATTCTGGTTAACACTTCTTGCATTTCATGAAGTGGACTATTATGTATGAAACCTCATGTGCATTAAATTGTTAGTCCTTTAACGTGCTACTGGACTTTTCTTAGTTTTGCTGCAACAGGAACACAGCTACTCTCTTTTGAAATTTTATTCTAAAAGACTATGTTCCATTAGACAATTTCCCACTAGAAACTAAAAGGAACAAATTATTAAACAAACTACAAACTGAGCCATGACACTTAAAGCGGTGTCAAGATGCATTTATTCTGCAGTGTGACAGTAGCCATTATAGGAGAGTTGCACTAAATCACATTTTATAATTACTTTTTCTAATTACTTTCAAAGGACATTTTGTGGGGGGTAGTTTAATGCCATTTTCTTATCTCTTTTTCTTTTACCAACCCAAACATATCCAATTTCATCTGATTATGGAAGACAGTATTTGGATGGAAGATCACCAGGGAATACCCCAAATTCACTCGGCTAAGAAAGAAGCTTGCATGGAACCCTGAAGAGGAACTGCCAGTTAATGTTGTAAATACTGTTTCAGATGGACCATTGATCTGATTCACTATAAGAGAGCTTTATAATGTCTAGCAATGTTATTCTAAGAGATCCTCCCCCTAAAAAGAAAGTAAAAAAATAATAATAAATGGGTAATTTAAAAATGCAACAAACTTCTCTTTTTAAAAGAAACTTTGTAAAGAGCAATTACGGTAGCCCTTCCCAATTCATGAGGGATCCATTCCAGACACACACACACACACCCAAAAATGGCAGCTTGCAAATATTCAATCCCCATTGAAAAAATGGGCAGGCTCCACCATTATATCCCACTCTACTTGTCCCTCCCATGAAGAGCGGGACTGCGGACTTGAAATCTGTGAATGGGGAGGGACAAATGTACAGCAAATAATGTTTAAAACTTTCTAACAAGTAACACGAACAAGTTATTTTCAAAAATTAAAATTCCAAACTCCCTTTCCAGTTTTTAAACTAAGAAAAACTCTGGCCCACATACTACTGGTAACGGATGGCTCCTGTCAGTGGGACAGCTGAGCTATTTCAGGTTTCAGTCCACATTTTAGAGGGATTCCTCAGGGTGCTGAACCTGTTTGGAGGATAGGCCCTAACACCTTGAATAGATCCTCTAATCATGCCACCAGCATGCATTCTAATTTGTTTCCCAAGTTTGTGGCTGAAGAAAGTTAGAAAATTACTGATGATATGATATATGTGAACTACCCTTCTTCTGCAAGCAATTCACTTCAGGAGATGAAGACAGTATCATTGCACCATTTTCTCTCTAATTATGCATATTTGGTTCTCTAGTTCTTCTTTAGGGCTGATCGTTTTGATGCCTGAGGCAGAAAATCTAAATTGCATCCTCCTCAAAACAGAAACACATGTTAAATAACTGGTAGCATTTAATGATATCATCTCCTGCAGTGGCTGCCTCACTTTGCCTTTTGGATCAGATAGTCTTTCCTCTCTACCTTGAGTGGGAAACATGAGGCCTTCCAGATGCTTTTGGACTTCAGACCCCAGCATTCCTTGTGACTGGCTATGCTTGCTATGGCTGCTGGGACGTACAGTTTAACAACATCTGGAGGGTTGAAAGATTCTCACCCCTGCTTAAGTCCACTGTCTAACTTTCTTTGGGGGTTTGCTCGCCCCTGATTTAAGGAGGGGACTCAGGCTATTGGAAGACTCTCTCAGACACTCTGTTCTATTTCTCAATCCCTCATATTATATCTATTGCAATGAACATGCAGGGCAAACCCTTGGAGAATTTCAGCTTATGCAGTCTGTTTGTTCTTGAATTGACAGACGCTAATAATAAAAGGCAATCTTGAACACAAAGCAGTAGCAAGAGTGTGAGAAAAGGTGAGAGAGCAGAAAATGGAAGCAAATAGCTAGAGGGGGTTATATTTGCTTTTTAAAAAGCAAAAGAACAAAACACAGAAAAAAACAGAGGGAACAGAGAAGGGAGAGAGAGTCCTAAATACACTATCACCCATACTCTCAATCTGTAACAAACATACACTTCATGCATCAAAAAATATGGACAAAATAGGACCTTAGCTAGTACAGCAGTTTGAATCATGTGGGAATAAGAAGGATTCAGTCAACCGTCTTAACTGAATAATAATTTAGTCTGATGCTTCATTTGCAGGTTAACATATACTACATTTGATACTACAACTGATCCTTATTTTGGTGGCTGGAAGAAAACATATTCATTCAATAGAAAAAGAGTGTTTATATGATAGTTACATATTCATTCAAACATTATGATCCTACCTATGTGTTTGCTCATTAATAAGTTCCATTTTGTCTCAATGGGGCTTATTCTTATTAAATATAACCAGTTTTGTAGCTATATGAACATTACTGTTTTTTTGGGGGGAGGGAAATTCAATACATAGACTTCTTAGTTTATTCAATGGCAATATTATGTAGCATTGAGTATGGACTATTAATGTGAATCATCATTGCTATAGACATTAAAATACAATGGAAACACAAGGGTGTAAGACACATTGGATGCACTAGGATGCATTTCTCAATAGACATACATAGTTTTGCCTGTGTTTTTAGTTAACAATGGGCAAAGTGCTACAATTCTCCTACAGAAAGTGGGCGGCAATGGATACCTACCCTATAACTAAAGTAGTTGATGGCTTCTTTGTTAGCAGAATGGTGAATCCACATTGGGGTTTAGTCTGAAATTTAGAAGAGCAGGGAACTGAATTCTATCCACAAATAGTGTCAGGATCCTAGATAGCTCTTTTAAAGTTTGTTGTTATTGTTGTTGTTGTGTGCCTTCAAGTTGTTTCCGACTTATGATGATCCTAAGGTGACCTTATCATGGGGTTTTCTTGGCAAGTTTCTTTGGGGGGGGTTGCCACTGCCATGTTCTGAGGCTTAGAATGTGTGACTTGCCCAAGGTCACCCAATGGGTTTCTGTAGCCAAGCCAGGATTCAAACCCTGGCCTCCAGAGTCTTAGTACAACACTCAAACCACTACACCATGCTGGGTCTCGTGGTATGAATAAAATTTCATACTAAAAGTCAAAGTGGATTCACTGTCCCATTGGCACCAGTCACCACTATACTGTTGTATGATTTTGTGTTAACTATGCATTAAGGCACTGATGAAAGGTCTACTGAAATAAATTAGATCTAATTCTGAGTAAATTAAATGGGATTGTCACTATAAGACCTGATCCTATATACTCTTACTGCAGTTGAAAGGCCGTTGTAACTCATTGGGATCCTGAATAAACACAGACTGAATTTATTTATGAATATGTTTCACAACTTTTAATATGTTTAGTGTCATCATTGCACATCAAGAGGTAGCACGGCAGGAGAGAAAACTAAATGTGTTTTATTCTGAGAAAAATTCATGTGGCCCTGTCTATAAAATTGTTGGGGACGGGTATGAATTACACTGCAAACAACCTGACAGGACTTGCTGCCCTGTCCTTCCCTTTCTGGAAGGGTCTCTTTAAGACATTACAAAAGGTTCCATTAACATTCCAGGCCTTTTGTGTTTACTTGGTCTTGAGGGAGCTGACCACAGAGGATATCATAAATTATCTGCCTTCAACAAAATGAACAGCTGAAACATAGGATACCGAGCATGTCTGTAAGGTTATTTACTTCTGGAAACGCGCACGCACACACGCACACACACACACACACACACACATACACACACACAAACAAACACGATAGCAGATAGTGCCTGCCATTCACCTATCTGCAGAAGATTCAACATGTCACAAAAACAATGAGACATGACAAGACATGCTATTGGCTAATAACCATCTGGTGCCACACCAATACCAAAAAATTTGCTTATTACACCATTCAGTGATTTATCACATACAATATTACAGTTTCTTTCTTTCTTTCTTTCTTTCTTTCTTTCTTTCTTTCTTTCTTTCTTTCTTTCCATCATCTGTCCCCTATGCTATTGATGAATATAGCCAGAACTGAAAGAAGAGACATAGAATCATAGAATCTTAGAGTTGGAAGGGATCGCAAGGGAAATCTAGTCCAAACCATTCCCCTGTCATGCAGGAATACCCAACTAAAGCACTCCTGAAAGATGCCCATCCAACCTCTGTTTGAAGATCTCCAAACATGGAGAGTCCACCATCCTCCTAGGCAATCTATTCCACTGTCAGAACTCTTAGAATAAAAAAAAAATTCTTCCTAATGTTTATGTTGTTGCTGTTGTTAGCTGCCCTTAAGTCAGTTCTGACTCATGGCAACCCTGTGGATGAGACATCTCCAAGAATCCATGTCTTCCACTGCCTTGCCTAGATCCTGCAAGCCTTTCCCCATAACCCCCCTGATTGAGTCTATCCATCTGGTTTGTGGTCTTCCTCTCTTTCTTCTACCCTCTACCTTTCCTAGCATTATTCTTTTTCTAGTGATCTGTGCCTTCTCATTATGTGGCCAAAGTACAATAGTCTTCCAAGGAGAGCCCTGGTCTGATCTATTCAAGAACCCATTTGTCTTCTTGGCTGTCCATAGTATCCTAAGTACTCTTCTCCAGCACCACATTTCAAATGAGTTGATTTTCTTTCTGTCTGCTTCCTTCACTGTCCATACACGATAATTGGGAGTACAATGGCCTGGACAATTCTGTCTTTAGTGCTCAGTTGTATGTCTTTGCTCTTCAGTATCTTTTCCAGTTCTTTCATAGGGGATTCTCACATTAAGATATAAAGCGTCTTACCTGAGCTGGCTTAAAATTAGAAGCAGGTGGCATCCTGGTATTATCACATGCATTTAGCTGCTGAAATCGCCACCCGGGTGCAGCCCGGCTCCATTACCACTCGAAGAGGCGCTCCTCACATCTCTTTTCGAAGCCAAGAGTTTTCCAGCTTGAAAAAAAATGCTCGCCAGAGTGCCCCTCTGGGTGGCAATGGAGCCGGGCTACATGTGGGCAGTGATTTCAGTGGTTAAATGCATCTGATAATATCAGTATGCCTCTCGCTTCTAATTTTAAGCTGGTTCAAGTACAACGCTTTATATCCTAATGCGATAATCTTCATAGTTGCCCTTCCCATTTCTAGTCTTCTTCTTATTTCTTGACTGCAGTTTCCATTCTGGTCAATGTTTGATCCTAGATATGGGAATTCTTTAACTATTTCAATTTCCTTGTTGTCTAGATTGAATTTGTGTATTTCTTCTGTGGTCATTCTTTTTGTTTTCTTTATGTTCAGCATTAGACCTGCCTCTGCACTTTCATCTTTAACCTTCCTCATTAACTGTTCCAATTCCTGAATGTCTTCTGCTAATAATATGGTGTCATCTGCATATCTTAGGTTGTTAATGTTGTTTCTTACTATCTTAACTCCTTCTTTTTCTGATTCTTATTCTGCTTTTTTAATGATGTTTTCAGCATATAAAACATGTAGGATGATAGGATGCAGCCTTGCCTGACCCCTTTGCCTATTGGGAATCACTGTTTCTCTGAATTCTGTTCTGACAGTGGCCTCTTGTCCTTGGTGCAGATTCCTCATTGGACTATCCATGTCTTTGAGTGCATTCCATAGCTTTTCATGATCTATACAATCAAATGCTTTGCTGTAGTCTATGAAACACATGCTGATTCTTTTTTTTTAATTCTTTAATTCCACTCCATTAGCCATTGTATGTTTGCAATGTGGTATACCTAGTGCCCATTCCTTTTCTGAATTTTGCTTGCACCTCTGGAATTTCTCTCTCCATGTATGGTTGGAGTCTATGCTGCAGAATTTTGAGCATGATTTTGCTTTTGTCCTATAGTTGCTGCAGTCTTTTGTATCTCCTTTCTTGTTAATTGGTATGTATATCGAGTGTTTCCAGTCTGTTGGTCACCACTTTGTTTTCTATATTTGTTGGCATATTTCAGTTAGCACTGAAGTTGCATCTGTTTGTAGGCATTCTAGCAGTTCAAATGGGATATCATCTGTTCCTGGTGCTTTATTTTTTCCCATTTTCTTTATTGCATATTACAGTTCACTTCTTAGAATTTGGGGTTCCTCTTCATATGGCTCCTCATTTCAAATATCATTCATTCCCTCATCTCTTTTGTATAACTCTTCTGTGTATTGCCTCCAGCATCTTTTTATTTCTTCTCGTTCCTGCATTATGTTCTTTATTTCTCCATAGAGCATCTCTGCCCTCGGTATGAACTTGGCTTTAATTTCCTGGATTTTTTTATAGAGGTCTCTCGTTCTTCCCTTATTGTTGTTGTCTTCTATTTCTCTGCATTGGTCATTGTAGTATTTCCCCTTATCCCTGCATGTCAGATGTTGAACAGTTGTATTTATACTTCTGGCTTTGTTCCTATTCCCTTTGTTTTTTCTTTTTTTCTTTTATTGCATGAAGTGTTTCATCTGTCATCCATTGTTTCTTATCTTTATTTTTGGCCACTGTTAGTGTTTTCTTGCATTCATCCTTAATTATGTCTTTGACTTCTGCCCACAATTCTTCAGGTTCCTGGTCGATTATACTCAATAGTTCAAATCTGTTTCTTACATTGTCCTTGATTTCATCTGAAATGTTTTTCAAGTCATATGTTGATATAATGATGGTTTTTCTTTCTTTCTTCTTCAGCTTAACTCTGATTTTTATTTATTTATTTATTAAATGAGCAGTTCATGGTCTGTGCCACAATCAGCTCCTGGTCTGGTTTTGGCCACAAGGATAGAGTTTCTCCATCTTCTACTTCCAATTATGTAATCTATCTGGTTTATGTAGCAGGATTAATACCCTAAAGACACCAGTCCCATCTGATCTTGGAAGCTAAGCAGGGTCAGCCTGGTTAGTACTTGGATGAGAGACTGCAAACGAATACCAGGCTATATTTCAGATGCAGAGACAAAACCACCTAGGAGTCTTCCTTGCCTAAGAAAAATGCTATGAAATTGATGGAGTTGCAGTAAGTTACAAGACAACTGAAAGGTTCACACACACACACATACGCACACACAATGTTTAGGTGTTAATCTTTCATCACAATGTTAATCACAATGTTAATCTCTTTTCTTATAATTTGAATCTATTACTTTGTGTTCTAGTCTCTGGAGGAGCAGAAAATAAGCTAGCTCCATCTTCTATCTGACATCTCTTCAAATATTTATGATAACTATCATGTCACCTCTCAGTCTTCTCTTCTCCAGGCTAAACATACTCAGCGTCCTTGTGACATGCATGAGAGATAAACCGTACTTGTGGCTTGAGACATGTTTGCTGTTTGTAGGAGAGATAGCAGCTTCATCCTGTATCTTGCTAGCAAGCACAAAGAAGACACAGCCTCTCAACAAGAGCTAGAAACACTCAAAAAGATAATAGTAGCATGAACACATGAGAAACTAATTTGGACACTGAGCAGACTCCAACTGATCAAGGGCCTGCCCAAATGACAGGGCTAGACATAACATTGGGCAAGTTGAGGCAACAATCTCAAGTAGATTGCCCTAGCTATTCCTTCTCACCCCACTCATCTCCAGTCATTCCTCTTTGGTAAAAGATATATATATGTGTGCCCCGGGCTCTGACCTATTAATCTAAATTGGTCTTCTGTCCTCAGGTGCGGTTCTGGATGTTGTTCCATTGCCAGTATTCAAGTATCAATCTAATCAGCAACAGAATGTGACCAAGTGAGGAAATGACATTTTGTTCTTTACACATGAGTAAAGCCATGCCAGGCAGGGATGAAGGGGTGACCTGGGCCACTCTTTCCCTGCCCAGCAAGGTTTTACATGTGAGGAAAGCCACACCAGGCAAGGAGAAAGGGGTTCCCTGGGCTTCTCCCAGCATGTGGCAGGGAGGTGAGAGGCGCTCAGCAGGGTGTCACCCCTCTTCTGCAGGGTCACCCTGTATGGTCTGCACCACCTAGTAACACCACTGTTCCATAGCAATATCAACAGCTGGTTTCCATGCCTGTGAGGGCAATAAATATGCTCTTTTACTCTGAAATTTAAAGGAACTATGGGCCTCAGCAGACAGCTAATTGAGTCGTCTCCGAGGCAGGGAAGAGGAGGGACAGCCGCATGCTCGGCATCCCTTCCTCCTCCCGAGGTTGCCCTCAGAGCTGCTGGCCCTCCGCACGGCAAGCACTCCGGGGGCAACCTCCCGCCGCAGCATCTGCACACACTGCAGCGGTTAAGTCAGTGAAAGTGCGCCTCAAGCTTTTGAGGTGCACTTTCACTGACTTGTGAAAGGAGGGCTATTTTAGCACTCCTTTCAGGGACGGGGAAGGAGCACTGCAGGATCGAGGCATGGGGATGCCTCAGTCCTGCGGTGCTCCTTCCCACGGCGGCCCAGAGCCGCCAGTCTGCTTCCCCCCTATGTTTCTTTATGCTGAACCTATCCTTAATATAAGTTCAATACCTTGGATAGTTTCTTTAAAACTCAAAGCTGATTTCACTCCCCCTACTGATCATCACCCCACAGTAAGAGTGACCTTCTTAGCTTTAGTTGAGTAATGCTTCTCTTACTGCTAAAACCTGTAGAAACTCCTTGTGAAGGAATGAATGAAAAGGCTGGAGGCCTGAGAGGAGACTCGGCCTGTTCTTGTTTGTGGTCACATTGTCTTTAACTTATGGCAACCCTATAAATGAGAGAACTCTAACAACCCTAGTCATCAACTGCTGTACTCAGGTACATTTATTTTCTCAGCCTATAGGTATGCTTATTTTCTGCTTATCTTAAAAGTAGAAACATGTATCAGGGTTCCTTTCACACTATTCTGTTATAGTGCTATGAATCCAGTTTAACTGCCATGGTTCCATGCTATGGAATCCTGGGTTTTGTGAACATTCAGAAAAACAAAACATTAAGAAAGAGCCCCACTATCTAAGAAGTGATGCTCTCCTTGGACTATGCCAGATGCACAGTGCTAACTCAAAATGTCTTGCTGCCTGAGACAAAGGACAAAATTGTGTTCTCTTCCATCCAGGAACAGAAGCCAATCATGCTGACTTGTTGCTGCTGTTGCATGCTTTTAAGTAATTTCCAAATTATGGTGACCCTATTATGGCATTTTCTTGACAAACCTGGTCTCCAGAGTCATAGTACAATGCTCAAACCATCACACCATGCTTGCTTTCCAATCATGCTGGCAACCAGAGGTGTCACTATGTGGAAGTAGACCACACTGGCTGACACCTCAGAGGGGGGTGTCACCCAGTGTGCTGGTGGGAAGGGGCTAACCTCTAAGCATGGTGGCTCTGTTGGCCAGCAGCTCCATCAGACATGGAAAGGCTGCAGGACAATTGCAGCAGACCACTCCCGCCAGCAGCCACTGGTGGGAAGGGCTGTCTTTTGGGTCTAGTGGCTCTGCTGGCCGGGTGGGAAAGCAAGTTGCTTCCCTTTCCCACCTAGCCATCTTTGCCAGACCCAGAAAAGAGGTGTGAAGAGAGGAGGAAGGTATTAAAAAATGATCCACACCAGAAGTCAAATAAACTAGGTACACCACTGTTGGCAGCCTGATCTTACTTCAGTACTGGCAACTAGATAACACCCCCAATTGTGGCCAACAAACTGTTTTAGGGCATGCAGGATGAGACAATTGGCAAACATAGATCTGACCTCCAAGAAAGGGAATGGCAAAGGATTCAAACAAGAATTCAAGGGAAATGCCACTCAAGAGGTTGCTCCTGTCCAGTATTTTATGCCTAAGATGATAGCCTCACTCTGTATAAAGGCAAGACTGGTCCTGCAGATTCAAAAGGAGAGGGTGCAAACAATCTTTTCATGTTTTGTTTTTGCAAAACATGGCTTCCATGTGACAGATTGTTCCACTACTCTTTACTTGAAAATATTTCAAGCCTTATTAATGGGGTCCTAGTTAAGATCATTAAGTCCTATATTTAAAATTACACAGCTGCACCACCATGAGAGCACTAGGATGCTTTTATTATCATGGACAATTAAATAGTCTTTTACCCCTGTTAGGCTTCCTGTGAGCTTACTGCA
Organism: Phrynosoma platyrhinos; assembly: GCA_020142125.1. Taxonomy (NCBI): domain Eukaryota; kingdom Metazoa; phylum Chordata; class Lepidosauria; order Squamata; family Phrynosomatidae; genus Phrynosoma; species Phrynosoma platyrhinos. Next base: position 85,953,314 of record CM034710.1, on the reverse strand, counting down.
AACCTCACATTAGTTGAAGTGGGAATCAATTTTACCGTTGCCAGTTGTAATGGCAAGATTTCTGAGGTAGCAGGAAATGGCCATCTAAGACCCAATACCTTCACAAAAGTTCTGCTCTTGATCTAGAGGAAAATCTAAATCCTGTTATTAGTCCCAACTGGAACAAACTGAATCAACTAGTTTACTTATGTGTCAACTATCCATTCAGTAGTTGATTCATTGGATCTTTTCGAGCTGGGCCTAATCAATAGGGTTCAGACTATGAACTGCCAAAACTGGATTTTGTCAATATGGATTGACATAGCTTTTCTCATCAAGGGCATGGATATAGGAACTCTCATGATGAGCACCCCTACTTCATAATATATCATTACCCTACTGTGTACCTCTGCATGTCCATAGAAATACTCCTTTATCTTAAAGCAGAGTCAAGCAGAGTATGTGGCACTCTTTCTAGAGGTAGCACCTAACTGATTCAGAGGTGTTGTGATTGCAGATGATATTTTTAAAGGTTGCATGACTGCATTTTTAAGGTCAAAAAGATCATTCAGCTTTATAGTCTCATAGCCTCAGGAGACAACAGAAAAGAGATGTGCAGAAGGACGGTTTGCATTTTCTCTCAGCATATGCCTTTTTTTCACAACATGTGTTCTGTGTTCATATTATGGTTCATCATTTTGAGAAATTATGACATGATGACAATGTGGCTCATTACTGAGGAACAGCTTGTCTATTTTGTCTATTGTACTATGGTGAAAACTATTTAAATAAAAACCTGATTAAGATGTGGAGCTGTAGGTTTGATATGCAGCAGGGGAAGCTGAAATTTTCCTTGCTGCATGCTGGTAAATTGCCAATTTACACCGTTTTATTTTTTAACAGGTATAGTGGTCTCACTGAGCCAGAGTTGCTGTGATGTGTGTATCATTTCACTATAAAAAGTGTACCAGATCATTTCCCAATAATTTGATGCAATCTTACCGAGAACAAACATACAATGGGATTCTATTCCTGATTTTTAAATATATTAGGAGCCTGTGAAGGCATAAATGAACAGTTACAAACAAGCTGCAAGACAAGACTTTCTGTAACAACCAAAAATAAAACAAAAGTATATTGGGCTTTCAAACAAAAAGGCCACTGATGAGAACAGAGGCTTTTTTGCTCATGCAGTTCTGGTATGAAAATGAAATAGAAGGAGGAAGGGATTTTAAAACCGATATACTGTTACTTTTATATAATTTCCTGTTGTACTAATGGGAAAAAATAAAGCTTTGCAAATATATTGTTTCCATAGTCATAATAAAGTTCTAACTATACAGCTACTGAGGAATTTGATGAGCTATAAACTGGATCTATTCAGATTTTGAAAATGATTTACAAATTTAACCCATAATATGAAGAAGCTTTGATATTTCCCTGATTTACAGTGGCTTTCAGAAGAACTTTCAAGTAAACATTCTTAGGCTCAGATCTTAGGAGTAAGCTCTATTGAACTCAGTGGGACCTTGTTTGGAGTAAATATATATCAGCAAAATGTTTTTTGGAAAAGATGTTCTTTCAATCTAACACCAGAACTTATATTGGGAGTGAAATGGACAAGCAATCATCTGGGCCCAAATAAATTTTATTTGATTTTATTATATCTCCCTACCCCTCCCCATATTTAAGTTAAATAATTCCTTTTTACAGCACAAGCAAAAAGACTGAGTATCTTCTTGATATATGGCAATAACTGGGACTGCACTCTTTGGCTGGGTTAATTAGTATATAAATCAACAAAGCTTTAGTTGATTAATTGATTGGGATCTGTTGTAATTGGCAAGGGCAAACTTAAATCAGCTGCCTGCTATTCCAAGGGAAAGCAAAAGATAGATATTAAGGGTGAACTTTTCTTCTGACAATGATTGCAACCTACCGTATATACTCATGTACAAGTCCAGGGAAGGTTTCAGGGTCAAAATCCTGAATTTTGATATGACCTGTGGATAAGTTGAGGGTAAAACTTAGGGAGCTATAATGAAGGATGGAAAGAGGGAAATACCATATCCATCCCTCCTTCTCCTTCTCTGGACCTCTTCCGAGGGATTCCCAAGTGCTGGAGGAGAGGTTTTAACATCTTTGTGAAGGGAAGCAAGTGGTTTTAAATGGAGAGGTTTTTTTCAATGGGAAAAGAAGACTTACAAAATGGACAGGGGAGAGGCATAAGTGGTTTTAAATGGGGAGTTTTTTCAATGAGAAAAGGAGGCTTGCAAAACAGACTGGGGAGAGAAGCAAGTGGTGTTAAATGCAGAGTTTTTTCCATGGAAAAAGGAGGCTTGCAAAACAGACTGGGGAGGGAAGGAACTGGTGACAGATGGAGAGTGGAGCATCAGGCTTGCTTGTTTTTGGACTTTCTAAACAGTACTAGTGTACTGATCCGTATATAAGTCGACCCAGAATTTTAGGATCAAATTTAGGGCATAAATTTCATGACTTATAGTCAAGTGTATATGGTAGATTCAGTTATTTCACTTTTGTTTCTTGGGTCATGTACAGTCACATTCTCTGGGGTTGGGGGCACAGGACCCCCATGAATGTGGAAAAAATGTAAATAACAAAAGCACTATGTTTTTACCTGACAGAGCACCTCTCTAGGAATCTCTAGGTCAGATCTGCACAACATGGCAGCAGGAAGGGGGCAAAATTAAATAGACTAAACTTCTTCGGGCCGCAGATAGGTTATTCATTAAATATTAATAATAATTATTAATTATTAATATTTTTAATATTAATTCCATCCTCATCCTCCTTTGACTGGCCCTCTTCTCAGGAGAAAGCTGAGCAATTGAGGAGCTTTGCCTGTCCTTCTCTTCCTCCATCCAGACTTCTTCTCATGAGAAGACCGAGCAACAGAGGAGCCATGTGGGCTGAGCATTGGCCCCTCTTCCTCACCCACTGCCTTCAGGAGAATGTCAGGTGGAGTAGGAGGCTTGCAGGGTGAGTGTTTGCCCGTCTTCCTCAGGAGAAAGCCAGATGGCAGAGAAGGCTGGCAGGGCAAGCGTTTGTTTGTCCTCCTCCTCCTCCACCTGGCCTTCTCCTTGGAAGAAAGCTGGACAGTGGAGGAGCCTTGAGGGGTGAGCGTTTGCTCCTCCTCTTCCTCCACCACCACCACCTAGCCTTCTCCTCAGGAGAAAACCGAGCAACAGAGCAGCTTTGTGGGGCGAGCATTCACCGTTCTTCCTCCTTCTTACATTGCCCTCTCCTCAGGAGAAGGCTGTGCAGTAGAAGAGCTTTGAAGTTGTTCCACATCTTTGTGGGCCACCCAAAATCCTTTGGTGGGCAGCATGTGGCCCCCAGGCCATGTGTTGTGCAGGCCTGATCTAGACCATTCCTCTGCCATGTTGGAATGCACAGCTAAAGCACTCCTGAGAGATGGCCATTCACCTTCTGCTTAAAGACCTCCAATAAAGGAGAGTCCATCTTTATCCAAGGCAGTCATTTCACTACTGAATAGATCTTATCATCAAAATGTTATTTCTAATTATTGTGGGGGAATCTGTTTTCTTGCCATTTGAATCCACTGGTTTGTGTCCTAGTCCCTAACCTGGATCAGCAGTTCTGGTTTGGGATAGATTGCTTTCAATTCAGGTGTTCTCATAAATACACATAAACCAAAAGATTGTTTGGGCAAACAGATTTATGAGAAAAGTCACACTACCAGAAATCTGCCAGATGTTTGGTGACCTACACAGGACTCTGTACTGATAGACTATTCTGCTCTGGGTCTTACTACCTGCTGTTTATGGCCAAAACCCAGTTAATGTGCACGTGTGCTCGCAAAAACCTTGAAAATAGCTAATGTTAACTTTTCTATCACCTTCTTGTGTGTATTTTCATTTTCATACTTACCTTTTCATTTCTGTATGCCTGATATACTTACAAATACAGTCACATATCATTTCCAATTAAAATCTGTGGTAAATTGTCTCTTCATTGCACCCAGAAATCTTTTTATGACTTTTCTTACAACAGGGGAAAGATTTATTGTCCCTGAGACATAATTAAGAAGTTGGTCAACCTAACAAACGTGCTGGTTATTAGTAAAAAGATACTTGACTGAAGAGTATAATGAAATTCTGAGTTTGCAAGATCCCAGTGTGATTGACAGATCTAATATTGTCTTATTGGGAAGCTAATTAATTTTAAAGCAAAAGGCAACAGCTTTTCATGTAGGCTTATTACATAGATACATATTACTATAACAAAGCAGGAGACACTTCATGTTGCTGACTTTCTTGGCTCATTGTTTGTGTATGGTGTCTCTAAAAACAAGTTCAACTGCAATTTTAGCAGGGCTCTGGCATGTTCATTAATATAAGTGATAAATTCCTACATGGGTTCTGTGTTTTATGAGTACATGGCAGTAATGGCATAATAAAGATTAATTACAGTAAGTTATGGTGCCTAAAATGTGTACCTTCAAGCTGTTAAATGTGTGAATGGAGATCTATTATGACAACAATGAGCATATTACTCTCAATAGGGGTTTATCTTTATTTGCCAGTTAGAAATGTATTACGATAAAAGCACTAAAAGAAAATCCATTTTAAGCATTCACTGAAATGAAATCCTTGCTTTAAAAAGGCATTCTGTGCCTTCATGTTACAGAAACTAAATTTGTAGGGCTTTATTACAGAATCCTTGTCATATTTTATCAAGGTACATATCTTATCTGAGTTTTTAGGTTAATGGAATAATGCCAATAGCAGTTTCATTTGTGTAGTTTACCTCTGGAAACAGTAAAGTGATATATGGAAACCATAAAGCAGAACGATCTCTGAATGATGTGACTTCTAAACCCAATCATTTATATTTAAGATGCAATAAAAAATAAACACATAAATTAACAAACTCCCTTTAAAAAAAAAAGATGATCCAGTTTAGATGTAATGAACTATTTCCTTCAGATTTATAACCAATTGGCAATTAGCTTCAACTGTTGAGTGCTGTTTTGGACACAGTGCATATTATCTAACTTGTCTGGGACATATATATGGAATATAAAATCCTCATAATATGATTTGCAGTACAATCCCATATACGTATATTAGGAAGTAGGTCCCACTGACTTCCTTTAGGGGGACACGGTGGCTTAGCTGTTATGACACCAACTTCGACAATTGCAAGGTCGGCAGATCGGCAGTTCGACACTCAAGTGCCATGTTATAGAGTGAGCTCCTGTCACTAGTTCCAGTTTCTGCCAATTTAGCAGTCTGAAAGCATGTAAAAGTGCAAGTACCATAGATAAATAGGTACCACTTTGGTGGGAGGTGTCACAGTGACTCCCACTCACCCAACTATTTTCCTATTCTATCAGCCCCATGGGTTTTAACATCTCACCACTGCCACAAATTTATGTGAAGAGACACTCCTTCACCTCACTTTTTTCCCTCAGATGGCAGACCTATGGGTTTTACTATCCCACCGCTGCCTCAATATGTGATGTACCAAACCACTTTTATTTCTATTTAGGGGTTTACTCCCCAAACTTGTTTTTTTTTCCTTAGTAGCATGGAAATTCCACCCAGGATAAGTCAAACTTGTAATTAAATAGCAATAAAACTTTATTTGAATGATGGTTAACAATGTTTCATTTATTACGATGTTGCATATACTTGTTTTTGTTATACTTTGTTACACACTCTTTATCTAGAGAACACCAGATACTCTCATTTAGGACTCTCACGCAGTCTTTATTTACTGTTATCCTTCTGACCGATTTCTATACTAGCCCTCAGGCTAATTATGGAGCTATGCAGACCGGCCTAAAGGGCCAGCCTGGGGGTGAAATTGGGGTATCTGCACACTGGCCCCCTCAACTCTACCCCAATGCTGTGCTGACACCATGCGCCCATCCGCACAGCGCGTGGCATCAGGACGCCCTCCTGGTGCAGCATGTACACATGCTGTGCCAAAAGGGTACAGAAGAGGTGCAGTGTTGGTTCTTAGGGCGGCCTTTTGCCACCCCTAAAAGGAGGAGCATTTTGCTGCTCTTTGGGTGGGCAGCAAAAGGGAGGATTGGGGCCGCAGTGTGTGGTTGCCGCAACCCCGATCTGCCGCTCCCTGAGGCAGCTCTGTGCCGCCCCTTTAGGCAGGTCTGTAAAGGCCCTATATCCTGCAGGATATCAAATATCAGCACCTCCCTCACTTGGAGTGCTATATTCAACTAAGGGGCTGTACAGATCAGCCAAAAGGGCTGGGCTGGGGTGGAGTGGGGATGTGGTGTCAGGGTGCTCTCTTGTTGCAGCGTTCACACATGCTGCACCAAAGGAGTGCCAAAAAGTTGCCATCACGGTGGCAAGAGTGGCTTTTGATCACTCTAAAAAGGAGCGGCATTTGCCAACTCTTTTTAGAGCAGCAAAGCACCAGATTGGGGCTGCAGTGTGTGGTTGCTGTGGCCCCGATCCATCAAAGAAAGGGGTGGTGGGACGCTGCCCCTTAGGGGCTCGTCAGTTCAGCCCCTAAGTCCCTCACTCCTGGACTTTTCCTTCACAGTCCCTCACTCCTGGACTGTTACACAACCACACCCAGTCCAGTTGTCAGCAATGGAATTCTAGTGGCTGTCGTCAGCTCACTCCTGATTGGCTGTTGCTAGCTTGGTATAATTCTGCCTGCTCTCCACAGGAAGATAATAGTGCCATGCAGTCATGCTGGTCATATGACCATGGAGTCATCTTTGATGACTCTGGCTCTTCAGCTTAGTAACTAAAAGCACCACCCCCTACAGTCAGACATCACTAGACAATCTTCTTCAAGAGGAAACCTTTTTACCCATTGACTTAGCTGGGATTATGGGCCTTTACAGACTGCCAGAAATAATGCAGCTTGAGGCCAATTTAACTGTCCTGGCTCAGTGCTAGGGATTCCTGGGAATTGTATTTTTTTCTGGGACATTGATTCTTCACTGTCAGAGAACTCTGGTGCCACAATAAACTACAGTTCCCATGATTCCTTAGCATTGAACCAAGACAGTTAAAGTGGTCTCACTCTGCATTATTTCTGGCAGTTTGTAAAGGCCCTTAGTCCCAGGTTAGTGGGTATAACAGTACAAGTTTCAGGCAGTCCTTGCTGGAGCAGAACCTTTGAAATAGTTCCATTCATTTAAGTGGGTTTAATATTAAGTAGGACTAACCCTGGATTTAGGGCCTAAATATTCTAATGGCACTGGATTCCCTTTGATTTTGGAAGCTAAGTAGGGTCAACCCTGCTTAGTAATTGGATGGAAGAGTGCCAATGAATACTAGGTGCTGTAGACTATATTTCAAAGGAAAGAACTGGCAAAACCACCTGTGATTTTTTCTTGCCTAAGAAAACCTATGAAATTCATGGGGTTGACTTGACAGATGACTCAAAGGCACTTACACTCATAATCTTGGGTTTAGCCATAAGATGCATCCACTATAAATTGATCTAGTTACATCTCATTTGGTATCTTATTATTTATTTAGGTTAGCTTTGCCAGATCAAATGGGCATGTTACAGTTGTTTGATTCAGAACTCATTCAAACAGTAGTAAAGTGAAAATCGGATTATTCAGGCACATGAAAGGATCAAGAATCAAGCTGTGTTCTCAGCATCATAGTGCAAGTGTTCAAAATGGACTGCACAAGGGACACTTCCTGGGGATTTCAGTGCAGGCTGGGCAAACTGTGGTAGAGAAATAGCAATAACATTTACATTTCTATACCACTTCATACTGAACTAAGCAGTCTCTAAGCCAGGGGTAGGCAACCTTTCCCATTTAAGGGCCAAGGGACTTCAGCTCCCAGAATCCCAGGCGCTATTGGCCAACATGGGATTATTGGCCAACATGGCTGAGGCTTCTGGGAGCTGAAGTCCCTCGGCCCTTAAAGGGGAAAGGTTACCTACCCCTGCTCTAAGCAGTTTACAACGTGTAAGCCAATTGCCCCCAATAAGGTGGATACTCATTTTACTGACCTCCGAAAGGATGGAAGGCTGAGTTGACCTTGGAGCCCTTCAGGACTGAACTCAAAAATTGTGGCTACAGTACTGACATTTAACCACTGCACCATCAGGGCTCCTGGTGAGAAATTACATAACTAGTTTCCCCTGTAGTGAACTTGTGTTGAAACTTTTCAGCATACCAGCTTGGTCATGCAATTTGGATAGGCCTATAGACCAAACTGAAGCCTCATATAACTTCTTTAGAACCACTCATAGGTAATTATCATTCCATCAGATGGTAAACTCAAACAGCCAAGTGTCTAGTAATTTGGAAGGGAAACAGAATGACCCAAATATGTGTTTTCTGTATATTCAGGAAATTTTCAATGTACTCAAAATCATAAGTGTACATATGGTCAGACAGGAAGAGAGAGAAAAGATAGCTGACTAGTTAGCTGGTATGCAAAGGGATCTTGTAGCACCTTTGAGACTAAGGGGGGGATGCAGACTGGCAGCCATGGGCTGCCCTGGGAAGTGGAGGATTGGAGCCAAGGCTGCCCCATGCCTCAGCCCCAATCCTCCCTTCTGCCAGCCCTGAAAGGAGAGCTAAAATGTTGGTCCTTTTGGAGCCGACAGAAGGGACTCATCAAGAGCCGCCGTGCGACTCTTTTGCGTCTCTTCCAGTGCAGTGCATTAAGACACTGAACCATGATGACATCCTGATGGGGCGCACCATGCGTAACAGCATGCGCCATGATGACATCTTTGGCGTGGGGTTGGGGCGCTGGCATGTGGCTGCCCCTCTCCCTCCCTGCCTCCATGATGGTGCAAAGTGCCATCTGTAGAGGCCTTAAATGAAAGAAAGAAGCTGGTAGCATGAGCTTTCATAGACTGAGGAAGTAGGCTCCAGTCTGCAAAAGCTCATGCTACCAGTTCTTTCTTTCAGTTAATCTCAAAGGTGCTGTAAGATCCCTCTGCATTCTAATTTTCCTGACTAATATGTTAAATTATACCAGCTAGTTAGCTAGATATTTTTTAAATGGTAACAAAGGCCATGCCTTTGCAGAATGCTGGCAACAGCTCAACCATACAGTGTAGGAAGCTTTTTTTGAAAAGAGAGAGGAAAGCAGATCCATAAAGCTTCCACAATTAATCCACAATTAATAGAGCTTAATTGTAGCATTCCTCAGGGCGCCACCCTGTCCCAGATGCTCTTCAATGTGTATATGAAGCTGCTGGGGGAAATCATCTGTGTTATCAGTATGCTGATGACAACTAAATATATTTCTCCATGTTTCAGTCATCAGCCATGATGACAGATGGTATTTGTCCCCTCAATCAATGTATTGAAGCAGTAATGGACTGGATGAGGGAAAACTGACTCAAACTGAATCCAGAGAAAATGGAGGTGCTTACAGTAGGGGCCCCTAAACCAGGTATTGGGATACAATCTCCAGTCCTAGAAGGGGTCACGCTCTCCTCGAAAGACTGTGTTCACAGCTTGGGGGTGCTCCTAGACCCATCGCTTCACATGAACAATCAGGTGAATGCAACGGTCAGGAGCGCCTGTTATCAGTTTTGGCAGATATGCCAACTGTGCCCTTACCCGGAGATAAAGGACCTAGAAACTGTAGTACATGCACTGGTAACCTCACGACTCGACTTCTGTAATGCACTCTACATGGGGCTACCCTTATATCTAGTTCAGAAACTACAATTGGTACAAAATATGGCAGCCAGGTTAGTCACTGGGAAATCCAGAAGGGATCACATTACACCAATTTTGAAATCCCTTCACTGGCTGCCTATCAGTTTCCGAGCACAATATAAGGTGCTGGTGATGACCTTTAAAGCCCTACATGGCCTAGGTCCAACCTATATAAAGGATTGCCTCCTTCCATATAATCTGCCCCACACCCTCAGGTCCTCTGGGAGGAATTTATTCCAACAAAGGAGAACTAGATTAACAGCAACCTCTCAGAGGTCTTTTTCCGTTCCTGCGCCCAGACTATGGAATGCCCTGCCAGAGGAAATCTGTCAAGCAACTAGCTTGGAGAATTTCAAAAAAGCCATCAAA
>CM034710.1:85923379-85939023 GCA_020142125.1 Phrynosoma platyrhinos | reverse complement strand
TTGTGTGGATTAACCAGCAGATTTGCCTCCGTGTGATAACGTCCTAAGCCAGGAGCATTCTTGGACCTGTAAATTCTCCAGGTTCTGGTGTTTGTTATTTCTGTAGCGTGGTCTTGTACATTCCAGACATGAAGCCACAATTCAGAGGTGTGCTTATGGACATGAATGGATGAGTGGGTAGAAATACCAAGAAAAATATTGCTTGATAAAAGATAATCAGTGTTAAATTTCCACTTCATGCCAGTTTGCTTGTTCAATGTTTTCATTCATTAACTCATAGGATTTTTTAAAAGCTATTTATTCGTTCATTTTTGGAAGGCAGACTACAGCCATTGGATACTTATTGGGAGTGATGTTTCCTGAGGAGAGCTGAATAAATATTAACATTGGAATAAATATGCATCAGATCAGCTATATAATTGCAAAATAATGCACAATGAAGTAATTTGGTAAACCTTATTCCCAGTCAACATGTACAAAATAGATCTACAGGACAATGTTATAATAATAAAAATTATTTCATTTATTTGAAAAGCATTTTGGACATTGCTTTTCCAGGTCATTTACATACCTAAGCATTAGCCCAGTTTTTGCTAACATTATTGCCTTCAAGGTATATCACCTTTGCACTAACTCCAAAGTCATTGTGTATGACAAGAATTACATATGCCATTTTGGACAAATTGGCAAAGAGTGTCACCTTTATTAGACCCAAATAACTAGCCAAAGCCACATGGGAAGAGAGAAAGATGGATGTCCATTTTAATTTATCATTTTGCATTAACTCACTTATATATAATCTGGGACCAAGACCATTTGTTATTGCTGAAGGAGAAATGTAACAAATGTGGATTTCTTTACACTGAGGACAGAGAATCCTCCCTTTCTTAAAAAAATGGTCTAAAATTTGTGAACAGTTTGCTTGACAAATAAGAGGAGGGTCTCGTCTCTTGGTGTTACTAAGCTGTGATCCCATAATGTGTTCTCTGCCTCCTGTCAGACATATGATACTTTGTCCCATAATAGACCAAACTATCTCACAACCAGCTGAGCTCAGGGTCATTCCCAGGTCAGGCTGGTTAAAGATGGCTGTCAACTCGTTGCCAGAGTCACAAATGCACTTTAAATCACCTTTATCTCACTTAAAACATTGATGTTTTCCAGTGATGACTGTAGCCATAACCATAACATCGATGCACAATTTAGGGGAGCCGGGTTTTTTGCAGAACTACTGAAAACCTATCCTCGTGTATGTTTATGCAATGTCCAATGTAGGTAATGTTAGGGTAATATAAGCTCCTATATCACTAACAAAACAGCTACAGCATTTTCAGGACACCACCGACAATCCATTATGGCTCCTAGCTACATTACAAATGGTAAAAATTATTTTAAGAGCAAACAGTGAGTGGAATCCATCTTCTTAAAGTGGAAAGCTAATTATTATTCAGACAGATGTTTACAGGGGAAAGAGCAATTGCTGCAAAAGACATTATAATTATGGAAGTGTGTCACCTGGTGTTTTTATTGTGATAAATACTTTTTAGATCCCTGTGCCTCTCCCAGCTTCTCCACATTTTACAGAAGTCTCAATGGTATACTAGACCTTAAACACACATTTGTACATGCTTTATTGGTAAGAAAATTTTTCTCTGGTCTGTTATTCTTCTTGACAATGTTTATTTTGACAGATTCCTATCATACTGGTGTGTGGGTGTGTTGTGTGTTTGTACATGGGTATAGCATACAAATATCCAATAACTAGCTAATTATTTGATTGTATATGAACTGCCCACCCAGTCCTTTGATTCTAGGTTTCTAGATTATTTGTAGAAGCCAGTGTGATGTAGTAGTTTGAATACTGGACTATGATTCTGCAGTCCAGAATGTGAATCCTGGCTCAGCCTTATAAACTCGCAGAGTGACCTTAGGCAAGTCACACTGTCTCAGCCTCAGTATGGCAATGGCAAATCCCCTCTGAAGAAACATGCCAAGAAAACCCCGCAATAGGTTCACCTTAGGGTTGCCATAAGTTGGAAAGGACTTGGAGGCACACAACAACAACAACATTAAATCAAAAGCATAGCTTACATTATTGGAAGAATGTTATTTTTGGAGAAACACTGAACACTAAACATAACTTACTTACAACAAGCATTATTATTATATATCTGACTCCTTTTTTGTACATATCCTAAACTATCAATAGTATCTGAACTATCTAAGTGATAAAGTAAGTCACATAAATATGCAATAATGTCTAAATTAACAAGTTATATTCCTTGTGTCTAAAGTTTACATTTGTTTATTGTTATATAACCTCAAGCCAACTTCAGCTTTTCAGGACCTTTTGAGGTCCTGGTAAGATTTACTCAGAGGAGGTTGTTTTCTTCTTAGTATGAGACAGTGTCACCCAATGAGGTTCTGTGGCTGAGCAGGAATTCAAACCCTGGTTTCCCAGAGTCCTAGTCTAACACTTATACTATGACATTATGCTGACTGTCAAGTCTACATTTATCTTTCATTATTTTTTATCACTCAAACACTGTCAAGGGAAAATGACATAACCACCTGTATTCCATTGTGTGACTTTGGGCTGGAAACCATTTCCAAATACAGAGAGCGATGTCAAGATCTATAGAGTACTCCCTTCCCTTTCTGACATTCCTCATGAGTGATTAGAATCAGTTTTACAAGAATATAACATGCATGGTGGGTCCTAGCATGCATGTTAAGACTTGACAAGTTTTCAGCTTAGAATTTACAGTAGAATTTTTGCTGAATGCCCTTTTCCCATCATTCTTTATAGTCACATAATCAAGGAATCTGAACAAATAAGAATCACACAGAGCTGTGTGAATTGTCTTTGGAGAGTTTTTCCTACTATATTGACAGTACAAGAACAGTTACATGTTGGGCAAGTAGCTAGCCCTTGGCAGAGACATGAAATCAAGATCACAACCATAATTTTGCATCTTAAACAAGGAGGTATTTAGGAAGGGAAATGAAATATTCAGAAGCACACCTGAAAAATGCTATAGAATTAGTATTATTGAAGGCTAGACATAATTTTGTTTTTGTTAATGCATCAAGAAATCTAAGGAATAAAATGGAAAGAGCTCCTTTAGTTTTTCCCCACTGGCTTTGGAGTCCATCCTTCTGATCCCTTTGTACAAGCCTGTCAGCTTTCATTCCAGCATCAGCCTCTATATGTCTGTGTCTTGACCTCATTCAACACAAGTGTGTCTCTAGGGTTTGAGCCCCAAACAGAAATCAAGCCCTGTAATCTGTTAACATGCCCAGGAAGTGTTTCTTTTTTTATACTGAAATCCCAACAGATGCTGCACATGGAGTCTCCTTGGAGACAAATCAAGGTGACATGCCCTAGAGTGGCGGTGATGTGACGAAGAACAGTAGATCCATGTCCAGGTCTATTAATTGCTTATTAGCTGGCCTTCCCTGAGGTACACATACATTTACACAAAGAGACTTCCTAGTCACAGCTGGTTACAGCTAGATACATACTGAGGATGCTATATGGAGACTTCCCAAGACAACATCTAATTCCTCCTTAGATGAGCTAAAAGGCTATGATATCACTGGGTATGATTCAAAGGTTTTCCACTACAGTGAGCTATGAACTGCTCCATAATTTGTTTGGTTTTTTTGTTTTTTGTTTTTAGTGTTGACAAGACTCAGGCCTTGGTAATTTGTGATGGCTCTTTGCATTGTTGAAAGAGATGAAACATTGAATTACCATTTTACCACTCATGATATTGAAGATACTTCCAGTTTAAAGCAAGTCCTACTGACACTGAGGAAACATACTTAGGACTGAAGGGTTTGCTATGCACATATAAATTGTGTGTGTGTGTGTGTGTGTGTGTGTGTGTGCATTCAAGTCACCTGTTAAGTTATAGTGACCAGTGGCATCACTGGGGTGGCTGTACTGCATGACACCTCAGAAGAGAGGTGACACCCAGTTGGACCCTCCTCCCACTGCAGGGTAAGAAGAGTTGACTGTACCACTTTTGGCTTTGCCACGGCAGTGGCTCCCTCTGCAGGAGAAAGCTGCTGCCATGTCAAAAGAAAATAGTAAGTGCAACCTTTTGGCAACCACTGACACACCCCCAGCAGCCCCTCCCCTACACCAGGTGACAGTAATTATGAGGATACCATTGATGGTGACCCTATGAATTTCACAGGATTTTCTTAGGCAGGGCAAAAAATATTTATTTTTTCATGCATACATTCAAAATCTGTATTTGGAGGCAGGGGACCTTGTCAGTTCTATAAAATGAGTTCTACAAGTACAGAAATGAGGAAAAGTGACCCATGGGCCATATATTGCCTTAACCCCTTGTGGCACCTAAGTTGTTGACACTCATATCCCAAACGTCCTTGCAACCCTCTCACATTAAAAAACAAACCATGCATAATAAATGCCTGAAAATTGCTGGTTAGAATCCTATTGGGACCTTACCTCTTTATGAGAAGACTTATGTCAGCAGGAATTAGAACTGGATAGTTGTATGGCTTGTGTGGAAAGATAAAGAAAATTACTACAATGACCAATGTAGAGAAATAGAAGACAACAACAATAAGGGAAGAACAAGAGATTTATTTCACAAGATCTGGGATATCAGAGGAAAATTCAAATCAAGGAGTGTGATGCTTTATGAGAATAAAAATAACACAATTCAAGACCAGGAAAGAATAAAAAGAATTGATGCAATACACCAAAGAATTATACAAAAGAGATGATAAAATGAAAAATACATGGAATGAAGAGCCATATGAAGATGAACCCCAAATTCTAAAAGTGAGGTGGAAACTGCAATAAGAGAAATAGCGAAAAACAAATCACCAGGAACAGATGATATTCCAATTGAACTGCTGCAATCCACATTGACAGAGTCAACTCTAGTGCTAACTAACATATCTCAACAGATATGGAAAACAAAATGATGGCCAACAGATTCAATATGCATCCCCATCCACAAAAAGGGAGACACAAGAGACTGAAGCAACTGTAGAACCATAGCATTAATCTCCCATGCAAGCACAATTATGCTCAAAATTCTGCAACATAGACTCCAACCATACATGGAAAGAGAGAAAAGAAAAGGAAGATGCACTAGGGATCACATTGCAAACATGTGATGGCTAATGAGCACACCAAGAAATTCCAAAAGAAAATCAGCATGTGCTTTATAGACTATAGCAAAGCCTTTGACTGCATAGACTATGAAAAGCTATGGAATGCCCTTAAGCACATGGGAGTGCCAACACATCTGATAGTCCTGATGAGGAATCTGTACTCAAGACAAGAGGCTACTGTCCGAACAGAACATAGAGAAACAGAATGGTTCCCAATTGGCAAAGGGATCAGACAAGGCTGTATCCTTTCACCCTATCTGTTCAACTTGTATGCAGAACTTATTATAAGAAAAGCAGGCTTGGACACAGAAGGAGGAGAAGTGAAAATAGGAGGAAGGAATATCAACAAACTAAGATATTTAGATGACATGACAGTACTAGGAGAAAACCTCACAGACCTGGAGCACCTATTAAGGAAGATCAAAGAAGAAAGTGCTAAGGCAGGCTTTATGTTGAACATAAAGAAGACAAAAATAATGACCGTTGAGGACCTTCACAAGTTTAACCTGGACAATGAAGGAATAGAAATAGTAAAAGAATTCCCATACCTGGGATCAAACATAGATAGAAATGGGGATTGCAGTCAGGAAATCAGCAGAAGAAATGGGAAGGGTGGCTATGAAAGAACTAGAAAAGATTCTAAAATGCAAAGATATACAACTGAGCACAAAAGTTAGAATCATGCAAGCCATCGTATTCCCTATTACTATGTATGGATGTGAGAGCTGGACAGTTGAGAAAGATAATAGGAAGAAAATCAATTCATTTGAGATGTGTTGCTGGAGAAGAGTGCTGAGGATTATATAACAGAACAGGCAAAGTGCCTGATACGCATCAGTGTCCAATGTACATCGTTGCACAGTGTCCATCAGTGTCATCAAGCACCTACGCACACTGGGCGCTCTTGCTAGTGTTCCATTACACATGTTTGCAATTCAATAATGGGATTTCTTAATGCCCCTGCTATTTAGCTCGGTTATGTAAAGTTATATAATGTAACAGAGTCATGGTGGATGCCAGCAGTCAACTGCTATTCCTATTTTGGCCTTCTCCAAACACAAACACACAAAAAAATTAAAAATCACTAAAAAAATCAAGAAGTTGAAATCAGGTGTCACTTGGGATTTTTGTCCAAAAATTAATGGTGTAATCCACCAAGGGTGCATAGGAAGAAAATCCATACAAACATTTCAATTTGCTTCCTCCATGTTTGTATTTCACAATCTTGTAAAAGAACTGTATGCTTGTGTACAAAAGCTGGGTAACATAATAGTCATACCAGGCCCAGCTTTGAATGTTTTGGTATTCTAGCTGAAATATTAAAATTACTCCTCCATGCTTACTTGCATGGTATTATGTTCCATTTTGTTCTTTTGTTGTTGTTAATTGCCCTGACTCATGGCGACCCTGTGGATGAGACATCTCCAAGGCACTCTGTCCTCAACTGCTCTACTTAGGTCTTGCAGGCTCAGGCTCATGGTCTTTCTGAGTCTAATCATTTGGCATGTTGTCCTCTCCTTCTACTTCCCTCTACCTTTCCTGGTGTCATTGTCTTTTCTAATGAGTCATGCCTTCTCATGATGTTGCCAAAGTACAACAGCCTCAGTTTTGTCATCTTGGCTTTCAGGGAGAGTTCAAGTTTGAGCTGATTTGTTTTATCCATTTGTTTGTCTTTTTGGCCAGCCATGGTATCCTCAACACTCTTCCCCAGCACTGCATCTCAAATGAGTTTGTTATCTTACCATCCACTTTCTTCACTGTCCAGCTCTTGCATCTATACACGGTAATGGAGAATACAATTGGAATGGACAATTCTAATTTTAATGCTCAGTTGTATGTCTTTACACTATACCAATAGCTTATAACCAACAACTACCACTGTAGTCTCTGTCCTATTCCTACCTCTGCAGATCTCTCATTAAGCATTTGTCTTTGGGATCCAGTGGGCTCCCTTGGTGGCAGATCAACCCTTGCTATTAAGCAAAATGAGACAGTTGATTTGAAAGAGCAAGTTCTTGGTGTTTTCAAAAATATTAATATTGTACTTCCCAGGTAGTACCCCCCCCCCAAAAAAGGGTGGGGAAGCACACAAGAATTTCAATCTCAAATGCCAGAATGTTGGGCCTTAGTTACTATGGTCTTCACTTTGATGAGAACACTATTTGGTGCTCTCCCTCAGGAGGCAGAATGTCTTGGACTGGTCCATATTAAGCATGCATGCAACCTTCTATAAATACAATGGAGCTGCCAACAATTCCAGACAATGCCTGTTTTTAAAGGCTTAGGGCAGGTCTACCCAGGCCAGAATACTCTGGAAGTAGCCCAGAGTATTCTGGCTCCAAAGCAGCCCTGAATTTCCCCCATTATCTGGGTACTACAGAGTGATTCTGGGCAGCTGATCACAGATGCATCCTGCTGTGCCACCCACCACCTACTGTGCCACTGATGTGAGTTGTTCTCTGAGGTCAAAAATAAGACATCCAGCATTGATCACATGGCTAAGTACCTCATTGTGACCTCAGAGGGAGTGGCACATGCTAGGGACAGTGGGTGGCACAGTGGAACATATTGTAAACAGCCAGAAGATCTGGAAGATCCAGAGCAAATGTTGAGTTTTTAAAAAGTGGATTAAAGGGGATGCCTTAGATTTGCTGTGGAACTAGCCTTCCCACATGAAGACAGTCCACAGTTAAATCAGGCTTTTGGACCTGAATCGTGAGAACAGGGCAATGTGGGGGGGGGGGACAATTCATTTGATCCATGTGGACATGCCCTTAATGTTCATCTTATTCTTAGTCAGGTGGGTTTTCTGATTTCTGTTTTCCATATTTAGGAATATTGTTCAGAGCCAAAGATTCTATTAATGTTTTATGCATTGAAGTGTGTGCACTGGCCAGAAATGCATTACCTCTTCATGACTTTTGCTCTTGCCCTCAACAAAATAGGTTAAGAACTTGGAATATTAACAAGATTAAAATCTTATTTGATCCATCATCAAAACATGAAAACCAGTTGCCAATGTCTCTGCTGTTCAGATATAGTGTCCTCTTCCTGAACCCAAAACCTGAAGCAGAAGGCAATGACAGTGTCAAACAATGGTTTAACTTATCCCCTGTTTTATTTTATAGATTTGACCTCCCCCACTCCACCACCCCAGAAATATTTATAAATGAACTTGCTGCATGTTTTCACCTGGCTGGCAACTAGCTGAAGAAGAAACTGGCCTTCTGTGTTTTCTTTGCTCTTAAATTTGTGTCACCACCAGAGCTAGAAGACAGCTGAAGATGAGGGAAGATGAACAGGCTGAGTGAAGAAAGATACACCTTCCTATGGTCTTAGCTTGATGGGAAATGATGAAAAACATCTGGGGCTATGAAAATGTCCAGTCTAAGTCTCTGTTTACTGAACTCTCCACAAATTCCTACATCTGTCACCAATGGACCCCAGAAAGGGTGAGTTCATCAGAAGATTCTGATGGCGCATCCAATACCATTTCCCTAGGGCGTATTGTTGGCTGAAGCAGTGGTGAAAGAGACAAAAGCTAGCTTATCCAGTTTAGTCATGAGTTTATTAACAGAATAAAGAAAAGAGATCATGAGTGGTCTTACTTTATTAATGTGTGAGGAGACTGAAGAAACCAAAAACTGGGGGTGGGGTGGGTTACTGACTAGTAATGTCAGCACTAGTGCCTTACTTCAATTGTTTACTGAATCTTCAATGCAGGGTAAACTCTTATTTCCTAGCTTGAGAAAAAATGTGATGTTCCTCCATGATTCTCTTGTGTGGACTAAGGGAGGACATTCTAGAAAGGAAGATCTGCAACAATTTTTGCTAAGGAGGGTAGAAGTTGTAATGTACACTGAACTGTTCATGTAGTTCTAAAGCAACCCTACCACAAGCAGTAATAATTTGAAACAAGACACTGGGTGCAAACTATACAAATGTAAATCCAAGTATAGGCCCAGCAGCATCCAGCTAAAGGCCCAGCATATAACATATGCATATAACACAGCATATGCATATAACACACATTTGTTTGTTTTGTTTATTGTGTGCCTTCAAGTTGTTTCCAAATTATGGCAACCCTAATGCAAACCTATGGACCTTATCACACGGGGCCCAAACCAGACAGAATCCAAACGAAATCCTGACCTAATATGTATTATTTTTCCATGTTTCCACACGACGTCGCATAGAATCCCGACAGAACCCCAACAGAAAGTGGAAAGAATCGAGATCTTTTGAATTTTGGTTTCTTCAGGAATTGCAATTGCGCGACGGGAATCATTTCGCATTTACCGTAGGTCTGATAACCAAATACGTATTGTGGCACATTTCCCCGCTGTTGCCATGGTTCCAGCGAGCATTCCTCTCTCTGCGCATGTGCAGGAGGCTCATTTCGGCTACATTTACAGGTTTTTTTCTCTTGTGTGTGGACACTTGATACACTTACTGTAAAAGTGCAATGAAGGTAATGACGTTTGCGGAAACAAGGGTTATTTCCCGTTTATTTTCGGGATGCCTCGTTTCCACTTTATTTTCAGTTTTCTGGGCCACATGTGATAAGGTCTTATCATGGGGCTTCCTTAGCAATATTTGTTCAGAGGAGGCTTGGCATTGCCTGAGAGCATGTGTTCTCAGGTCACCCAAGGTCACCCAATGGGTTTTAACAGTCAAGCCAGGATTCCAGCTCTGCTCCACAAAATCATAGTCCAACATTCAAACCACTACACCACGCTGGCTTACATAACACACATAAATCTTTCAAGTTTCCTTGCCTTTCCCTCTCTATTTGTCCATCAGTCCCATGTTGCATCTACCTACCCATCCATCCATCCATCCATCCACCCACCCATCCCCCTTAGCTCAACATGTAATATATGTTTTCCTTTTAAGTCAAAGTGGTGAAATTATAGCTCTCCAGAGGTTTGTTGGTGGACTCAAGTTCCTATCACTTCCAGCTGGTATGGGCAGTGATCTGTGAAGATGTAAGCTTTGGTCCAGTTGTATTTGGTGGGTCAAAAGTTCTCCACTCCTACTGATACTATATTCCATTTGGCCTGCAAATATTTTAGCTCAGGTATTTAGATTCCATACCCTGTCATGTCAACACATTTTAGTACTGTAAGATGATGTTCCTACATCTCTTCTTCCTATTCCAGATAAAGTGACATTTTAAACCAGTGTAACTTCATTGCAGTTTTGAAAATAAATGCATTTGAATTGAATGTCTGGATTCAATGGTTTGCTCACTACTGAAACAGGAGAAACAGAGTGTATCCCTGCTGGTATCTACCTTTCTTTGTTCCCCACCATATGCAGAAACAGTGACAACTGGTATATGTAACTCTGTGATAAGTATGGAGATTTGGGTGAACTCATTCTGTGGTCTTTAGCAAAACAGACCTCTCAGTTCCACACCTGTAAAATGGAATTCGCAAGGCTTTTCTGAAGGTTGACACTAGAACTCTTCCAACTGTTTTTATTACTGGAGTAACCGCCCCCCTCAAAAAAACCTTTATCTTCTGCCAGAGAAAATGATAAAGAAACAGCTAAATATAACACAAAGAAATGCAGTAGTGGAGTAACCGCTTTTGAAATCTAAGGGAGTTCTGCCTTGGACTTTGATCAGTTATCAACTGTCAAAACTGAAGCACAGATGCAAAATAAAACAAGAGTCCTTTTGATGTGAGGAGCCTAAAATTGATTAGTCTGGTATATTTTTCTGGAACTTACTTGCATTAGAGGGTCTTCTTGTGTTTTTAAAATCTCATAAATCAAGGCAACTGTTTGGCTATGTTTTATTGGATAATCCACATTTCTCCCCATATTAGAACTCAACATGTTTGGGGGGGAGAAAGAGATACAATTCCTAAATTATGATGCAAAAACACATTGCACAATGTATTGCGTTGCAACAAGTTAGATCTATTTGTAAACCATTTTTAAAAAATGGGAGTGGGGAAGGAAAAATCTGCAGCTCTCTCTCACCCCATAGAAGCCCCTTCCTCAGCAGTCAGTCAATGGCCCTACAGCCTGCCTTCAATAAAAAAGGATCCCTGCTGTAAATAAGGTCTCCTGTGCTTCATCAGTGAGCTCCTTCCTTTCCTTATTAATTAGGAAGAGACCTCACAGAGAGAGAGACCCTGGTTGGAATCATTATCTCAAGAGCTGCTCTGTTCACATAAGCGCAAACTTGCCTTTTCACTTCAGTGGGATGTGGATTGCATTGTTAACCCCACTGAAAGTCACCTTATTCCACTCATGACATGTTATTTGGAGGGTGGGGGATATGCACTGGTGCAACCTGTGAAGATATGGGTAAAGGTAAAAGGTACGATTGACAACCAATTCTCTCTGAATTCCAGAGGACTGTGCAGCATCGCATACCTCTTGGGAATCCTTTGGTTTTCCTTTTTTGTAGTAGGAATGGTTTATGTTAAACAACATCAACCCTATTACTGGAGTACATAGTTCAAATAAGTAATTCCTGTGTTACAGAGCAATTGCCCATTTGAGGAGATAGAAGCCATGTGATGTGCTATTTTTGGGATTATTTTATTAGCCTTCTGCTTCCCTTTTTAAATAAAAAGCCAAGAAAGTAACTTAGAAAAAAGTACACTAGTATTTGGGTCCATGAATTGTCTTTTTGACTTCTCCTAATATTGGATTAGTTGAGCTGGCTTTTTAAAAATGTCTATCCTGACCAAACCACAAACATCTTAATGTATTTCCTTATGTCCTTCCCAGAGCTAAACGCAAATAAATGCCCTGTTTGAAATCCTTATTGGTGTATAAGAGGGTACCTATTTGTAGCTGGGTGCCTTCAAATCACTTCTGTCTTGTAGCAACCTTAGGTGAACCTATCAAAAGGCTTTCTTGACAAGATTTGTTCAGAGGGGATTTGCCTTTGTCTTCCTCTGAGACTGAGAGAGTGTGACTTTCCCAAGGTCACCCAGTGGGTTTCCATGACTCACTGAGATTAGAATTCTGGTATCCAGAGTGGTAGGGTACCTATAGATATTATTATTATTATTATTATTATTATTATTATTATTATTATTATTATTATTAGGCAGTGCTGGATTTCATATAGGAACCTAAGGAATAGTGTACATATAGAAAGACATGCACATTATATATGGGTATCTATAGCCTACACATCCAGAGGTACCAGATACTGCCTGATCTTGGAAGCTAAGCAGGGTCAACCTTGGTTAGTAAACCTTTAACAAATGCCAGGTGCTGTAGGCTATATTTCAGAGGAATATTTCAAAGAAATGAACTGGGGGGAAAAAAACTACCTCTGAGTAATCATTGCCTAAGAAAACATTCATGGGATGGCCATAAGTACACAGGTGAATTGAAGGCAGACACACACACATAGCTATGGGCCTTTGCAGACTGCTAGAAATAGTGCAAATTGAGTCCACTTTAACTGCCCTGGCTCAGTGCTAGGGAATCATGGGAATTGTATTTTTTTTCTGAGACATTGAGCCTTCTCTATCAGAGAGCTCTGGTGCCACAATAAACTACAGTTCCCATGATTCCCTAGCAGTGAGTCGGGGCAGTTAAAGTGGACTCAGTTTGCACTATTTCTGGAAGTCCAATACCTAATTTATGTTTTTCCATATCTGTATTCCCTAGGTCCCTACATTAAATCCACCACTGCCTAACAACCTCTTTGTAAATTTTGCACCGCCCTATAATAAGCTAGTTGTATGTTGGGGGGGGGGTGGGGGTGGGCTGAGGGAGAAGATTGAAATATTTCTATGCCTTGCAGGATTCATACTGAAGTAAGTCCTATGCAAATCATGTCTGCAGTTGGAATCATTTAGGTGAAGGGGAGGTTACAAGACTCCTGAAAGAAGATCCCTATATTCCTGCACTGCTGTGTGTTTCATCTTTTCCCTCAAAGAAGTCTTCTGAAGAAACTCTACCTGTCTCTTTCAAAAACCCTTCCAGCGGAGGGCTCTAGAAAACTGCTCAACCAAACGTCCAGGCCGAAGGAATGGAGCAGAAACTTAGCAGAAGCCTCTCAACCCTCAGAGTGTTTTGGGGCCCACTTTCTGGCAGATCCTAACTAAAGGCCTTTGCAGACTGCCAGAAATAGTGCACATTAAACTGAGGCATTGCCCTGGCTCAGTGCTCAGAATCATGGGAACTGTAATGTATTGTGGCACCAGAGCTCTCTGACAGAGAAGGCTCAATGCCTCAGAAAAAAATACAATTCCCATGACTCCCTAGCACTGAGCCAGGGCAGTGCCTCAATTTAATGTGCACTATTTCTGGCAGTCTGCAAAGGCCCTAAATCTGCCTGCTTTGACTCTTCTGTGTCCTTCCAATGCTCTTCCGTGTCTAGTAGAGTGAACTGAATCCCAAGGACAAGCCCCTACTGGGGAGATGCTGCCATTTCAAAGGATTTCGTTCTGTTCCGTTCAGGGCAGCGAAGTCACGGGGGGGGGGTCTGTACATTGTGGGTCGGATTGTACCTCTACCGAAAGTCCCACAAGCAAAACATCCCAAGGGATATCGGTCCTCTTCCTCCCTGTTTAATTTTCAAACAGGCAAGAATTGCTCACATTCTCTCTCTCTCTCTCTCTCTCTCTCTCTCTCTCTCTCTTGTCATTCTGGGTTGTCATTCTGTCGATTTCCTCTCTTGTTCCAGATGTTCTCCAGACCTGGATTCATGATGGGATCTGTTTCAGCTGCGTTGCCCCTGCCTTTAAGAGCTTTCTAAGCTCCCCCTAAGGATTCCCAAATTGATTCCGAGTTCTCATTCACTCGCTCCTTGGGAGTAATTAAAATATATAGCTGTGCTGGTCTGCAGAATCAGTATGTAGAGAGATCTTGTAGCACCTTTGAGACTAACTGAAAGAAAGAAGTTGGCAGCATGAGAAAGAAGTTGGCAGCATTTCCTCAGATGCAGTTGCACCAAGATCTCATACATACTCCTTGGGAGCAAGTTGCCTTGGATTCAAAGCTCTGGAGGCCACCCAAAATAATGGCATCCAGGCATGCCTTGCTCCAGGAGACCATCGAAGGTGAAAGAGACTGGTAACATTTATTACATTTATAGGACACCTTTCCTCCTCTAAGAACACCCCAGCCTTCCCTAAGCATCAGGATAAGAGCAGAGACCCTATTAGAGAGCCCAGTTTGCCTTGCACCCCCCAACCCTTTTTCTCAATCGCAAAGGTAAACTGGGCAAATCCAACGGAGCTGAGCATCAGTCTTTAACGGAAATGTGTTTTTCCCCCAATTGACAGACATCCTTGCTCCCTCCCTTCGGTCTGAAATATGGAGCACGGAATTCCTGAGCTGGTAACAAGGGGAAAGAGGACTTGGGAAAGTTTATGATACACAAGCCGTTAAAAAGAAGGGGGGAATGGGGGAAAAGAGAAACTTCAAAGGTGAAAGACAGACGAGGGAAGAGACCACAGGAATGCCGGGAATGAGTGCAGGGCAGAAAGAGAAGAAGGTTGTGAAGAGCAAGCCTTGGTTTAATAGAACCATATGTCAAAGAATAGCATCTTCTTCTGCCACGTGTGCTATGTATATATCTTATGCATTGTCATATCTCCCTCCTGCTTTTAAGACGCTTTCATGATTTTATAGGTAGTGGTGTTAACCACCTTCGAGCCGAGCTCAATTCATAGCTGTCCTGTGGATGAGACATTTCCAAGACTCCCTTATCTTCTACTACTTTCCTTAGTTCTTGCAGATTCCATCCATCTAGTTTGTAGTCTGGGGGGGGGGTTGCAGACTGCCAGAAATAGTGCAAATTGAGTCCACTTTTAGGGTTAGGGTTAGTGCTAGGGAATCATGGGAATTGTTAGAAATTGAAATTGAAATTCAATTTATTCGGTCTTTGACCAGTATATGGGAATTGTTTTTTTGTTTTGTTTTTTTCCTGAGACATTGAGCCTTCTCTGGCAGAGAGCTCTGGTGCCACAATGAAATACAGTTCCCATGATTCCCTAACCCTAACCTTTAAAGTGGACTCAATTTGCACTATTTCTGGCAGTCTGCAACCCCTCCTTCCTCACTTTCTCCTTCCCTCCATCTTTGCTAGCATTGTTGTCTTTTCTAATGAGTCGTGTCTTCCCATGAAGTGTCCAAAGCATGGCAGCCTCACTTTAATCATCTTGGCTTCCAGGGAACTCTCAGGCCTGATCTGTTCTAGGACCCATTTATGTGGGTTTTTGGCTATCCACGGTTTCCTCACTCAGCCCTCTTCTCCAGCACCGCATCTGGAATGAATTTATTTTTTTTTAATCCGTTTTCTTAATTAACCTATTTTATAGGTGACCGTGGTATAAATGCAGAAACACAGACACCCACCTAAAATAACATGCCGTCCCTAGAAGAAATTCTGCCCCTAATCCTGGGATATCGGTATTTAGTTTTCATTGGCCTACAATTTCTTTCTAAGAATCCTCAGCGCAACACTGAATTGTTTTAATTCTGTTTTATGGGGGGGG
>CM034710.1:85895432-85908975 GCA_020142125.1 Phrynosoma platyrhinos | reverse complement strand
GAGTCCTTCACAAAAGTCATCCATTCCGCTCCGCAAAAAGTTTTGACACTGCGTCTCACCCACCTCAAGAAGTTTTTCCCCCCTGGCTGGGAAATAGATGCCCAACAGAGAGAGAGAGAGAGACTGAGAGAAAGAGAGAGATGCCCCACTGGGGGGGGGGGGGGGGGGGTTGCAGACTGCCAGAAATAGTGCACATTGAGTCCACTTTTAGGGTTAGGGAATCATGGGAACTGTATTTTATTGTGGCACCAGAGCTCTCTGACAGAGAAGGCTCAATGTCTCAGGGAAAAAAAAAATACAATTCCCATGATTCCCTAGCACTAACCCTAACCCTAAAAGTGGACTCAATTTGCACTATTTCTGGCAGTCTGCAACCCCCCCCTCCGTTACTTAAAATCATGCGATTGTATTAAATAATAATAATAATAATTTAATTTTTAAAAAATTAAAAATGTTTCTTTCCCCACCCCACTTCCCAATTCCCATCCTGTGAAGGGATATATTTTTTTTAAAAAAATGAAAACCATCCCAGCACAGTAGGGCGCCTTTTCCCACTCCCCTTGGCACCCTCCCGCATCTCTTTCCAAGAGGGCCCCCTCCTTCCTTCCGATGCCCGTCTTGCGGCGGAGGGTACAGTAGGGCCGAACAATTGGCCCTCCTCGGCCCTGGAGTCCGGCCATTGTGTCGAAGGAAGAAGGAATTCCTCCAGCCGCTTCGCTCCAAGGCGAAGAGGAAGAGCCGGCGGGAGGATTGCCTGGACAGAAGTGGACCCTCCAAACAGGAATACACACACACACACACACACACACACACATATATATATATATATATATATTCCCTCATAGACGCTGGGAATCTAAACATAGGCTCGTTAAAAAGAGGGAGGGAAGAAGAGCGGAGAATCACAAAGCAAAATTCAGAGCATTCACATAACAACGACCCTGGAATCTGCTGACATATTTGGTTTCCTGACTCCATCCCCTCGTTTAAAGAAAAAAAGAGGTTTTCCCCCCCTCCTCCCCCCATCCCAGTAAAATATGTCAAAAATCCATTTCAGTGTTCACCTGAACAACACACATCAATGTAAGCAAAAAGCCACCAGCGGTACTGTTTGAAGTATATCATTTTCTCTTTGTTGTTGTTGTTGTTGTGCCTTCAAGTCATTTTTTGATTTATGGAGACCCTAAGGCAAACCTATCGCAGGGTTTTCTTGGCAGGATTAGTTCAAAGGAGGTTTTCCATTGCCTTCCTCTGACGCTGAGAGAGTGTGACTTGCCCAAGGTCACCCAGCAACATTTTATTATATTACAACATTAATACCCATCCCTTTCCCAGTTCAATAATGCCCGTGGTTTTGGGCCAACCAGGTCTTCAGCTGTCTCAAATATAAAGGTAAAATGGGGGGGGGGGGTAGAGATGGAGGAGGAGAAATGAAGGCTTTAGTGAAACAAGACAAAGATTTTTTTTTCCTCCAAAGGACAGGACAGAAGAGCTACTCTTTCCAAAAGGACCAGGGGAGGAGCAGAAAATGGGGGGAATGGTTCGGCTCTATTTTTATATTTATCTATTCTAGTGATTTCCCAGTGTGTGCATCCGCTACCTTCAGCCTTTGAAAGATCTCAGAGGCTGAGTCATGAGAAAGGCTGGTTAGTTACAATAATAAACTGGCCATTACATCTTCAGATCGAGCGCATCTGACCACACACAAAAAAAGCAAACCCCACTCCCCTTTTTAAAAATCTGAAGTACACGGATCCTCCACAATACGAATTAAGAACTAGAGGAGGGTGGTGGCAGAGTAAGATAAAAATGCGGATCGGGGATAGTTATTTAATGCAACTCTGAGAGGAAAGGAATAGAGTAAGGAGGGGGGGAGAGAAGAAGAAGGGAAAGGATGTTTTACAAATATACATGCTGTTGGAGATGGAGGGGTTTTTTTTTCTTCCCCTTTTAATTTTCTTGCTTTTACTTCAAACAAAGCTCGGCCGCAGCCTGCGCGCGATCAATCTTCCCAGCCAAACGCTTTGACAGCTTCTGGCCCTTAAGAACACATTTAAAGCTTCTTCCTCTTCCCAGTATCAAATGTGGCGGAGAAAAGAAGGGGGGCTAAGAAAGAAAAAGAGAGAGCAAGAAATGCAAGTAAACAAGGAAAGAGGATGGGAATGCCATTTCTTTTCCCAAATGGATTAGATTTTTTTTTAAAAAATATTTTATTTTATTTTAAAATGCACTCACAGTGGGCATTTTTTGGGAATCCTGAGGTTGAAGCTCCTGGAGTCCCTCCCCATGCCCGTTTTTCTCTAAAATATTGGGGGTGATAAGACTAAAAGGCATCTGGGGAGGGGAACCCATGAGGAAGAAGGGGCAGCGAAGGTGGAGGCAGAGGCGTTGGCTTGAGGGAGGCTTTGTGAGTCAAATCGGTGTGGGAGGGTTATTGAGAACCCTTTTTTTGGTAGACAAGCTAATGGAAAACCCACCTGGAACAAAGAAGGCCTCCCCACTACCACCCTTGGGCTGCTGGAGAAAAATGCATGCCTTTCCACCTACCCACTCACCCCACTTCTGCCCTTTTCTAAATAAGATCTAAACACCATACCACCATTTTCCTAGGGAAAAATAAATAAATACATACGGATGCATATATCGGGCATATGGAGGAAATAAATAAATGGATGCCCTTGAAATCAAATGAAAATGGGAACGCCACTTTCTTTTCCTTGAGAATTAAAGTCGGCTATTTATATCCAAACCAGACTGTTATCCATCCTGTATGCCACAGACTGGTTTGAGGCATCCTTCTTTAAATTAATTTTCCATTGGAAAATATCATCATTTTCAATTCTTGCTTCATCTTTACCTTCGAAGCTCCAGACTGTAATGTAGTTTTAAAAAATAATAATAATCCTCACACCAAAAGCGTCTTTTTCAATATGGTGAAGTTTCCAAAAGCTCCGGTCAGTTCATCTTCAAGCTGGAGCCCGCAGCTGTAAGTATAAATGCAACTGCTTAAAGCTAAGCTGTAATAAGGTATGTATAGAAAGAAAAAATTATAATGCGAAATAATGTATATTTACTCAGTCATTGGTTACAGGAAGTTGGTCAAACTCTTTGGGGAGGGAGCCAAGAAGGATTATTGGGATATAAAATAGGAAAGATTCTTAGAAGGAGGGTGCAAAGAGTGATAATATTTCTAATAGAGAAACCAATACGGGCAAAACAAAAAAATCTTATGCACTAAAATAATGTCAAATAGTCTGATTCTTGGACATAGCAAGACAGAATTGTGTACAATCATAAGGCTTAGAATTCCAAAACCAATAAAGAGAAACTCTACAGGGTTCCTATTTAAATTATAAGCGATTTCTTTGAAGATGAAGTTTCTTTTTTCCCTCCTTAAAAAAAAATCCAGATAGAAGAATTCTGTTTGTGTGGTTCCTCTAAGATCCACACTTGGGGTTGGAATGTGAGAATATATGTGTGTGTGTGTGTGTGTGTGTATTCACCCTAGGGATAGAGCAGAAGCTAATTGGAAATAAGCTATTTTGTTTCTAAAAAGAAATCTCTCTAGAGCCGAAAACCTCCTCTTTTCTTCCCTCCCCCACCAACCTCTAGAAAGAAGGGAATGAGATGGGAAAGGAAGTCAGCTCAATAAAGGCAGGCAAAAATCATAATCAAAGGCATCTCCGTTTTTGAAGCTGGGGATGGGAGGTAGAAGAAGAAGAAGAAGGAACCTCACTTGGTGGAGAAGAACCAGTAGCAGCAAACACACTGACTCTCTCTCTTTCTCTCTCTCTCTTTCTTTCAGCTCCTCCATCGTTTGGCAAAGGGGCCTGATTTATTATTGCTGCCTCTGGTTCTTTCATTATTGGGATGATGAACTGTATTTTGCCTGTAAACAAATGTGTTTTGAATTCGTGCCATATCAAATAAGGAATCCACAAGCGCTCCTCCTCATTTTTGCTCTACTTCGGTTGGCTTTTATTGCCATTTGCCTCGTGGGTTCTCCTTCTTCTTCTTCCTCCTCCTCCTCTTCTCTCTCTCTCTCTCTCTCTCTTTTTAATTCTTTTTCCTTCCCTTTTTCTTCGCCCTGCTTCAATCCTTTCCCATCAATCAGCAGAAACAGGGACTGAATTGTCCATTTTGTTCCCGAGAGGAAAACTGGGGGAGTCAAGCAGCCCCCGGTCTTTTCAAAGGTTCCCCCCACAGCAGCAGAGCCTTCGCCATAGGAACGGCTGGCCTCTTCCAGGGGGGAGAAAGAAGGCAACATGGCGAAAAAAAGGGGGAGAGAACAGCCTGCAAACGAGAGCCCGGCTAAGCTTGAGGCCTCCGGAGGAAAGCAACGACAGCACCTGAGCTTCGGGACAGAAGGGAGCTTCAGCCTTTACAAAACACCATTTCATCCCTGCCCTGCTTCCAGCCTCAGAGAAGAAGAAAGGCAGCTCCAGTGGAGACAAAACCTTTGCAGATCTGGACTCCTCAGCTACGATTCTAAAAAGAGGATCTTTTGCAGCGTGGATATATTTCCCAGCCTCCTATTATTTGGGATGGAGGCTGCTAAAGCCTTATCGGCTATGAGATCCCAGTAGAGAGGAAGAGAAAGAACCTAAAAGGTTGGA
Organism: Phrynosoma platyrhinos; assembly: GCA_020142125.1. Lineage (NCBI taxonomy): Eukaryota > Metazoa > Chordata > Lepidosauria > Squamata > Phrynosomatidae > Phrynosoma > Phrynosoma platyrhinos. Next base: position 85,904,359 of record CM034710.1, on the reverse strand, counting down.
TACTGGGGATTTATTGCATTTAAACCTCAAGGGTCATGATGGTCAGGCGCGGTTCTCTTTCTCCTCCCTTCTTCCCCCCCCCCCCACCTAAAATGACTATGTCTTAAGTCTCTATTATTCAGAATAAAAACTTTATTTGTAACGTTTTTTCAGAATGTGAGCAGCAAGGAATGTATAACTTCCAAAACATGTCTAGTCTCTTTGTCTTGTTCTTATGAAGGTTTACAACCACCACCCCTCCCCTTTAGTTAGATGTTACAAGACATCAGTTTCTAGACCGGCCTATTTGTTTGTTTTCCAGATTTTATTGCATTTTTTCTTTTTTAAATAAAAGAATTCTAGCTCCCTTTTCAAAGGATATTCCCTTCGTATGCCATTTAACATACAGTCAGGCAAATATCTCCTGAATTTTCAGGGTACAGAATATTTTTTAATATCTTTATATATATATATATATATATAAATATGAACAGATGGGGATAAATAAAAAAATTAAACACTTAGATTATTCAAAGTTTGCAAAAAATATAAATAAATCTGAAAGGTCATCAGCATACACACATTGAGAGACGTACACATATTCATAATTTTGCTCAGGAAAGCCCTGGGCAAGCGCCTTTTTGATTTCTTTCTCACTATTTAAAAGAAGTGCAATTAAAATTAAAAAAAAAATTATTCCCTGGTTGGGATCAATTCTGTACGAACAAATTCACATTTAAGAATTGCCTGTATAGAAAATTTGTTCATAATACCCTGTTTTGATAAAAGAGTCGAAGTTAAAGAGTATAGAAAGCCTCTGCATTACTCTCAAAGCGAGAACACAAGGCAAGAGTTCCAGAAGATAAATATCCACTATGGAAACTAGAGGGCAATTCAAGCAACAAATATTGCTACGGTCACATAAACTAGAAAATGCTCTTTCTTAAAACCAAAAGAAAACAAAACAAAAGTAGAACAGAAGGGCAGGGAGATGGGACTTAAAAGGAGTATTTTTTTAAAAAAAAATCCTTTTCCTTCCTTCCTTTTCTTTTCTTAAAAAAAAATTAAGGAATTTTTTTTTTTTACGATTCACTAAGCAACTGATGATATAATTACAGATGGGTCAATTTGGGGGCTTCCTGAATTCTTCCCTGAGAAGTATGGTGAGAAGTAAGGTCTGTGTAGGTTGGGTGCGGATCACAAGGTCCATGGTGGTGATTGTTGCCCATTGGCCCACTGTAGTCCATGTTGGCCGAGGAAGGATGAGGGAGGTGAGTCAGACCAAAGATGGAGGGGCCAGAACTTGCCATGGTATCCACATAATTGCCCCCAACGTAGACGGGACTTCCCTGTATATGTGGATTGCCATAACCATTGCCTTGAAGAGAATGAGGGTCATATTCTGGAGTCACTGCTGCAGTTCCGGTGTATCTCTTTTGAGGAGGTGGGCAGTTATTGAGAGGAGCCGGATATGACGTGGGGATGCCATAGGCATTCTGATGAGGCTTGCTGAAGGATGGAGGTGACTGGGGCTCGTAGGGAACACTGTTGACTAGGGAGTGCATAGAGTTCAGGTAGCCTCCAGGAGCTGGGGCCACAGGACTTCTGCTGGGGGACTGTCCCCCTGAAGAGGTCATCATGCCTTTCCCCTTCTGATCCTTTTTGTATTTCATCCTCCGGTTTTGAAACCATATTTTGATCTGTCTTTCTGTGAGATTGAGCAAGTTAGCCATCTCTACCCTTCTTGGCCTGCAAAGGTATCTATTGAAGTGAAACTCCTTTTCCAGTTCTACCAGCTGGGCACTTGTGTAAGCTGTGCGGGCTCTTTTAGAGGAAGTCTGCCCAGGGGGGCTTTTATCACCAGCACAACTCTCACCTAGGCAAAGCATACAAAAAAAAATAATAATAATACAAAACACCAGTGAACATGACACCTTCTGAATGCACAGTTACCAGAAACAGACAAATAGGTAAACACTGTTCTAAGATTGTCTTCTCCAAGCTAGTGATCCCCAAACATTTTGTACTCCAGTTTCCATCAACCCCAGCCATTATGAGAAGTGGTCAAGGATGATGGGAGTTTCATTCCCAGACATCTGGAGATCACCAGATTGGGAGGGGATCCACAATTATACAGTAAGTCTCCATGACTAAATTGGCTCCTCTAAGCATCATGTTGTCTACTGTGATCATAGTTCACTCAAGTGATTGCAATTCATTCAACAAATACATGTAAATTGAAGTTATCTCTGTAGGACCAGAAGTGCAATCTTTGAAAATCACTTGAAATGCAGCTGACCAAAAAATAATTTTAAAAAAGCCACTTAAGACAAGGAAGATAAATACCATGGTAGATGAAGGCAGAGGTACAGAAGTGAATGGAAGTTGCACATTGTCAGCCCCCAAACTGCCAACTCAAAGTTGCTTGTTAGTTGAATTGGATTACTACCAAGTAATGGAAAGAAAGTCCAATCAAAGCTGTGGGCTCAATGCTGCTTCATATGAATCTTAAGGGTAAAGAAAACTTTATTCTTTTAGAACAAACCGCAAAAGTCTCATTATCTTTGATGGGGCTAGCAGAACTGACATTCAAAGTAGCCCCAAGGACTTCAAAATATATCTTTCATTCAGTACAATTATATAGGTATGCATGTCAATACAATAAAAATCAGAACACAACAGCCAACATCATACACTCTTCCTCCACTTCCTTCCCCAAATAGATACCATCTTGGTTGCCAACTCTTCAAACTGGTGAAGAATTATTTGGCTTAAAGCCAATCTGAGAGCATGGACGATGGAAAGTCAACAGGGACACAGGGCCAACTCTCTTCTTGCATAAGACAAAGTTACCTGTCTCAGGTGGTGTTTTGGGGTACAAATGGTGAGTTATTCCATTTATTATAATCTTCCACCACCATGTGGGCTCAGATAATTACAAAATATTACTTGGACTTTTTGGTACAGTCCATAGGCTTTAGACATTGCATTAGACACACCAAAGTCAAAGACCCTGATTTTATTTGTAAATTCTTTTGAGATCTATGAATTTGCTTCCAGGTTTCTCAAGCTATGCACTCAAGTTCTGTTTAGTTCTATGGGGCTTAGTTTCCAACCAGACAGTACTTACATACTAACTAAGCAGATTTACTAGTATGTTAAGTCCCATTACACAAAGAAGGATTTCCTTACAAGTAGACATTTTTCTGATTAGGCTGCAACCTTATTACTTTGAACCAATTTATGGATCAGAGTCAGTGTTCTAACTTATATAATATACACATAAATAAACATGCAGGCTGAAGTCATTAGTTCCAACTGGAATAGATCCATTGAAAGTCCCAATAGGAACTTATGTAAATGTCGACTTGCCAAGTTCTCATTGATTCAGTGGGTCTACTCTAGTTGGCAATAACAATTGGATGCAGGCCACAGTTTTAGGTGTCTGTGTCTCTGTGTGTAATAAAACCTGTCAGTGTTGGTTTCCCACTGCAACAGTATTACAAAATGCATTGAAGAAAACATTTGCAAAATTTTAGAATCCATTTTTTCAGCACAAGATAAATTGAAGAAGCAAGTGGTACATAAAACGCCAAATGCCTGGGGAGACTGAAGCTAATACTTTTCTCATCGATTTGGATTTACTTATGTAATAGCACTGTTGATAAACACTATAATCCACCCATAATGTATTTATAGACCTGCCTGCACAGTGCTAAAAGAAACCTAAGCTTTGTTTACCATACCACTCTTGTAAGGCTGCCAGTCCTGTGCACTAAAATCAAAAGAGGTTATGAATATCAAACAAAGCATTGATCCTGACTGCAGGTAATGATGAGCTATTTTATTCTCATTACTCTTTGGGCAGGAATAGGTCACTGTCTTACGACTGGAATAGCACCATGCCAAAAGTGGTGTGGCGGGGAGAGTGTGTGGAGGGAACTGAGCACAAGTGTGGCCACAGGTTGAAGCCAAGGCCTGGAGACCTTTGTACTGTATCTGGACCTGGTTGAACAGCAGTGTGAAGGCATGGGGGAGGGTATGGATTGTCTATGGTATGTCCAATATGACTGGAGCAGGCATCTCTGAGTCTGCAAAGGAAGAGTTTGGAAGCTGAGCAACTTCACATTCTTCTATAGGAGCTTAACAGAGGTCACATAAAATAAACAGGGATTTCTCTCATCACTGCACTCCATGGAGGAGGGTGTGTGTGAGAGAGAGGGAGATGGAGAAGGAGAGGGAGGGAAGGAGAGAATACCATAAGCTAGGGATCTCTTGAGTTCAGTTTTGAAGTGAAATAGATGGGCGAAAGGTTCCCCCCTCTTTCTCCTGACCACAGCTCAAGGTAACCTAGGAGCCAAGGATGCCAAGACCTTCCCACTGACCAAGGTGGTTTGCACTGTGCTGTCCACCTAAGTCTGCCTCATAAAAACTCATCATTGACCTGAATGACCATACCTGAACTGGACCCGCTGTTTTTCTGCTTGGTGTTTTGCCGAGACTCCTTCATCCAGGGGAATATCTGTTTGGACATGGTGGGAGAGTTCAAGATGGAGGTCTTGGTGGCGTTGGCTGGGGCAGAAGTGGTGGTGATGGTGGTGGCATTCGGAGTTGGTGGTGAAACCGAGGGGGCCGGAGGGGGCGGCTGATGCTGCTGGGGGACCTGTTGGCTTGGAGGAGGGAGCTGCTGTGGTTGCTCTGGAAGGACTGGGGCCTGTAGGCTTTGGCTGGTGAGGGTCCTCATACAACTCTCGTTGATGTCACTGGCCTTGTGGTGGGGCAGAGAGCCTGCTCCAGCTCCTCCAGTTCCTCCACCACTGCCAGGGGACTGTAAAGAGCAGGCCGGTCGATGGTACTCCGTTTCCACCAGCGAGGAAGAAGGAGGCAGGGGAGGATATTGCTGCTGACTAGCATTGTAAGCGAAACCATTTGTTCCTTGGTAGGGATAGCCGCCATAGATCGCAGAACTGTCGTAATAGGTCGCTTTTTGCATTTCTGTTGTTTCCCAATATTTATTTCACAAACTGACAGGGTCTTGACACCCTTAAAGAATAACATTGGCACCCCTCTGTCACGTGACGTTCCTCCTCCAATGGCCCCTCCTGGTAGACCTATGGTGTAAGGAAAGCACGAGAGAGGGAAGAAATAGTACAAATCCATCTTACTTTCAATAGCTAAGTGACATGAAAGCCATAACAGAAAAAGTGGTCAGCAATATTTAGCAGCATGACTTGGCCTGGAGGCGAAGAGAATTTCGACTGGGGAGTAAGGAGGGAATCTGTCGGGACTTACTGGCAGCCAGAACCATGTAAATTTCTGCTCCAGGAGAATGTGGGTTTCTAGGATTTAGCAGAAATTGCGGGGAGAGGGGGGGACTATTTCACAGTTTCTCACAAAAGAGACCTCTGTAGGATACTTACTGGAGGGCCTGGAGATAAGAGCAGCCAAGCAAAACTCGTATATCTGCCAGGATTATTTTCTACCCAGCCCCCCCCCCCCAAGTCTGGAAGGAAGTAGTTGACATTTCCTCTTGCACTTTAGAATAATCATTTTTATTCCCTTAATTTAAATAAATAAATAAATAAATAAAGCCATCTTACCAAAGCTTAAATTTAAAATGTTGAATACTTCTGCTTTTCAAGACATTCTATAAATACAAATACCTCTGTGATATTTACAAAGAAGGGCTACTCAACCTTTCTTTACAATGCAAGGGATCTGAACTCATGAAAAGTTTGCGAAATGTAACAGGGAATGGCCCTCCTATGATGAAACGGGGCAATGACTGGGGAAAGCCTTATCTTTTGCTGTTTTATAGCCTGCCAAGTTCCTGTGCATAAATTAGCTTTAACTGCTGTGACATTACACCAAGACACAAATCCTGGTCTCTAGGTTCAAGCAACATCACCATGTAGCCAAACATAACAGTCTGAAGTGATCTGCCGACTAGTCCTTCTTTGAGGAAAGTTTCTTTTCCACCCTCAGACGGATCCCTGACTGTCATCTGTGGGAAATCTTAATAACTAATCCGTAGTGTATCAAATGTGGATGGGTCTTTAAGAGACTACTTTTCCAAGATCTCCTCTCCCCACCCCTCCCCCGCTCTGCCTCCTGCTTCATGTAATATACCCAAATTCTACCTGTTCAAACATGATGGATTGGGGGAAAGATACACACACCAGGAACCTCAAGGAAAAAAAAAATCAGCGTTCATCTCCATGACCACGGCTTGAACTTTCCTACCAACTTAAGGATAATAGGTTCTGTCTTTGAAACTGCTATGTAATTTGATGTATGGGGGTCATTTGGCTGCAGAGAAGGGAATGGACACACAAAACCACAGAGTGCTCCTGCAACCCAGGCAAATCTTTTCCTGCTCACTCGACAGTGTTTACCTGTCTGATCATAACCAGCTAGAGATGAGGTTTCCATTCACAGCAATCTTATCTGCAATCTAAGAACTTTTTTACAGGCCGGCAGATCCGCCCAAATTAAAACCCATCTCTCCACACCTTCACTTCCATAGCCCTATCTTTCTTAACCAGCATCCTCCTCTCACTCTTCAGGGCCAAAACAGTTCTCTGTCAGTGTTTATTGCTTGAGGGAAAGAAACATTACACAGTATCATAGGCACTCTCAAATTAATTGCATGTGTTTGCATTTCAATTCACATCAGTTTCTTGGAAAACAAGGCGCGTTATAGAGACACATTAATTTAATAACCTGCTTACAGATGGCAGCTGCCTTTTGATTTTTTTAAAAAATGTTTTTACAGTAATCAAGTCTTTGGTAGTTATTATGACAATAGTGGAGTCTGGATTGGAAAAGAAAGGCGACTTAACTTTCTTCGGCTGCAGTTCACCAAGCCTAGTCTCAGTCTGGCTAAGTGGAAGGCGTCTAGATGGAAACCTTACATCAGTTTAAACACAAATGCTTCACTTTTCACTGGATTGTGTCCTTTGCTGTTGCAATCTGCTTCCTGGCCAATCTATCTATATTCCTGACTTCTTGGAGGAGGGAAGGTACGGGATTGTTAAAATTTCTGAAGAACAAAGTAGGACGTATAAAAAGGAAGGGAGGAAGTTTTATAAGAGGAGTTTGGAAAGAATCTAATAACACCTGCGAGTCTAAAATAGTATGCTAAAATTAGCACCGAGCATTTTAGCAGGCCACAATGAATTAATTATTTTCAAGGGTCCTGCTTTAGTCTGCACCATCACCTTTTTCTCTGTTTTCTTCATTTTTGTGACAAAACAGCTATCTCTCCGAAAACTAGGAAGTAGAAATCAGCAACCACAACAATCAACAGTTTCTTTTGGGTCACACACTTTCACACACAAACCCACATATAAACTCCCTGTTATTGTAGAAAAAATATATACTTAGCTTAGAGAAAGGTGAACTAAATGGAGTGGGGGAAGAATAACAAAGAGTGTTAGGTAACACAATTTCCACGCCGAACAACATCAAGGGTAAATCTATTTAGCAACAATAAATTTAAGTATGAAGAACAGTTCCTGTGGAAATCAATGGCAAAACTCTGATGGTACTTTTTTTACGGAATTACAAAACCAAAGGTTAAAATGTTCGCTGCGAAGAACAACTCGCCTATTCGAGACAGGACGACTGATGATCAAGAAGAAAAAAGGAAGTGTTATGGGAACGCAAAATTAGGCCTCAGAACACAGTTGTGCTTATATACCTGAGGCCTGAATGTTGCATTTCATCAGGCTTCTCAGGGATCAGGTTGCAATCCACAAAAGTTCGACCTACAATAAATCTACTCGTTTGAAAGCTTTCACAAGATTCTTCTTTCCCCTCCTCTTCCTTCCTTTCCCTTTTAAACTGAAACTGGCTAATAGGTCCATCCCTTTAAAAACAGCTCCAGCAAACCCATTCCCTCGATAAGAGTGACCTTTCTTGTTTATCATGGGACGGGTGGCTGTCTGTTTTGTAACCCTCCGACTTCAGCCCCTGTGAATGCCCAAATCAGTCCCCACTGAGTGCAATGCAATTTACTCTTTAGGAAGGGGATACAAAGACTGCACCCTCCCAGCACAATCCTATATCTACTGGATTGGGAAATAAGCCATATTACTTGGGGTGGGACTTACTTGGAGGGAAACAGGCGCGGGGGGGGGGGGAGACACACACTTTAGCCTGAGATCAGGATGTCTCTGCTAAGAAAGACAAATGTTCGGGCTTCAAGTAAACTGAGTCCTTTCCTTCCTGTAGAACTTTCCTAAGTCCTGAGAAGTCAGGAAAAAGCTTCCGTGGGAAGTTTGCCTTGGCCACCTAAGGCTCCCATGTTTTCTGCCACCACAAAATAAACAAAAATCCTCCCTCCCTTCCACTGGCCGACCCATCAGCCTCCAAAGGCAACAAGCTTGGAGGAGAACCGATTTAACCCTGATTGGGCAAACAGGGGGACCAGAAATGAGCCTAAAACGACCCCAAAGCTGAGCATTAGTTTAGGTGGGCCAGGCAATCCCATTCGGGTTGTTTCTTTCTGGCTTGGATTTTGGGGTAACCCCACCTCACCCTTCCCTCGGTCTATCCCCACATTCGGGGGAGGGCTTCCCCCTCCCCAGTGTTGTGCCCCCAAATCCCTCCTGCCACTTCCCAGAAACTTGAGGAGGGGGCGAAGGGCAAGCGGCCCCGATCTCCAAAATGCGCCAGGCTCTCTCTATCCGTCACTGCCTGGAATGGAAGGAAGCTCCGAGCCTTGTGAACTCTTCTTGAACCGAGAGCGAAGTCGCTGGCCATAAATCACCAGGACAGAAACTCCGCCATTCACCACTGATAGCAGCGGATTTCTGGCCTGCTTACCTTAACTTCTGACGACTCTGGCGGAAGCCAGCAGCGATCCTGGTTCGAGGCTCGGCGACAGTCGCTCTCCTCCAGCCCCAGGAGCCAAATTTTGCCCCCCTCCCAAAAAATAAATAAAT
>CM034710.1:85861545-85873303 GCA_020142125.1 Phrynosoma platyrhinos | reverse complement strand
CACACACACACACACACCCCACAAAGCCAACAGCAAAGAGGCAAAAGAAGAGGCAAAGGTTTGGTCAGGTCACTTCATCGTAAGCAAGGAAAAATTCTTTTTAAAAGAGGAGTGGGAGAGACGGGGAGGAATGTAAATGTTATGAAATGCGTCTGCAAAACCGTATTTGTCCTTTGAGTAGAATCAGAAAAGGCCGCAAGAAGAAACTTGGACCCAGTTCCCAAAGAGGCCAAGCCTACACAGTTGACTCTTGGCACAAGGAGAAGGATGCTGTGTGTGTGTCGTGTTGTTTTCTTCATAAGGCTCTGAGTTTTTCGGTTCTATGTTCTGACAACTGGTCTTTAGGAAGACCTGGTTTTCCAGGAATTGAATAAACATCTTTCTAAAGAAGGGAGGGAGGAGGAGAGATTGGAATTAGAGGCTGAGAAAAGAGGACCAGGGCCCCCTTACCTTCCACCAAGTTGCAGGGAGGTTATAATGTGCCAATAGTAGGATCTTGATGCACAGAGATACACACTTGGGTCTAATGTTTGCACAGAGGCACAAATGCATGCACATATACAAAGAGTGGGATGTCTAGGCTAAAATTAGCAAAAATCCATTGTGTGATTTTTAAAATAAATTTGGGGTTAAAAATTGAAAAAACAAGAGAAGACAACCGTTGAGTTGAACTGCTTTGTGACAATCTGATACACTTTAAAAACTTCTCAAGCCCCTTCAGAAATTTCACCTTTGATGAAAGTAAAATGGATTGGGCCACGATGTTATAAACTGTGAGATATCTCCTCTTAGGTGCCTTTAACAGAGATTTACATATAATAAGATTAAAATATCCAATTTCAAAATATCAGCATACTTTCAAATATATTATAAGCACAAAAAGCCCAGTTTTTAAGGCAAGAAGGAGTTAAAATAATGTTCTCAAAAAACTGTTTTCCTGCCTCTCTGCATTTCACACAATATTTTCATCTCAACTGCTCTGCTGATGGTTCCATGCAATTTGGGCAGCAGTCCCCTACACTCTTATCTGGAAGAAAGTTATGTTGAAATCAATAGGTCTTATATCAGAGCAGACATGTATAGGATTGCACTGTGCCTTTCCAGAGAAGTAATGTAATATTGGAAAGGGTGCCATGTCGGTTTTACAGTGACATGTGTTGCCTATATTGGATGGTGACTTGTTTCTCTCCCATTGTGTGAGTAAGTTCCCAATGTAGCTCAAATGCAAATTTGGAAAGGAGATTTAGATACTCTAAAATTAAATTGGTGTGAAAGCAAAAGAACTATTTTCACCTCAGCAACTCATTATATCTAGAATATCCTATCATGTGACTAAGATAATTTCTAGTTAAATAGGTTGAGATATTCTATGTATTCCTGTATTTGTAACCACTATTAAAAATTTTTTAAAAAAATTATCCCTCCCTTACTCCAGTTTTTTTAAACTCTTTCTCAGTGGCACAATATCTTTTGGGTATGCTTAGCGTTCACCCATCTGCCCTACAATGGGTATGTGTCTCCTCAGAAGTAAGACCCACTGAGTCCAGTCATTCTTACTTAGGGTAAGAAATGTACAGAAATGTAATCTCTGACATATTCTGCATTTCCTTGGACTAAAACAGGCACTTGTAATTCTGTTTCTTTTTAAGAGGCATAAAGGGAGTAACTTGGTAACTAAGGGTAACTAAGGGGAGTTCCTTTGATTAAAATAATCCTAATAGGCCATGTTGATGCATAAATGAATTCATTATTCTTATAAATAAATGTTCCTAATTCTTAGAAATAAAAATCCTAATTCCTAATTCCTAGAAATAAAAAAAATCCTAGAAATATTTTTTCTCTAACTGGATAATGCTAAGGAAGGAAAGATGAAGCCTTGATTATAAAATATAATAGCCCAAACGCTAATGATAAGATCTCTAATTCCTTATTAAATATACAAACTTATATTGTCACCAGCACAATTTGCACAGAGCATTCACCTCCGCAGATCCACGCAAAGGCAACCCACCATTGATCTCATCTAATTTTGTCTTGCTGTTTATAGAGTCTCTTCCCAAAAGTGAAAAGGAGAATTGCAGTCTTCTAGCCCCTTTCTGATATTATTTTTTACAAAAGCATGGGCATCCTGTTAACCAATGGGGCTGGAAAGTCATTGGGATTTTTTAGAAGGGCAAAGTAAAGTCATTGGGATTTTTTAGAAGGGTGAAGTCGGTTTAGTCGGCTGGAGGGAAAAGGGAGATCTTGTAAGAACTGGAAGAACCTTAAAGAGGGGCCACAGTTCTAGATTTATTTATTTTTTTATTACCAGTCATGCTTTCCTGGACTACAGGCCTGGATATTGGGGTGAGATCAGAATGATGACAATTAAGGGGAATTTTTTGCAAAATTTGAGAATGATTCCAATAGGATTTGTGGGGCACCTTTGGAGTGGTGTTTGTATGCCTGTGTGCCAGCTTTTGTACAGGGAGGGGGGTAGTTGAGACTGAACACCCATGTTCACCTGATCCATCTGCCAGCCAACGATAGCCAGGGAGGAAAATGTGGTTGATAATTCAAGATGAAATACAACGTGTATTACTCTCTGAAAAGAGGAATTTTCTATCCTTCCCTCGGTAATTGAGGTCATTCAACCACTAGAGTTCACCTGGAGTCCATACCATGATACACGCCTAGCTCAAAGCTATTTTATCTTTTGTGCTGATAGTCAAGATCTTGGCTATAACATTGACATCAAACTCTGTCTGGGCGCATGACTAAGAGTGGTGCGAAACAGTAAACTTTTGACCCTCCACTTTTTGACCTGGAGTTGTTACGCCCAAACCACAAAGATACACAAAAGCGACGCAGCCCTCTATCTCCTTACAGGACACTGCCTCCTAGGTTTGTTTCCATAGCTTTGCTGTTTCCAGAAATTGGAAAGGGATGTATGTGGGTTTGTTTTTTGTTTTTTTTAAGTAGGGAAAAAAAGGATCAAGCCACACAACACAAACAACCAAAGGTCCAACCTTGTAAGCGAATCCTAAAAATCAGTTTGCAAACAAAAGTAGTCGCCACCAGCGTTGGAGAAACTGGATTAAACTGAAAGGAGTCCATGTGGTGTCCATGGCAGGTGGGTAAGTTCTGAGTGTGGAGTAGGGCCAGTAATCGGGCTATTTATCCAACTTAGATATTGCTGATAATGGATTGTTTTACTGTGATTATTGTTACTATAATAATAATTTTAATAAAGCCAAAGATTCAACGTGGGTGCTAAACCTTGCTCAGGGAAAAGCGAGCTGGCTGTGAACTTGGTCTAAAGCGAGCTCTGCTGGCGAGTCCTAGAGTGTGCAGATTTATCTTAGTTTCTGCATTTACTTAACCTGGCAATGAACTGCACAGGCTCCCATTTATTATCCAGAGACAGACTTCACCTCCAGCAAGGACTGTTTCACAAAACTGCAATAATTGCCCAATAACCTTCATAACAAATATTATTATTGAAAAGCCATTTTGCGGAATACTTGGGTGGGGGAAGAGGAGAGCAAGGGACAGATTCCATATGTTCTTCCTGGGAGGGAAAAGGACCTCTTTGTAAAATATGGTGGCTTTTTCTCTGTAAGCATACTTTATTGTTTGCATCTCTGCACGGTGACAAAGACACAACCCTGTGGTCACAGAGACTTTCTGTTTGAGGGGGCATCCCAGACAAGTGATTTTTGCCTATGAAAATAGATGCTTGTGACCAGAGTTAATTGTAAATCCGGGTTATAAAGAAAAGGAGGAGAAAACAGGTTTATTCTTCCTTTAAGGTGGAGAGACCCTGTTGGCGAAAGACAAAAATCTAATTCAGAAGCTCAAATATAAGCAGCCATCTGGATGTAAAACCTTTCTATAAATATGTTGGGAAATGCTAGCAATTCCACTCTCATCGAGGAAAAGGAATTCATTATTTTGCACAATGAGACTAATAATTTTCCCATCATGCTTTGTGGTGAAGGGCGCCTGCAAACCTACCTATCATGTGACTCTTTCAAAGCCATCTTTCGCATTAAAGAAAGTGAAGAGCTTCAACTTCCTTGCTATATACACAAGCACTTGTCTATGTTATAAGCAGCCTTCTGCTTACATATGGGACAGTAAAGTATTCTTAGTACTCAAAAGATCACGGACGATTATTTAAGCAAAGCAAAGCAAAGCACAGGCCCGTTAAGGAGACCAAATACAGAGTAAAAACAGTCATTCTCATCATCAGAAATACTTGCCCTAAAAATAAATAAACAAGACATCATTTTTAAAATGAGGTTATTGTTCTGTTACTTAATGGAATAAGCAGTGGGTTCTCTGTTTACTGTTTGCCTGGGTTAATTGCTGTGTTGTTCGAAAATTAGGCATATTTAAAAATAGGGATAGTTTAGGGGTTGGGATTGGGTGAAGGAAGGCTTTATCCTTAAGTCTCAGAAATGTCCCTCTAGGCTTGTGGTTGTGTTTTGGTATGTGGAATATTACAACAGAGACTGCAAGGTGGTATATAAGCTTTTTTTAGAAGTCTCATTGAACTTATTGGACTTACTTCTGAGTTGACATGAATAGGCTATAGCAGACCTATTGATGACGTTCTTTAAAAAGCTAGATGTATTTCTCTGTTTCTCTCTGTGTGTTAAATCATCCCTTCCGTCAATTCAGATATTTAGACATTAAATTACTGGGTGGTTGGTTGGATGGGTAGGTGGATATCTATGGTGACCTCAGCTCAAAACTGAGGTCAAGGAATTGGAATCAAATGAAGTCAGGATCCTCTTTTTTTTAACTTCTTGGAAATATTTATTTAGAACTGGATCCAACTGCTTCTGGAGAACTTCCTTCCACATAGATGCCCACATGAGGTTTTTAAACATCCCCACCCAAGGCAAGGGAATCTCAATTACTTTTGCCCAACCGCTATGGAAACACACTGCAGCTTCTTTTTCCTGAGGACCTTGAAGTTAAGCTGAAGTCCAACTCATTTGAGAGGAAGCAGTTTTACACCTCAGGGTTTATGGTATTTTATTTGGGAAAATTCCCCTCTGATTCTAAAGGACTTATTTTCTAAGTGATGTAGAATTCAGAATAGCTCCACTGTATGTGGAACTAGGAGGTGCCTTTAATAGATTGCCCCTTTGGGCTATAGATTATTTTTTAAATCCGCTACTTTATTTCCATAAACATACAGAGTATTTAACTTTTTTTTTTTTCTTTTGCTTGAGATACTAGCAGTGGACAAACATGGACGAAGGGTGTGCAGATTTTTGTTTCTACTCTGAATTCTTCTGTAAATATCATTCTGGACCCTGGTTTCAAACATAGTATAGAAATATATATTAACTACCGATATGTAGCCACAATTAAAATGATCCAAATCCCTTCCCCCAGTATTAGGTTCCGTAGGAGTCATTGTATTGCATAAGTATGGAGCTAATATATAACCTAATTAAAATGAATCCCACTTCCAAATAAAACCTGCATATTGTATGCCCAATGTTTCTTTCAATATTCAGAGAAATGCATTTAGAACCTGTTAAATACATACACTCAGTTTCCTTCAAATTTTCATATCTGCCACCACACCTACATGTAAGGAAAGATTTCTATTATCAGCTAATCTCTTTCTAAGTACAACTAGAATAAACTTAGGATCCTATTGTATCTCCACAAACCATTAGGTATTTATCTATAGTCGGTACATGCCTTCTCAAATGTAACTTCCATTGAATTCAATGGGATTTATTCCCACAGAACTGAGTATACTATTGCACCTTAAACAAGAAAAAAGTTAGAAAGAAATAAAACCCAGCTCCTAATCCTTTCAAATGAAAGAAAGTCTTTTCTATTTGAATCCAAACCTCAAGTATTATGGTTGGAAGGAATTGGGATAGAATCTGCAAGCCAATATCTGAGTTCTCATTTTAAAATTGTGAAAAATGGAACTTTCTTAAAATCTAATGCATTTCATTGGGTCACTTCACTATATTTGATAAATAGTGCACTAGACAGATAGACATTCTTTCTTTTCAAAGTGTTGGATTTGATCTTGTCAATTTTTATTCACCTGCATGCTTTTTAATAAAAAGTTTCTATATGTTCCAAAGACATAAGGAGTCCCAAGGAAAGCTTGTGTGAGTAAATTTTTCCAAGATCAGACACTACAAAGAAAGAAAGAAAGAAAGAAAGAAAGAAAGAAAGAAAGAAAGAAAGAAGCCCAGCGGAAAAAAAAGGAGATGCTCTTTCTCTTTCACCCTTTCTTTCAACCCTGGAAATTCAAAGACTTAAAGTTAAATCCGGCCATAAAGTTTATTGCTGAGTAATCACACTCTAGTGAGAAGAGTCTACTTAAATAAAGAGGAATGTTGGAAATAAACAGGCAGCTGGGGCCTACCCTGCAATTGCCAGCCAGTTAAAAAAAAAAGGGAAAGAAAAGATATCTGTATAAACAGGGTTATTTACTATCGCCTATAAACCTAGACTGCCTTTCTGTAATTTCAAGCACTCTGATGATATGTAAGATCTCCTGATAAAAGTTTGAGGCCAATTGGCTTGCTGGGCGATGGTGGAAGAAGTATCAATCAGAGAAAATATAGGTTTGATGTAAGAGAGAATCTACAGTAAAATTATTGTGCATGCTGCATATATTATAAGCTACCTACACACTCAGTCAGAGGTACAAGTGACTACTTTTGCAGGAGAAAAAAGTTCCAAAGAATCCTAAGTGCACACATAGAGTACCAGCCTTCTTATTTATTTAGTTGGAAATCACTGCTAAATCCAAGGCCCCCAGAAAGTTTGGGATGCTCACTCTTCAGATAACCTATAGCTGAGTCCTAGTTTTTTTGTTTTGTTTTTTAATTGTCTCTAACCTTCAAAAAATACAATCACTGGAACTGAAAAGTTCTTGGAGCAACGGAAGTCACTATCATTCGCTATAGTAAAGTTAGGCCCCAAAATCCATCTCTGCCAAAGTCCCTTACTATGGTTCATTTCAAGATATATATATATATATATATATATATATATATATATATATATATATATATATATCCATAAATGCTGGATATTTGTAGTTTAAGAGATGGGAGGAAACACTTCCCTCCTTTCCAAATCTACTTTTCTACAAGGTTGATCTACTGCTCCAAATCACTCTTTGGGTTCAACCAACCTGGACCGAGCCATCCACAGCCGCATTCTCCATTGTACAAAGAAACTTTAAACAACTTGTGCACAGAAAACTTACCTTAACTTCCTCTTGCCATTTTTTTTTCACAGAGTAATTGAGAACTTGGGGGACAGATACTTCTGTACCTAAACCTGATAATTTGAATGACCAGGAGGCACACGTAGCCTGCAAAAGAGTCAAATGAAGTCCAGCGTCAGTGTGATTATATGTTATGGGGTATATAATGTTGGATGACAACTCCCCAAAACCATAAAACTTACTTTAATGGCACCACGTGACTTTTTATAGCCAGTGAGCCTATCTGTCTGTGCTATGGATGATTTTACGATCTAATTCATAGACAAAACCCTATTCATTTGGCACCCAAATGTCATATAGCCGGAACTGGGGCTTATAAAGTTTACTGTTTTATAACTTTTAAAGGAAGACATCAGTGTAACCCGTCTGTAAATGTGCAGATCTTTAGTTACTCTTAGAAGCTCAGAAGCGTTAACCATTCAAGCCCAAGGGAGGTAAGTAACAGCTACATTTCTAGCGAGACTTGCTGCGGCAAAATAAATAAATACTTATTTTAATTTTATGTCTAAAAGGAAACCTTCCTCAATATCTTTTTAAGAGTGTATGAGGAGAAAGTAGGTGTTTGGTCTCAGGTTGGATGATGGCTACAGACTGCAGAGTCTCTCTGGACCTTGTCCCAGAAGCGCTATGCCTCTTTAGTTACAAGGATCAACCTAGAAAAAGTTAAAACAGGTTCTAGAGATGATCTTGTTGAAGAAAACAAGGTTTCTTTTTTTTCCATGTGGGAGAGAGGTATGTTGGAACTCTGTCCCTTCCTCAAGAAAGGGAACTTTTACAGCCTTCTGTACTAAGAAGAACTCCGTAATTCAGAGGAATGTAGGGCAATTCCGACCCTGTTAGTTGGGAAAAGGTTAGTTTCTTCTCCAACTTTGGTCCAGTGAAAGATATTAAGGAGCCAATATTAGGACACCTTAGGGTACCCAACCAGATCACCTTCAAAAGGAAAATGAGGTGGGGGGAAGAAATAAAAGGGGGAAGCCCTTACAATAGAAAGTTTATTTTTTTCCAGTCAGTTCTTTTTTAAAAAAAACAAAACATTTTTTAAAAAGCCGATCACATTTTGTTTGCTCAGACAGCCAGACTTTGACTCTATTTGTAATTTTGTCCACAAGAGAGAGTGAAAGAAAGAAAGAAAGAAAGAAAGAAAGAAAGAAAGAAAACACCCTATACGTTACTGAAGCTGCGCTTAATAAAAAGCCACTTTTTAAAGAGTTCGTGCAAAAGAGTCATATACAAAGGCACAGCAAGGACATACTGTCTGGAATCACAGTTTTCGTCACAGATTCACTATTCACTACACGTTAGGACACGTTCCGTTTGTATTTCATCATTTCACCTCTACAACAGCCATTAATGACAACAGGAATTAAGATAGGTAGTTTTTGATTGGAAATCTTGGCCACAGCTTGGAGCTATACAGACATCGACATTTTCTTTTTTGAACACACATGCACATTTAAGCACACAGCGAGTGCAACACAGAGAGAAACATGGGGATTAAAACCGGACAGGGGTGGGGGAAAGAGGGAGGGAGGGAAGGAAGGAAGGAAGGAAGGAAAGAAGGAGGGAGACGATCGCTTTCCCTTATTGGGTTTTGAATGTGTGTGTGTGTGTAATATATATATATGCACACACACACACACATATATATATATATAGTCTCCCCCTTCCTCCTTTTTACAGTTACTTCAAGTAACACCCACTGGCTTCATATAAATAAGTTAAAACATCTACATATTATCATTATCATTATAATTATTATTTCTTCTTCTTCTTCAAGACAAAGCCATTCAAGACAAAGAAGCAGATCTACTGGTAGCACGCGCTGGGAAGGCTCAATTAAACAGGCTCATGATTAAAAGATGAAATAGGGAGCGTCTTCCCTCTCCCAGGGAAGTTGGAGCAAGTCAACACGAGAGAAAGGCAGAAAGAGAGAAAGAAAGGGAGAGAAAGAGAGAGAGAGAGAGAGAAAGGCAGAGAGAGACAGACAGACAACTGACATTCCACGCAGAGTCAGCTCATATAATACTGCTCAGTACTTGTTTCTGTTTTTGTGTTTTGTTGTTGTTGTTGTTGTGATGGTGGTGGTGGTTTCCTGGGAGGAAGGAGCAGGGCTGGCTGGGGTTTTTCTCTTTATGGCCGAAAGGCTCCTCCTGCGGCTGCCATGCTCATGCTCTTCAGCTTGTTATCCTTTTTCCATTTCATGCGCCTGTTTTGGAACCAGATCTTGATCTGTCTCTCTGAGAGGCAAAGAGCATGTGCTATTTCAATCCTCCTCCTGCGGGTCAGGTATCTATTGAAGTGAAACTCTTTCTCCAGCTCCAGCGTCTGGTAGCGGGTGTAAGCAGTCCGAGCCCTTTTCCCTTCGGGCCCCCCTATGTTGTCTGCAACCAGAAATAATAAGAATTTTAAAAAGGGAAGCTGGTTAGAGGAGTGGCATAGTGGACACCACTACCACCACCATCACAGTCCAGCTTTTCTCCTCTCTCTCTCATTCTTCTCTTCCCTACTCCTCCTGGCGCTCCCAAGTTAGGAAGGAGAAAGGCTCAACAAGTACCTTCTTCTTCTCACCTCCCCCTTCCCTTCTCCTTAAAAAATTTCCAGCACTGTGCATTTTCCAATAGCCTCCCACCCACCTACCCCTTCGCTCTTTTTTATTCTGTTAGACAAGGGCTGGTGGATTTCAAGGAAAAGGCAAGGAGGCACCTCTTCTACGCCCCGATCCTTCATCTTAACTATCCCTTCTTGGATCACAAAGAGCCTTCACTTCCTCCTAGGCTTTCTGAGTCGTGGTATAAAGTTTTTGGTCCCACTTAAGAGGACAGCAAAAGCGAAAGGGTGGGGGATCCGTAGCCTTGACAAAGTCCCACTGTCACCCACCCACCCCCGATTTAAAATGCACTTTATTTGGGAACCAGGGCTTTTGATTGCAATAGGAAAGGCTTCCAAGACTGCAAGATTAGCGTCTCCTATTTTTAACACACACACATACACACACATACCAAGTCTCTCTCCTTGCTAGTTTTTCTCGACTTCCTTCCCTCCCAGAGAAATTCTCCCCCCCCCCACTCTCTCTCCCACACACACACACACAATTTGCTCAACTTCTTTTTTGATATAATTAGTAACGGTGTTTTTCACTGGACGGTCCTCGTCATAAATTACAGAGGCTGACACGTACTATTCAAGATCTTTTTCTCTTCTCAGACTCTCTCTGTGTTGTGTCTCCCCTCCGTACCCACCATTTCAATTACACCTCACAGTCCTAGAGAGTTAGTTAGTTAGGAGAGTTCTGGGAATCAGTTCCCTCACTCTGTCTACTCTGATCTCTCCCTCTTGTCTTCAACTGCACAGAACCCTTTCCACGAGGGTCAGTAACTTTTCCCCAGGATAGACCACATGCACAAACAAACACCACCACCACACACACACACACACTCTCTCTCTCTAACACACACATACACATTCATCCGGAGAGAGAAAGAGACGGAGAGGCGTGGGAAGGCTTTTTAAAAGAAGAGGGGCTGAGGATAAACTTGAGCCTTCAATTTTGCAAGCAAAGTGTGCTGCGTCTAGACAAGCCTGGGGGTCTATCCCCACCACCATGCAAACACCCCATCCTTTCCATCTCTCTCTTTCTCTCTCTCTGCATTCTCATCCTCTCTTTCTCCATCTCTGGAGAGATCTGGAGAGCTAGCTGCTCTACCTTCAGACAGACACACAGACAGACAGGCAGGCGGCTTTCTCGGTTATCTTGGGCATGCTTTTTTACCATGGCTTATGTGGAGTTTTCTCATCCAGGGGTAGATCTGGGGCTGTGGAGGCTGCGCTTGGGCAGGGCTGGGGTCGTTGGCTTGGGAGCTGGCTTGCTCGCTGCCGGCCGGAGGGTCCTCTTCAGCGATGCCAGGCGAGGTGCCTACTAGGTGAGGGTTGCCAGGGCAGTTGCTGGTGTTGGCGCTGCTGGTGGTGGTACTGGTGGTGCTGGTGGAGCTGGTGCTGCTGGAAGTGGACGAAGTGGGGTTTTTCACCGGCGAGGAGGCGACGCAGGGCAGAGGGTCGGGAGAGTGGGGCGAGTGGGTGGCTGTGGCGGCTGGTGCCCGGTTGGCATACCTGGCCTCGGGGCTGTTGGCGTTGTAGCTCCCTCGCACTCTCTCCGAAGGGCCCGATGCTGCCGCTGCTGCTGCTGCTGCTGCTGCTGCAAAGTGGCTGGAAGCCGATCGGCCGACGCTGAGGTCCATGCCATTGTAGCCGTAGCCTCCTCCGCCTCCTCCTGCTCCTGCTCCTGCTCCTCCGCCGCCGCCTCCTCCTCCGCCGTACCTGCCGGAATGCATGCTAGCCGAGTCCCTGAATTGCTCGCTCACGACACTAGGATCTCCATAATTATGTAACGGGTAGTCCGGGCCATTTGGATAGCGACCGCAAAATGAGTTTACAAAATAAGAGCTCATTTGTTGTTGGTTGGTTGTTGTTGGTTGCTTTTTTTTTTTTTTT
>CM034710.1:85813766-85824313 GCA_020142125.1 Phrynosoma platyrhinos | reverse complement strand
GGGAACCACCAACCTGGTTAGCACTTGGATGGGGAACCACCAATGGATAGGAGATGCTGTAGGCTATATTTCAGAGGAAGGAACTGGCAGAACCACCTCTGAGTATTCCTTGCCTAGGAAAACCCTGTGAAATCAATGGTCACAACAAGTTTGAAGGCACCTAAACACCCAGGGCCGTCTACATGCGGTGGCTTGGCTCCACAGCGTCCAAGTTGTCCACTTCCCTGCTACATTTTGCTGAGACCCAGGTGGAGAAGAGTTCAGTTGGACCTTTGATCCGATCTAAGAAGGCTGCAGTTCAGATCTTAAGATTCAGATCTTAAGATTCAGAAGAAAACTAGAGGAGGAGGAGAAGGGGTGGGAGGGAAACTGCGAGCGAAGACCAGGGCTCCACAAACAAGTTTTAAACCTCTCTTTCCTCGGAGGCGTTTGCGATGCAAAATAAATACTTCTGGCTTCAAGGGATTGCTTTTATGAGCCCCCAGCCAATGCATAGGACAACAAGGGAGCGGCCATTCCACATCCAGCCATCCTTTTATTGTTGCATTTATAGGAGCAACGCGCCTGGCTTTGATGGTCAAGGCACTCAGGGTCTGATCCAAAGCCTGGCGAGGTCAATGGTAAGAAGAGGCTTCTCGTTGACTGATAGATAGACTGGGGTTGGCTTTGGATCGGGCGCTCTCTTCAATCGCTAACAAGGCCAAGCCCAGCCAACATCAACTCGCCTCGTCAAAGCCAGTGAAGTAAAACTAATAATGTGCACTTGATTCTTAACTATAAAAGATAATGGTCAATTCTGGAGCAACTAAACTACGTTGGCGTGCATTGTGTGTAACGGCCACATTTTAAACACTTAACAATGTGTCTCGGACATTAACCAGGGCTTTATAGCATTTCTAGAGACTATTAATGCAGGGGCACGGAATGAGAAATCACTGCTTTTTTCATTCTGCCCCTGCCAACACAACAAACCCTTCTTGGAGAGGGAAGAAGGTGGGGAAGGCGGAGGGGGAAAAGAAGTCCTTAAACAAAAGCAAAGCAGAACCGCAGTTATACCGAAGCATTTGGACCCATGGAGCTAACAGTGGAATTTCCCCTCACTTTAACTGGGCCTTTCAATAGAACCAGTGAATTAAAAAATTCCCAGCAAGTTGGCTCTGTGGGAAATTTAGATACGGCTTTTTTAAAAAAGAATCCCTTTATTGGTCCAAGAAAAATATAATAACTATATTAATAGAGTCGTTTGCACTGTTTTAGGAATTTGAACTTTGAAAAATTTAAATTACAAACAAAAACTACTAGGGATAAACAAGCCCTAAGAGCTCAGCAACCCACATTTAGGTCTAAACAAAGATTCCTTCCTTCCTTCCTTCCTTCCTGCTCTGAAGAGTGATTTATTCACTTACTATTTCCAGGAGGAACCCAAAGGTACTACATTGTTAATCAAGGGGGTGCTATTTTGTATGCTAATTAAACTGAGCTTTATATTTCTGACATGGGCAAATTGAGGGGAAGCAGAGAGAGAGAGATGGAGGGGGCGATGGGGCGGTGAGGTGGAGGAAGGAAAAAATATATAAAAGCTGTTATGGGAGTCCGAAAACAGCCTGCTTCTAAATATTCCAACATAGGCTGTATTTAGTACATCTTCATCAAAATTAATTTAATGCAATCGGTGCATTCTTATTTCATGTTTAAAATGTCAGCTGTCAAAAATGTGACTGTGTGCCAAGCCCATTTCTCCTCTGGATAAATTCCCAAACAGGCGCTTTCCATCAGACATTTTTGAAAAAGCTTCGTTTTGCCAAGAGAGGTGACAAATGACTACTAAAGCAATTTTTATCTTCACTTCGACATTCTTTCTTGCTAAGAGAGGAGCGGGTTTGGAAGATTTATTCCCTTTAAAATTTGGATTGCCTTTGTATCTGAAACCCAATTCCTCTGGCAGCTTGAATTCTGGTCTGGCTGAAATCCTGCTCACAGTTTATGGTGACTGATTTTCTTTCCATTGCTATGGAGGGGATTTATGTGTGGGTAAGCGAGTGCAGGATCACAGCCCCTCTCCTAATGTTTAAACACATTAGTTGGGAAGAAAGTTTTGCTTTCAAAAGGGTAAGTGTGCTAAGGGCAACAAATATATATACATATATATATACACACACACACATACTCACATGTTTCCTTGGAGGTAAAGTCAAGGGCATCCCATTAAGCTCATGAGTTTTGCAAAAGAAAGCAAAAACCAAATTTAACCGAAGGCTTTCCGCAGGTGTAATAGTTAATGAAGTCACCGGTATATAATTAAGCTGCTCAAGGCTACAATTCTGTGCATATTTTGTATGATTTAGGCGATTAGAAACCTGGTCAGCATTTCCACTTAATACCAATAGCTTCTCTCTGACTTTTGCTGTAATGGCAAGCAGACTATTTGCCTCTTCACTGGGTACTGAAAACTGGGGGCTATATTGATCTATATAGTAATTAAACGGGTTTATCCCTCGAAAGAAATTTAGCTAGGCAATAAGAGGTTGTGGGGAAAGCTGATGGGCCTAAGGTATTTTTTTGTACAGTACTGTTTTTGCTATATATAGTTTTAAAAAATAACTACTATTTTTCTTTATAGGAAATATGTGAGATGCTCTCCTTTATTTAGGTGAGGAGGCAACATTTGTTCCTGAAGAAAAGATCTATTTATTTGCATTTCTTGCGAGATTATTCTTTGTTTGCTCTCAGTGGCGATTCCATCGCTGGCGAAAAATATGCAGCGCTAACTATTATGAAAAGAGGGCAGAGGTGAAACTTGCATATTGTATACTCTGCTGTATATAAATGATATTTAAAGATAGCAACCTATTAAACAAGGGATTATATTAAGATCTAGGCATGCTTGCTGTAAAATTAAGGGGACTAAAGGAATTATTTAATTAAGCTCCACTGATTTCAGTCGGTCTGTTCTAAGGATAGCTAAATTGGAATCTAACTGGCTATAAACTTTTTTTTAAAAAAATGCTCCCTCTCATCTCAACGTCACATTTGATAAGAACATTTAGACAAAAAAAATGTGGTGAAGCCTAAGCAATTTGCGTAAGAAAAAAAAAATCATACTCAGCCAGGCCTACTGAAAACCTCATCTTAGAACGACATCATAGTTCAACCCCTGCAGAAGCCTTTTTTATTATTTTAGAGTTAAAGAAGGGAGAGAAGCAACCACATAATGAATGTATGTTTTGGAACACATGACAGCCTTGAGTTTCTTTATTCCTCGTTTTCGTGCTGTTGGAGAGAACTCCTTTTTTAAAAAAACAAAAATGAAGATATAGGCCCCTAGTTTAGAGGACATTATTAAAATGTTCTAGAATTTTCTCCCAATGAAGAAGAAGGTGCTACTTTAACACACTCAGAGAAGGAGGCAATGGGCCAGGTGATTAGGAAATGGATTACAGAATCGCTTTGGGAAAGTACATTTCCTTCTCAGGGAGATAGGAACCGGTAGCTTGAGTTTCCATGGATCTTTCTGTCTCCATGGAAAATTCTGGAGGCAAGTTTCAGTAGTCCTCTGCCTGCAGTCCCATGCTAAATGAAGAATGCTTCAACACAGGACTGCAGTGTTCTCAAGAACACAGTGTTCTCAACAAAAACAGAGGCTGTTAAGTGAAGACGCCTCTTGGACCGAAAGAAGCGAAAGAAGCGTTAACGCTAGGATAGACCCTTCAAAGGAGGGCGTCCCTTGGAGGGGCCAGAGAAAACACTACCACTATCTGTTCTCTCCGTCTATTTATATAGTGGGGAGATATCACAAGGCCAGACTGTCGCCTGCCTTAAGAACCAAGGAATACTCCTTCAAATCTCGCTTAGGTGCTCCATTGGCTGCGCCTTCCCTCTTTGCATCTGACACCCCAAGTTCTGATTCACTAAGGTAAAGAAAGCTAAAAGAATAAGATATCACAGAGACTATTGCCCTCTCTGGGGCTGGACACGATCCACGGAAATGTAAACATCACTCAGTCTCACCGAAATAAATGGCAAGTGAAGCATATGTCCAGATCTCAGGTTCTTGAGGTTAAGAATGCTTATGGCCGCATCTTCCAAGTGTATGTAAGAGACTCAATGTCTCACTGCAGGAGACTTGGCCCATCCTGATCAGCCCAGTGCGGTTAGGATCAGGGCTACCAAACCAAGCTGCTACTTCCTTCCAACTCGATTTCACTTTCTATATACACACTGCTAGGCCTACAGATGTTCTAAATACAACCTCCACCCAAGAACTGGTTCAACATGAAGTTGGGGAGAGGGGAGGACTGTGGTCCTAAGTGAAATGGCTTTTTGCTTCACATTCAGCTCTATCGATTTCCACCTTCTGTTTAAAAGGGGGAAGATTGGTTTCCCAAGGTAAAAAAAGCATTTAACAAACACTGCTGTTAATCAACCGCAGGCCCCTGAGTTCGGCCAAACCGAAATGAGTAAACTGCCCTGCAAATCCAATAAGGCTATCAAAAATCCCTGCCATTCTCCCTCTCTACCAAGATAGATCTAGTTGATAGAAGACACCAAGCGCTCTCCACATAAACGTCAAGATTCATAATATGCTCAGAGATGGATGAGTGTTTTTAATACACGCACACACATATCCTCTGGCCTCCTTTGGCCTTGTTTTACCATCACAGAGACTTTTTGCCAAACTCTGCCTGAAGCGTTCTCTCTGTTTCCTTTAAGAGTTCATGTCCAAACTTAGAACTTAGAACAATTCATGCAATCGCTAGCCATTGGCTTCCATAAAGACATCACATCTTTGAGGGGAGGGGGGGGTTGCTCACAGAAAAAGAAAGTTTTTTTCTTCCCATGGGTGTGTGGTGGGAAGGAATTGAGAGAGGAAGTATAAAAGCTTGATTAGGGCCAAGTAAACTTAAAGGTCACTCAGTCTAACCGGACCTGGGTATCGGCGCCTTCCTCTGTAACCCCCAAACTTCTGCTCAAAGGGAATACTCACCCGTTGGCGTGTTCTCAGCCCGAAGCAGCCGAAATTCTGGGTAACTCCGGTTCAGCCTTTCACTTCTCCTGGAAGAAGTGAGCCACCGGCTTCACCTTACCTTTAGCAAACTGACCGTGGAAAGTGAAATAATATAATGTGCGGCTCATAGAACGTGAAAGGAACAAAGGCAAAGATTTCGCCCCCCCCCCTCCCCAATTCTCCCCCTCTCTGGCACTGCGGCTTTGACATTGATCTGAATAGCGCCATCTTGTGGCAATCGAGTGGCTCAGCAGAGCAGTCCGGCCAGCCAACATTTCTACAGGCCCCTTTTCAAGGCAGAGAGGAGGACTACTAGCCCAGACTATTTGCCCAGCACCGAGCCACCCTCCTCAGCTAAGGGAAGGCTGAAACCCTCCTCCTCGTTTATAGTCCTGCTTTCCCCCTATGCAAATGGGCAAAGTCGTGGGCATTTTTATGACTCCATTGTCCCAGCAACACACACACATTAGACTCACAGGAGATGTGCTTCCTTTAAAAAGATAAGGGGAAAAAATGGGCCAGCAAATCACCACCACCAGCAGCAGCCCCTCCACAAACTGGAGAAACGCCATGACTCAGGCTAGCCCTGAATAACCAGTTAATTTTTAACTAGCAAAGGAAGTGGCCAGCTGAACGTTTATGACCACCCGTCTTTTCTTCGGTGCTGGTCTGTCTGCCTCTCTCCATCTATCTTTCTATCTCTCCCTTTTAAGAGTCTCGCATTCCTTTGTAGCATGCTAGCAAAATAAACAAACAAGTAAGCCATCGCTTCTCTCCCCCTCTCTTTGGCCCCCTCCATTTCTCTCCATTTCCTTTGACCAGACGCTGTCTGGATAAGTGGGGGTTGCCAGCAAAAGACCAGAGCCGGTTAGCCCTTCACCTCAAGGTTATGGGTGATGTCCAAAGCAATACGGAAGTTCAAAGCCAATAAACAATAGGGGAAAATGGTGCCCTACTTTCTTTTCTGATTAAAAATAAGGAGGTTAAAAAAAATAAAATACAAGAAAAGAGAACTTAGCCTAAAGCCTCATCCTTGCAAAGGTCTTGGTTAGTATTTTTTCTTTTAAAAAAAGCAACACAAACACCCCCTACTTTCACTCTCCAGAGATGAAGGCCAACACTGCACCATTCATTCCTGCCAGGATCCTATGCCCTTCATAGAAAAACCCTTACCCTAAGAGTCACTCATAGGCAGCAACATGCCTCAACCAATATGCTTCAGTGTGGCCACAATTACTGTGTTGACGATCAAATTCTGCCACAAACACCCCTCCTTAGGTTTGGAGTAGTATGTGCTGACATATGGTGTCTGAAAGAAACAAGGGCACCTGAAATCTGGACAACACTGACCTTCTCTAATGTGTTTTGGACCTGTGAACAAAATCATGAAGCCTATAACCTTCCATTACTTGGAGGAGCAATTTTTCTTCTCAGTCTGAGCAAACCTGGCCTCTTCCTAGCTGGAAACCTGCCTATGCTTTCATACATGCCAAACATGTTGCACTGGCTTATCAAGATCTGAGCAGGAACAAAAGGTGAATGGGATTTCCACCAAAGCATCCCATTAAGAAGTCAGGATTCAGATCCTCACTCCAAATCACATAATACCCATAAATGCAACATAAGGATGAGAAGAATTTTTTTTTAAAAAATCCCACATGTTTATTTTCGGTGTGTGAGGTTCCACTGTACACATGCAACATAAGACTCTCGCATATTAAAAGAAAGTCGTATATACATATATGACGATACATATTTCAGACAGTGATGGAATATAAAGGTATTGCATTTTGTGTGAATCGTGTAAAGAAATTGCATCCATTTCGGAAGCTGGTGATTTTAAAAACAACATTCACGTCCTGCACATTAAAAAAAAATCAATTAAAAAACCTGACATCTTCCAAAAAAACAACAACCGTTTTTTAAAAAGTATAACAACAAAAACATCATTTAAAAATGTACAAGTCTTGTAAGACACTATTCTTGTATGAAATATACATTCAGATATTCTCAACAGTAAGTGACCTTTACAATAAAACACATCTCCTTTGTAAACTGATATAGAATTTTAAATAGTTTTTTTTAATCGTGTTTCTCTTTCTCTCTCCCTTCTGACTCACTTTGGTTCCTGCAGGGAAATATACTTCTTTATATATATTTAAAATAATTCCAAGGAACTCTCCATTCTCTGATTCTGCTGTCTGAGCGGCTAAGTAGGATTGACGACACTTAAAAGTGGACAACAAGATATGAAAACAAACTCAGCCTATTTACATTGTTTGCCTTCTGGTTGGCCTTCTAAGGAAATGCTAGTGATTTTAATGATCTGATCTCAGTGCATTGCACACATCCAAAGGTCCAATTAAGTGTTGTGTGGTATTTGCCAAAACTGTCCTTCTCCGCAGGTATTTCCTGAAGAAAGTTTGTGAGACAGAAGCCAGAACCTTTACTTTGCTGGTTAAATTTAAAAAAAAAAAAAAAGACTGAAAGACTTTGGAAGTATTAGATTAGTCTATCTCCCTTCCCTTTCTCTCCTTTTAAAAAAGTTATTGTAATTTCTTTGCATTTTAAACCTTTAAATTTGGGCATCATGATTGGTCCCCAGAGAGATCCCACTACTTTTCTATCTTTATCATTCACTAAAAAAAAACAAAAAAAACAAAACCAAAACCCAAGACCTAATTCACGTGTTTAATTGTTGTTGCATCTTCGGTGATTGTTCCTTTACCATATATAGCAAATTACTACCTGAAATGCTTTCAAAAGGAAATAGATCTCCCACGCTCTAACTCCCTAACATCATATGGTGAGACACAACACTACAGTTTTACTAACATTTATGATTGGCCTTGCAAAGAAATAAGTATTTTTCACCTTTAAAGTGTTTTAATTTTTTAAAAAATGGAATGGATAGGTAAGGTAACCCCTCTTTGTGGAAGAAGATTTGTCATCTAGGAGGACAGGATGATAGGCCAGCAGTTATGCTGTGAAGGGCAGGGGAATGGCTAAAGGTCTCCTTTGCAGTAGTCGTTATGCTTGTATATTGCCAGGCGTAGCCTTCCAACCAGTGTTCCACAGTAAAGAAGGAAAGAAAACCCAAGATAATGTGTAGTAGTTTAAAACCAACGTGTGAAGTCGGTCCTTCACTCCCCTCTGTTCACGTGTATGAATCCACTGTTGGAACGAGTTGCAGAGCTGACCCTCAGAGGAAAAGATTCGGGTGGCCTGTTTGGAAAAGGTGAATCCAAGGTATAAACCGATTCCAGTTGATATGTGTAAAGGGTTTTAGGTGAAGTTTTAAAAGGAAAATAAATGGGTTTTTTGGGGGGGGGGGATGGGGAGGATGGGGGAGAAATAACTCCGTTGGTTTAGATTTTGGGGAGGGCAGGGAGGGAAAGAAATTTTAGTTTTTCGGCGTCCTTCTCCATCACTTTACACACCTCCTTCTTTTAGGTAACCCTGCGGCTTGACCTTGTCAAGGGCGAGATCAGAATTTAATCTCAACTTGAAAAACTCGCTACAAGTTTAGCGTTGTTTAGTCGTTTTGTTTTCCTCTTTTTTTCCTCTCCCCCTCCCCTTCTTCTTCTTCTTCTTCTTTTTATTTTTAGAGTAGTGGGTTAGCTGAGTAATATTGCAATCGGTCCCTGTTAATTTTTTTCTCTTTCATTCTTCTGTTTTGGAACCATATTTTTACTTGACGGTCGGTCAAGTTGAGCATTCTCGAAAGCTGGAGGCGTTTCTCTTTGTTTATATAGACACTGAAGAAGAATTCCCTTTCTAATTCTCTAATCTGATATTTGGTGTAGGGGCATCTCTTTTTACGGGTGCGTTGTCCACCTGTGGAATGAAAGAAAATAAAAATAAAAGAAAGGCAGAAGCCATTAAGTCTGGAATCAGATATGGCTGGGGGGAGGGGGAGACTGAGGTTAATATTTAATCAAGAAGCTATTCATGTGGGGTTTTTTTATTTGTTTATTTTTAAAAAAAGAAACACCTGCCTTACCACTGCATGGATACGTAATAGCGAGATTTTATCCTACTAGTCAGCTATATATATATATATATATATATATATAATTTAAAACAATCTAGGGAAATGGCTTTCTTATAATACGCCAGACATGATACTTCATGCTGAAGCATCACTTCAAACAATCAGCCTGCAGCAACAACCCATGTGCAAGTTCACCCAGACAGAAACATCACAGAGTACAATGAGGAAATGGGTTTATGATTGGACTTTTCTTATGTAATTTTAGGCATACCTTAGAGGTAAATTCCACCCCCCAGCCCCCCCCCCCATGAATTCTGTATCTCTTACTCTTAGCATTTCAGGATTGCAGCCTTTGCTGTCTTGTGAACTGAGTAAAGGACAATGTCTAGACTAGAGATGCACCCTGCAAAGGAGCCTCCTCCCAGGAAAGGGGTGTGGGCATAAAGTTTGGAAAGGCCATGCTATATGCACCTTGTAACCTAGCATGATCCTTTTCAGGGGAAGAATACTAATCTTGTATTGAGTTTTATTTGCTGCAGCACAGCCTTCACAAAAAACATGGAAATTTTATATCCCCCCCCCCCCCCACACACATACAGCCATAAAATACATTTGTAGGAAAACCTCCTTCCTGTACCCTGTTGTTAATCTTAAACTTGGTTTTGCTTTTGGATGGCATTTCACTGGATTTACCAATGGTAGACCAACCACTTTTGATAACCACTAGGTCATTCCGGATTATTTATGGAATTTGCTATTTTGCTTTAAAAGAATGATTCCATTGCTTTACACATCTCCCCAAACTGCTCTCTTTTTTGCCCCAGCTACACTGACTTTCACCTTCTTAAAGCAGAGCCAATCTTTTTTTTTCTCGCAAAGAGGTGTTTTATTTTACACCCCCTTACATTTTACAGAATTTAAAAAAAACATTAACTATTGAAATATTTTTTTAAAAAAAATAGTATGAATAACCCCTCTACCTTTCCTTCTACAGTTCATTATAAGATTTTTTTTTCATAGCCCTTTTTTTCTGGAAGGTGGCTTGGAAAGGGAGACTTAAAAAAAAACTCTGTGAAAGATCCAATAACAATTTAAAGTAACAAACTGTTGGGCAGAAAGCAACACTTATTTACCATCCTGTTTTAGAAAAATGGCTTCCTTTAGACAAAAAAGCCAGCTTTAGGTTAATTTGTTGCCTTTAATACATTGCTAGCAGTGCAGGCGGCTACTTTATCTGTTGAACATTCTTCCCTTACAATCGCTTTTTTTTAAAAAAAAAAAAACACACTAAAAAACTGGGATGGCTTTGAATCCAACCTCTAACTAGACTTCTGGGACAACACATGGCTTTTATAAAATAAAAAAATAAATAAAAAGGTCACAGGATTACATGGATATCAAAGGGCTCTGGAATCCCCTTTTGGGCAAATTTACAGGCTCAAAACGTGCATTATTATATTTTCAAGGTTTTGACCACAGAGGAGTGCCCCTCTCCCCCTTTCCTCCTCCTTTATTCTTTTCTTCTTAAAAGGGGGAAAGAAAGGGGGG
>CM034710.1:85777760-85790440 GCA_020142125.1 Phrynosoma platyrhinos | reverse complement strand
CCCCCCCCCCAAATACACACACTTTGAAGGTGGGCAGCGCTGTTTTACATACGGGTTAGACACGACTAGAGACCAAGGTCAAGTTGAAAGTTCCAGTCTAGCCAATGCCAGGAGTGTCATTCAAAGCCCGAGGAGCCTGTCTGGTTTGCTAAAGAGGAGCAGTAGTGAGAAAGGGAACGGCTCCTTCCTCTTCTTCTCCAACCCCCCTCCCTCCCTCCACCTCTCCTGCTCTTTCTAGCCTTTTCCTCCATCTCAGGCTCCCCTTTTACAGAGCAAAGTTGTTGGTTTTTTCCAAGTCCTGGGGAAGATGGGGGCCAATGTGGCTCCTCAGTGTCCAAATAACGTGCCACTGTTGGTGTGTGAAGGCATCACCCGATATAATGTTTGTGCATATTTGCTTGGCTTTGTTCCAATACGGAGATTGGAGAGGGATAACGGATGGGGTGGGGAGATGTGTGTCTGTTGGTGTGAGTGTGAGTGTGGAAGAGAGAGAGAGAGGAGAGGAGAGAGAAGAGAGAGAGGAGGACAGGACATCTTCCAAGGACTTCTCATTGCTCCCCATCTCCCCAGACAGGCCAAGTTTTGGTGGACATTGATCAAAACAGAAGCCTTCAACTTCAGCCCCCTTCCTGATTTGCTACGCGGATCAAGAATTAGCACGACTCATGGGTTCTCCATTTCTCTCGAGTTGGAAATAATTTCAGGGGATGTGTGTGTGTGTGTGTGTTGCTGCTCTAAGTCAATATGCAGCCCTGTTTCAGCAGTTATTGGGACAACAAAATATCAGGGATGGTATCCGAAGTGCTCAGCTCAAACTCCTTGCAGAAAACCAGGGGATAAACAGACAGAGCAAAGGCACAAGCCAGATCGTAGTCCAGTGGCGTTGCATAATCTAAACTGCCAGCCTAGGAACCGAGCACAGCTTTCAGAAGCTGCACGCCTTCTAGATGAGAGTACAATATATGATGGTATATGATGGTTGTTCTTTCTCTGACGTTTTGAGAAATCTGTCCCGGACAAACAAAATACAAAACTTCTGAGGCACAAAGGACAGACCTTTCCGCATGGAGAATGGTGAGGATAGTTAGAATAAAATATTCCTGGACTAATGTATGTTTATTTTAAAGTGCTCTATCTACTACCACTGAAATGTGTGTGAAAATATATTAAAAATTAGGTTGTCTTTGAGTAGCGCAGTGCAGAGAAGAGGACAAAAGTTCTCACAGATCTCCCACCACTTCCTTTTGCGGATTTATATTTTGAAGAGAGGTATCAAAATATCTGTGGAGTGAATACATGCACACACACAGGTACACACACGGGCATACACACATATACAGACCCACACACAAACACCTATGGTATAGGTTACACACCAGAGAAAGAATGAACACTTTGGTTTCCTTTTGAGTTTTTTTTTTAATGCTTAATATTTACATCACAAGAAACATAGTGTTCACACTCGACTTCCATTAGCGGTTTCATATACGTATGCAGAATTCTTCCACTTTTAAAAATATTGCACAATCGGAGCTTATCCACAGCCTCCAGACTGTCAAGACATCTTCCCTTACAATCCAGCCTTAAAATATTATTTTCATTGTGACAGATACCTAGTTATGATTACTGTCTTCCGGAACCACAGCATAAATCCGGATTAACCCTATCCAACATCCATCAAAACTGATGCCTTTGTTGTGGCTAATTCTTCACTAAGGTGGTTTGTTCGTTTAAAAAACTGGAGGGTGGAATTGGCAGCTGAAGAAAGACTAAACGCACTGATTTCAGTTTGGTACCGCAGCACCTAGTGGGAGTAGAGTTCAATTTTAAAACAAAACAAAACTCTTCACATACCATTTTTTTAAAAAAGGAATCGCAGGGCTATCATCTAGGAGAGGCCAAGCGCCTTAAAAGTAGTAATGCAATAAAGACGACTTTTGCAACTCTATTAATGAATGAAAGACCAGTTGAAAACGCCACGGATTGTGGCCACGAACATTGTGGGAAAGCAATTTTTCCTGAAAAAGAGTAAAAGGATTGCCCTTGTAGCCCCGCCTCCTCCACTTACCCAGAGGTATGGACACTTTGAATATATTTTTCACATTATATGACCCAAACAAGACTAACTCCAGGCCTGCCTAATGAGCAACGTGAAAACGACACCAAAGAAACTTTAGACACGTACAACTGAACTGATCCCAAAGGAAGTGGCTCCGAATTGTTGCTGTTAACTGCGGTCAAGTCGACTTCGACTTAAGGCGACCCTATGAATGAGAGACCTCCAAGTCACTCTATCATGCTCAGGTCTGGCAGACTCAGGCTCCGAAATACATGGGCCTTATCTTCAGGTAAGTGTGCTGAAGAATGGAGTTTTGAGTACCCGATCCAGGGATACCTAGAGGCACTTAAATCCCTCTGATGCCAAGAAGATTGAGAGCATATTCCCTATGGACATCCATGCCGTTTTACACCCATTGACTTCAATGGGACTTGGCTTTTTAAAAAGTCCTGGCAGTCTTAACGCCGATTGTTTTCAGTCGGAGAAGGCCCAACAAAGATGCAGTTTAGCTCCATTTTAATAAATTGAGCTGTCCCATTCATTCTAACAGAAAATGGGTCTCACCCCACTGGAATAAACTGGAAGCCTTAACCTTATTATAACCAGTAGCATAATGCAACTTCTGAATTAATCTGGTCCTGGCTTCATAATTTCCACAAAATGATTAGTACTATTAGAACACAGGAACACATATTCCTATATCATATACTCATTAGTGTAGTGTGCTTGTGCAACATACTACACATTCATATATCAGCACTGGTGTGTACATATAACCTATGTGTGTAACATACTTTATGCATGTGTGTGTATGTGGGTATTATATGTGTGTATGTGTTTGCATGTGTACCTAATATAATAAGTACACCTTTTTTAAAAAAATAAATAGCTAAATAGCTAAATAAATATTAGCCTGGATTTAATTCAGGGATTCCTAGTAACTCAGCCACTCCGACTGGGAGAAATCCCATTTAGGGCCAGGATGGTGATAGGATTTGATTTTCATGAGCAACTTCTATTTACCTGCCATCACATTATTTGGGAGGAGGCCTGTTCCTTCTACCATTTTCTCCGCATCCACATTCCTAAGCCTGTTTTAAGGACACATTGGACAGAAGGATATTCATGTGTTTCTAATGTAACCAAACAGCTTTACGAGCAACATTTGCTGGACATCCTAACTCCTTCCCTCCCACTGAGTACTGGGTTTTGTTGTCGTTGAGATAATTGGAAAATAGGAAGGATTTTCAAAAGCAAACGTTAAAGGCAAGGGGGAGAGGAGGGGTGTGTGTTAAACTTCAGGAAGACTTCTGTAGAGATTAAACGACCCAAAAGTGCATTCCTTTTTAATACGAGAGCAGATACTTCAATACAAACACACACACACACACACACAGGCACACTAAAAAAAAAAAAGCTAGTATAAAAACTCAATAATTGGCCATTTTCTGAATCTTCTGCTCAAAACACAAGAGAGATTTAAAACATTGAGGAAACATAAAAATGATTCAAAGACAGACTGGAGATGACTCAGTGCCTATTGTATAAGAGTACAGTATACATTTACATTATAAGCTTCTGTCTAACCTTTTATCACTTTTTCACAATTTCTAATGGATCCTCTCAGTAATCTGAGAATTTAAGAATTCGTGGGGACGATGTGTGTGTCTGTGAACTCACAAAGACGACTCCTGCGTTAAGTCTGGTGGGAGTAACAAGTTAGTTATTTCGAGGTAGGTTATTTTTTCTCCCCTCTTCCAAAATAGAAAGCGGTGTGTTAAATTTTGTAGGGGAAGAGTAGATTTTATACAGTCTCACAGTATGAATACCCTGATCATAAACACAAAGCAGATACTTTAACTGTTCCTCGGATTAGAGGTGTCTCTTTACGGAGCTCCTTGTTTCTTGTATTTTTATCAAGGAAAGTGAGATATTTTGGCCAACATCTTAAGAAGGGGAGGAGAGAGAATAAGTAGAAAATCATGATGAAAAAACTAACAAAGTTATTTGGAGTATTCTTTTTTTTTTTAAATCACCAGATGTAATATAGAAGATATACTTTAATAAACTCTGGTCAGGAAGAGGTAAAATAGAATAATCATATCACTTGGATGGAATCACGGTTTTGGAGATTACCTCAAGAGACAGTTATCTGTGACTGTTGGTAATTCTCCCTTCCCACATCTTTGGAAGTTATATTAATTGCTACCACATGATTATGACCTCCATTGTTACAGACATATAAAATCAAGCATACCTCCGAAGCTCTTTGTGAATAGGTCTTCTTCAGCTATTGGCCCATTGTAATATTTGTGTACAAAAAAATATTAGAACGAACGTGGGAAGAGGCAGGGTTTGTGGCAAAATATGAGAATAACTTCCTGAACTCTTAAAGTCAACTTAACATTCTTTCAACTGCAATTCTTTGCAGTCACAAGAAGTCCTATCAGAATTGCTCAGCAACAGAGGGCAGAATTAGGTTGCAATCTAGATCCTCTTACCTGGGAGTAAGGTCCGTAGAACCCAATGAGACTTATTCTGAATAGAGATGTATAGGATTGCCCTGTAAATCATCGGCTAGGAAGGTTTCTTAATTTTTAAGGCCGAAGCCTGACACCAGTTTTTCCCTCCTAGTTGTTTATTATAATAATGATTTTAAGAGAGGGGGAGGAAAGAGGGAAAGAGAATTTATTGAAAGGATAACGCAGGCTTTCTTTGCTTCCAGAGTAAGCCTCTTATAATTCTTAGGAATTTTCTGAAGCCAATGGGATTCAGGGCTTTTGTTTATTACTATGATTTAAATCGAAAGTGCAGAGGTCCAGTTGTGATGGCTATTTTCCTATAGGATTCTAGCAACTTTGGTCGGGGCAGGGATGTGTTCTTACTTTCATTTCCTCCCTTATAACTGCTCCCCCCTCTCCTATGTAGTCAATATTCCCAAAGAGGAAGACCATATAAGAAGAGGGTTCCCAAAACTTTCAACCAAGGAAGCCTCCTAGCATTGAAACAGGTGAAAGCTGTCTCCTTTCCCCATAAAAGGAGGGATGCGAGTCTCTTGACGAAGAAGTCGTCTCTAGAGGAAGGAGAGAATCCCACTAAAAACTACTGCTTTTACTATGGGTTTATGAAAAGCTCGAACAACCACCACCGCTTCTCTGCCTAGAAGCCAGCAGAAGACATATGAATTATTGAGTAATAATCCCATCCCATAACCTGGGCTCAAACAATTTGCTCTGAGACCATCCTCTGGAGATGTTGGATGTAGGTGGTTGTGTAGAAATCATCTCTCCTACTTCCCCAACCCCCGCAACTCACGCTGGCGTTTGGTTTATAGTTCTCTCCAAACACATAAGGAGCAATGCATTGTGGCGCTTGCTATGATGACAGGACTGAATCGTCCGGAATTATCTGTACCGTTTGTGCGCCTGGAATAAATCCACATTTCCCACCGAGTCCGGATTTCTCCCACTGAGATCAGGGGAAGCTATGTTTTGCAGGGTCTGACAGCCCCCTTTCCTCGGGAGTTTAGTACTTTTCTCTAGGCCCAACGGGAGTCCCCCACCCCTTCTCTTCTCAAGAACTGTCCTCCATCATTTAACTTAGGGGGGTTGCAGACTGCCAGAAATAGTGCAAATTGAGTCCACTTTAAGGGTTAGGGTTAGGGAATCATGGAAACTGTAGTTTATTGTGGCACCAGAGCTCTCTGACAGAGAAGGCTCAATGTCTCAGAGAAAAGAAAAAAAAACAATTCCCATGATTCACCAGCACTAACCCTAACCCTAAAAGTGGACTCGATTTGCACTATTTCTGGCATTCTGCAACCCCCCTTACTTATCGGAGGCAGGCCTTCCTCCTCTG
This sequence comes from Phrynosoma platyrhinos, assembly GCA_020142125.1. Lineage (NCBI taxonomy): Eukaryota > Metazoa > Chordata > Lepidosauria > Squamata > Phrynosomatidae > Phrynosoma > Phrynosoma platyrhinos. Next base: position 85,784,523 of record CM034710.1, on the reverse strand, counting down.
GATTTTTACCTTATAGGTTTGTCTGTAGAAAAAATAACAATAAATAAAACAAAACTTTTCTACCTACCAAAGTTTTTACTCCTGCAGAATATAATGTATTGGCATGTATTGGTGCAGTTCTGGGGCCACTTGTGGCCCTTCGAGGCGTCAAGATTTCTCAGACTAATCTTTCCATGAGTGAAGGAGAAGAAGAAGAAAGTCAATTGCCTTTGTCGGAGTGACATTTTATTTTTAAAAGGTTGCAATTCCCACTCGCCCATTGGGTGATCTTAGGCAAGTCACACACTCTCAACCCTCAGAAAATCCTGTGATAGGTTCATCTTAGGGTCTCCATATGTAAAAGCAAACAAACAAACAAAAACTTGGGGGCACACAACAACAGCTCACTACACCCCTGGCATGATTTGCCATGATGATGGTGGTGGTGGTGGTGGTGGTGGTAATGATCATCATGATGATGATTTGACCAAAACCAGAAGTGTCAAGTTCCTCTGTTACCTCTGCTTTTTCCATCCTGGTGGTGATGTAGCATTTGTGGCAGCCCAAATGCCCAGGAACAGAAACTGGGTCTCGTTTCCAACTGCTACCTTGTCTAGTACTGGTAGGCCCAAAGAACTGAACATATATTGTAGCATCCTTCCTCACCACCTTCACATTCGTGTCTTGTTCTACACTCTGGCCTACATCATTCCCCAAGGTCAGCCCCTATGGAGATAATGGCAATTCTAGCACACCACCCCTGGAGGGTTTTATAGTAGGGGAGAGCTTTTCTAGAACAACTGCCATAGATTATGTTGGGAATGTAATGGAGTGATAAAGGTGTAATGTGCTGAAAAACAAGTAGAGTTGGACCCGAGAGAGATGTGTACCAGAAGTTCAGCTTTGAAAAATGTTCAGTAGACTGCCAAATCAATCATGCTTCCCCTGTCCCTATGGTATCAAATCCCAACCTAAAGCTTCATTTCTAGTTCTGTGAATACCAGGGCAATTCATCAGATGCTTGCTATGGTAGAGCTGGCTCCATAATTACGTTACAGTTCATATGCCTGAAATAGCAGGTCCCTCTGAATTATAGTATGCCCACCATAGGAATGGTGTGATGTATAAGATCATTGATGTAAAACCTTTGCAAGCTTAAAAAAAAGGAAAAGAAATTACTGGACCTCAACGTTCAAATATGTTCAGTTCGGAAAATTCTTTCTGGTCTCACTCTGAAACTGGGGGGACGGAGAAAGGAGGGTTATCTGATACATCTACACATTTATGTATACTTGTGCCCAGACTCCCAAACACATTTAGGCTCCAGTCTTACAATACTTGAGAGCCAGCGTGGGATAGTAGTTTGAGAGTTGGATTGCGACTCCGGAGACCAGGGCTGGATTCCCACCTCGGCCAAGAAACCCAATGGGTGACCTTGGGCAAGTCAAGAGAGGGCAATGGTGAAGCTCCTCGGAACAAATCTTCCCAAGCAAAGCCCATGACAGGTTCATCTTAAGGTTGTCATAAGTCGGAAATAACTTGAAGGCACTCCACAACTTATAATACTTTCCTGGAAGTAAGTATAAATGGGATTTCTGAGTAGACATGTATCACTTTGCGCTCTTGTTGGGAAATACTGTACCTTCTACTGGTTTCAATGGAACTCATTTCAAAGCAAGTACAGGTCTGGAGGCATACCTGTCTTTCAGCCCACATATAATAGCTGAGGATGGGAAGAGGCTAAAAAGCACCCTTTAGTGTTTAACTATGAACTTTTTTTCTGTCAAGCCCTGTGGAGATGTAAAAAACTTCAACACATAGAGTTGAAAAGGGTTTCAACTGTTGTTAAGTGCCGTCAAGTCGACTTCGACTTATGGGGAGCCCATGAATAAGAGATCTTCAAGTCAACAGAACTGCTCAGGTCTTGCAGACTCAGGACCATGACTTTTTAGATTGAGTCCATTCATCTGGAATGCGGTCTTCCTCTTTCTCCACTGCCTTCTACCTTACGAAGCATTATTCTTTTTTCTAATTAATCATGTCTTCTCATGATATGGGCAAAGTAGGACAGTCTCAGTTTAGTCATCTTGGCTTCTAGGGAAATTTCAGACGATTTGATCAAGGACCTCTTTATTTCTCTTTTTAAAAGCCCAGGGTATCCAAAGAACTCTTCTTCAGCATCACATTTCAAGTGAGTTGATTTTCTTCCTATCAACTATACATACATAAACCGTAAATGGCCATTAAAAAAACAGAAAAAGAATGTTTAAAAATATAATAACAAAAGAAATGAAGATAATATCTGCAGTCAATTTGGATAATGTAGATGGGCTTTGGTAGACTGTTCCACATAAATCATGGCATCCCGATCAAGCACAACCAATTCCATATTATTCCGTTAACTATAAATCTTTGGATGGTGACATCTCCATTGCTAAACTATGCAATTTTAAATCGGAGGTATTCAAGGTTCATCCTACTGAAATAAACAGAATTACTCCTCACTGATTGTGTTGTGTTAAGCAGGTCCCTATCTCTCCCCCCACCACGCCAAAGTTTCCTCCGAAATAATTCGAATGGACTACAAATAAACTCAGCAGGATTATTTTCCAGTTAAATAATTTAAAGATTGGGAAGAAAAACTATGTCAGGCGCATTACGATTCTGATTGTGGATCCATAATTGTAGGTAGCCCTTACCCGTATGTAAATAAAGCGCAATCTGATATACTGTATGAAAGTCACATTAAACTCAGCAGGACTTACTTCCCGAGTAGACATGTCTACGATTGCTCTGTCAAGGTGCTGCTCTTTTCAAACTCCCAGTAATCCCTACAAAGAGTTACTAGTTTCATAAACAGGAATTTAAAAATCGGTGACCTTCTGATGTAACAGTCTCCTGGAGGCGACCATATTTCTATAAAAAATAATGAGACAGGGAGTGTTCAGAAGTGTTGTTACTTAATCTGCACGTTCAGTTCTTGTAATGACCGAGGGCGACAAGCAGTTCACAGGAAATATTGTGGAATCGCCTTTAAACATGACAAAATAAAAATAAAAATGAAGAAACCAAATCCTCCCTTGGAATGCATTAAACAACTATAAACACACTGAAACCCTCGTTGCAACACCAAATCAACACTGATGGAGATGTTCATTCTCATATGACTCACGAACGTGCGGTGCTTTACTGACCGTCCTGCTAGGCTGAGATAATTATTTCTTTGCTTTGAAAGGGAGGATAATCTGGAACGGGAGGATCAGTTTTAAAAGTTTGTTATGGAACAGTTTGAAGCTCTGCAAAGGCACAACATATACTTGTCAAAATGCAAGCAGAGTTTGTGTTTTAAAAGATCACTCTTGGCTTCATCTTGGAACACTAACTTCAGACCTGAGCATAGCTGAGCTACTTAAATCCCATTGACTTCTTTGCCATTGAAGCAGTTTAACCACTGGAAGGGCTGCAGCCTTAAAGAAGAAACTAATGCAGATTTTGAGTTAAACACAGTCACTTGGCCTGTATGCTTGCCTATGTCTACCTAAGTGAGTGTGTGTGATATATATACATGCCTGTGGACACGTATAATTTGAGGTTAGCTATTTATATTTAAACGAAATATTTTATTTCAATTAATGTATTCACATACCTACTGTATAGCTTTATCTACTGTGTGGGTGTTTGTTTATGTGCATCTCTCTGGGTGTCTATAATTCGAAGTTAGATATCTATATGTGTGAGAATAAGGCATCATTTTGATGAATATGTGTATTCACACACACACATAATTATGTGTGTGTGTGTGCATCTAGGTTATGTGTATGCTGAATTTTTGTAGGCTGCTTTGATTCCCATGTTGGGAAAAAGGACGGATGATGATGATGATGATGATGATGAAAATAAGATGTGTGTATGTATACATGTGTTCATGTGTGTATTAAATATGAAGTGAGATATTTACTGTAAATATATGACGCCTATCTATTTGTATATGTGTGACAAAGAGACTCCTTTTAAAAATGAAAATTTGGCTATAACCTATACTTCTTTATGTTCTGCATGCATATGTCTTTTATATGTGTGCGTGTATATATATGTGTGTATACACTCACTCACACACACACACACACACACACACACAAACCTGTCATTCTAGCTGTGTATGTGTGTGCGCTTATTTTTATTAAAAGGCATCCCCCCCAATAGACACAACTGTTTGCAGTTGTGCTTGATGAAGGCTTATCACTATATTCCTGCCTGATGTTGAATTGCTAAGAAAGCCCATTTTAATAATGGAGCTCTTTCAGTGGTTAGGGGATGCTGGGAAGCCCAGCTCTGAATGCCTTGGCTGATCTACGGTGGCTTCCGGCAAACAACGCTCTTTCCAGTTCTTATGCCATACCTGGGAAAGAAGGAAGGTGTGTTATGCCTTTTGTGCCACCTTGACACATAAAGCCCTGTCATCTCAACAACCCCAGAACCTTCCACATTGGACCAGTCGTGTCATTTCCCTGCTGAAACAGTTTCACTGTCTGCCAGAAGGTTTCCGGAGACGAAGTAGCTTGGTAGGCTAGCTGAAAAACCTCATCTGGATGTGATCCTGTCCCACTTTTAAGATCTTGAAGGGATCTTGAAGGGAGGACTTTTAAGATCTTGAAGGGGGGACTTTCTCTTGGCCCTACCACCATCAGAGGCGAATATATTGAGGACACAGAGGGGGGTTGCAGACTGCCAGAAATATTGCAAATTGAGTCCACTTTAAGGGTTAGGGTTAAGGTTAGGCAATCATGGGAACTGTAATTTATTGTGGCACCAAAGCTCTCTGACAGAGAAGGCTCAATGTCTCAGAAAAAAACAACCACAATTCCCATGATTCCCTAGCACTAACTCTAACCCTAAAAGTGGACTCAATTTGCACTATTTCTGACAGTCTACAACCCCCCAGAGAGAGCCTTTTCAGTGGGTGCTCCCGGATTGTGGAATTCCCTCCCAGGGAAAGAGAGGTGGCCCCTTTCTGCTTTGTTTCAGCCGGCAGCAAAGACCTGGTTTATCCAAGCCTTTGACTGTTAAAGTCTATACAAGAAGGGTTTTTTAATTACGGGTGTGCTGTATTTTTTTAATCATCACTGTTACGTTTTGATTGTCTATTAACTGATTTAAATTAATATTTCTAATATCAGAGTTCATTTAATTATTTTAACTCTTGTATTATCTATTGTTTTAGCTGTATTTTGTTTTAACATATATGGTTAGCTGCTTTGGGTCCCGTATTGAAAGACAGGATTTAAATAATATATATAAATATATTTCCTTCTATTTTAAGACACCTTGAGTTTGATATTTTTCAGTAGAAAGGCGAATAATAAGGCTCCACATAACTAAGTAACTAAATAAATAAATACAATGCCAGTTGTGGACTACATACAGGTGCCACAGTTCTTATTTATTCATTTATATCCTGACATTCTCCCAATAAAGTGTCTCAAGGCAGCTTGCCACAGATTTTAAGAACAATACAGATTTTAAAAACCATAAAAACTCTTCACTGAAAGTATTAATATAAAAGCAATGTAAAAGACAATGAAACAATTTGCGAAGTCTTTCTGAAAGAAAGCGATATATTGCCGCGAAGATGAATTTCTCACTTTATGAAAGGGAAGGCAAAACTCAACTCTTGGAAGAGAAAGTTGCCTGAAACTTTGTTATGCAACTGGACAAACAAAATGCAGAAAACTTGACTACTAGCCTTTTCTAGAGCAACAAAGGCAGTCGTGCTAGACTAACAATAAGCAAAATGGCTGACTTCTGGTTATTCGTAAGTCTCCTGAGCTGAGCCATGTTGGTTGGAGCTACTGAGAAGTTCAGTTCCTGAAAACAATGCCGATCTGCACTGCTGCTGGAGCTGAGAGGTTATTTCATTATCGGCGGTTTTCAGCTTAATGATTTGAGTTTACAACACGTCCTATTAACGACAACATGGCGACGGGTGTTGTGTAGAAAAGTCCCCACTGCTTGGCTAATATGTCCCATTCCTTTTGGAGCTCCAGGCTTGTATAGTCTTAATGAAGGACTTCTGGATTTCAGCAAGTCCACCAGATATGGTGGCGTCGGATGAAAGGCTAAAGTTGCAGGCACCTATTATTTAGATAGCAGGGGAAAGAGCATTTAAACAACAGGGCTCTTGTTCCCTACCTTGCCAACAGCTTTATTCAACGTAATAGTCTAAGGGAATTGACTGCATGCCAACATCTCATGCACTTCTCCCCCAACCGATTTTTAAAAAAATAACCACGCATGGTTAATGAATAAATAATTTTAAACCCCCAAACTGATAGCCTGGAGTTAAAATACAGCCAGTAATGTTATAATTCATAACTGAGATGCATGAACATTTTTGTTGTCTGTGAGTGTGTGCATGGGTGTGTTTTAAAAATACAGTCTCTATGCGTCCAGCTTAAAAGCCTTCTGTCCTGCAGATTTCACTGCGGTTGTACCAGTGGTTGAATATCTGCCTTTTATTTCTTACTGTAGGATAACTTCCTTGGAGCCTGTTACTAATTACTTGTTTTCATACGTTTTTCCAAATTTTTCAGTCCCTACCACCCAATGGGGACTACAGGGGCTATGCTGGGTCACCTATCACCCAGTCATGGTGTAAATTGATGACACTGAAAACAATGACACATTGGTCACACAGTTTCAGAGATTAAGAGGGATAGTGGGGTAGAATTAAGCAGGGTCACTCACTATTGGTTTGTTATGGCTACTAATACTTCAGCAAGTAATA
>CM034710.1:85739988-85754828 GCA_020142125.1 Phrynosoma platyrhinos | reverse complement strand
TGTTAGGGTTTAGCTTTAAAATCAGCAGAGGATCAGAAACGTGCTCTTGTCTAACTTATGCTTCCCTAAGAACTGAGACTGACTCCAAAAAATATACAAGTAGCTTGTAATTCAAAACAAAAGTTTACTAATGGTTTTAATCTATATATACATAAAGGCTATATCCTAATCTAGGTAGTGAACAGTTAAGGTAAAAAGAAATCTTTATCTCATCTTTCTAAAGAAAGTTGAGAGAGGAGGAAGATGGAGAACCAACAGTTCACTTGAAATCTTTGAATCTGTTAGTCCAAAAGGGGCAGTGACCTAAGTCACATGGTTAGTTTGAATGAGAGAGAAAAAGGAGAGTTTGCATGCAGGAAATCCCTTTCTACCTAAGGAGGGGGAAAGAGAATGCAGAAAATCTTCCAACAAAACCACTACACCAATGGACATTTTTTGAAAACGGTAGGAGCCAGTATGGTGTAGTGGTTTGAGTGTTGCATTACGATTCTAGAGACCAGGGCTCTAATCCCAGTTTGGCCATGAAACCCACTGGGTAACTTTGAGCGAGTCATATACTCTCAGCCATAGAAAGGCGCGTGATAGGTTTGCCATTGTCGTTGTTGTTGTTATGTCCTTTCAAGGTTATTTCCGACTTATAGTGACCCTAAGGCGACTTTATCACAGGGTTTACTTGGCAAGACTCATTCAGAGGTAGTTTGCCATTGCCTTCACCTGAGGCTGAAAGAGTGTGACTTGCCCAAGGTCTACCTTAGGGTTGCCATACGTTGGAAACGACTTGAAGGCGCACAACAACACACATAGGGCTTTTGCAGACTGCTAGAAATAGTGCAAATTGAGTCCACTTTTAGGGTTAGGGTTAGGGAATCATGGGAACTGTATTTTATTGTGGCACCAGAGCTCTCTGACAGAGAAGGCTCAGTGTCTCAGACAAAAAACAATTCCCATGATTCTCTAGCACTAACCCTAACCCTTAAAGTGGACTCAATTTGCACTATTTCTGGTAGGACGCTTGCAGAGGGCTGTACAACATGCACAGTCCCCAATCGGTGTTACCTGCTTCGGTGCAAACGGTCCGGATTTGTTTACTGAGACATTAAGCCCTGCTAAGCTCAGGGAGGGGCTTGCTTCCTGGCAGCCTTCCTGTGTTTAGAATGGGGACTCGCCCTCCGCAAAGGGAGATAAGATAGGAAGGGGCGCTGGAGGGAAGGAAGGGAGACGCGCCGCATTCCTGGGCTGCTGATTCTCCTCCTCCTCCTCCTCTTTCCAGCCACCTTGGAGGCCATGCACCAAACTCTCCCTAAGCCTCTGCCTAGCTCAGGATATCTAGTGGGCCATTTACTGATAAAGTCTGCGGGTAAATGGCCCTATCGTTGTTGTTAGCTGCCCTCGAGTAGACATAGGACTGCCAGAAATAGTGCAAATTGAGTCCACTTTTAGGGTTAGGGTTAGGGTTAGGGTTAGGGTTAGGGTTAGGGTTAGGGTTAGGGTTAGGGTTAGGGAATCATGGGAACTGTATTTTATTGTGGCACCAGAGCTTTCTGACAGAGAAGGCTCAATGTCTCAGAAAAAAACAAACAATTCCCATGATTCCCTAGCACTAACCTTAACCCTTAAAGTGGACTCAATTTGCACTATTTCTGGCAGTCTGCAACCCCCCTCAGTACTAGGGAATCATGGGAACTGTATTTTTTTCTGAGACATTGAGCCTTCTCTGTCAGAGAGCTCTGGTGCCACAATAAACTACAGTTCCCATGATTCCCTAGCACTAACCCTAACCCTAAAAGTGGACTCAATTTGCACTATGTCTAGCAGTCTGCAAAGGCCCTTGGACTCATGGCAACCCTGTGGATGAGACATCTCCATGTCTCCTTGCCCTCCACTGCTCTGCTCATTTCCTGCAGCCTCATGCCTGTGTCCTCCTTACTCGAGTCTCGACTTCTCCTTCTTCTGCCCTCTACCTTTCCCAGCTTTATTGCCTTTTCGGATGAATCCTGCCTTCTCATGATGTGGCCAAAGTAGGACAGCCTCAGTTTAATCGTCTTGGCCTCCAGTGGTATTTCTGGTCTGGTTCTCTCAAGGACCCATTTGTTTGTCTTTCTGGCTGTCCACGGTATCCTCAGTACTCTTCTCCAACATCCCATCTCAAATGAGTTGATTTTCTTTTTTTTAATCTGCCTTTTTCACAGTCCAGCTCTCACATTCATACCTAGTGGCTTGGACCATTCTAATTTTGGTGCTCAGTTATATATCTTTATCTTCTCTATATCTGCTCTAACTCTTTGATGGCTGCCCTTCCCATTCCTAGTCTTCTTCTTATCTCTTGATTGCAGTCTCCATTCTGGGCGATGTTTGATCTCAGGTACAAGAAATCTTTGACTATTTAAATTTCCTCATTGCCTAATTCGAATTCATGTAGGCCCTCCATGGTCATTATTTTTGTCCTACTTGGCTTGCCTTTGGCGGCCTACACTGAAAGCTGGATTTTGAATACATTTGTAAGTTTGGATGAAATCTTTGTTTATACCCCCGGTTGCAGCCAGCAGTTCAGGCCCCAGACTAAACCAAGAGGTTATTGAAATACAGTACAGTGCATGCCTCCTTGCGAAAGCTCCTTTGATTTCGGCTTTTAGTTTTTCTTGAGGTTCATTTTCCAGTCCTCTAAGGAAGCAGGCGCTGGGATGGGAGAGTTAGGGGGAGGCCTTCCTAGTGGGTAATTCCTTCGCTTTCTTGTTTCAGAGCAATCCTCAAGGGAGCCCAAACAGCCCAGGGTCTCTGAAATCATTGGGTGATGCCTCACAGATGTCAGGGGAGACAGGATGGCCTTAAGAATAGACAACTGTGCAGAAGTCCAGGCCATTATATCCCCCATTACCCTGTAAGGATGTGAGAGCTGGATAGTGAAGAAAACAGATAGGGAGAAAATTAATTCGAGATGTGTGCTGGAGAAGAGTGCTGAGAATACTCTTGGATGGCCAAAAGGACAAACAATTGGGTCCTAGAACAAATCAAGCCTGAACTCTCCTTGGAAGCCAGGATGACTAAACTGAGGCTGTCCTACATTGGCCACATCATGAGAAGGCATATGACTTATTGGAAAAGACAATCATGTTGGGAAAGGTAGAGGGTAGAAGAAGGAGAGAGATGCCAGATGGATGGATTCAATCAAGGAGACCATGAACCTGAGCCTACAGAGTCTACAGAGGTAGAGAGGTGCAGGGTAGGCAACCTTTCCCCTTTAAGGACCGAGGGACTTCAGCTCCCAGAATCCCAGGAGCTATTGGCCAACATGGCTGAGGCTTCTGGGAGCTGAAGTTCCTTGGCCCTTAAAGGGGAAAAGTTGCTTACCCCTGAGGTAGAGAATGGGGTGCTTGGAGACAGGGTCGTCATGAGTAGAGGTCGATTTGAAGGCAGCTAATAACAAACCATACACCAAAAGTGGGGAAACTGCGGCCTTCCTGATGTCAATGGACTACAGGTCCCATTACCCCTGATCCCTGGCCATGCTCGCTGTGGAAGATGGGAGCAATCAACATCTGGAGGGGTCCATTGGTGCTCAGAACAGGCTCAGGTTTCTGACCTTCTTCAGTAACAAGCAGTACAATATTACTTTTGAATGTCATTTGCTGGGCTGGGAATCGGAGAGGGCAGGGCGTTGCTTTACTTCTCCTTGTGGAAGTAGTTAAGTACGACTGCAGGAAGGAAGCTAGGCTACAGGGATCTTTGGCCTGGCCTAGATCACGATTCCTACCAGCCACCCATTCCGATCCCAGAGTTTTCAGCATGTGATTTACTTGAAAGCACATAGTGGGAAAGTTATTTTTTGGCCATGTTGAGTGAGGGATTCTGAGAGCTGTAGTAGAAAAAGTAACTTTGCCAAGCTCTGGACCTCGATAACACAGATTTCATTAGATTCAGTTTTAAGTCCATCCAGTTTGTAGTCCACATGCTCTGCACGTGTGCCCAAAACTGATGTTTCCACTTCTAAATAGCTTCTGAGTTGCTGTTGTTGCTCTTATGTGCCTTCAAGATCCTGAGGCCCTATCATGGGGGTTTCTTGGCAATATTTATTCAGAGGAGGTTTGCCAGGGCTTTCCCCAAGGCTGAGAGTATGTGACTTGCCCAAGGTCACCCAGTGGGTTTCATGGCCCAGCGGGGAATCAAACCCTTGTCTCCAGAACCACAGTCCAACAATGAAACACTTAGGGCTTTTGCAGACTGCCAGAAATAGTGCAAATTGAGTCCACTTTAAGGGTTAGGTTAGTGCTAGGGAATCATGGGAATTGTTTTTCTCTGAGACATTGAGCCTTCTCTGTCAGAGAGCTCTGGTGCCACAATAAAATACAGTTCCCATGATTCCCTAACCCTAACCCTAACCCTTAAAGTGGACTCAATTTGCACTATTTCTGGCAGTCTGCAAAGGCCTTTAATTTACTTCTTTGTAAATGTCAGCAAGTCTTCCAAATAATGAACAAGGAAAAAAGAGAGAGAGGCTTAAATCCAAGAGTGAAGTGAAGTCCTAATATTTTGCAGTTACCAGCACTGTTTGGACTAATTGATCTACTTGTTCAATTAGGGAATTCAAACGCTTTGATTTTCGTGGAAGAGCTGAGTTACTTCCTATGGTTGCCACCCTAAGGCACATTTACTCGAGAAAAAGCTCTACTATATTTGAAAATAACTCTGAATATGTTCTATGGAAATCCGTTTCAGACTAAAATCTCAAGCTGCAAACTTCTAGCTACACACCTGCGTGTAAGCCCCTTTGAATTCAGTGGGGCTTACTTTTGAATAGACATCTACAGGACCGAGTTATTAAGCAGTAAACTTTTGACATTTTTCCCCCAGAAAGCAACTTATTTCCGAAAAGCATTATTCAGAAGTAATATATCGGTACGTTGGATCTTTATAAAGCATTTGTCATAATTTGGCAGGCTGCGAAATCCATACACATACAAATACGCACACACACGTGTGTGTGTGTATGTATATATATATATAGAGAGAGAACTAATATTGGCCATGAAACCCACTGGGTGACCTTGGGCAAGTCACATGCTCTCAGCCTCAGGGAAAGGCAATGGGAAATCTCGTCTGAACAAAGCTTTCCAAGAAAAAAAAAACCTATGATAGGGTCTCCATAAATCGGAAATGACTTGAAGGCACACAACAACAACAAATATGTCTGTCTGTCTGTCTGTCTGTCTGGATTGTACACATTGTTACCCCTTCTACTTAAAAACAAGAATTACAAGAGAAACCCGTTTATCCTACAGATTTTACAAAACAAAGAACGAGGAGCGATGTGTGACGTTAAAAGTGCACCAGTTCTGCAGGTTTCTGCGAAAGGTATTCGTAACACCAAGGTCGAAGCGGTGCAAAGTAGGGTTAATAGGCCTCCTTGAGGAAATAAAATCTGAAACAAGTCTTCCAGGTATGGCATACATTCCAGGAATATATGTATTTTCTGCAGGACTTATTTCATGAACTGTTAGCTGATAAATCCAACGCACTTCCAAGGGGGAAATGTTTTCTTGTCTTGCTTATTATGTACAATTCCCTTTTTAAGGGGCTGGGCCTCTCCCCTTGCCTTACAAACCTGGAGGAAACGAGTCAGGGCAATCGAGAGACATTTATTAGTGTATTTTGTTTTCACCCATTCAATTGCTTCTAAAAGAACTGTGCCAGTTGTATTTGTTTCCGGGTTAATTGGAACCATTTTTTGTTCTTATTCTTGATTCCCCCCACTCCCCACTCTTCCCCAGATTTGACATTTATTGCCTGAAAAAAAAACTCAATAAAGACTGGAAGAAAGAAAGAAAGAAAAAGGAGGATGAGGATTCAGAGTATCAAAACATCATCTGCAGTCCTATTATGTTCTTCTGCATCCCCACCCTAGTTTTACAAGTCTTCCTATATTTTCCATACTCTTCTTCTCACATACACTGCTCTTGCTCTGGGTGATTGATTTCTTCATCCTATGAAAATGCAAGGAAGGAAGGAAGGAAGGAAGGAAGGAAGGAAGGAAGGAAGGAAGGAAGAAAGAAAGAAAGAAAGAAAGAAAGAAAGAAAGAAAGAAAGAAAGAAAGAAAGAAAGAAAGAAAGAAAGAAAGAAAGAAAGAAAGAATATGGTGGTGGTGGAAAAAATTGGAGTCAATCTGAGCACTTCCGTTAAGGCACAGAAATAATTTCACTTTGATCTCATTCCGAACAAATTTCCTTCCTAACAAAGCCCCAAGCTGCTAATTGCCTTGTCCTGTTGCCTTTAAATCCTAGCAACGCTTGGAGTGCCACCAAAGCAAATTCAAGTTACATCTGATATAGAAGAAGTCAATATGGATGGCTTCACAGGGAAAACTCCCTTGAGATCACAGCTTGTGTATGTCTGGAGAGTGTATGTGTGTGTAAAAAAGAGTGCTCTACTACCCTTCCCCATCTTTCTTTTTTTAAAAAGAAATCATATATGTCTATTTGCCATAAGTACATTTCATTTTTTCCCAAAGATATATTTCCCTTGCTGGTACAAAATTTCCTTTAAGCTTGAGCCACCCCTCAGCTGCCTGAATTGTTTGTAATAGGAGAACATTATCTGGAAAAGGCTATAGAGATGGATCATGGAAGTTCACATTTTATCCAAGTTTAAATTTCTGCCCATCCCTGCCTGTTTCCCTTTCTTGCCAAGATCCATCCAACCTAAAGTAGGGTGTGGATGGATTATAGACTTGTTAGAGTACTGGCATCAATGCTTGTGTGTAGCTCTATGTTTTCCTTGAGAAGGGTGTGGTCTTCTATGCAGGAACACTGTTGTATATCTCTATGGTCATTTGGTCAGTGTGCTTGTGAAGAGGTCACTTCCCATACCTCTCGTCTTCCTGGGGGGATAATAAAGTTTTATGATTCTTTGCTCTTCTCAGACCCCTGTCTGCTCTCACCAAGCATGGATGCAGAAACCAGGCTATGCTACTAAGATGTTTTCTCTTCTCACACACATGGAAGTCAGCTATATAGGGATCTCTGTAACAAAGTATAGTTTTCTCTACTGATTAGTTATTTTGTAGAACCTAGATGTAACAATAAAGTAAGTTTCTTTTTAGGTACCAATGTATCCTGTTTATCTACCAGAAGCTCAAATCTAGCCTCTTTACCAAAAACCGTGGAGTACATGCTTATTGCTGTGTTGCTGCTGCTGCTAAACTCTGTTAACCACAAATAACCAAACCATAATCCTAATAAGGCTAGATCTAGATGTAGTCATTTTTAGAGTAAGTAGATCCACTGAAATCATAACATGATCAACTAAATGTAATTGAATTAACCCCACTGATTTCAGCAGGACTCTACTCTGTTGATTGTTGTTGCTTTGTGCCTTCAAGTCATTTCCTATTTTCAGTGATCCTAGAGTGACTGAATCTCAGTATTTTCTTTGCAAAATTTGTCCAGAGGGTTTTGCCTTTGACTTCCTGTAAGGCTGAGAGTGTGTGACTTGGCCAAGATCACCATTTCTTTGGCCCAACAGGGATTTGAATCTTTTTTGTCTTTCAGAGTTCCAGTCTAATACTCAAACTGCCCCATTCTGGCTCCCACTTTATGGATTAAATTTGGGTTAATTTAAATCATATTAATTTCAGCTGGTGAACTTGAAGGCATGACTAAACTTGGATGCAACCAAAGGTTCCTAAAAAAGAGAGGTGACTTTTCAATAAGGAAATTATCCTCTGCACCAAACTATCCAGAATCAAAGTAGGTTGGAGGATATTGTGTTTCTTCAGAAGGCCACATCTAGTGAAAGTTTATGTGTACTATTTTCCCTTATCAGCATTTCTTCTTCATTGCAGAATAGGCTAACACAATAAGAGTCTGTTTCCATTAGTCTCTGTGACTATTACTCAAATCTCCTATTTTGTGTGTTCACAGGTCCTGAATTCGCACCCAAATTAATATGCTTATGAGGGGGGATGGGAATTGCAGTGCAGAACATAGGGCATATTACACCAGGTAAGGCTGTGGCAGATTAATAGTGGCCCAGTATAATTCATGGGAGCTTGCAACAACACAGATATTTGCAAATCTGAGATATTATGGTGATTGCAATCATCTGCAGTGTATGTATCTAATCTTCATATTAGAATAAAAATAGACTGAAAGTTATGTTTCTTTAGTTCTTTGTTGATACAACACAAATAAATTTAGATACTGTCCTGGCTGGCAAACTTATTATCAGCTAAAGCTTTCTCTTGGGGTCCATTCACATTAAAATATTATAGCATTTTGATACCACTTTAGCTGCACTGGTTGCATCCTATAGAACTATGAGATCTGGAGCTTCATGAGATATTTGGAATTCTTTGCCAGAGTGTTCCAGTACTTCCCCAAATGACATATTCTAGTTTTTGTTTATTTATTTCCTGTATTCGGCCAGAAAGGCTCTCAGAGCAGCTTACAAATAGTTAATTAGACATTTCCCTGCCCTCAGGCTTACAATCTAAAAAGACATGACACAAAAGGAGAAAAGAATGGCAGTGGGGCAACGGAATAAATCCAGTGGTTCTTCTCTCCCTTCAGGTGGACTGGAGGAAGGGCTCATCTTCTTACTTTAGGTTAGGCCTGATGGAACTGGCCAGCCTTTCTCTCCCTCTGAGGCCAGATGATGCCCTGCATAGGATTTCGTAAGATGCATCCAGGGAAGTTAAAATGGAATCTTTGACACAATTGGTATTCTGTCTACATCTTCATAGGATACCCTACCAAAACATCTGGGCTGCTGCCACACAGCAGAATTAATGAAGTTTGACACAGCTTTAACTGTCATGGCTCATTCCTATGGAATCCTAGGATCTGTAGTTTGTTGTGGTACCAGAGCTCTGAGAAAGAAGGCAAAATGGCTCAGAAAATTACAAATCCCAGTACTCCATAGCATTGAGCCATGGCAGTTGAAAATGAAGAGCAATTCAAGTTTCTTAAGGCTTCAGCCTTTGTTAAGGAAACAAAAATATTTAAATATCAAAAATATCAAAGCCAAGCCTGTTAGCTTTAAATCAGTAGAGTAGCAGAAACATGTCCTTGTCTAACTATGCTTCTCTAAGAAGTGAGACTGACTCAAAAACAACACAAGTAGCTTGCAGTTTAAACAAAAGTTTACTAATGGCTTTAATCTACATATAAATAGAGGCTATATCCTAATCTGGGTAAAGAATGGTTCAAGTAAAGAAGAAATCCCTCTCATCATCTTTCCAAAGAAAGTTAAGAGAAGAGGAAGATGGTGAACCCAACAGGGCAGGATAAAATCTTTGTAAGTGTGAGAGAGAGAACTTCCCAAAAGGGGGAGTGACCTAAATCACATGGTTTGTTTACCAATTTGCAAAGTTATTGCCCTGTGATTCAGTAGGAGTAAATGGGATGTTTGCAAGAGGTGAGACAGCAGGATTTGCATGCAGGAAAATCTGTCTGTCTAAGGAGGGGAAGAAAGAATGCAAAAAATCTTCCAACAAAGCTGAATTAATTCTGCAGCATAGATGCAGCCCAAGACAATGGAACAGTGACAGCTCGGTAGGTAACAGAGATTGCTCCCCATTCTCCCTGAACTCCACCCCTGCCAACAGGAAAGCTAGCTGTGCTTTGAAGAAGGAAAGCAGTTCTGTGTCTTTGACAGCTGTATTAGCTCTTGGCACCCTTACAATACTGACATATTTAATCTGTTAAATTGCCATATTTAACTTCTTCAATGTCCATGCCTCTCAACCAGTTATTTAAAGCACAGGTATGATAGAATGAAAGGTGGCAAGCATGGGCTAAAATTCCTGTTGCAAGTCCCAACTAGAATAGATCCACATAACTTCTTTATATAAGTATTTGTCATTCAGGAATTGATTCAGTTTGGCTACCTCTAGTTGGAACCAGCAGTAGGGTTCCGGCATTGAACTGCCAAGTGCCCATCCTCTTTCCCCCCATATGCTGATCACACATGGTAGTTTGTTGGGAGAACCTGGAAAAGTTTGCTTTAGGATCCACTATGGCTGCTGTATATACTGGCTAGATTTAGGACAAGCATGGCTCAAAAAAGTATTTTTTTGATCCCAGAATTTCTCAGTCCCACCCCACTTTTGCAATCAGTGATATTAATTACAGTCACACAAGAGAGATACTTTTTATTATATTCAGGGTTAACCTGACTGTAATAAACCAGGAATGATCATGCAGAAAAAAAAAATCCAGAATTCACAAAACAGTGATATTTTAAAGGCTCCCCCTTTGGGCTAAATTCAGTAACTTACACATCAGGACAATCAAATGTTGTGGCATTTAAGAGTGATCCACAGTTTTTAATGATCTACACAATTAAAGGCTTTGCTGTAATCTATAAAGTACAGTCTTCTGAAATTATTTGGTGCACTCTGTTATCCAACATATGTTTGCAATATGATCCCTAGTGCCTCTTCTTTTCCTGAACCCAGCTTGGATATTTGACATTTCTCACTCCATATATAGTAAAAGTCTTCATTGTAGAATTTTGAGCAGCACTTTGCATGCATGGGAGATTAATGTAACAGTCCTACAGTTACTGAAATAACTGTTGTCCCCTTTCTTGGGTATTAAAATGTTTATTGAGCATTTCCAATCTGTGGGTTATTATTTTGTTTTCCATATTTGTTCACATATTTTAGTTAGAACTAAAGTAGATTCTACCTGTGCAGCTTGAAGCAGCTCTATTGGTATGCCATCTGTTCCTCATGAGCTATTTCTCCCAAGTGCTCTGAGTGCACTTCTGCTTCACTTTCTAAAACTGCATGGTCATATTCAAATTCTTCTTCCTCAAATGAATCTATCATCCTTTCAGCTCTTTTATATAGCTCTTCAGTGCATTGTTGCCATCATGTTTCTATTTCTACTTGGTCATATAATGTATTTCACTGCTGGTTGTATAGCATCCCCACTCTTGGTTTAAATTTCCCTTTGATTTCTCAGATCTTGTAGAAAAGGTATCTTGTTCATACTTTCTTTGTTGTCCTCTTCTATTTCTCTGCACTGATTATACATCATATGCAGGCTTGCCATCCGCAGCTTTGAGCTTACCTGGATGGCAAGCCCAGGGATTCAAAATGATGTGTGCACCGTAGGTGTGTGTGCAGCACCAGGGGCAGGAATGTGCACCCATAGAAAACACAGGACTTGAGGTCCCGCATTTTTTTGCCATACATGGGGGTGGGGTAGGTGGGTGGGTTTCGGAATGGATCCCTTGCATATATGAAGGGTCCACTGTTCCTACATACAAATCCCTGAACAGTTCCATTCAGGGTTCTGACTCTATTTCTGTCACCTTTTACTTTTGCTTCTTATCTGGCCTTGATGGCACAAAAAGATTCATTGAGGCTTCTCTTGCTTTTTGTCTACAGATAGTGTCTTTTTGTTGTTTTCCCTCCCTGACAATGTTCTTGGGTTCAGTCTAGAGTTCTTCTGGCTCTTGGTGAATTAATAGTGAAAATCTATTTTTACATTATCTTTAAATTTTATGGAAATACTCTTCGACTTGTATTTTGGCACAGTGGCTGATTTAGTGTTCTTCTTTAGCTTTGCTCTAATTTTTGATATCAGCAGTTCATGGTCTGTGCCACAATATGCTCCTGGTTTTGTTTTTGCAGACAGTATGGAACATTTTCTGCTTCTAATTATAGTTCTGTATTGGCCATCAGGTCATGCCCACCTCCCTTCTAGAGCAAGTGGTTGTGAGGATGAATAAATGCAATTTTTTAAAAAAGGACTGGCGAGCACTTTGAAAAACGATCGTGTAGTGATTAAAGATAAAAATCCACCCCATAAGAACACAGAGGCCAAGAATCCCTTGTTTACCAAAGGATTTCAGAGAAAATGGGTGGCTCTTGTAGTTGTCCCTTGAGAAAGAACTATCTAAACTCTCTCCAAGTCCCTTGAGGAAGAGGAAGAGGAGGAGAAGGAGGAAGAGCAGACGAGAGAGAAATTGCCTATGTACTCGAACACCTCCTGAGGCTCTTTGAACAAATATTTAGTTTCCAAGTAATAAAGTCGGGTAATGCAAAGAAAAAGCTTTTAGGCGCTCCAGTTGAAACTCGTTTCTCGCTGTTCGCGGGAGGCGCTCAGTGCGACCAAGCTGGTAAACCTGCCTTCACAGCAGTGGTAATTTAAACCAGCGACAGGCAGCCAAAACAGATCTGACCTCACAGATCGGAGCTCCCCCCTCGTTCCCCTTTCTTCCTCCTTCCTTTTCCTTAATGTTTAACTTCATCGCGGGAGAAACTTTTAGCTCCGCTTTGGTGGGTCTCCTTTGAAGGGAACTCCCGGGTCTGCAGTGCAGAGAAGGCCTTTCTAAAATCAATTACAGAAAGCAATAAAAGGTCATTTGGCCTACATCCTTTCCTCCCTTCCCTATATAGCAGAGGGTTTGGTGGTGGGGTGTGTGTGTGTGTTTTAAACATGCCATTTCTACAGCTCTTTCTCTACAACTGTTCCCTTTTTGGGGTCCGCATGTTGCAAATTGTAAGGCCTTTGGGCAGAATCTGGCTATAGCATCTCAGAGATTTCTAGTGCACTTTTTAGGGCTTTTGCAGACTGCCAGAAATAGTGCAAATTGAGTCCACTTTAACTGGCCCTGACTCAGTGCTAGGGAGTCATGGGAACTGTAGTTTATTGTGGCACCAGAGCTATCTGACAGAGAAGGCTCAATGTCTCAGAAAAAAAATACAATTCCCATGATTCCCTAGCACTGAGCCAGGGCAGTTAAAGTGGACTCAATTTGCACTACTTCTAGCAGTCTGCCAAGGCCCTTACTCTGACATGGCTACGTATAAAGATACTCGTATAAAGATACTCGTGCCTTGCATACATGGACAGTGACAATGTACTAGAAAAGATTTTATACACACACCTCATTGTAACTGTATTTGCACGTGCGCTCGCACACACACACACACACACACACACCTATATGGATGCAATGCTCTGGAAACATTTTTTAAAACTGTATTTTATTCTTTTAATGTGCAATCTGTTTTAAAATTGTAATAATTTTGTTCTACTTTAATGTATCAGTTTGTATGTCTTTAATTGTACTGTTTTTTAATGTTGTAATCTGAGTCCCACTTTTGGGGAAAGGGCAGGATACAAATAAATATAACAACAATAACATCAACAACAACATTGCTCCCTTCAGGCAAAATATTAACTTTGCCACTCATATGTTGGGTGAGGCTTGGCTGACCATTGCAGATGAACATTCATTTTTCACATACTCAGAGGAAATGTTCTCTCTAGCCAGTAGAAAAAAAGAGGTTAAAAAGACAACTTCCCTAATACATGTTATAAGTGGCAGCTTCTAGAATTTATTTGGGATAAGTGTACACACACATTCACACATTAATGTTCCAATATCCCCCTGCTTCCCAAGAATATCCAGAGGAGTTTGGATATTTGGGGCTGCTGTGGTATTGGGAGACCTACCATGGATCTCTAGAAAAATCAATGGATGTTTGAATTTCTTAGAAACAATGTGGTAAGGCTGGGTAACTCAAGAGTATGTGCAGGAATGCTTAGAAATAGTCCTCATGGACAAGACTGAAAACATAAAATGGGCCACACTGAGATCAGGCCAAAGGCCTTTATAATCAAATATTCTGTCTATACAGTAACCAACCAGTCTTGCTTTGCAGTAGCCTGCAGTGGCCCAGTCACTCTTGAAGGGGATTTTAAAAATCTTTTAAGGAGCTCTGGTGGCACAGTGGTTAAATGCAGGTACTGCAGTCACAACATTGGGAGTTCAATCCCAGGGCTCCAAGATTGACTCAACCTTCCATCCTTTCGTAGATTGGTAAAATGAGTAGCCAGCTTGTTGTGGGCAATTGGCTTACAGATTGTAAACTGCTTAGAAAGTGCTGAGTTCATTATGAAGTGGTATAGAAATGTAAATGCTAAATGCTTTAAGGGTCATGAGTGTAGTCTGATAGTAGAGTGAACTCAGCAGTTTATTTAATGACACAGTGCTGGGTGGACTCTGGCTTGAAAGTCCAACCAGCACTGTGTCATGGTTGTGGTGAGGCCGTTACTGAAAAAGACCACCCTGGATCCCACTATTTTGGATATTGGCCAGTCTTTAATATTCCATTATTGGGCAAGGTTCTGGAGCGAGTGCTGGCCTCCCAACTTCAGGGGTTTCTGGTGAAATGGATTATCTAGATCCATTTCAATCTGGCTTCAGACCTGGCTATGGGATGGAGACAATTTTGGTCACCTTGGTGGATGACCTATGCAGGGAACTGGGCAGGGGGAGTGTGTCCCTGTTGGTCCTGCTGGATGTCTCAGTGGCATTCAATACCATCAACCATAGTATCCTCCTGGGCTGCCTTTCTGAGATGAGGCTTGGGGGTACTGTTAGGCAATGGTTCCAGTCTTTCTTGGAAGGGCAAACTCAGTTTGTGGTGTTGGGGGACTCCTGTTTGACTCCTTGGCCATTGGCCTATGGGGTTCTTCAGGTTCTGTTCTGTCCCCCATGTTATTCAACATCTACATGAAACCACAGGGAGACATCATCCGGAGTTTTGGGGTGCAGAGTCACCAGTATGCGGATGACATTCTATTCTATCTCTCCTTCCCATCTGATTCCAAGGAAGCTGTCTCCATACTGAAACAATGTTTGCTCCTCAGTAACGGACTGGATGAGGGCAAACAAATTGAAGCTTAATCCAGACAAGACAGAGGTGCTCGTGGTTAGTCATAAGGCAGATCAGGGAACAGGGATTCAGCCTGTGCTGGATAGGGTTACTCTTCTCCTGAAATCTCAGGCTTGCAGTTTGGGTGTCCTCCTGGACTCCACTCTG
>CM034710.1:85629079-85642702 GCA_020142125.1 Phrynosoma platyrhinos | reverse complement strand
AAATTGGGGTGGGGGGGAGAAGAATAACAGCCCACTTGGGAATAGCGAGGGGGAGAGGAGAAGAATCACTCACACTCATACCACATGATTGACTGTCCGAACTGTTTTGGAAGGAATTTATCAAACATGCATCAATAATGAAAAAGCAGTGCATTTGGGAGGCATTATGGGTTTTGCCCATAAATGAGAAGGAACACTCCAGCAGTGAATGGACTACAGACCAGCTACTGGACAGACACAGTATCATGTGATAAGGTACGGCCACAGACACTACTAACCTGCTCTAATTCCACTTTTCAAACCTTATGTGATAAAGTCCTAAATTAAAGTACATGGCTCCCATCCAGCATACTGTATTCTAAAAACCACTTTGTGAGGTAGGTCAAACTGAGAAAGAGCTACTGTCAAAGTCATGGAATGCATTTCATGGTTCAGTGGAGACGTGACCCTGGATCTCCCAAGTCCCAGTCTAACAGTTTAGTCATTAAAGCACACTGGTTCTCAGTGTAGGTTCAATGTAGTTCTCACATGTAGGTTCTGAGGTATATAAGTTTGGATTGAGAAACTTTACTAAGCAGGGGCAGAATCCACCTGCATAGAAACACTATTAGCCAGGAAACTTTTGCCTTTTCTTTTTTCCTGTGGCAAGTTGGAAATAGAGATGGTTTAATGACATTTGACAATGTGACCAGCTCTTGACCTTGCCTTCAAATTAAGAAGGCTCCCCAAAGGCAAAATAAAAATGTTCATGTTTCCTGGGAAGGCAGGTGAATAGATCACGGATAGCCAAAAGTCATCCATTCATCTTCAGGATGTAGCAAGCACTGAACCTTATACAAATAGCCCCACAAGTCATTAACATGCAGGGCTAATAGCAATGGCCTACTGAGAAGAATGATGTGATGGAGGCACCACCCACAGTCTTTACCAGACTAAGGATGACCCATAAACAGTAGTATTGAAATGGTCCTCCAGATTTCAAAACAGAGTAGAGATGAGATTATGGTTTTTTAATTCTGAATTAGAATGGGCAAACAGCAGGGTAGAAGTAAGGCATTGCAGAGGTCAGTTGTAGGTGGCAAAATATAAAAAGGAGAAAAGGTCTGGATAGCAGCCAATGGACTGTGCTCAGCTTAGCCCTGTGGTGAGTTTATTTCTGTGGCTACAAATCCCTTTAACATTAAACACTTGTATTTCAATTAACTGTAAAAGTCACATTTTTAATTCTCCCATGCTTATCAGGCATCCATTAGATCTTTCACTTTGGCTGAGAATGCAATCTTTCTTTAAATGGCATACAAGATAAAATACATACCAGCTTTAGAAACCTAAACAAGGAATTACTGTGGCTGATAACTGGTAGTCAACTGAAGAAGATGTGTTCTGGCCATGGATTTTTCTTCCTTCTTTCCTTTAAAAGAGATTAACTAAAAATTTGTACTTGTGCAAATGAAGCAGCTGTGTCATATATCTCTCTACAACCTTATAATTAAAAAACCCTAAGTGACAAGTAAGCGTCTTTGGAAATAAATTTAGAAAAGGCTAAATTGTGAGTTATCTCTTTGCAGGATATGAAATCTAATCAGTACTAGACAAATCAATTAGGGTGGTTTAAAAAAAACACCAGTGTTTATTTTTGTCTGGCAAGTACAGAAATATACTTTTAAAACATTTACACGGGTGTTTGCAGTATTAAATACTTGGCATAACTTTCTAATGTTGCTGTAGTTTAACGTCATTTAAAGTAGGAATTGGCCAAAGCAAACTCCTCATATTCAAACAATTTGCTGAAAGGGTAAAGTTCACATATCTCATATAGATGGATTTTTATGCAAGGACATGAAAAATGACCTATTTATTTTTTCAGAGTCCTATTATGTGCTAACACCTTGCATGCTGACATCAGCTTATTTGGTTTTGTTAACATCTTGGCTAAATATTCTATTGCTAGTCCTCACTAGAATAGATCCACCGAATCAACAGCATTTACCTGTGTGTTGACTTATCATTTAATATAGTGGGAACTTGGTATCTGCTGGGATTTGGTTCAGGACCTCCATGAATATCAAAATTTGTGGATAATCAAGTTGCATAATATGTAATGGAGTAGTAAAATGGTACGCTTATATAAACTGGTAAACAACTAAAAACTTTGCTTTTTGTAATTTCTTTTTGAATATTTTTGATCTGTAGTTGGGTGAATCCATGGATACAGAACCTATGGATATGGAGGGCCCACTATAATGGGACATACTGTACTTGGATTATCAAAAGGATTTTTTCTTCTACAGGGGCCCAGCCCAGATAGGGCTACCTCCATCCCACTACGGACAAACATTGGCTGATTTCATTTTGGTTAGTTTCAACTCAACCTACTGAATCTATTGTTAAAATGATGAATCAACTTACAGGTAAATCATATTTATTCAATGGGTCAACTGTGTTTAGGATTAGCCAAAAGGATTCAAGTTTTTTTTTTAAGATAAATGTTAACAAAGGTGCTTTGAGGTACCCTCCTTCAAATAGGTTCAGCACTTTGGGGAGTGTTTTTAAAGTTGGGACTCAAACCAGAACAGATTCACCACTATGGAAGCCACTTGCCACCATTATACATAACTTGAAACTCCATCTTATGGCAATGCCAATTATTATAATTGGTCAGCATTAGCACAGCTGCCTGTGTATATCATACATCAAAAGTGGGTCAGTTCCTCCTGCCAGCACTACTCAAAGGCTGTACCATCCTTCCTAACCTTGAAACAAAGGCTGCATCCACACTGCAGAAAATAATCCAGTTTAACTGGCATGGATAATTTCAGCAGTGTAGATGCAGCTTTACTGCTGATTTCCTTTAAAAAAAACCAACTCATTTGGGATCAAAGCAAGGCACATGGAGAAGTGTGCATCCTAGAGGTTTCCAGGAGTCTGATTCTCTCATTTTTAATGATTTCTTTTGTGCGTGATGGTAGTTCAGTTTGTAAGGCCATCAAATTTGGTGGGAGGAACCATATGAAGCCAATGGGCTACTTGTGGCCTAAGTGTATCATTTATTAAAATGTAACACATGCAGCATCTTAATGAAAATCTGGCCAAAAAGACACTGGCTGAAAGCCTGTTTGTAAGAGTTGATACTAATTACTTTCTCCTTCAATTTTCCTTCACAAAAGCCATCACCACCACCAGATAAATCTAAGTACATAATGAAATTATAAATCCTAGGCTTCTGTAGAATGGAGCTATGACAGTTAAAGTGATATATAAAACGTCTAGAACTGTGTAGCATGAATAACATTCTGTTACATTGATAGTGACCATAAGGCATTATTAAAACAGTTGTACTAGCAAAGTATTTCCTTTTGTTCTTTTAAAAATGCTACTATATTACTGCTTGGTGTCTAATGGCAGGAGCAATGTAAGATTGGGTTTTATCTGGGTTGGCATAACAATGTCAAATTTTTTTACAAAAAGTATGAAATAAATGTGAAATTATATTATGTCTGTCCTTCCTTCCTTCCTTATTAATATCTTGTCCTTTCCTCATAAAGATCAACCAACCTGTGAGATAATTTCAGATGAGACAGAGTAGCTGTACCAGGATGATCCCATAAACTTCATCTCCCTAATCCATGTAGATAATTTGTGGCCTTCCAGATATTGCTGGGTTGCAGCTTCTACCAGCCTTGGCCAGCATAGTCAGTGGTGAGGATTACTGGGAGTTTCAATCAATCAACTTTCGGAGAGTACCATGTTGCCCACCCCAAGCCTAGTCCAATGCTCTGACCAGTAAGCCACTCCAGTCAGCCACAGTAAACCTCTGAGATATCCTTGCACCATGATAAATGAAATATCATTAGTTCATTTTATTGAAAGTAATAAATATAAAATATTTATGGATTTCAGCATGTTGAGAAAAATGTCTATGAGAGAATCACTTGCCTGATCTCTTATAGCAGGTATGGAATACAGAAAACTTCTTGTAGTCCAGGGGCGCAAAATCCATTACAGAATAAATAGACTCAAAACAAACTGGGCAGCTTCAGCTGTCATTCTTACCAGTTTATACCTTCCTCCACCAAAAAGGCTGATCCTACTGCCAGTCAGAGGCAACATTACTTGACTTAGTGAGGCATTGGTGAACAGGCTGGCCAAGGGCACATCCTTACTTAGGCTTCCAGCTGTGATATGTCACAGAAATGTCTGAGACAAGATAGGTGACCAATACATTTCAGCATTTCCAAAACTGGTGCTCTCCACAATGAAGTCTGGAGCTGAATGTCATCATTCCCACCTATTTGGGACAAGCTATACCCTAAAGGCACCAGAGTCCAACTGATCTTGGAAGCTAGGCAGGATTAGCTCTGGTTAGTACTTGGATAGGGGACCACCAATGATTACCAGGTGTTGTAGGCTATATCTCAGAGGAAGGAACTGGCAAAACCATCTCTGAGTATTCATTGCCTAAGAAAAACCTATGAAATTCATGGGGTCACCATAAGTCAACAGACAACTTGAAGGCACACACACATACACATAGGATGGAATGCTGTTGGTCTCTTTTACATGCATACATTTCCCTATGAAGCAGTTCAACATTTTTGCCCAATGCAGAAGGGCCAAATTCAAATTGAGATTGTGGAACTGGAGTTGTATATATAGCAAAATTCTGCATAATTGTGCACTGGGCATGTGCAGATTTATGCTCTACATGATGTTCATGAGAACCAATGTAGTGTGGTAGTTTGAGCACTGGACTATGACTCTGGAGACCAGGGTTCAAAATCCACTGGGTGACCTTGGGCAAGTCACACTCCCTCAGCATCAGAGGAAGGCAATGGCACCCCACCCCACCCCCATCAAATCTTGTCAAGAAAACCTTGTAATAGGTTCACTTTAAGGTAGCCATGAGTTGGAAACAACTTGAAGGCATACAACAGCAAACAACAAGAATGATGTGCACCGATGCACATTTGCATTGCACATTGTAATGTCACAATTTACTAATGAAGCAACATGAGCAACTGATATGTAACTCCATAAAGTTACAGTTTGCCTCCTCAGTGTGGGAGCTCAACCATGGTCTCTGTCAGTAGGTGCATGTGGGAAGTGGAGAGGGCCAGAGTCCAAAGTGGGTGGGTGAGTAGTGGTGAGACCAACCCTTTTCTGTTTTACTATCCCTTTCTTCCATCTCTTCCTTCCTGACTCTTCCTTCCTGCTTCAAGCAGAACAGATCACTCTTACCAGAGGTCTGAATTGTCATCAATCAAACAGGGCTTTTGAAATTAAACCAAGGGGCCCATTAAAATAGGATCAGGACCACAGGTTGTCTACTTCTTGTCTAAAGCAGTTAATTGTTCATAAACAGAGTCTGGTGTCTCAGAGTTCATTTTGATTTTAGACTGAAGTGCAAACAGAGAGAGCTTAAGACCAAGGGGAATCAATGGCTAATAAATCTTCTGCCAGCTTCAGAAGAAGTTTACTCAAGAAGACAAAAAGTTGTCTTGGTTAAAGCAACATTTTTATAGGCTTTCTAATGAAGAATTAGCCCTCACTGGGAAACCAGCAGCAGATAAAAGGAAGCCAAGCAACATAGACAATACAGCTCCTTTTCAAGCATGTACACCAAATGCATCTATATTCTGCTAATATCTCAGGCATCGTCTCCAAAGAAAATCCAACTGTGCAATGCAAATTTTTGTGCACCTAAGTGATATGTGCTCAGAATAGTGATGGGCTCCCTGTGGTATAGGGGGAGAAATGGAAATTGTAGCTAATTAGCTACTCCTATAATAAGGGAATTTAATGATTTGTATTAAACAACCAAATGTGAGAAGTGTCCCCATCCCCGTTATTTCATTGCAGTTCTTCACTGTAATGCCAGAGTGGTTATTACTTTTATTTTCAGATCAATAATTTGCATGTTGAGTTAATAAATGGGAAGTGTTAATGTGATATCAAATAACAATTTAAGCATCTTTGTTTTCGTGATGAACTCTGCTTGCTAAGTAATATTCTGTGGTGAGAGCCTGGGAATGTTACATGTGAATTAAAGTTCCCAGAATCCCCTAGTTAGCATGGCCAATAGCCAGGCTAGCTGGAGAATTCTGGTATTTGTAGTCCAAAAAGTAACTTTCCCAAGCTCTGACTGTTTACACAAAGGAACTCTGTAGGGGCAGATGGTGAGTCATAGTTCTGCAGATTGTGTTCCTTTGCTGGAGGCTCTTTTGCCTGTTCATACAGGCCTCCTGAAAGGGACCACAGTCATGCTTTCAATAAATGCCTTTTATCATGTTTGCCTAATAAAAGCCGTTTAATTCTGAAAAGTGTATTCTCAAGAGGCCTAATGCGTATTTACTTTCCTTTAGGATAGTCAAGCCAACAATGATAGCAATCATTATGGGAAGGGGAAATCTTTTCATCAGTACAGTTTTTATTATTTCAGGTCTCCAACTATCAGATGAACTCAGCTTTGCTTTGTGGAGAGTTGGTATGATATTCCTTGTGAACACTGTCTTAAAATGTTTAACACTGGAACTTAGATAATATAAAGGTAGATCAAGGGAAAACAAGGGGTGACTTATGTTTGAGCTAGATTGATCACAGATGAGGAATGTTTCCTGATGGGGTTTCACCAGACACTGACATTTCATCAACTCTTGAAGAGTTGGCTTTAACCAGCTGAATTGTCTGTCTTATAGAGTTGGTCCATCTAGCCTAGTACTGCATTGTCTACTACCTGGGGTGCCCCTACATGTAAAAATATTTCAGTCCCACAACATTTTAACTGCTGTGGCTCCATCCTATTGAATCCTGGTATTTGTAGTTTTGTAAGGCACCAGCACTGTTTGGCAGAGCAGGCTAAAGACCTTGTAAAACTACAAATTCCAATATTCTATAGGATGGAGCTACAGCACATAAAGTAGTGTCCAACTGCATTATCTCTACCATGTAGATGCACCCAAGGTTTAAATTCAATTTCACAGATGTTGTAAGAGACCACATCCTGCTGGGGGGGGGGGGAGACATAAAAGTAAAAAAGATGGGATCCAAAATGTTGTCACTGCTGCTGCTGTTGCTATTATCATCTTTAGCATAGTGCCATCAGTGTACATGACACCTTATAGAATAAAACAATAAAATTAAAATGCCAACATATTTGACTATAGCCACTATCTAAGCCAGGGGTAGGCAACCTGAGACCCAGGGGCCGGATGCAGCCCCCCGAGGCCTTTGGACCGGCCCCAGGCCAGTACTGCCGCCATCACCACCACCCCCGCTGCCCCCCGCCACTGCCGCCGCCCACCATGATGATATTGATTATTGTTGTTATTACTTGTTCTTGGGGTTTTCTTGGCAAAATCTCCATAGGGGTTTTGCCATGGCTTTTCTGGGGCTGAGAGAGTGTACATGCATATTTTTTTTAAAAAAATATTTATTTATTTATTTATTTATTTATTTATTTATTTTTGGTGCTTCGGCCCCCCAATTGTCTGAGGACAGCAACCCGGCCCCCGGCTCAAAAAGGTTGCCTACCCCTGATCTAAGCCTTAGGACAGGCATTTCAACTTTTTAGAAAAGGGGGGGAAAAACATTGTATGAAACCACCAAAAGATGGTATAATGCTGAAAATGGTGTAGTTATCTAAGGGATCACATTGAACCAGATCTAGATCCAGAAGGGCCAGATTTGTTTCTGAGATTCTCCACTCTGTTCTACTGCAACAGGTGACAACTCCCCTGACTCTCTTTCCATCTGATTGTTTTAACTGGATATGGCACAGACTGAATTGGAGGTCTTATGCATACATAACAAATGCTTTACTACAGAATTCTGCTCTTTTCCCCTTCACAGGCTTATTTATGGGCTGGAACCACAAAAAGGCCACAGCATTTTGCTTGTTGGTTTATTCATTAGCATGTCGCCAAATGGTCCTGGCCTTTTATGATTTGCACCAAAATTCTTTCATGAAAGTTAGCAGGGTAACCATCCAAATGATGACAATCATGCCCCAGTTCACCTTTCTAGCCCTGGTTTTACAAAGCCTGTTACTGGTCCATAGTCATTCCATCCCTCCAGAAGCTCAGTAAACATTTCCAATCTATCACTTAAAGCAAAAGATCAAGTACAACTGTCGCTTTCATCACTCACTATATGAATGACAATTTTGAAAAGCAGAATAAAAAATGCATTAAATAAATATTTTCTAGAAGATCACTTATTTATTTATATAGGTATCAATCACTTTCCACCCAGCAGCAATACACAGCATGGAACATGGTTTAGATTATTTAATAAACCACTCTTTCTGTTTAACACGTACTCTGTATTATAGTATTATCTTATAATAAAAGTATTATTAAAAGATTAATATCACAAAAATAGAAAGTACAGTGACAGGAGCAAATATTATAATTTTTTTTAGCAGCATTAAAATTAATATAAAAGAATGACATACATACAACAACACTACACAGTATTCAAAACAACAGAACATAACAGTCTTTACTGTCCATCTAAAAAACCAAAATGTAATAAGTAAATTTCATCTCCCTCAACAGTAGCATTACTAAGGTTGATGTCACTCAATGTGATAACTCATGGTATCACCCTGCCCCCCACTGACTCCCTCTCATATCACATCATACAGAACCTTTAGTAATGTTTCTTGTACTAACATTACTCATAAATCGTAAGAAAAGTATATCACGAATATTATGGCAATAACTGTGACATACAACTAGCAAAATTAAAATCATATCTTTAAATTACAATATCATATGCACAGCCTCAATGTATTAACATGGACATAGTTTCATGTGGTTAAAGTGAAACATTTGTAAGATGTGATATTTTAAAAAAATTAAAAAGTTTTTTTAATTAAATTGAAACTTAAACATTTAAAATTTAAAAACCTGAGGTTCTCCTTTCTTCTCCTACTGAGCCTCGTACCATTCACACCATCTCCAGCATTTTAAATGGAAGCAGGCTAATGCCACAGCCTGTTTCTGTCCAAAGACAGATGTGTGGGGAGCAGTGGTGTCACCCCTTCCACTTAGAGTGTCACCTGGTGTGGCCTGTACCTCACACACCCCTCTAGTGATACCCTGGTCTTTCAAAAGGAAATTCCACATTTGCAGTGATGTTATCCAAAATGTCCTGTCTTGTGCACCCATCAACATAGCCTTCTAGGTGGTGGGACATATGATGGTGTCTGATGATGACTGCAAATTATGAGCAAGGTCATATAGAAGGAAGTGGTCCTTTATAAACTTGCTCCAAGATATTCAGAGTTTCAAATGCAGAACCTACTACCTTCTTGAGAATAATAATAATAATAATAATAATAATAATAATAATAATAATAATAATAATTTTTATCCCACCCCTCTGCATTGCAAATTAAAACACATCACAAGTTAAAACACGTCCAACAACCCATTCCCAACCCATCCGCCCCTAGAAGACAGATTTGGACTAGAGATGAAAACAGGAGTAGAGAGGCAAGACAAGACACATGTGTTTATATCATCTGGAAGGATCTGCAGAGGGGGAACTGATGTGTAAGACTAACCTAATTCTAATTCTAAGACTCTGTGATCGTTATGACAAAGACCCCCACTCTAATGATTAGGTAGACACAGTTCCACCCAATCTATTGGCCACATCTGTGGGTGTGGAGGGTGATCCTCTATTGCTACCCCTCCTCCCAGGGCTTCATAGCTATGAGTGGATGCTTCAATTTAACAACATAGGCTTGACATATTCAGGAAATGGAATCCATAGCCCTTGGGCACAGGCCTCTGGCATTTATCTCTATGAGGTGATTTTGGGAGTTCATCAAAGTTTCCTAATCAAATCCACCCACACATCCCAGTCATATGTGATGAAATCTGCCTATTGAAATACCCAGCTACGAATTAGCAAATTAAAGCAGACTATCTGTACAAAGTACGTGAATAGATCCATACACTATATTTGAATAAGTCATCATCATCATCATCATCATAGACTAAATTGGGTGTAATTTTTAATCCTTTGTAAGCTGCCCCGATTGTTTTTAACAGAGGGGTGGGGTATAAATAAATATTATTATTATTATTATCATCATCATCATCTTATTCAGTCCCTAGTGGAGGAAGATGAACAGAAGAACTGAATTAATAACTGGTAATCAAAATGAGAGCTAGCTGTAATTTTTGTCATAATATTTCCCCATCACAAAAAGCCAACATTTTCTGCGGGATGTATAAATTAAGTTCTCTAGGCTGCAACCTGATGACCCTTTCAGGGATGGGGAATTTGTGGTCTTCTACATGTTGTTGGACAGCAAATCTCACCAACCTCACTCAACACAGAGAGACAGAGGCCTGAAACAGACGGTCAGATGGGGGTGGCTTCCGGCTGCTCCAGGAACGTAATGTTTACATGATGCACGCACCTGGAGAACCCAGAAGCCGGCCACAGTTGTGCTGGGGCCACCTAAGGCTGCCCAAAACCAGCCCCAGAAGGACCAGATCTTTTCCATTCCTTTTGAGACTGTGGCAGGAGGCACCCTTGAGGCTGCACCATGTGTTCGCTGTGGCCCTGGGAGGATTGGACTGGGAGCGG
Source organism: Phrynosoma platyrhinos (assembly GCA_020142125.1). Taxonomy (NCBI): domain Eukaryota; kingdom Metazoa; phylum Chordata; class Lepidosauria; order Squamata; family Phrynosomatidae; genus Phrynosoma; species Phrynosoma platyrhinos. The sequence goes on along the minus strand of CM034710.1, from coordinate 85,632,097 downwards.
CTTCTAGCCGCTCCTTCCTGCCTGTCTGCTTCACTTCAGATATATTTATAGTTCAACAACTACAAATTTCTGGAGGGCCACATGTTCACCTCTCCACCTCTTCTCTAACAATACCCTATACTGAATCATTTATATGGCCTCCAAGACTAGTCTCTGTATACACAATGGCCTGGTGTTCATGCTGCAAATAAACCTACAGATTCATAGATTCAATTCCTGGTTTGTTGAGAGACACAAATCAGACCAGCATCTGAATTCAGACAACTTGATTTTATGAAACATGGAGAAAAGCTCTCAAGAAGTGTGTATCAGCATGCACTTCATCTACAATAGGCCATGTGATACAAACCTCACTCATCCAACAGGAAATGGAAAGAGGTGGGAAATTTAAATTCATATTTCAGTTAACTGCTGTTCTCGCAAAAGAAAGGGGTGCAATTTTTGTTTCTTTTCTCTTGGTGGTGACAGCGGTCAAACTGTCCATTTGTGCAGTCCTAGAACCATTGGGTTAGTCACTTGATGGTATCTCTCTTTTTCCTTCTCCCTCTCAGTTCCTAAATTTTGCAGTCACTGTTTTCTTTCCAACATAACTTCTGCAATGCTTATATATATAAAATCCTTATTCCAAGTAACTTTTGTACTTTGGCATCACTCAATTTGTGTCTCGAACCTGTCGACCTTGAGCTGCTGTGGATCTCAGTGTGTTGTAACGTGGAGGACATTAAAATGTAACACGTACCTGCTGAGACCAACATTATACTATTTATGAAACCATATAATTTTAATAACCAAACTCAGCAAGATTTTATCACTCTCCACCTGTAATTTAGAACTGCTGACTCATCAGCCCATAATTGCCGCTTGCCAATGTGCTGCTTCACTAAAACTAGCAAAGTGGCAAGCTATTCTATCACCGCTATATAAGCACCCTGCTATCTTTCATTTCTCTCCAAGGGAATCCTCTCTGGAGGGTTATAGTTAATTAAAAGATCAAATTAATGCAAGAAAAAAAAGTGACAAATTCGTCACTACCTTGCTCATTAGAAAGATTTATATTTTAATACCTTTATGATGGATTAGCTTTTGAGGACATTAACAGAGTTTTTTGTATTTTTTTTTAAATGGGCTAGTATTTCAAAAGTTTACTTTCTAGCTGAACCATTCCTTCCTAAGAAAAAATAATTTCCTCTATACCTTTGAACATTATTATCACACACTTAGGCTACACCGATGGCCCAGTTCTAAGTGTTGCTTGCTTCAGCAAAATAGTAATTAGCAAAAAAAAAAAAAAAAAAAAAGACCATTCCAGCTGGGTTCTGCACCAAAAATCTAAAGCAAACTTTGAGAAAATTCCAGTACATATACACATATTCTGAAGACTACATTTTACTCCTCCACAAATGTAACAAAAAATTTCCCTTACACATCCCCCCAAAAAAGAAAGAAGGGAAGAAAGCAATTTAGATTAAGACTGCAGTTCTATATTCACTACCTGTGTACATGTTTAGTGGACTCAGAGGACTTACTTCTGAGTAGACATGTATACTTTGGATGTCATCAGGATATTCCAGTTAATAAACTGTTAAAGAAACTTTAGAGAGGAGAGTATGATTAAGTATAATATCTTTAGAATTTGTTTTAAAAAGTCAAGTGTATAAGTACAGGGTTGAAAACTAAAAGCATGCTCCTATGCATATCTACTTGGAAAACTCATGGGCGTATATCTGTTAGTCTCAGCTAGAGAAAACCGTGCTCTAGCTGTGATGAACAATTGAATTTAGGTGATAGAATTCAATGGGACTCATTCCTGGCTAAATATATATACAACTCTAACCTAAAATGTTTTGAAACAATAATAACTGCAATGATCTATATCAGCGTTCTTCTGGCCTTAGCCATAAATTAGGTGTGATAGTACAAAACTTCTTGTAAAATGCATTGAAGACACTTTTTGGGAAGATGGTAATGTTTCCCTTCTCTAAATAAAGCATTTGTAAGACTTTTGCAAAAGAAGTCTTCATGAGACCAAACTACCACAGATAACTACCAGCCAGTTTCCATATTTCTTTGTGAAGTAAGTTCTCGTAACAAGTAATGGCAACACAACTCCAAGCTTTCTTCTATGAACCAGGTTTTAAGGTTTTAAGGAAGGAACAGCCTTGGTTACTTTGGTTAATGACCTGCATAAGTAGCTGGACAGAAGGATACCAACCCTTGGATCTCTCATCAATATCTGATATCATTCATCTGAACATCTTTCTGGGATATTAATACAGAACTTATTGGGGGCATCATTTTGCAGTGTTCATGTTTGGCTGAATGTTCCTAGACGATGGTGCGGGGAGATTATTGCTAGGATTTACAGCACACAGCATTGCTCATGGCTCTATTTGATCCCCCATGAACTTTAACCTCTGAAAAAGGTTGGACTTGGGTTGCATCACTATGCTGATGATATCCAGCTATAGCTTTCTCTTTCATCTGATGCTCAGGAAGTTGTAGAAATTCTGAACCTTTTTCTGGATGCATTAAGGAATTAGATGTGTGTCTACAGTCCATGAATTGCATGTGGTCCCCAAAGCTATTTCTGCACCTACTCAGACCCCCACATTTTCTCTATCTTTAAAAAAAATCAGCAAAAAAGTGAATCACACCTCCAATAACTTCTGTGAGCACATTTTGTTGTTTTAGCTAAGAGAGAGAGAGAAAGCAAAAGTGAAAGAAAGTTTGCATTTCTTAAAATTCTGATCTCCTTCAGTTTCTTTTTTTATTTTAAATTTATAAATTTTATTATTAAAAAAAACATTAATTACAAAAATTAATCAAAAATATACATTACATATATATCTACAAACAAGCAAAACAAAACAAAGCAAAAAAACATAATTAGACAAACAATAACAAACCATTACAAACATACACACACACACACACACATAAAAGAAAAAAACAAACTTACATACAAACAAACATCAGACATTCCTTGTGCTTTGCCCTTTTTTCCTAACTTCTATTACA
>CM034710.1:85575193-85593769 GCA_020142125.1 Phrynosoma platyrhinos | reverse complement strand
GTATTCCAGGTGAGGCCTGACCAAAGCAGAATAGAGTGGCACTATCATAAGCACAAACTAAATGTATTCACATATACATAGTGAATATTTGGTTAAAATGTGATGTTTTTAAAGAAAATTTTAAAAGAATATTTTTTAAAAAGAGGGGGCTCTCCTTTCTTCTCCCACTGAGTTTTTCCCCACTCCCACCATCTCTTGAAGCAGATGGATGTCACAGCCCATTTCTAGCAAAAGGTAGGTGTTTGAGGAGCAGTAGTGTCACTCCCCCTTAAGGTGTCACCTGGTGCAGTCCGCACTCCCCCTCCCCTACACCCCATAGTGATGCCACTCCTTTGTGGTACAGCATAGATGCATTATTTTAAATATCCCTAAAGTAATCTTCAGATTTGAGCAACCATGTTTTGATACAAGAAGATACAATTCAGGTTTGTGGTAGTTAAAATTTGAAGTGTGTTGGAGAGGTTGAACTGTGCATGATTAGGTGGTAGCACCAAGGATTATCCATAAATGCACTTATGCTGCTTTTTACCAGGGCTGCCAGGGGTATTTTAGTTCTTACTTTTCCAGGCTCAAAGTAAATACTTGAACTGGAGCATCCAGATCCACAAGGCAGACCCATTTGAACAAGGTGTTGTGGGTCCATCAGTTTGATGACTGGTGGATTTGGGGACCAGTAGCCCAAATAAGTAAATTTTCCAGACTTTGGCTCATAACTGCTTCCAAAGGTTAAAACTTTGTATTGCTCTATAGTTTGTATACAAGGTTGTACAGTTTGGGATGAGAGCCAGCATGGCACAGTGATTTGAGTGGTGGACTTTGGAGACCAAGGTTCAATTCCCAGCTCAGCCATGAAATCCACTGGGTGACTGTTAGCATATGTGATTTTTCATAAAATTTGGGACACATGTGGAGTTCCCTCTATGACCCCAGACTGACCTCTGAAGGATGTCATCCATAATCCCCTAGATGGCAGGTCATGTAGGCAATGAGAGATCTGCCCAGAACTACTGGAAAATTCCCTACCAGACAGGTTTGGGAGTTGCCAAAAGGGAAAAAAAATAATATTGGAAAAGACACATAATAGTGCTTGTTTGTTTTGAGTCTCACACTTGATGGGGCAGTAATCAGATTTGAGTGCACCCTTTTTTCTAGCCTCCCTTCCTTGATAGTTTCGAAACCAAATGCACTATGCTTTTAGGACTCTGTTTTACTTCTTGCTGGTTTGTTTATCTGGGCTACTGACTTGCTGGGCTACTGGTCAGCTGATGACCATTCTTTTGCCTCTGCCTTCATCCTTCTGGATACCCTGTGACTGACCAGGACTGAATTAACTCTTTGACAGCTCTTGCATTCTAATCATTTGATTCCTGGGACACTTGTTGACTGGATGATAGGACAATGCATGAAATAGCAACCACAGTTGCTCATGCCTTGTCATTCAAACACTGCTCACACAAACATATTTTCCTGTTTGAAAATTAAGACAGAAATCTTAGCTAAAGGGGCTGTTCCCAGAGCAAGGTGAAATAAGGGGACTATTTCTTGTCAGGGAGAAAGGAAGAGGATTATTTAATCTAGTCTACTTCTAGTCAGAAGGTGGATGCAGATCAGAGCAGAATGTGAGCCCTTGTACTACAGAGGCAGGAAGAGGAGGAGGATGTTTAAAAGGGGGAGTGAGCAAATGGACCAGGAAAGCCAACCCTGATTGGTCCTCAGGCTGGTGTGGGGATAGACGGGTGTTTACACAGCCTCCCATTCCTTCGCCAGGGACCCAATACCACCACATGCTCTTTATCTCTGTCCATTGCTGCTGCTAGTAAGTAGATCCCCATCACCATATCTGACCTGGAAATGGGGTGCCTGGCTGCAATCACATGGCTACATGCCCTTTTCTGCATCAGATGCAGTGACAGGGGTCTATTCACTAGCAGCAATGGTGGAAGTAAGGGCATGAGGGACCATCTGATCATCCAGGATTTGCAGTGGAGTTCCCAAGAAACTACAACAAACTGCAGGTCAGTTTGACCTGCATTAAGGCCCTTTTGTCCTGGTATCAGGCTGGATCCACCAGATCCACATCTAGTCTGTCAGGATCCATCCTGACCCTGACCCTGGGGTTTTGGCTTGCATTGTCTAAAAAGGATGACGTGAGGCCAGGTTGAACATGGGCCTTTGGGCCCATCCAGATAGCCCCAAAGTAAATATATAGACCCTCTGGAGATTCTCTATAAATTGCAGCAACAAATCAATTAAAGCTTTGGACATTGTAGCAAGCCGCTGATTTAATACTGTAGATTGGAATACAGTCCTCTCCTCTTGCCTGGAGATGAACCCACCAAAACTGGAGAATTTACTCCACGCTTCTTGCCTGGAGATGTGAAAACTGGAGACTCAGAGCCAAACCCTGAGATATGGCAATCCTGCATCTCTCCAGTTGACTTCAATAGAACTTCAGAGGCAGAGGGGAGGATAGAAATACATAAGAAGGGTCCTGCTGTATCAGACCCAAGGAAAATATAGTCAATATTCTTTCACCACAGTCCTAACCCAGAGTATCCTGAGCCCACAACTCCCCTGATCTTCCCCCATTACTTGACCCTGCATTGCCATGTTGCCACAGTTGTCTGCTTCAGCATGCCACTGAGGTGCCTGGTACATCCATCACAGTGTCTTTCTAGCTTCTGAAATCAGAACAAGGTGCCCAGCAACAGCCACATGTGGCAGGTGGCCCAGAAGGATGCCCATGCAGATAGCCATAGCAGCACAGGAACGTAGGTGTTCAAATTTTCCTGGAAGAACTGTTGTAACAGGTATGTTGGTCAGTTTATATAAAAGGAAAAGTTTTGCAGCCCTCAATATGGAGTTACAAGGGATGTCCCTCACAATAAGTACCGTATTTTCCGGCATATAAGACGACCCGGCGTATAAGACGACCCCCCATTTTCCAGTCAAAATATAGAGTTTTAGCATATCTATCCTCCTTATCCTTATACCCGGCGTATAAGACGACCCCCCCCACTTCAACCGCAGATTTTGCAGGTTAAAAAGTAGTCTTATACGCAGGAAAATAAGGTAATACCTGCCAGTCCTACAAGCAACAAGCTTTCCAGCACTCAAAAAAGAGACATCCCTTATAGCAAGGGATATTTAGCAGACAGAAAGCAATTTCTTAGGTACCCAGGTGCCTATATCTATATAGAGTTTGCATGAGACAAGAATATTACTTGATCCAGAAATAAGAAAAACTAATGGCATCCTGTAGGCTTATTTCTTGGTGGCCTCCATGTGGATTATGGTTCCTTTAGGCCTATGAAACTAGGCATAGGAAGTTGACCTGCCTTGGAGTTAGCCACATGGGGCCCTCCAGATGTTGCTGGACTTGAACCCCTATCACCCCCTCCATGCATGCACACAGACACAGCAGTTGCAATCTGAATCAGAGAGAAAGCCACAAATTGTCCACTCCTGGCATAGATGACACATTGCAATTTTGCTTGTTTATTGCCTTTCTTCAACATGGTTATTCTCTCTAGCCACTTGAATATGTGAAATGCATGAGACTAGAATACCTGCACAGTCCCCAGTGAGTTTATGTACTGAATGAACAACCTCAGAAAGATAATAAGAAGAGTTGGTTTGATTAAAATTTCACTTGGGCTTTCTCCCCAGACACCAGCTCACGTTTTATTAGCTGAGCTTTCAAAAATGGTGCATCTCTTTCTGTATGTGAGCACTATAACATACACACTATGTTCTCTAAGTGCCCACAAAACATAAGAGAACTAATTGAACAATCACAGCAAAGCCGGTCAAAACTCAACAAACAGCACAGCATCTATAATGACCCTAGAGAATTTTAACAGATGGACACTTGTAAATCTAACAGGATTCCTACTGGTGAGGATGCCTTAGGTAAAATTCAGAATGTCTCATTAAACTGTCAGCTAGATATGGGATGCTGCTCATGTGGATCATGCCAGTGATGCATCTGCATTGTACATACATATATCCATATATTAGAAATGGGGTTGACTTGCAAAATTCATGTCTGCATCCAGACTGAACTTTTGAAATTTCATGGGCACTGACAGTGAAGGCTTTGGTCTTGCTCACTAGAATGTAAAAGGAAAATTCAGTACAGATTTAGAACCTGTGTGCTTTTCTCAGCTGCTGCCTAGTACAGCACAGGGCTGGTTTTCAAGGATTGTTATCAGGTTTGCTCAGACATCTGAGCAAGAAAGAAGAGACAGTCCTTTTGCAGGGACAAAGCTCAGCAGGACAGGAGATCTTAGTGCAGAGAAGTGCATCATGGCCTTTACTTCCTCAGTCTTATCATAGCCTCTCAAGAGAAGACTTTTTATGGATTAAACCTCTTGAACACACTTCTAGGGCAGCTTACAGAAATCAGATTTAAAACAATATCTTAAGGATAAAAGTAAAGGTAAATGTTGTTGCTCTGTCCCTTCAAATTGACTCCAACTTATGGAGACCATACTATAGGGTTTTCTTGGCAAGATTTACTTAGAGGAGATCTTGCCACTGAGTTCCCCTGAGGCTGAGAGGTCACCTGATAGGTTTCCATGCTTGAGAAGGAATTCTAGCTCCGGTCTCCCAGACTTGGAAGCTGTACCTATACTGCTGAATTAATGCAGTTTGATATCACTTTAACTGCCATGGTTCAATGCTATGGAATTCTGGGACCTGCAGTTTTGTTAGCTATGTAATCTTTTGACTGAAAGCAACAAACTACAAATCCCAGAATTCCACAGCATTGAGCCATGGCAGTTAAAGCAGAATCAAACTGCATTAATTCTGCAGTGGAGCAGCAGCCCTAATCCAACACTTAAACCACTATATCACAAAACAGAAATTAAACAGCATGGTGAAAGTGGCAAATAGCATGGCAAAACCCTAGAAAAATTGAAGAGATCTTTGCCTTGTGTTATGACATGTGCAAGTTAAATGCCAAATGAGCTCCTGGATTAGAAGATTTCATAAGTGGGGAAATACAAACAAGGTGAGTCTTTGGAAAGGGAACACATGAAAATGATCTCATCTGCAGGTTCAAGTCATTGGGCATCCTTCAGCTTCTTATAGAAACCAAGGTTATTAGTTAAGCAGCTCTGGTCTCCATCATCACTCTTGTGTTCTATGGGAACTTGTGGTCAAAGATTTGCCTGTGTTTGAATTTGCTCATCTCCTTTAAACAATAATGTGACCGAATTGCAAGCTCACCTTGATGTCACACTTGCAATGAAGATAAGAGGGGCTGGTCCAAGATATTCTGCTGCCTGATGGAAATCTCCTGCTATTCCATGAAAAGAGCTGCCTAGACTGGTAGCTGAATCTTTCAATACTAGCAATGTGAGAGCAAGAATGTTAGTCCACTGAACTGCAGGGAGAGCCATTTATGTCACTTTAAGCTACTTGAAAAAAGGGTGGAATCTGAACAAAAGGTTCATTTGTAAAAAATAAGAAATAACCAGAACACACAGAGTCAAGAAAGTTGGATGCAGAAAAAAAAAAGGAAAGTGTTTGCAGGCTTACATTAACAAAGTCATGTTAATCTACTTCTTTATGTTGCTTTTTCTTACTAACCTTTTCTTAGAAGCTCTGGAGCTTAACAATAAATGCAGTGTGTTAAGAAAAAGACCTCATTTACGCTACATGTCAAGTAAACAGGATAAGAATAGCTCCTGCTATTAGAAGTACACAAAGCTCCTATATAAGGGACTGTTTCTCCAACTTGAATAGATGAGGGAAAGGCACAGCTTTATGTAGTGTCATTTACAAATGTGTTGAGGGAATTAAAAGACTATGTACCATATTTTCTAGGGCCAAGGAAAAAGACCAAAGAGCACATCTCTTGTTAAGAAGAAATATGTACAGCAGAGCTTCTGGGAACAAGGATTATCCTCTTCAGTGAACATCGTTTTGATGTTTTGTTAAACAAAAAGAGAAAGATTTAGTTTTCAGAAGGAAAACAATAAAAGCCTAGCAGATACAGGACGTAGTTAAATGTAGTTAAATAGCACAATGTGATTTACCTCCTGCCCACTCCAAAAGTGGGAGAAAAGTGCAACTAAGTAAAAACACATCAGATTTTTCCAAGCCTTAATCAAGGAAAATTCTAAAATCCATATTGCAGAAACATCTTCATGAGGTTAGCCAAAGAGATACAATACTATGTATTGTATTTATTTATTTATTTTGGAGCTTCACCCTCCCCAATTGTCTGAGGGACAGCAACCTGGCCCCCAGCTCAGAAAGGTTGCCTACTCCTGCTGTATATTATCTCCCAGTTTGTATGTTTTTCCTCATTAATAACTTCTGCTACATAGTCTTGATGTGGAATCTGCAGTCAGGACAAGAGGCTACTGTTAGAACAGAACACAGAGAAACAGAATGGTTCACAAACTGGCATGGGGGTCAGACAAGGCTGCATCTTATCACCCTACCTATTCAACTTATGTGCAGAACATATTGTAAGGACACATGGAAGAGGGAAGAGTGAAAATAGGAGGAAGAAATATCAACAATCTGAGATATGCTGACGACACCATAATACTAGCAGAAAACCTCCCAGACCTGGAACAACTGCTATGGAAGATCAAGGAAGAAATTGCAAATGCAGGCTTACTGTTGAGCATAAAGAAAACAAAAATAATGACAACGGAGAATCCTGACAAATTCAACCTAGACAATGAAGAAATAGAAGTGGTAAAAGAATTCTCATATCTGGGATCAAACATTGATAGAACTGGGGACTGCAGCCAGGAAATCAGAAGATAAAGAATGGGGAGGGTAGCTATGAAAAAACTAGAAAAGATTCTAAAATGTGAAGATATACAACTCAGCACAAAAGTTGGAATCATACAAGCCATAGTATTCCTTTTACCATGTATGGATGTGAGAGCTGGACAGTGAAGAAAGTGGACAGGAAGGAAATCAATGCATTTGAGATATGGTGCTGGAGAAGAGTGCTGAGGATCCTGTGGACAGCCAAAAAAGACAAACAAATGGGTCCTAGAGCAGATCAAGCCAGAGATCTCCCTGGAAACCAAGATGACAAAACTGAGGCTGTCGTACTTCAGGCACATCATGAGGAGGGAGGACTCACTGGATAAAACAATAATGCGAGGAAAGGTGGGGGAAAGTAGAAAGAGAGGAAGGCCACATACTAGATGGGTGGACTCCATTAAGGAGATCATGGATATGAGTTTACAGGACCTAAGCAGAACAGTGGAGGACAAGGAGTCTTGGAGATGTCTCATCCATAGGGCCACCATGGGTCGTGATCAACTCAAGGGCAGTTAACAACAACAATAAAATCTTGACCACACTCTGAGGTTGCATGGCCACACAAGTCCTAGTTTTCTTTCATCTGTGAAATGTTGGAGGGTATGCACTTTACTCCCATTGAAGATGATATAGTTTTGGTTAGACATGTCTCAGCTGCTAGCCATATTGACTTGGCCAACTTGATTTGAACTCATTTGGGATCCACCCAAGAGAAACTGGTCTGTCTTTACTAAAGAAGTTGTAAGATAATAGGTAAAAGGCAGGGGCAAGATCATGCCCACAATACAATGCCTTCACAATCCAAGCCAATATCTCACAAGGTTTACATCTTGAAGGAATAGAATCCTAAATTCAGAATCACAAAGTCCCTTTTGAGTTTCTGCTCAGCTGAGTCTATTGCACTATGTAAAACTAGCAAAACTGCTGATTTCCATAGTGCTGATATTGCAGCCTTTTACAATCTTGAATGTGAAATAAATTTCTGGATCTTAATAAATGTCTCATTTAGATATGGTTAATATATTTAAATGCAGGAAGATATAAATGATATATTTTTATTGCATGTCTTGCTATCTATCTGTATTGATTCAGATAAATGCAAACTTTAAAAATTGCAAAGGTCTGTCTAAAACAAATTGTTCTCTTAGCATAATGCTATCTATTGGAGTGTGGAATGTTATTATGTAAAGTTCTGAAGATTAAGTAGACTGTATCAGTGCAATTAGCATCATATTTCAGGAGTGAAGCAGTGACTATATCATGTAAATATAGTGATAAAACGATGCAGAGAATGAGATTGGAATTTTACAGCAGAGAAATCAAAATAGCATTTCTTTTGGCATTCCTTGCAATTATTCTTCATTAGATAAATTGGCTTTGTCAACATACCACAATCCTCATGGCAGGGAGATGGTCAGGAGAGATGAGATAATTATAACATATTCCATATACTTCAAATCCTTGTTCAGAAAATATTCATGGGGCAATAAAAATGACTAACAAAAAACGTATTAGTGAGATATATCTTAACGCTGATGGGAACCAGAGAGGGCAAGAGGAACTGTTATGTATCCTTTTAATTAGGTGAATCAGTGGATGACAGACTGTCATTCCCACCAACCAATCACCACTATTGCCAGAAAATCTGTGGCTCACTTATTCTATAGGCAGTTTTTCAAATTAATTTTTCTTCCTCAGTCTATATTGTTTTTCAATTAATGTTGCACAGACAACTGAAAATTTAACTGAATTACACTGTAAATTACTCAGCCATTTTCTAGTTTCTGGTTTTTAAGTATCACCTGACTTCCCCCCCCCCCCAATTTTCTGTCATAATTAAAATAAACAAACGGAACATCATTCACTTGCTTGAAGAATCGAGACATTTCAAAATATGTTAAATATCTCTTAGGCTGGAATGGTAAAAAGTGGAAAAGCCAGCATGCTGCCCCTCCTTCCCCATGATTTATGTAGGATTTTCAGTGGGATATATGTATAACTCAGTATTGTTTTGCAAATGAAAAAGTTAGGGGCTTGTCTGTAGCTACTATTTATTTCACATCATTGCATCACACTGAAACATCTTTCTGAAGTAGTTGTGTGCAGTGGAATACACATGGCTGCCCTGATTAGATGACTTTCTCTCTGTCTCTCTGCTTTGGCTGTTTCCTAGCAATGAATGGGTCATCCAATTAGTTTGTCACAAGCACAACTGAGAATTTTTCATACCACCACAGAGCATGTCAGTGTATTACGTACTGTTCGAAGGGAGGTCAATGCTGCTCATAGCAAACATGCACCCTCCTTACTTCTGCCAGCCCAGTTTCATGTGGCTAATTCTGGATCCAGCCTAACAATATCAATTTCAACCACGTAAAATCAGTTGTTTGTCACTGTTATTGCATACTTTCAAGCCATCTCTAACTTAACCCTATCAAAGGGTTTTCTTGGTAAATTTTTTATAGAAGGTTTGCCATTGTCTTCCTCTTAGGCTGAGAGAATGTTCTGCCCAAATTAACCTAGATGTTTTCCATAGATTAGCGGAGATTCAAACCCTAGTTTCCCAGAATCCTGGTCCAACACTCAGACCACTACACTGTGCTGTTGCTGTGTGTCTTCAAGTCATTTCCAGTTCATGGTGAATAAGGTAAACCTATCATGGAGTTTTCTTGGCAAGTTTCTTCAGAAGAGGTTTGCCATTGCCATCCTCTGAGGCTGAGAGAGTGTGACTTGCCCAAGGTCATCCAGTGAATTTACATGGCCAAGCCAGGATTTAAACCCTGGTCTTCAGAATCACAGTCCAATGCTCAAATCACTACACCACACACTCTCTCATATGTACAAACACATATTTAGAACTAATAGGCAATCTCCAACTACATTCTACCTAGTAACTACAATCCAGATAGAAATACAATGAATCTCACCAGCATGGAGAAGACTCTGACCAGATGGCCTGCCAGCTTTCATGTCAGTGTGTGCGTGTGTGAATCCACTGTGATTTTTAGTCCGAACTTCAAAAGAGCTATGGCCCCAAGGCCCCATGACCCCATCTCTACTCTAGGATAATGAAGATAGCTGTGTTGTTCCATACCAAAAAGTATGTTGTATTAGTTTTATCTCTACCAGAAGCATGTATTTTGCAAACCTATCAGTCCTTAGTTGCCCATTCTTGTAGAGCAGCAGTGACAGTCCAGAACAAAATGATGCTGCTGCAAAAATCCAGCCTTCTCTAAGTTCATCAGGAAAGGAAGCTGCTGGGAAGGCAGAAGATATCATTGTCCCTGCTAATCAAGGGGTTTGGCATTTTTATCCCATTAGCCCTGGTACACTTATTACACCTAAAACATATATTTCCTCTGTGTGTGTGTGTATTCCATTTATATATCAAACAAAATACTGGGTCATTGTGCTGTCTCATTTACCTACACAACCATATCATTTTCTTGTATTGATTACTTCCAGAAATGAGTACATCTATGGAATCTCCATCTTCTTCCTTGAACAATTAATTTGGAATGGTAGCTACTATTTTATTGAGTTGAAAAGTTCAATAATCACACTCATACACAGACACACAAAACACAACACAACACCATAACAAATATGTTTTAATAGCTATAAAGCTCACATCTATTAAACATTGGCTTGCTAAGTGGATTCAAATACTGAATAGGCTTTGTACACTTATAATTAATCAGTTAAGACAACGACTCTTCAAAATAACCTCTCAGGGGAGAGGAATATGAAGCACATATGTTCTTATTAGTCATGCCTAATAAGACAGACGGTCAGATTTATGGCAATTTAATCCATAATAGGTCTAACCTTATTACTCAGGCTTGCATACAGACCTCAACCAGTATTTACATTTCTTTATCTGCTCACTTGTATATGATGCAGATATCATATACTGTTATTGTATATGATACAGCAAGTATCTACCTTCTTAACTATCAAGAATGTGTCTTGTATCTGCTTTCATTTCTTTCAAATTCTAGCCATCCTTTTAAAAACTGCCACTTAGTACATGACAGTACAAGTGATCTAAAGCCCATAGAGTTTGTATATGAAACTGTAATATGCTGAAATTTTTTGTTCCAGTATTCAGCACTTATCTAAGATAACGTGGGTCTCTATACATCATTGTTGAAATGCAAGTGTATGTCAGTTGACATACAGTTGATTGTGCAATGGGCACAGGGGCCTCTCCCATTGTGTGATGGTCAGTTAGGTTCCCATCAAGGGCAATTCCATGTCAGTAAGGTGGGAAAACTATACTACATTTTCCTTTAGACTTTAAAAGCGTTTATCCAAAGTAATGAACTCTTTCTCCAAATGAGGGATTCCCCTCTTGTCCATTCATACTATTCAATGTCTGAAATGGATTCACTAGCCACCACTGTTCCCCAAGCAGTGAGAGGGTTGTATTTTGTGGAGTGATTGGCTTTGCTGGGGCCCATACTGACATAACCTTTGAATAAAGGGCAACTGTTTATACATGTATTTCCCCACTAACATAGAATCCTATCCATACTGTTTAATATGGAAGCCTAGATAGTCAGTTAGTAGTGGTCTTCAGGAGGGAGAGGCAGACAGTGATAAGGCAACCTTCCCCAACTAGGTGATCTTTAGATATGATGACAAATCTGGGAGGTATTGGGGTGGAAACAGAGGAGCTTCATAGAATCATAGAATCATAGAATCATAAAGTTGGAAGAGACCACAAGGGCCATCCAGTCCAACCCTCTGCCATGCAGGAACTCCCAAGCAAAGCATCCCCGACAGATGGCCATCCAGCCTCTGCTTAAAGACCTCCAAGGAAAGAGACTCCACTACACTCCGAGGGAGTGTGTTCCACTGTTGAACCCCCCTTACTGTCAGGAAGTTCCTCCTAATGTTGAGGTGGAATCTCTTTTCCTGTAGCTTGCATCCATTGTTTCAGGTCCTAATCTCTGGAGCAGCAGAAAACAAGCTTGTTCCCTCCTCGATATGACATGCCTTCAAATATTTTAACACGGCTATCATATCACCTCTCAGCCTTCTCTTCTCCAGACTAAACATCCCCAGCTCCCTAAGTCATTCCTCATAGGGCTTGGTTTCCAGACCCTTGGAACTCTGACTCCTATTCTTCTCAAAGTGCTGAAAGAACTGGAACTGATCTCACATAATAATTCATGGAGGTAAAAATGTATGGATAAAAGCTGAGTGCCCATTCTGTTTGTTTGTCCATTTTCTATTTGTATCTGAGAATACCAAATAAGAGCCAGCATGGTGTAGTGATCTGAATGTTGAACTAGGACTCTAGGTGAGTAGAGTTTAAATTGCTGCTTGGCCATGAAAACCCATTGACTAACCTTGGGTAAGTTGCTTAGCCCCAGAAGAAGTCAATGGCAAACCCACTCTGAACAAGTAATGCCAATGAAACCTTGCGATCAGTTTATCTTAGGGTCACCATAAGATGGAAACAATTTGAAAGGACAACAACAGCAAAGCTCAAATAAAAAGTGAAATATGAATAAAAAACATAGATTATATAAAAATGCAAATTAAATTAAAATTAAAAATTAAACAAGGAAATGGCAGAAGCAAAACCAGCTCCACAGAAACCATAAGCAACAGCAGACCAAAAGCAGAGCTTGGAAAAGTAACTCTTTTTGGCTACAGCTCTCCTAGTAGCATCTGTACTGGCTGAGGGCTTGTGGGGACTGTCCTTCAAAAGGTAACTTTTCCAGCCTATAAATAAAACACCATCAGATGCTAAATGTGCTAGACACTAATGCTAGATGTGAAATAATATAATTTTTTTGCTTGAAAGCTGTCAAAGGAAAGGGCAGAGGTATCTTATAATTTAACCCCACAGTATTTAGGTACCATCATAATGTAAGAAGCAGAACAAAAGGGGTAATGTATAATTATTACTGATAGAGAATGCATTGATAATGTGCTCTAGGAGCAGGAGAAAATGATTGGTTTGATGCAACATTGATCTGACATATAACCACAGAGTCAATGGTTAAGGAATAAAAGGGGATAAAACAAACAGATGAAAGATCAGGAATTGTAAAACATTAGCACAATTTGAGTAGGGCCAAACCTCCAACTTTTTTTTACTAATCTGTGGTAATGTCTGCGTGACTTTCAAAAAGTACATTGGGAGTGTGATCAAAAAAGGCTTGTTGAATGACAGATATTGAGATCTCAGGGACTCAAATACTGATTATTCTTGTAGACACAGTCTCCACAGTAACGGAATTCTATTGGTTTCCCATATGCAGTGAAATATTATTTCTTTGGGGAATCTGGACTTTACAGTTAGCAAGAAAGGGTTTTGATCTTGTAGGATGCTAAAGAGGCTTTACTAGCTGGATGTTTATATCCACTTGAAAGAACCTTAGTCCTGGGTTCAAACCTCACCATGACCAACACTGGTCTTTGCTCCCTCCTCTCCATGATGTACGTCAAAGAACATGTTCTGGGGACATGTCCGCTTAGGGGTTTTGGTCATGTATTCTAGTGGTGCTGATAGTTTCTTACACAGGCCACAACTGCAATTCCAAGTCCATGTACTAAGAGGGAAATCACATTAAAAGTAGGATTTACCTAATTATGATGCTGCACAGACCTAGACCTAAATTCCATTGTATTCAGTAGAAATTATGTATAAAAACATGTAATACCAAGTGAAACTTGTTAAAACAAGAACATGCTTAAAAACCCAGGTAATTATAGCAGTTAAAAATAGCATCTTTTCCTTGTAAGACCATCTATGCCATCCCTTGTTCCAGATCAGCCTAGGAAATCCTAGAGCACAAGTCACTATAATTGTATGGTTTTCCTGTTATTTTTTCTTCCACCTTGGTGTTAGACTAGCAGACCATGAAATATTGTCACACATATACCAGCCACCAAAACCAACAAAAAACCAACTATTTTAAACCAAGTATTCAAGACTGCTGTATATATATATGTTGGGTTTTACAGTCTTACAAAGAAATCTTATTTATTACAGGGAAAGCAGACTGGGGCAATAATCATCAAAGTAATATTTACCCCTTAATAACTGTCTATTTTTATACTGGTGTTAGAGGTTAATAGCACTGTTATTTACTCCTCTGCCAAAAAGTACTGAAGGATGTGAAATGTAGCAGTCAATAAAGAAGAGCCATCAGATAAATAACATTCATATTATTCCCTGACAAATTCTTTTGCAACACAGGGATATAAATAACACTAAGAAAGCAGTTCTTGCATTACAAGTTTACTGATGTGTAAAATGTAATTTTAAAAAGAGCCCAAAGCTCTAGGAGCCTGACGTGTTGCAACATGATATATAGAAGGCGATGTATGGTTAAACTCACCACCTGTGAAGAGAAGAACCGGGAAAGTGAGACATCTCTGTAAAGATACTTTAGAGAGGGGAGAAAAGGGTGCACAAAAGGATGGGATGTTGCAGGTGCTTTGTCTGTCTAGTAATCTTGCAGCTTTACCAATAGATGCTTAGAAATGAAATTAAATATGCTGCTTCTGTCTTCCGAACAGCGGCATTTCACCATTGGGAAGGGGAGAAGTGAAATTTATTTATTGAAACGTTCAAACATAAGTCCCCATAACACTTTCTAGCCTATTTTTTTTTAACAAATAGAGTAATGCCAAAGTGGAAATGATGGCAAGAAGTTGCCTAGCAGTCTATCTGCTACTTCCAAAGCATCATGCAGCAACCAGAAAGGAGGTGAGTGTTGGCTTTCCTCTCTCTCTCCTTTTGTTGTTGTTAATAGCTGTCAAGTCATCTTCAACTTATGGCAACCCCACGCACAGCATTAAAAACTTGTTCTTTTAATTTCCTCTCCCATTGAAGCTAACTGGAAAAAAAACTACTACAGGTTGAGTATCCCTTATCAGAATTCTAAAAGCCAAAATACCTGCAAAACCCAAACTTTTTTCATGGGTGGCTGAGCTAGTGCCACCTTTGCTTTCTGGTGGTTCAGTGTACACAAACTTTATTTCATGCGCAAAATTATTTAAAATATTGTGTAAAAATACTTTCAGGCTATGTGTAAAAGGTGTATATGAAACATAAATGAATTTTGTGTTTAGACTTGGATTCCAGGTTCAGGATATCTCATCTTGTATGTATATGCAAATACAGATATTCCAAAATCAAATAAATAAACAAATCTGACATCAAAACACTTCTGATCCCAAGCATTTCTGATAAGGGAGACTTGATCTGCATGCCAATCTTAGGCCCAAAACACATGGGCCAAAAGAAGCAGCTTCTGGCCACGTTGGAGGTGCGCCATTTATACAACACACACCTCCAACAAGGCTGGAAGCTGCACTGAGCCTACATTTTGGATCTTTAGACCAGAGCAAAAAGGAACTAGGATAATTTGGCTCCTGGAGGTGTGGGCTGAGGCTGGCAGCTGCAGCCTACTTTCAGAGTGGGCTGTGCGGTTGCTGCAGACCCAATCCACCTGTGGCCGGACCAGCCTTGGGCTACTTCTTCCCGCCCATCTGATCCAGGGATTAGTTTACTGTAGACCACAGGTCTCATCTAGGCCTGTATAGCACAAAAGAGAGTTGCTTTGGGTCATTGCCCATCCCCATTTGAGCGTTTTCCACTGGCTGAGAAATAGTCAAAGGTAGATCTACATCTGTGGGCACACTTGGGGGCTTCGGGACAGATATCTTGCTTCATTGGCATATGAACATTTCAACCTCATCCTAATTTCTATAAACTGGTATCCAATCAGGGATAACATTGCTTTGCCTGACTGCAATCCTATATCCACTTGCTTAGTACAAAGGGCCTTTACAGACTGCCAGAAATAATGCAGCTTGAGTCCACTTTAACTGCCCTAGCTCAGTGCTAGGGAATCATGGGAACTGTAGTTTTTTCTGAGACATTGAGCCTTCTCTGTCAGAGAGCTCTGGTGCCACAATAAACTACAGTTCCCATGATTCCCTAGCACTGAGCCAGGGCAATTAAAGTGGACTCAAGCTGCATTATTTCTGGCAGTCTGCAAAGGCCCAAAGACACACATATATGAAAGTGTGTAGGCACATGGATCAAAAAACCAGTCTCTGTGGGTAGAAATGAGAACCTCAGATAAAAAGCAGGGAAATAGAATGGACTCTTTTCTTCTGTACAGTGATTCATTCTGATGAATTAATGTGAATGTTAAGACAGTTTTAACAAGAATTAAATTCCCAGCAATAAAGTTGACTCATTGCGTTTTATTAACGCTACGGTTTGCTTGAGCCAAGAAGATTCCTGTGCTGAAATTATCTTCGAGACAGTAGTCATACTTGACTCCTGACTTGCAATTCCAAAGGGAAACATTTCTTATTTATTGCTTTGTCCCTGGAGGAAGTTTTTGTAATGTCACCTTCAAGACTTATTTATAATCTAATTAACAGTGGTCTTTAACTAATTTCCTGACTAATCTAATTAATTAGCATTAACTCATTTCCTGCTTCTTTGTTCTTAATAGTAGCTGACACAATTAGGTAAAAAGCAGTGTAACAATGCAATATTGATTTGTTTTTCCTTTCAAGAATTGTTTTGATGATTTATGACTATCTAAGCCTAAGGAAGCATTCTGTATATTCTCAAAGCTATCTTCCAATATTTTAACTCAAGTCAGTCTAAAATAAACTGTATTATCTGTTGCTCTAACTCCTTAAAATGTCCTTCAAAAAGAGTTTTCTGGTTTTTTCAGACCAGTACACAAACTGGTTATACTTAGCTTGAGAATCAATGGATTCTCCAATGGGAATAATTTGGTTTAAGTTAAAACAAGCCTACTTGGGACACTAGAATAATAGATACAAGACTTCCCATGATTCCTCATGCTCTGGACATTGAGGTAGGTTCATCTCAAGAGCCTCCATTAGCCCTTCCCCATTGTTATGACCCACAGATAAAATGAAGTGAACAGAGAAAGGGCATATGCAGGAGGAACATAACTAGTGGCAATGAGTTAGGGAGATTCCAAAGTCCTGTCAAGTTGGAAGAGCAACAAAGCCTGAACTTGAAGCAAGTAGTACCATTCCCCATCCCAAGTATTTGCTAAAGTCCTACCCAACTTAAATAGTTTTGTCTGAGATTATTCCTAATAGAACTGGAAGGATGCTGCTGAATACTAAACAACATTCTAGTTCTTTTATCATGTTTATTCAGTACTTAATGCTGACTGTTTCAACAACATCAGTTCTATTTGGATTTTAACTCTTTTATTTCTATTTTCAGTGTCCCCCCTCTCCAGACAGTAGTAGACAGACTTACATGTCAGCCATAATACCTACTTTCAAGATGTCATAAATGTTTCTTCACACAATCAGCTAAAAAGACTTGAATGCCTTTGGAAGTCCAGTGTTATCTCCCCTCATGCCATACATTCAATAGAAAAATTCAAGATCATAGTAAAAATATGGTTTTTTTTTCTTTATTTCTTTTAGTCATTTGGAGTTTATAGATTAATATTTCAATCAAAAATACTTGCTTTGCCTTATTATACCAGGCCTTTTCCTGGTAGAATCTATTTATTAGCAAGTTCAATGTCTTCAAAAAAAACAGTGTTCGCCATTTGTTCCAAGCTGGGTTTATGCATGAAAGGCAACAAGCAATTACATAATTTATAATTATAATAGCTGAGATCCCTGAGGTGGCACCAGCAGCAGGAGGAGTAAAAAGGCTGCAAGGGCAGAACTGTTGGGAGGGGTCAATATTGCACTGTAATAGAAACTAGCCACAATTGGCCATCCAAAAGCATCTGAGGAAGTAAACTAAATTCTGTGAAAGCTTGTGCTGCCAACCTCATTCTTTCAGTCTCAAAGATGCTACAGGATCCCTCTACATACTGGCCATCCAGTTGTTCAGGATCCAGCACAGCAGCTTTCATGCTGTCATTATGCAAGCCTGCAGAAAAATACATTATTCTTGAACAATAGACAGTTACACTGGTGTAGGGGAACACCAGCATTGGTCTATCTCTTTTATTTCCAGGGAAGCCATGTGTGATATTTTGTGCCTGAAATGCCTGAAAGCAGCCTCGTGTAGGGAGGAGGAGAGGGTACACCATTTGCTGTGTCATTCAGGCAACAAAGGATCTTGGGCAAGCCTTACTTAAAGCAATAGCCCAGAACAAGGCAACCCACAGCCCTAAATATATATGCAATCTTCATCTGAATTTCACAGAACCCTCAGGCTTTTTTCAAGATCAGATCAGACCTCTGGATGGTGTGTTTTGTCTTTCCACTGGCAGTTCACTGAACAGAGGAGAGAGAGAGAGAGAGAGAGAGAGAGAAGAAATGGCCATCAGTATTTAGTTCTCACTTACCAGACATTGGACGTTATCACACGTGGGCCAGAAAGCGATAATAAAGTGG
Source organism: Phrynosoma platyrhinos (assembly GCA_020142125.1). Taxonomy (NCBI): domain Eukaryota; kingdom Metazoa; phylum Chordata; class Lepidosauria; order Squamata; family Phrynosomatidae; genus Phrynosoma; species Phrynosoma platyrhinos. The sequence goes on along the minus strand of CM034710.1, from coordinate 85,575,574 downwards.
AAATGAGGCATTCTGAAAATAAATGGAAAATAAACCTTGATTCCGCAAATGGCTTTCACATGTAATTACCTTAATTGCAAAATTAAAGTAAGTGCATTTAACGTTCACACACAAGTGAACGTTTTACCAGTACTCAGTATGAACAGGCAAAGGTGTGGTCAGTTCTAACATATGGTGCAGAGATTTGTGGCTTTTTCAATTCTAAGAACTGAGTTTAGAACTCCGTTCTAAGAACTGAGTCCAAAATCAGTTTTTGCAGAGATCCGTCTTATTACTACTCTTGCTGCTTTTAAGAATGCAGTAAAGACGGTTCCCTTTCGGCAAGCCTTCCCAGAATAACTGTCAGCTGAGAGATGAGTCTTAATTCGTTACCTCTGATTC
>CM034710.1:85510205-85534981 GCA_020142125.1 Phrynosoma platyrhinos | reverse complement strand
TCAAGGTTTGCTATTTAGAATTTATACTTTAAAAAAAATATTTTCAAGCTGTGAATGCTTGAATCTGTCGATAAAAAAGTCTGTGGATAAGGAGGGCCACCTGTACAGTAAGGAGAACTGTATTACAGTACGTAGCACTGTAAGTACTATTCTAACATTTGTAGACACTAAACTAAATCTCATTGCTGTTCCCAGCTAGAGTACATTCTTTGAAACAGTATGAATCAGCAATTGATATAATGGCCCTACATTAACTGGAACAATTGGATTTAGGCTTTTATTCTTGAATACACATATAACTCGGCATATGCACATGCACTTTAACAGCAATGCTCAGCACTTTGTAACAAAGTGCTGACCAACACATGTTTACTCAGTGACTTGTATGATATGCAAGCAAACACGTAAAGGATCCTTAACAATTTACAATGTTTGGAGGTATGTAGGGACTATACAAACAATCTAATAGACACATGTAAAGCAAAGGTGGGGCTTGTCTTTATAGTCCCACTCTTCTCCACATATTCACTATACATGGGAGTATATGCATACTATTTGTACTTCACTGGCAGCTCAGTTCTACAACAGGAAAAATTCTATTTCCACAGAGTGATCTTGGAACTACCAGAAATGTACAACTGTATCCTTAGATGCTTCCAACATTTCTCACCACAGTTAACCACCCTCTTTCCTGTTCAAAAAACAGTGGGTTACATTTAATAAGTATAAAAATAATACGGATGCAAATAAGACTTAAGAAAAATAAACCTCATAAATAAAAAGTATTAATCTGTCTCCACATTTACTCCTAGGAATGTAATTTAAAGTCATTGGGAATGTTTCAGATTTCAGATATCAGATTTATTTTTGGATTTTGGAACATTTGCATATTCATAATGAGATAGCTTGGAGATGGGTCTAAACACAAAATTTATTTATGACTTGAAAGCATACAACAACAATATTCACATCTTGTATTCAATATAAAACTTGTGTTCCTTATAAACTTGTAATCCTTATAAAATCTTTATTCCATATATAACATTTGGAGAATTCAAGGCCAGGCCTACTATCAGGAAGAATTAGGCAACTACCTGGAGATGACAGGTAGCTTGACTCAGACCATTCCTGAAACTACTGTCCGTTCCGTAAACTGTCAAAACCTGGGTGCATCTACACTGTAGAAATAACGCAGTGTAACACCACTTTATGTGCTGTAGCTCCATCCTATGGAATCCTGGAGTTTGTAGTTTTACAAGGTCTTTCCCCTTCTCTGCCAAAGAATGCTGGTGACTCACAAAACTACAAATCCCAGTATTCAGTAGGATGGAGAACATGGCTGTTTTAGTGTCAAACTAAATAGTATTATTCCTACAGTATAGATACATTCTTAAACTTTCTTAGGCATGAAGCAGATCCAAAGGTGACCTCAGAGATTATGAATAATGTTAAATATGAGTTTTTTGAAAGATCTATAACTTAGCATTTGGAAAATAAGTAATGAACTTGCAGCAATCACTGAGTTTCATTTGGAATTGTAGCTATAGTAAATATATCTGTATTCATTTTTACAATATATTATATTTAAACTGCACTCTGATAAAATGAAATTATACTGCTTTGCCAGCTGCATACTTCTTATGATGGGATCTAAGACTTTCATCCCTGTGATATTCAGTAGATTAATGGTGATTTGCAGTAGATTAATGGTAATAGAGAAACTTTATTACACAGGGTATTTACTAGCATAACTATGTTTGTGTCTCTTCCAAAATATTAATCTTCCACCTTGATAGCAGGCTCTGACATCTCCAGTTATAACCTGCTAACTGTTTAGATTGCAGGACAGAGTATGTATCTCCAAAGCTTGGCAGTAACTAGTTATAAACAACCAGTTCCTTGTCATTAATTCATTTCTCATTAATTAAAGTATAATGAAACTTAATTATAATTTTAATTTAATGAGGTATAACTTCTCCCTTTTTTTCAGAATAACTGTAAATTTTCATTACTTTAAAAGTTACAGAGGTACAGCCCCAGTAACTTTTAAAGTAAAAGTTTATTTCGTAGTTCTACAGATGGCTGATGCCATTGTTAGTCCTGCAAGGAATTATAAAGTAGATGGGTGGAAAATATGTTTTAAACACATGTAGTTTTCAGGTGTGTCTTTTGAGTAACTTAAAGTAACAGTTACTCTTATGAAATTGGAAAATGAAGCATTAATTTATAAAACGCTTAGTATAAAAATAGTTAATTACTGGGGGCTTAGAACCACAAATAATTACTTTTTGAAATGGCAAGATCTGAGGACTTCTAGTAAGCTTTTGCAAACATAATGTACTGTGTATGGATTCTTTCAGATCACAACACTCTCAGTGCACAAAATGTTTGAGCTTCAACAGGCCAACAGCTTGGAAATCTTGTAACTCCTTCTCTTAAGATTATAAAAGAGCTGACAATTTTCCTGCTAAAGTATATGGAAAGCAAACAATCCCACTCTTCACTTGATGCCTGTTTTACTTCATGCATAATTATCTACTTGCCATTTTGGGCCAACAAAAGTCTGATAGCTTTCCAAAAACAAAGAGGTTCCACAGATTGTTGGTGCTGGCTGTAAGACTATAACAGAAAGTGTTATACTATGCAAATCAGGGCTGATGAGCACTCAACTAATCTGTTTACAAAGCAGCACAGCTGGGCAGGTCTCAGTGATTTTCTATCAAAGCAAAGTACCAATCTTTATAGGCATCTGGTTGTTCCTGAATAGGTAGTTTAAGCCTATACTGAGTCTTCAAAGAAAGATCAAAGAGTTTATTACTTCTCAACCCAGTGTATTATTTCTACTTAGTACTTTCTTGTTTGCAAATTTGCATTATTAATAGCACAGGTGCCAATTTACTCCAAGGTTTGCTTGTTTCAGAACGGGAGAAGTTCTTTGATAGACTTCTGAATATATTTATAGAATATTATAGCCTGACCCGGGACTCAGCTAAGCAGATTCAGCACACCAGAAATCAATAGAACTTAAATGGACTTACATCATAGCATTATTATTATTATTATTATTATTATTATTATTATTATTATTATTATTATTTCATCTTGGTTGCTTACAGCTCCACCTGCACCCTAGTATATAACATGTAGTCCAGGCTGGTAGACAAGAACTGAACGGCAAAAAGAAAAGACAAATAATTTGGATGGTTGACCTAGATCAATATGAATGTTTAAGATTCAGCTCCCATGTCTTTCTCAACTGCCTGTTGAGGGTCCAGATCCCTAACTTTCACAGTTTCTTGTTTTAATCAGTATTTTTACCACACTTGTGATATGGGGCTGGCAACCTTTGGGCCTCCAGATATTTTGGACTGCAACTATCTGGCCGTGCTGGCTGGGATTTCTGGTAGTCCAAAATACCTGGTGGAGGAAAGGTTCCCCATCCCTTCTCTATAATGATGCTAGTCTTCTGTACAGCTTCCTGGAACACTTTTCCCTTATCCTAGGCCAGCATTTTCCAGTCTGACCTTGTTTATACTTACAGGCCAGACTCAGATCTTGCTGCTAAATCTGCTCCCAGCTATAGGACAATTTACAATATCCCTCTGCTTTTAGGGTTCATCCCCAGGTAACTCCAAGTGTTTATCCTCAAGCTGGGGAGTCTCCAGCCATTTTTTCAAGTATTCAGTTTGATATGAATACCAGTTGGTACATTGCCCACAAGACCAATTATATTGGAAATATACATAATTATTTTAAAAAGATTATTCCTGAAATCAATTCTTGCTTTGGAGAAGAAGTAAAAAGAGCCACAGAGGCCTGGAATAGATAAGGATCCCAATGCTCAAATCTATGACAAAATGGCCAATAGAAAACACATACACACATAAATGCAGACACCCATAGACACAAAGCCTATGGGTGGTAGTGGCACACTGTAGGGGAAAAAATCTCAATGGGGGACATGAGGAGCCTTAAAGCAGGGGAAAAAATGGGATGTAGGTGTGGGGGACATATGGTCTGTGCTTTGCCCAGACCAGTGAAGCAAGAACTACAAGCAAGTTATTTTTTACAGATGGAATATTTTACTTGCTGCTGTGAATTCATAACAGCTAGTTGTTGTTTTTTTTAAAACTGAGTGTCTCCAAGATCTTTTCATGTGGATGGTTGTTTCCTGAAATTTTCCTGGAAACCAAGTAAATCTGATCTGTTTGCATGAGTAGTATTTTAACATCGCATGTATCACAGCATATGGCCAATCGGATTGTGTATACTTATCTGAGAATTTGTATTTATATTTATATTTGTTTCTATAATATTTGTCAATAAATGTGTATATTTATCAATATAGAAGCAGAGTTATATATAGGTTTTCCAAGAATTGTTAAAGGACAAAGGAAACAGAGTAAAATTTGAAAATACCGGTACTGTGAGTTATTTTCTCACAATTAATGCATTGTCAATTATGTGAAGTATTGCTTTGCTTTTTACGAGCTTGAAAAGGTGCTATAAGAATTGTAGCTTGCTGTTACAATATTGTGACAACCATGTTGTTGTTACCTTAAGAAAGTACCTTAAGTGACACATTTCATTTAGCAGAGGCATCACTAGAGTTACCTGGTGTGGAAACCCATGGTGTCACATACACCCCATTGACCTCTTCCCATACCACATTAGGAGTATAAAACATCCTTAGTAATGTTTCTTGCACGAATGTTACCCATAATTCATATTTCCTGTATATTACTGAATGTAATGGCAATAGTTGTGACATAAACAACTAGCAAAATTAGAATTATATCTTTAGATTACAATATTATACACACAGCCTAAATGTATTTACATGTACATAGTTCCATGTGATTAAAATGAAAAGTGGGTAAGATTTGATGTTTTAAAGAAAATTTTAAAAGAATCAAAATATTTTTTAAATTAAATTTTTAAAATTAAAATTTATGGGTTTTTTTTAAAAAAAACAAACAAACTGAAAGCCTCTCCTTTCTTTTCCCACTGGGCCTTGCCCTACTAACACCATCTCTTTAGCATTTTAAAGGGATGCAGGCAAACGCCACAGCCTATTTCTGCCCAAAGGCAGATGTTTGGGGACCATTGGTGTCACCCCTGCTTAAAGTGCCACCTGGTGTGATCCGTACCCCCACACTGCCCCTAGTTATACCCCTGCATTTAGCATAAGTTTATGTCAAATAAAATTTGATATGTGTGGCTTTTAGTTTCAGTTTTGGTTTTTTTTATGTTTGTTTTGTCTAATATGGTTCCCCTCGCTGGAAATAGTATAAAACATTATACAGGTTAATTATGTGAAATTCATTTGGCTTTATGATACTCAAATCTATTTGTAAATTACTTTTCTATCTACAGAAGAAATGAAAGTCTGGCCTTCCACCAATACAAAAAGTGCTCCCATGCGTTTTCTGCCTGTGTGTGTTTTGCCAGAGAGAATTTCCGACAAGCCCTGGCTGACACCGCTGCTCTCTCCTCTCGTTTTGGCTCACAGCAGATTGAATATCCACCATGACTCACAGTCAGGGCAACGCATTAAATATACACTTGTCAGCTCAGTTGCGTACATATGTAAAACAGTAAGATCTGAAAAGCTTAATTCAATCCAAGCTGGAAACCTATAGCTACATTAAGCTGTAAACAAAGGCTGAATTTAAGCAAGCCACCAGGTTCCTGGCAACCAGGAGACACACACACACACAAAATCAGACAACGCTGCCAAAGCAATAGCCTCAGGGGGCCTGGAGAGAACCTGGATATTGCTGAGCCTTCCCTGGATTTTGTGAGAGACATTTCCTACTACTCATGCTGTTGATAAACACATCTCCTTGGTGAGCCAAGAAACCTCTTTCTCCCTTATTAGATTTGGTTGATAGTGGTTTAATTTAAACCAGTAGATGAGCATATGATACATCTGTTACCCCACTTCTCACACAGAGACTGTAAACAAATTATATTCTTTTCCTGAATAGGCAAGGTCAAAAAAGGAGTTATAAGTCAAGTACAAAATACAGAGGTAGATGTGTTGACCATAACACAAATTCCTCAGTCCATATTGTGATCAGATGTTTATTCGGCCAACCAAAAAAGCACAAAATTATCTGGAGAGCTTTCATGTCAACTGTGCATAAGAAAAAGATATAAAAGGAGAGGGTGGATGATATGTTACCAAATATTTATTCTTATAATTTATTATTTAGAGCATTTAAACATGCTCTAAACATTTAGTCCTCCAGCCAAAAAGGCTCCCAGAGCAGTTTACAATTTAATTTGACTATTCTCTACTCTCAGGTTTATAAGCTAGTTCTCTTGGAGTTGAGAACTTTTTGTATCTGGTGGCCTCCTGAATCCTTCTCCTCCACCTTCATCCAAATGCTTATTGGGGGACCTCCCTCACAACAGTTATATGACCAACACAATCCTACATCTGTTACTCAGAACTAAGTCCTAGAACTAAATGGCATGTTGTTGTTTGACTTCAAGTCACTTCCAATTTATGGCAACCCTAATGTGAATTTATCATGGGCTTTCTAAGCAAATTGTTCAGAGAGAGTTTGCGATTGCCTTCTCCTGAGGCTGGGAGCATGTGGCTTGCCCAAGGTCACCCAATGGGCTTCATGGCTGAGCTGGGATACAAACCCTGGTCTCCAGAGTCATAATTCAATGCTCAAACTATTACACCATGCTGGTTCTCATATTAAATCTACAGAGCAGTTTATGTGTCTAGGCTTTAATGTTATTTCATTTGAATACTTGAATTTCCAAAAATCACTTCGAACCCTGGTCTCCAGAACCGTAGTCCAACACTCAAACCTCAACGTCACGCTGTCCAAGTAAATATATATAGTATTTCAACTTGTTGATGTAGTTCTTTTTCATACTACATGAGTATAGCACCTTGTAACTACTCAGACTGCCATGGCTACATGCTACAGAATAATTGCATTTCTCATTTGGTGAAGTGCTTAGAATCTGCTGCTACAAGGGAGTGTGCTACAGCTCTCTGGTAGAGAACTGTAATTACAGTATCTCATGAAAATTACAAATCCTAGAATTCTGTAGGATGGATCCCTGGCAGTTAAAGTGGCATCAAAGTGTTAATAATTATATAGTGTGCAAGAGACCTTAGCTATGGTTTGTCGCACACCCTAAAGAGGTGTTTTACTTGCTGCCGGCCGAATGCATCCTGGATCCAAGGACTGCCCATCCGGCCAATTTCTCAAGTCAGAAAACGTCCATTTCCGAAAAAGTGCTGGCTGAGCACAGTTTTGAGCAAGGCTGCAGAATCGGCAGCAAATTATGTCTGATAACATCTGGCTGTATCCCCGATCAAGGATTGAAGCTGGAAGAGGTAAAACCAAGGGACAGGGTATTTAGAATTAGAACACAGCACAGTTGAAAAAGCTGAACCAGTACTTCACCAGAAAAAAAGAAAAGAGCCAGAGAGAGGGGGAGGGGAGGATAGAAAAGCTGATTAAACAAATAACATTTGGGCTTTTAGTAAGATATATTCTATTTTGCAGAGCTGCTAACCTACTGTATTTTTCATCACCTAAAATGAGATTTTAAAAAATATTGCATATTCGTGATTCTCAAAACATTTTTCATTTGAAACTTCTTAACTTGTATTTTACTTTGAAAGTATATTCCAAAGTATGCATGTACAGAGGTAGCCACCTAAATCTAAAAACAGAAATAGTAATAAAAAAATGATGGTTTCATGGGAAAGAAAACAAAAACTGGTGCTAAAATGCCTATAGGTGAGAAGTGGTTCTAGTGTTCTTTAACTTTTTTTTCCTGATCAAGTTAAATTGATGCAGTCTGGTACTCACTATGCACAAACACTTTACTTGAGAACAAAGAAAGTACATTTCCATAGGCTTTGCAGAAGACTTGTAAAGAGACTAGACACTTTAAATATGAGGTGAACAACTATAATTACCATGAAAAAAAATCCACTTTAGTACAGTGTTAGGAGTACTGTCCTAAATGTAAAGAAAGCACATAAATATCTACTTGTTAAATAACAGAACCACAGTTAGAAGGAATCTTGTAGACTCTGTACTATAATCCTTTGCTCAGTGTAGGAAATCTAGAATTACATGGTTCTCTAATCTCTGCTTGAAGACATCCAATAAGGGAGAGTTCATCACTATTTCAGGTAACTGATTCCACTGTCCAAATTCTCTTACTATGACACTTCTCTAATGTTGAACCAACACCCACCATCCAATAAGTCAGTTGTTCTCAAGTGGTAAGGCAGGACCCCCAGAGGGGGGAAGAGTTGCTCAAGGGGAGCACAAGACTTGGAGGCTCTGATCCTCCCTCCTCCTCCTCCTCCTCCTCTTCCCAAATTTTTATGTGTAGAATTTACATATATATTGAGTTAAATATTGAATTTATTTAACAAAAACTGTTCTAATGTGAATAATGTTATTTCCTTATAAAATGTTAAAATATGAGTATTTGTTGTTGTTGTTGTTAGCTGCCCTTGAGTTGGTTCTGACTCATGGCAACCGTGCGGGTGAGACATCTCCAAGAATCCCTATCTTCCACTGCCTTGCCCAGATCCTGCAAGCTCTTCCCCATAACCACTCTGATTGAGTCTATCCATCTGGTTTGTGCTCTTCCTCTCTTTTTTCTGCCCTCTCCCTTTTGTAGCATTATTGGTTTTTTCTAGTGCTCTGTTCCTTCTCATTATGTGGCCAAAGTACGATAGTCTCAGCTTGATCATCTTTGCTTCCAAGGAGAGCCTTGGTCTGATCTGTTCAAGAACCCATTTGTTTGTCTTTTTGGCTGTCCATGGTATCCTAAGTCCTCTTCTCCAGCACCACATTTCATATGAGTTGATTTACTTTCTGTCTGCTTCCTTCACTGTCCAGCTCTTGCATCCGTACATGGTAACTGGGAATACAATGGCCTAAACAATTCTGAATTTAGTGCTCAGTTGTATGTCTTTGCTCTTCAGTATCTTTTCTAGTTTTTTCATAGCTGCCCTTCCCATTTCCAGTCTTCTTATTTCTTGACTGCAGTCTCTATTCTGGACAATGTTTGATCCTAGATATGGAAATTCTTTAGCTATTTCAATTTCCTCATTGTCTAGATTGAACTTGTGCATTTCTCCATTATTTTTGTTTTCTTTATGTTCAGCATCAGGCCTGCCTTTGCATTTTCATCTTTGATCTTTCTTATTAACTGTTCCAATTCCTGAACGTCTTCTGCTAATATTATGGTGTCATTCGCATATCTTAGGTTGTTAATGTTGCTTCCTCCTATTTTAACTCCTCCTTTTTCTGATTCTAGTTCTGCTTTTCTTATGATGTTTTCAGCATATAAGTTAACATACATTAATTTTATACAGGCATTCAGAGGATGGCAATAGCAAATCTCCTTTGAAGAGGCATGCCAAGAAAACCCCAGGATGGCCTCACCGGCTTAGAGTCACCATAATTTGGAAACAACTTGAAGGGACACAACAACAACAGACATTAATGTGCAAATTAAAATATGCACACTAAATAAACAAAATATTTTTATTCCCTAACCATGCCATCTGGGGTTGGGGTGGGGTGACATCCACATATAGATGTAAAAAGGGTTCCGAAGGGTAAAAAGTTTGAATACCACTGAAATAAGTGAAGAACATTGGATTTCATTCTATTTCTGGATCAACAAACAAACAAAAAACAGAGGGAAAGATATATTTGATTCCCACAATAGACAGTAGTGGTAACACTTTTTGGACCAGTTGTATTGATTTAATAGGATTCTAAACTTTCAGAGTTACATAGAGCACTCCTTCTGTTTGTGAAGTAGGCAACAATGGCCCTCCAAATATTTTGGTCTTATACCCACCAGCTCTGTCCAGCATATTCAATAGTACGATTATGGAAAATGCAATTTAGCAACATCCAGAAGACGACAAATAGTACATCCCACATTGGAGGACAGCATATATTGATAGGAACCCAACCATATGTTGACATTATCTATTGAAGACCTTTCCTAGCTCCTATTTTTAGAGGTAAGGTATAACCTAGCACTTTTTATGTAGCGGTACACCCTGTATGTGGGATATCCTCTATGGAGAGGGACACCTAGTACCAACTTTGCTTAGCTTGATACGAGATCAAAACAATCATTTTATAATCAGTATGCTTGGAGGGTTTGCTGTTTCTTCAGTAGCATGGAATAGGATTTATGCTGCTTTTGTACTCTTATTTGTAATTTTTAATTTTCATGGACTTATTTTGTAAGCTACCTTGCAAATTAAGTTTAAATAAACAAATAGCTAAAGTTCAAAACACATTGACTATCACTGGATCAAAAGTATTCAAAACCCCTCAAGTTATAAATGTAACAAAGATCAAGAAATTCTGCTGCTTGTGGAAAAGGAGCATATAAATCCTCCTATTTCTTCTCTCAGTATACAAAATTCAACTGGAAGCAGTATGTACTGGTGAAAGAACAGTGTCAATGGATGCAAAATAGACTCTGCTCATTACAGCATCATCTGCTGTCCAAGGTAAAAGCTACATTTTCTTTGGCTTATAGTAAAGCTGATTCTAGATCATATATGTGTGTGTCCCTGCACCTTCAGCCGCCTGTGAACTTACGGTGATTCCATGAATTTCAAAGGGTTTTCTTAGGTAAGAGATACTCAGAGGTGGTTTTGCCTTTCCTCTGAAATAAAGCCTAAAGCACCTAGTATTTGTTGGTAGTCTCCCATCAAAGTACTAACCAGGGCTAACCATGCTTAACTTCCAAGATCAGATAGGATCCAGTGCCCTTCAGATTTTTAGGACTTACATAGTTTTGACATCTCTTTTTACTTTGGCCACAAATGCCCTATTAGGTCCAAAATGTTATATCATTTTAAAAAACTACCTTATTAAATCTTGCTTTAGATTCAAGGTAATTTTACTCAAAACTCGGGTGCTCAAACCTTCATATCCAGTTTTCTAACTGATTAGATCTATGACACTAAAAACACATAATGGGAGATATGGAGAACAGAAAGAAAGGGACAGGTATCCTCATATTTGTATATGAAGGAAGGATCAATGATAAAACACAGGATGCTCATGCTAGTCAGCCATGTCATAATTCATTTGTTAATCTCTGTAAAATGTTTGTGCAGATAGTTGCCTGTTTGTAATCAAATATTACTAAACTAAAACTTCTTCCCTCTTCTTCTTTTTTTTAATGAAGCTTTAAAGACAGAATAGGAAGTTAAATCTTCACCAAGGCAAAATACTGTGTGTATCTCAATGCTAATATTTTTCAGAGAGTTAATACAGTTATTTTTCATCACCTTCCTTTACAGATAGGAAAACACATCATCAGAATTATAACCTCATCTATATGCCTGAAGTATACTTGTGAACTGCACTGTGTATAGTTGTGGAGTAAAAAAAAGTACATTGAGAAAAAAGCTGTGCACATATCACAACATTTGCATCTACCGGTATGTGTGTATATGTACATTCTACTGTCTGGATATGGGAGATAGGGGAGTGACGACAATGACTGCAAGAGTGAGACACACAACACAGCACATAAAGGATCAAATAGAGTATCTGCAGAGGGTTAGTCTATTCTGAAACAGGATAACAATTTCTATTTACTAATGAATAGCTACTGTGATTCAGCATTTGGTGAACTGACCTTTATCTCTTACAAGATCAGATGAATACTGCAAATGCTATGGGATCTGCCATATAAAAGGAAAGATCATGCATACTCATTTATTCCCAACTCAGGGGTAAAGCTTGGTGACTAATAAATGATATAGTTGCCACACAAATAGCTTGTCTTCCTGAGAACTTGGCTCAGCAAACCTCAACATTTAACAAGTAGACATAACTAATTACCTCTGACCCCTAAAGAGAAGGAAGGCTGTAGGTCACGGTTAAGGAGAATGAGACACAGCAGTCTCAGTCTTCTCTTTATCTCCATCTACAAACGGGTTCCATTCAAAATTCGTTAGCTGAAATGTGCATATTTCAGCCTCAGGTATTAAATACCTTTGGCTCAAGAAATAGTATGAGCTGAGATCCGTCATTTTGATAGCTTTTTAGAAATACCTATTGACAAATCTAGCCCTGCTTTTGCTTCAAATAATTAATTATGTCAAGGAGACAGCGATATTTTAATAGAATTCCATTTTTTTTAAAGATAAATACCCAGATGTTTATGAGCAGTGGACATTTAAGTGCTAACTGCACAATTAAAAAAGGTTTTTGGATGACTCAACTGGCCATCTGCTGAACTGATGAAAACTCTGTCTCGCTCACGCACATACAAACAACACACACAGAGACACACATTTCCCAACCTGACACCAGTTCACAAGGATATCTATATTAAATCATTTATATCTTTAAGTAATCTACTCAACAAAGTGAGTACCTTTGAGACTTTAACCCAGGGGTAGGCAACCTAAGGCCTGGGGGCCGGATACGGCCCCCCAAGGCCTTTGGACCGGCCCCAGGCCGGTCCTGCCGCTGCCGCCACCACCGCCGCCGCTGCCACCTGCCATGATGATATTGATTATTGTTGTTATTACTTGTTCTTGGGGTTTTATTGGCAAAATCTCCACAGGCATTTTGCCATGGCTTTTCTGGGGCTGAGAGAGTGTGATGCATATTTTTTTAATTTTTTAAAAAAATATATTTATTTATTTATTTATTTATTTATTTATTGCTTCGGCCTCCCAATTGTCTGAGGGACAGCAACCCGGCCCCCGGCTGAAAAAGGTTGCCTACCCCTGCTTTAACCTGTAACCCTGGAAGACAGTTCTAGCATGAAAAATAAAACAAAACTCTCCACTAGTGGTTTGCATTGGATTTGGCCAAATCCTAATTCAGAATGATTTGGAAAAAGGAGGTTCCTTTGAAGCAGACTGAACGTTAGAGATTTGGAAAAATATTCTATGGCTGCAAAAATTGATATATCCACCCACTCACAAGCTCCTCTTATCAGGAAAGGAAGATGGCTTAAGGGCAGGGGTAGTTTCTAATCCAGTGGTTCCCAAACTTTGGCTCTCCAGATGTTTTGGGCTTCAGCCCCCAGAATTCCTGACTACTGGCCAAGCTGGCAGGGGCTTCTGGGAACTGACATCCAAAACACCTGGAGGACCAACATTTGGGAACCAGTATTCTAATTAGAGCAGATAATTTTATCAGGGCACTCTAAATGTAATGCTATGGAGCAGGGATGCTGAAGCAATATCCTACAAGACATTTTAGTGTTCTGTATTATTTGAAATACTAGATGTTCAAGTAGTCCATCTGCCTCTGACACTCTATAGTCAATATCCATAATCCATGCAACCTAGTCCTCTTTTTGTGACTTTGGTATCACTAAGCATATAACAAAAAAAGCCTTAGACTGATTTTCATACAGCATAGGGCCCTAGCTCCTATCCTTATGAAATTCTGCAAGTTTTTTCAATCTCTAGTTGTCCACATAACAATTTATAACTATTCTGATAAGCTTATACTTACATGAATAATACAAACATCAATGTTGCATAATAATTAAATAAAAAAGGAAGGAAGGAAGGAAGGAAGGAAGGAAGGAAGCCCCCATCTTTTTTGAAACATCTCAGACTATTAAATCTCCTGAACATTTTTGGATCCCTAAACCTATTTATTTGAAACTTGGCAGCCTTGACTCTTTCAGAAAAGGTAGCTTTCAAACAGGTGGAGAGTGGTGAGAGAACTAGAAGAATCAAAAGAAGTAAAGTTGTGTAGTTTAAAGACATTGCTAGATGTGTTAGATATATAGATGCATATTTAAGAATAAGGGCAAAATATTGATAAGATAAAGGATAGTAGTAATAGAGAAAGAAAAGAAAACAAGTAGATAGAATAAATAATAGAGGCAAAGAGAATAGTATAGAAATAGTAAACTCAAAGAGAAATTGGATATGAAAATATACCATATGATAATATATGATATTCCCTCGGCCCTTAAAGGGGAAAGTTTGCCTACCCCTGTGATATATGATAAGTAGATAGGATTTCACAAGGAAAGGTGATGAAAGAAGGTCAAAAAGTAAGTGGAAAATAAAACCAGCACTGGTAAGAAGAAAGTTCTGTATGGATGGGAAGAAATGGAAAGTACGTAGAGGAGAGGAATTGAGAAAGTGAGAAGGTGGGGGGAAGTGAGAGAAAGGAAAGATGAAGAAGGAAGGGAAGGAAGGAAGGAGAAGATAGATTGGAAGGAGAAAGAGGTGGAGAGAAGGAGAGAGAGGGTTAGGGGAGAAAAGGAGAGAATGAGATGGAAGGATGTACAAAAGAGAATGATGAAGAAAGTTGTGAATGGAAGAAATGGAGGGCAAAGGAAAGAAGGGAGAAGATGTATTAAGAAGGACAGAAGATGTATAATTGGTTGACTGTTAAAATGGTATAATATGATTATTTGTATAGTTATATGTGATAGTATAAAGTAAAAGAGACAGGTAATATGTGGAATGTGTATGCTTTGTAGGGTTATGTATGGTCATGTATGTGTAATGTTTTATGTTTATGTTCAATAAAAGATTTCAATAAAAAAGAAAGAAAGAAAGAAAGAAAGAAAGAAAGAAAGAAAAGGCAGCTTCCCTGCATAAACAGTCCAGTTCTGTATAGAAATTAAAATGTTATTGGCAGTTCCCTTCAAAAGCAATAATAAAGATGGGAGGAACACCTACCCGTTCTATTTCTATGTAATCTGAATTCATTGGGACGTACTTCTGAATCGACATCATAGGACTGCAGGGTAAATGTGCTAAATTGATGAAGACTGAGAAATATTAATTTATATATATATATATATATATATATATATATATATATATATATATATATATATATATATATATATATAAATTAATATATATATAAGTTTATTAAGTTTCATTCAAAAAAACACATAACATATATTAATTACACACCACCCACAACACATTACACATACTTCAATTCAAAAGGAAAAAGAAAAATTAACTATCTATCTTAACCAAAAGAAAACTAAAAAAAATTAAAAAATAAAAAACAAAACAACAAAAGAAGCAAAACACACAATTTAGCTTACATTCATATCATTACAGACCTTCCCTAAGTCAATAAACTCAAATATAGGTTATTTGCAAACATATTCATTCCAAAAGAGAGAACTCTCTATCTCACACCCACTTATCTAACTTGATTCCTTGTTGCAACACCATGTTAAAGGAGTTTTTCTTTCCTTATTTCCCAGCCCTATCTTCACACATACAATCCTAAACTATGTCCCTACCTCCCTAAACCTTCCTTCTTCTCACTCCCCTCTGCTCTCTTCATATCCTCTCTTACAGCATTTTGTTCTCTTTCATTCCTCTCTGATACTCTCTAGTACTCTAACTCTCTACCTTCACATCTTCCTCCTTCTTATTCCACTTACTCATACCCTCAAACACTTTCAATTTCCCCTCTTACTCCATTCCAATATCTTCTCCCAAACATTCCTCTCTCATAGCCCTCTCTCTGCAATGTTACTTCCTCCCCTTCCATCTATGCTGGGTTGTCAATTGTACTCACTTGGCCTCCTTTTTCCTCTAAGAAAAGTGTTGCTTACCATTCATTTTTATATTCTCTCTTATAATTTTTTATTAAAAAAAAGTTATATAAAGTTTCTTATAAATTGAAGCTCGTGATTGGTATGTTCTAAGTGATAATGATTGTTATATAAAGATTCAAACTTTTGTATAATATTTATTATAGTTATATTATTACAACAATCTCCTATTTCCATATTATTTTCTTAATAAATTCTCACATATAACTCGGTGCTGTCTTATCTAGCTGCTTTCTTAAAGTAATAAAAAGTTAAGTATATCTAATTTTAATTACTAATTAATTTTATTGGTAGTTAGTTAACTATTATCCAATTGGTATTATCCTATTTAATATATAAGAGTTGCTGATTTACCCCACTGTTTTTCTAAATAATCCAAAACTATTTCTATGTAATCTGAATTCATTGGGATGTACTTCTGAATCGTCATCATAGAACTGCAGGGTAAATGTGCTAAATTGATGAAGACTGAGAAATATTGAGCTGATCTCCAAGTTTACCTAACAGGGTTGTTGTGAGGACAAAAATGGGATGGTGAATAATGTACACCCCTTTGAGCTGATTGGAAGATAAATGATAAATTTAATAAAATATATAAATGAATGAATGAATGAAGACAATCCAGTTTGAGTATAATAATTCTAATTGACAAGGTGCATTAAGTTATAACTGAATATAAGGGATTCATCCACCCCTCAATAAAAATGAATTTAATGGTCCATAGGTCATATATCTACACTTATTAAGGAATCAGAGCAAGCAGACGTATGTACTTACTAGCTGATTATGCAGCAGAGCAAAATACACAATATTTTATACATACTACCCACCTTGCAGTCTCTCTTCCTGAGCAAGGTGGGACAGTCTTGGGGCTGATGTCATAGTCCATCTGGCTTGTGTTGCTGAGGAATCCCCACATCCATGCTGAGCCTGCCCTGTTGGGCATGCCTCAGGATTTCATGGCTGCCATGATAATCATAGGTCTATCCCAAGTAGTATTTGGCATTGCTCATACTGCTGACCACACACTGGACCTTGTTTCCTGTGCTGTATGGGATGACAGGGATCTTGGTGTGGAAGATCTTTTTGGGGAGTTCTGTTGTCATGGACAGATCACTACTTGCTCAGATTTAGACACATTGGTACATGGAACCTCTGCAGGTTATGAAGGAACAATTAGGATGGTCCATCCAAAAAGGCTGATGGTTCTTGGGGATCTCCCTGTAGCTTTGGAAGGCAATTCTGTCAAAGCCTTGGTTAGCCTCTAGTTCCAGGTGAAGGCTAACTGATATCTGTGCATGAGCTCTGTGACAGGGAAAGCATAGTCAGCATGTCCTCTGAAACACTTGCTCCTCACAAGAGACAGAGGAATCTGTAGCGGTCTGAAGCAAGTTGAGCAGTAGGGGCAGGCTTGGAAATAACAGCAGGCTCAGTCACCTGAGACAGTTTTATGGATACGGACCTATGGAAAAAACTCACTTTCTTAATCACCTTTCATTATTGCATTTACAAGTTAGGAAAGTTCTTCCAGTCAGAGGTGAGATTAAAACCTCACTGAGTTGTCTTCTTTCAGTAAACAAGAATTAGAGAAATAAAGGCTATTTGCAAGGTTTTGGCTTAAAAACAAAAAGCTCTACAGGGATGCGGCTTAATGAAGTTTTAAATGGATAAAGGGGACAGTAATTGTAGAAGATACAAGATTATTTCTTAATGATTTTGTCTTGGGAATGCTGAATTATGCTAGGGGGGCATACATCTGTAGGAATATGGATTGTTTACATTTTGAGAAGATTAAGACCAAAGAGGTGACTTTTTTGGATCTATGTGGATCACATTGGGAATAGTTCATCTTTATTATGATCATAGACCAGCACAAGCATTGGGACTAAACTAATAGCCTTACAAAGGCAAAAGGGGGGAGGGGGAAGAGGACCCCCTCGACTGGCTTTGTTTTTAACCCTGTAACTGCTGATCTGCTGAAGATGGTGCAATGCCCTCCACTAGAAATTTTACAGAAGTTGTTGGAAGAAGATTAAATTTTTGAGAACTGATGCTATGGCAAAACAGAGGGATAGGAAGAATGCTATGGCAAAACAGAGGGATAGGAAGAGGGATAGGAAGAATGAGTTTAAGGAATTTAAAGAATTACTAAATCAATGGGTTGAGGTTGTAAAACTAATGATAAAGGGGGAAATTTGGAAATTGAAATTGTAAATAGGGGGATGGAAAAAGTTTTAGAAAATTTGGCACTGTCAAAAGATGTTGGTTTGTTGATAGGCTCTATGTTAATGGAAAATAAGAATACTGAAAATATGGAGTCAAAGGGATTGAGATTTGTATTGTGTTGATTTTAAAGAGGGTTTTTATAAAATGATGCTTGTTGCTACAAGGTGTTAGATTGCTTAAATGGTTGTGGAAGCTGATAAAATTGGTAGAAATGAACAAATTGTTTGATTAGAGAATGCTTGTTAGGGACATTTGTTAAAGATCAGAAACCTCTTATGGACTTTTAGTAAAAAAAAAAAATCCTGAAAAACCCCCAAAGAGAACAACAACAACAATTCTGCTTTGATGATTAGACAGAATGGGTTAGGGAAAGAAAAAAATAATCTTTAAATAGAAAGGTATGAATATGCAACTATATGCATTTATAACCACCAAAAGGAAGATTGGAAGTCATCTTTTTCTTTTCTCCTTTGTTCTTTTCTTTCACTTTCTTATACTATTTCTTCTTTTAACTTCTGTAATTTTTATTGTACTTTCTTAAATTCTTAATTTAAAAAAAATCCCTTGATTAACTTCTGGAATGGGGAAATGGCAAAGGAGGTGATTTCCTGAGCATTCCCTCTTTTGGAATAGTTAATAGGCTACAGTTTTTTGTGGGTTTTTTGGGCTATGTGCCCGTATTCTTGAAGAGTTTAGTCCTTATGTTTCACCAGCAGCTGTGGCTGGCATCTTCAGAGAATGCTGGCATGGAAGTGAGTGGGGTATACGCTGGGAAATCCCTTGACCCTAGATAGTTTTCATTTGCATTTGCTGGGTCTTGATTTTAGTGGTTTTGGCCATTGAAATCCACAAACACCTAGACAACTTCAACAGAAAAGAAGAAACTCTTAAACTAAACAAAATTTGGCTACCAGTCCTATAAAACATTAATATCAAGACCCAGCAAATGCAAATGAAAACCACCCAGGGTCAGGAGATTTCCCATCAGACAATGGATCACTAATTCAGGGGACACTCTGAAGCCTTGCCATTCTACAACAGAATAATACACAGATTAACATGTAAATTAATGCCTCTCAACCAAACAGTATATATACCCCACTCACTTCCATGCCAGCATTCTCTGAAGATGCCAGCCACAGCTGCTGGTGAAACATCAGAAACAAACTCTTCCAGAACACGGCCACAAAACCCACAAAAAACTATGTGGCGGCCGTGAAAGCCTTCAAGTTCACAGACGTTACAGTCTATTTGAAGGCCCACACTGTGGGCCATAGAACTGTCCAGCAGAGCTGTTTCAGGTGGAAAAGGTTGATTATGTTCTGGCTCCTGGAAAGAGATATAGACTACTCAACAAACAGTTGTGAAGGATTTGCACAGTATCTAGCAGGTGAATTGAACACTGCATTTGACACAGTCCTAGTGGATTAATGTTGGTACTTGTTTAATGAATTCTTTTCAGTTTGTACAAACTGGGGAGGTGGGAATAATGAGAAATGAAAGTTACCATATATTCACCTGAACCTTGCCCTTCTTGGTTCATCAAAAGGGCTCAAGGAGGATGGGTGGAGTAGTCAGTGCTTCTTTATAACAGGATTCCAACATGCCCAAAGGAGGTAGTTGTCAGCCTCTGTTGAAAAAGCCTTTCTGGAATCCCTCTGTAATGGATAACTATTGGAAAGTGTCCAACACTCCATTTTTGGCCTCTCAGCTCCAGGGATACTTGAGTGAAATGGATTACCTTGATCCTTTTCTATCTACTTTGAGGCCTCCTTATGGAACACAGCTGCCTTTGGATACTTTAGTGGATGACCTTCACTGGGAAATAGATGGGAGTGTCCTGTGGGTTCTGTTGGACCTCTTGGGATCTATCAGTACTATCAACCATCATATCCTTTTGGGTTGTCTTGTTGGGATATGAATTTGAAGCACTCAACTTTATTTCTCCTTTCTACCAAACTCCAAGGAAGCTATCTCCATTTTAAACCAGGGCCTGGGATCAACAATGGATTGGATGAAATGAATAAACTGAAGCTTCATCCAGATAAGGCAAAAGTGCTGCTAGTCATCTTAAAAGCAAGATCAAAAGCAGGGATTCAGCCTGTACTAGATGGGATTATACAGCAGGCCCTTGGTATCTGCTGGTATCCAGAACCCTTGTGGATACCAAAATCTACAGATGCTCAAGCCTCATTATAAACAATGGCTTGGTAAAATGGTGTCCCTTACACAAAATGGCAAAACCAAGGTTTACTTTTTGGAATTAAAAAAATGTTCAAGCTGTGGAAGGTTGGACCTGTGGATATGGAAGACCAACCGTACTTCCTTTGTAGATGCAAGTCACAGTTTGTGTGTACTTCTGGACTTAGCTTTGAATCCAGAGACCAGGTTTCTGTGATGCCCAGAGTGGTTTTGCACACTTAAAGCTAGTACATCAACTGTACCCCATTGCTGGAGACCCCTGATCTAGCCAGTGACACATGACTTAGTTTCATCCCTTTCGGATTACTGTAACATGTTCTATGTGAAGTTGCGTTTGAAGAGTTGTCAGAAACTTCATTTGGCACAAAGCGCTACAGCCAGATTGTTAATGGGGACTAGCTACAGGGACCATACAACTCCTTTGTTACAACTCCTCCACTGGCTGTGGATTTGTTTCTAGGCACAATTTACTGCACTAGTTCTGACTTATAAAGAAAGCCCTATATGGTTTGGATCCAACTATCTTACAAACTCATCTCCTCATATGAGCCAGCTCTGGGCCCTGAGATCCTCAGGATACTTTTCTGTCAATCCAACTACCTTTACAGGAAGAATGAGTGGGGATGCATAATAGGGCCTTCTGTGTGGCTGACCCTAGACTTTGGAACTTCCTCATTGCTGTTAATGCTGCCAGCAGACAAGACTATTTCTATTCTGATGGTCTGATGAGAACTGAAGTTTGTTTTTGTTTTTTTAAAGAAAGGGCTTTTAAAAGTTGCTATATTTTTAATCGTATTGTTAAGCAGCTATTTCTCTTATTTAATTGCATGTTTTATATTGTTTTTAAATGTTGTGGATGGTTTACAGTAATTCTATTTTAATGTTTTTGGTATGTTTTAACTATATTGTATTTTATTTTGTAAGCTGCTTTGCATCTCAGTTTTGGAAAATAAGATGTGGTATGAGTAAAGTTAATCTTCATCATAATACTCTCTGAGGGAAGTGTGGAAGAAGAAGAAAAAAGTATTTTCATTTAAAAAAAAAAAATCTCCTGCCCCTGGTCTAATGACACAGCTTCAAGCTGTTTTTCAAATTGTTTTGTCATGTCCCAAGTGCCTTTCAAGTTGACAGGTTGGAATTTCCCTTTTAAAGAGTTCCTGTTTATTAGTGAAGAAAAAGTATCTCCCTTTTAATCAGTTGCCTCTTGATTTGGCAGAGAAGGTCTCGATTAATCCTATTGTCCCACTTTTTCAGCTGCTTTTCAAATTTCCCGGCTTCTCTTCTCCACCCACATCCCTTTTTGTCTTCAGCTTACTTAAATTGCTGTATACAAAGTTCAAAACCACTTGCACTCTGTTAACTCAGCAGAAAGGACATCATTTTGCCATTCCCTGTGGACTCAAGCAAAAGCAAGCTGCTGTACGCTCTTCTAGCTTGCTCTTTCTCATTAATAACGTTTGCCATACTCTTTTGCCACACACCAACACTATTGGGCCATACATGTTCTGGTTTTCATCTGTGAAATGCTGTAGTGTACTCTATTGCATCCGTTTTGTTGGAAAAGTGAAAGTACCCCTTGTTCTTCAGGTGCTGCATGTCCCGGATATACAAAGTTTCTCCATCACGAGCAATAGCAAAATTCTTCTCTCCTGTCAACTCTATTCCCATCCCTTGTGTGGAACCTTTTCCAGCTGGAGATTTGCATTCCTTTGACTCATGGGGTGGAGGTAGGTGAACAGCAGCATGGTGTGATGTGAGTGTGATGGAGCCAAAGCAAAAAGGGACAGTCTATCTCCATCCTTCCTCTCATTCCCACACCCATTTACCAATTCGTACACTCCTCTCCACACACACATATCTATTATCACTTACCTCCACATTACATTACAGACATCTACACACTTTCATGAAGACAAAAGTGTGTCCTCACCATCCTCACGCTGTACAGCATTAAGACATGGGACAGAAAAGCTTCTCATTGGAGTTTGTCTCCTTTCTCCCTAAACTTAATAAAGCATCTCTATTTGGAAACTGGGAGTTGACTCAAAGGTCCCATACTGGGATCAAGTCAGGATATAAGTCAAATATTATCACTGCTTTATGACTGGATCATGTTACACATTTTGCTTAATGTTAAGTTGATGCTTGTCCCCTACAAGTAGATGTCTGTAAATATTTCACTACTCACTCCCCCCCCCCCTGAATTCTAGGGGACTGTAGATGAATGGTGGAATGATTTGGCATACAGGGGGAATCTAGGAATGTTGTTAGTTGACAGTTCCTCCTTTCCCTCCTAAAGGCAGAGCTGAAAAAGTTAATAATGGTTGAAGGAGTTGGGTATGTTCATTACAGGGAATAGTGACTGCAGTAAAAAAAAATTAGAAAACTATACCTTGGAAGTGCAGCTATGAAGGAACTAGACAAGATCCTGAAAGATAAATAACTGAATACTAAAGTTAGGGCTGTCAGTGTCATTGAATTTCCAAATTCTATATACAGTTGTAAAAGGTGAACAATGAAGGAAGCTGATAGGAAGAAAATTAACTCATTTGAAATATGGTGCTGGGGAAGAGTTTTACAGATACCACAGACTACTAAAAAGACAAATAAATGGATTCTAGAGCAAATCAAGCCTGAACTCTCCCTAGAAGCCAAGATGACTAAATTGAGACAGTTGTACTTTGGCCATATCATGACATGACTCCCAAGAAAAGACAATAGTGCTTGGTAAGGTAGGTAGAAGGCAGTAGGAAAGGAGGGAGACCACATTCTAGAATCTAGATGGATAGACTCAATCAAGGAAGCCATGGCCCTTAGTCTGTAAGACTTGAATCCGGCTGTTGGTGACAGTGTGACTTGGACGTCTTCCCAACAACAATAGGTTTTTATATGTTTTGTGTACCTGTTTATGCAAGACAGGCTTTGATTCCTTTATCAGACTTTAGATGCATTGTTTTAGATGTTATTTTTTTGAACAGACTACAATCCTCCCCCCTCCCTCCTCCCCCCTCAGCCTCTTCCACAACAGAAAGAACCTCTTCCACACATCAAAACAAACCTTCTAATAAACCATTCATGATCTTGGGTTTAAATTTATTTTAAAGTAAAATGGGATTTATTTATTTAGGTTTATAGTAATGCAGAATATGCCTAGAATAAGTGTGTATCAGTGTGCTTAACCTTTTGAAAATGGGTTTTAAAAAGTATTTAAAAGTATGTTAGCAAGAGTGTTCAAAAATGTGTTATTTTAACTATGTTCATCACTTAAAATAATAATAAAAACAGAAGCATTCCAATAACATGAAAACAATTCTTCACCAAGCCTTTCATCCCTAATTTAGTAAATTTCCACTATTTCAGCAAAAACTAGATTTTTTAAAAATATATCACTAAAATGATCAACTGCAGTATTTTTCCTTTTTTTCTTTTATTAAAAAAAGGAAAAATGATTTTTACTTAGGTAGGAAGCTCAGCATCACATCCTTTAATCACAGTCAGTTTTCCACAGTATATAACTATGCCATCAATTTTGTGTGCAAATACATGTAGAATGCATGTTGTATAATTCTAGTATGATTCTTTCTTTAAACCAGTTACATATTGTTAAGCATTTTAAAAGCCTTTCCAACAATCTTTCAAAAAAAGAGACAATAAATCCTGGAGGCAGTTCTGTGACCCAGAAGACAGAGGTGGCTGAGATCATGATTCATGATCTTTCATTAACCTATATATTTATTGAGTAATCTGTAAAGTGGTTCCCTAAATAGAGTTTAGTTTCTAATATTGTCCATTGTCAAAGGAAAGATTTCACAAGCTTTCCTCTTCACGTAAAAACTGGAACACAGATGAGAAGTCTTTCTGGGCATAGCCCTTGGCACACATGATCCTGTAAACCTGATGGGCCAAAGAGCCAAGAGGGACTGGTGTCTTGGTGTTAGTAGCTGAAATCTGGGCCAAGCCAAGATCCTGAAAAAAAGAAAACACACACACAAATATTTACAGACCAGAGGTGGAAATGGGGGAAGGGTGTAAAATGAAAAATGCAAGCAGTAAAAGCAGCTGTGGTTCATTATATAAGGAAAACTAGCAGAGCTTAGAAAGATTACTACTCCCATGGCTAGGGATTCTAGACGTAGTAGTGCAAAAGGTAACTTTCCAAAGCTCTGGAAATTACAGTTAAAATATAGTTAGGTTATCTGAAATATCACAGTGATGTCAGAGAAGATACAACTTTGAGTATAGGCTGTACTTTAGTGGTACATATCTCCCTATTTCCAGTATCACCCGAAAGGGGTAGCCTGAGGTGGGGAAATATGTGACTCTCTAGATATGTCAGTCCCATCATCCCTTACCATTAGCCATACTGGCTGGGACTGACAGGAGTTGCAAGCTAATGAGATGTCCTGCAGAGGCACTGGTTTCTCCCTCCTTGTTTTGCCTTCAAGTCATTTTCGACTTATGGCAACTCTAAAATGAACCCATCAGGGGGGTTTCTTGACAAGATCTGTTAAAAGGGGGCTTGCCTTTGCCTCCCGCTGAAAGAGTGTGACTTGCCCAAGGTCACCCAGTGGGTTTTCATACCTGAGAGGGGATTAGAATCCTGCTCTAACCACTACTCTGCTCTAACCACTGCTCTCCAAAGTTGTAGTCCAACGCTCAAACCACTACACCATGCATATAAATATTGGGCTAGATTAAAAAAAAACCAGGCAGTCTGAATAAAGTGT
>CM034710.1:85457948-85493038 GCA_020142125.1 Phrynosoma platyrhinos | reverse complement strand
CTGGATGTCCTTTGTGGTCTCTTCCAACTCTATGATTCTGCGATTCTGTGACTACTCTCCATACACACAGACAAGGTTAGTCTTTCCTAAGTATAATTTGACAGAGTTATATCACATATGTGAAGTCGAAGGCTGGCATCCATATGTTTTTGTGGATTTTTCGGGCTGTGAGGCCGTGTTTTAGAAGAATGTATTCCTGACGTTTCGCCTGTATCTATGGCTGGCATCTTCAGCCTGCCTCTGAAGATGCCAGCCACAGATGCAGGTGAAGCATCAGGGATACATTCTTCTAGAACACAGCCTCACAGCCAGAAAAAAAAAAACTTTATATCACATACTTTTTAACTAAAAAAAACCCAACAACACCGGACTTTCCTGCTAAGCTCGTGGTCCAACTGATCTCCAACAAATCTAAGTTAAAACACAAATATTCAACAGTACCTATCATAAGTTGATAGATGTGCATGCAATATAGATTGCTAAATAGGTCCACAGAGTCATTTACAGGTGTAAAAATGAATGCCAACAATCGTTTCTGTCTGGTTATTCTTTTGCCCAAACATTCTGTCATTAGCACATCCATTTCTGTTTGAAGTTGAGACAAATGTACTTAACTAAAAAACAAACAAACAGCTTCAGGAAGAAAAGTGTTGGAGAGGAAAAAAAAACTTTCTCTCCCATGTTTGTCAACCTATTTGATATTACCTGTAGACATGTAGGATGAGACCACCCTCTATAACCAACCTTAAGGCCCAGTTCAGACATCCTTGAAATAACCTGAACCCTAGACATTTAGGATCATAAATGGAACAACCAGCAATTCAACTGGGCCCAGAAACTCAGTGGCAACTAGTGCACATAAAACAGAACCATTATGATCTATTTTGATCACAAAGGCTGTGTCTACATTGCAACTTTAATGCAGTTTTATACCACTTTAACTGCTATGACTCAATGCTATGAAATTCTGGGATTTGTAGTTCTGTGAGACAGTTAGCCTTCTTTGTTAGAGAGCTCTGGTGCCACAACAAACTACAAACCCCAGGATTCCATAGGATGGAGCCAAGATAGTTAAAGCGTTGTCAAACTGCATTCATTTTGCAGTGTGGCAGCAACCAGACATTGGCATTCTACTCCAGTTGGAATTTCCAAACCATGTTTAAAGTCAGACACATGTAAAGTGTACTTCGGTAATCTAGTCTGGGTGTGTCAGGACACTGATAACTATAGCAGGCTCTATGTTCTAAAGTTTGGGGACAAAAGTGGTGAACGTGGTGAAAGCTGTTAGAAGGCACCCCTGGCAATAAGGATCCTCATAGTTCAGGAAACTTCCCAAGTTATGAATTTGGCTGTTCAACAATTCAGCAAAAGTCTCATGGAACAACAGTCTCACACTTTTGCTCAAATCAGTAATTTCCTATACTTGGTTAAGCTGTCAGTCAAACAAATGCTCTCAAATAATATTCAGAATTTGGGTGTTCTAGGAGAAGCATGAGATCCAGTCTGGTGTAGTGGTTTTGGAGCTGGACTAGGATTTTGGAGACCAGGGTTCAAATCTTCACACAGCCATGGAAACCCACTGGGTGACCTTAGGTAAGTCACTCTCTGTCAGCCTCAGAGAAAAGTTAAAAAAAAGAATCCCTTGGAACAAATCTTGCCAAGAAATCCCCAGGACAGGTTCACTTTAGAGTTGACATAAAGTCTGAAATGACTTGAAATCACAAACACACAGAGCAAGAGTCATTCTTAACTGTGTCTTTGTTGTTGCTGCTGCTGCTGCTACTCTTGTGTTAGAGATAGATGAGCTCTCCTTGAGAATCTTCTTTAGCTCAGGAATTTTGGTTTTTCTGTGTGTGTGGACTGGAAAAACTCTGAAAGATTTCCTGAGCCAATCTGAGAATTTAGAATGTTGCCCCTGTCTGTCATCCTCCCCAGCACTCCACTTTTCTTTAGTTTATGTGTCATGGAAGTAGATTGGTGAAAGAGCAGCATGGGTTTGGAAAAGAAGTAAGACTTCTCTCTACTCCACTGTTCCATAGCAAGCCAGGGAAGAGCTTGTCAAATGTGCCTCTTCTACTGAGGGGAGCATTCAGAGCTTCTGCACTTCTTTTCTGATGTTGATTTGAGAGAACTTTGTCAAAATCTCTGGTTCTTTTTAAGCACCTTATGAAGGAGCTACATACATAAAGTTCTACCTTAATGATCATACTGCAACTCAAGAGGTAACAGTCATATTCTTTTCACAAATCTCTTATGATGAACTTACTGCATCACTACAGGTTTGAACATAAATTTACTATTTGAACCAGAAACAACAAGGAAAAGGACTGACATTTTAATTATTTTCAATTTTACAATATCAAGTGAGAAAATTAAAAGTCTCTTCCCTTTGCTGATAAAGTACGAGAGAAACAGGAATTATATGCCAATACTTGTCTAAATATACAGTGTTTGAGATCACAAAGTCCACAACAGCTTTAAATAAGCTCATTGCTTTTTTTTTTTACAAGACTGTACTTGTGTGACTTATTAAATGTTTTGTTACAAAGAATGGATTATTTTAACAACTTGCATTGGAAACCAAATTGTACCATTAAAAACAAAACAAAAATGCATAGCAGTCCTGTATTTTAAGAACTTAATTTATATGTACTACATATATTAAAATTTTAACTTACAAATTAATAAACTCAGATATGCAACCATTCATTTTATTTAATTTTAAATTAAATCAAATGTATGGAGAGATGTACTTCAGATCTAAAATGAGCATGTTTCAGTAGGACACCTCCTTTAAAAAAGCACTTAAGGAGGGGAGGGAAGCATTTAAGGTTCTTTCACTGAAGCCAGTAAATCACTTAATCTACTAAAATGCACTTAAATGTTTTAACTAGTCTGCCATCATATGAGATAAAGAAGAGGGCCAAGGGGAGCAGGCTGCTATGTGAACTGTCTTTAAAATGCAATTGTTTTAATCATTTTTTACAGATGCAACCTCACAAGGGTCTGCTGTCACAGGGACCATTTACGACTAGTTATGGTGTCTCTATTGTTTACCAGCAGCGACATTCGTGCTAAAAAGGCGACAGCTGGGACAGAAAGCTGCTACTCAACAGAACAATATAATCCTGTGAAAAGTAATCAACAAATTTAAGAGTGTTAATTAACTTTACACTTTATCATGTTCAATTAGTTGCCCTTTCTA
This sequence comes from Phrynosoma platyrhinos, assembly GCA_020142125.1. Taxonomy (NCBI): domain Eukaryota; kingdom Metazoa; phylum Chordata; class Lepidosauria; order Squamata; family Phrynosomatidae; genus Phrynosoma; species Phrynosoma platyrhinos. The sequence goes on along the minus strand of CM034710.1, from coordinate 85,489,833 downwards.
GAAAAAGATTGCCGTGAACAATCAGTTTAGAGCGTGCCATGTTTGATTTGTAAGTGATCACTGTTTTGGTTTCAGAGTCGATGTCAGCTGTTCTCTTGGGTTTTGGTGACACAGATGAATGGCTGTACACACATTTCGGGGTGATCTGGTTTAACATAAAGTAGCACAACATAACCTCTTGTTAACATATTGCTGGTTTCACCCAGGGAAAAAAAATCAGCAGTATATGTATGTGTGTGGGCACACATACGCGCATACACATACATGCATTTCCCCAAATAACAAGCAAGATGGCTATGCAGACAACAAAATAAAGTTTATCTTCTTCTGAAAAACAAGGAGATGCTTAAATGAACCATTTTTCATCATTATTTCTCTTGGAAAAAACTTGTCTTTTAGGGGCACATTTGGATCATTTCCTCCCAGCAAGATTTCTGGTTCTACTGCATTATGCACTATATGCAAGCACATCCTTTATGTTTTGCCTAATGCACACTTCCTTTAATAATGGCAGCTAAAATAAATGTTGTGTAGCTGCTCTTAATGCAACAGGCACATCTATGAAACTACAAAGAGGCTTTTACATTCTGAAATAAATTTATAAATTGCAGGGTTCTGAAACAAAATTGGATTCATATATGATTACAATCTATCTCTACTCATTCCTTTTACTACAGGTTTTTTGCTTGCAAAGGGGACATGGCAAAACATAAGGACAATATGAAATGCCTGTTAATGGACAAAATGGCAGTTTCCCATCATGACAAGCAGAGCTTCTGATCAAATTATTTCTCACCTTTGTGATATATTCAAACTTTAAAGGAAAAAAAATCTCTCCACCCTGAGGTTTATATCAATACTGTGTAGGACATGAACATATCATGAAGAGCACTGCAGCTTGTTACTCAAATTAAAATGTTCAGGAACCAGTGAGAAACAGAAAATAATCCATTTAATTCTGCCATTACTGAAACTATATGCAAAAAAAAGTTGCCAACTAAATATACCAATTACATTTACAATAATATGCAATGCATACAAACAGCATGCGGTTATAACCAAATCCTTCTCCAAAATAATTAAGTTTTCAACCAGAAATTTTAATTTCAAACACCAATAATAAAGTAAGGTAAATATTAAGAAAGAAATTATATAATAATCCTGTAATGGCCAAAGTGACCAAACAAAGCAGCAGAAAACACTAGATTTCTGCAGAGTATCTGTAGGGGGGGAAAAGGAAGTGGTCAATAGATCTTTAAATTGGTAGCAAGAGCTGTTCTTCTACCCCAAGTTGGCAGCTGCTACATTTGCAGGTCTGGTTCATTATTTACCGATAATGACCATCAAGCTGCAGTCAAAGTCAGATCACAACAACTGTCAGCAGCTCTTTTAATTAGCCTTGTTTGAATTCAGATAAATATCACAATGGCCTGACTTCTGCTGAAAGAGTAAGAGAACAATGTAAAGGATGAGCTGTTCTGACTTTGGAACTATCCATATGGAGAGGAAGTCTAAAGAACTGTGCAATGCAAGCATATTTAAAAATATACAGGTATAGTAAAAAAAGATAAGTGAAGACTACGTTTCTTGCAAGGGCTCTCCAATTGTGCTTCAGAAAAGACTTCAGCACCAGCCTTCTTTACTCTGAGTTATTTTATTTTATTCTATTTTTTAAAGCACAACATACTAACATGCGTTTCTACTTCTGTATTTATCATTTTATATACTTTCAGTGTTCCTTTAGAAATGCATACTTTAAAATGTTAATCCAGAATTAAAACAGATTAGCCACTCATCTAATTTATCTCCTTTATTTTGTCAAACCTTGGAGATCATAATCTCCTATTGGATTACCAGGTACCTGTCTTTGTACTCATGTCACGAGAATAATGATCTCCTTACCCAGTGGGAAAACCAATCATGCCAAGATTGTGCCACTAGTGAGACCTACAGAAAACAAACATTTGCATAATAGTGACATAGGGAGAAGAGTAATATGTGAGAGTATGTGTGCATGGGTGCATTCACAAGATAAGATCAACTGACAAATACTTCCATTTAGGTCACAGCCATTATATACACTCTATAGTAAATAAGCTCGACTAAAATGTTTTCTATATATGGACAGTATTATCATCACTAACAACTCTGGTTGTTGTTCACTGTTGCTAGTTATGGGTCAACATCCCATCCATCTTCCTGATTGCCAAACAGTACATTTGGAGACACTTTTTTTTTAAAGTAACGATTGACTTTTAAGTCACCAAGCTGAATACAGGTCCAAATGTATCCAAATGTTGTTAGAATCATGCAACATTTCTTTACAGTAAAACAAGCTTGGGGGAAGTGTGACTGTCCAGATGTGTCTGTTCAACTCCCATTTTCCCTTATATTGCTAGGGCTGTTGGAAGTTTCAGTGCAACCACATCAGGAGGTCTACAAATATTCCAAGATTCAATGCCCTAAATCCAATATGATCCATCACATTTTTTTTGAGGGGGGGGGGAAGCAAACAACAGTCACTTTGCTTTTTGCAGCAATTGTACAAGAACCAAGTGAGGGCATGCCATCTCATCTCCTGATGCATGTACAAATGAAAAAGTACTAGAAGGTTTCAAAGCCGTGGAATGTACATTCAGAGTCCAATTGTGGAGATGCATATAGATTATTGCTGGAGTTAAGGAGCATTTTTTTGCACTTAGAAGCCTACTAATGTATGTATTACTTATTTAATTCCAGTGATATCCTTCAGTATACATTTTTCCTTTCTAACTTTATGGGAGGAAAAAATATATAATCATAGTAAGCTTCGAACAATCAGAGAATGTGTCCCATAGTCATCACAGATTGTTGCACTGTTGCCTAGAAAATCAAGACAGAAAAGAAACTTCCCATTCAAGGGAGGAAAGTGACCTGACCCCACAGAGCACAATAATGAAAGGATTTATGTTTCAAAAGCAGGTGGTGAGTGGCCATAAGGATTAAAGTGCTTGAACTTGGCCATGGACATGAGCGGGAGAAATACAAACAATAAAATTGCAAAGGAAGTCAGATATAAGCTGATGCTTGAGGACAGAAAAGAAACGGAGTATATGTAAGGAACGGTTTGGCACTATGTTGAAGGTTTTAAACATGAGTCAAAGAGAAATTCATCACACAACTTCAGAATATATTGCCTTATGTTTGCAAATTCCACAAATGCTAGAAGATTTACAGAAGAACACACGCTGTCAAAATACCATAGCATTACAAAAAAAATCCTAGATGATTAAGGATAGTAGAAAGCAATTTATAAAATATTATGCTCTACATTGGTCACTTAATGGCAGAGAAATGATAGCACTTGAAATGTTACTGGGCAGGGCAAGAAAGGGCAATCCTACTGTGGCAGGAAAGAGTAAAAATTACAGTGACATCTTAAGGAAAAATCTGCCTGCCTAGCATGAGATGATCTCTTAGCATTTAAATCTAGTTCACACCCAATGTCAAAAGTCCATTCAAAAATAAGCACTCAGATTCAAGCACCCACATTTATTGCTTTAGATAACCAAAATCTGAACTGGAAAATTATGGATCATTCCAGAGGCTCGCAGGGGACGGGTGAAAGTTGTTGCCAATAAAAGCAAATATTTTCAGAAACACACACAGTGATCCAGAGACACCAAAGCAACAAATATACATGTTTAAGGATAATTTAAATGTATCTCCTCTCCTTTTCCAAAGCATTCTCATGAAGTGCTTTTAAAGGCTAATCAACATTCAGCTTAGGTGATCTGGCAAAAAAGCTGCTGAAAGTGAAATTCAACATGTTCCAGATTACATATAAGCAGATCACTTTGCTTCAGATGCACTCACAAGACACAATACAGGGAAACAAAGCTGGCAGGCAAGTGGCCAGAGAGAGCAGCATGGTGCAATGGTGCAGAGCAACTCTGGAGATCAGGGTTCAAATCTCTGCTCAGCCATGGAACCCCACTGGATGATCTTGGGCAAGTCACATGCTCTCAACCTCAGTGGAAGGCAAAGGCAAATCCTCTCAGAACAAATCTTGTCAAGAAAACCCTGTGATATGGTTACCATAGGCCAGAAACATCTTGAAGGCACAAAACAAGAACAACAAATGGCCAGTGGCACTGTCCGCTGTGCATCTTTTTCTTGTAGCCATCTACGCTCCCAGGTTCCTAGTACATCTGCAATTCCCTCAAGTTCTCTGTACACTTTAGCAAACTCCCAAGACAGGCAAGATCTCTCATCGCATGCCAGTTAAGGGAGATAAAATCAACCCAGTCTCCCAGTCTCATCACATGCCATTTAAGGGAGATAAAATCAACCCACGCTAATTTCGATGTAATAACATTCCTTAAGCAAATAGTGTAATGAAGTGTCATGTCACCACAGTTTTCTGAGTACTACTTACTCATTACTTTATTGGTGCTAGAAATACTTTCTTGGGGTCTTGTGATTTTGAGGAGATAGATGCAAAGTTTAGATCATTTTTTAAAACTTTGAAGATTATTTTTTTAAAAGTAAGAAAGTAAAACAGGTTATTTTAAAATACATATGTGTGCTAACAGTAACAAATGACTGTGTGGTGGAGTCCACTGATAATGATTTACATGAAAAAAATGGCTTTAAATAATAACTCTTCCAGCTGTTAAGCCACCTCTATCCCACCACCCTTCAATATGATTTTATGGATGCAATCAACTGTACTTTGCACCAAGCTCTGGAGAAACTGAAAAAGCAACAGGAATCTCTCCTACTGTTTCTAAGCATTGATTCACAGTGGAATTGATCCTTCTGATAAATCTTTCTACCCAGCCAGGGAGCTGTGAGGTAGAGCTGGATCCAGAGTTTTGGAATGATTCTCTCCATGAGCCACAGCCTAATTCATGTTTTAAAGCCTCTGCTTTTACCAGCTGCAAACACTGGGGAAGTTCATTTTTGGACACTAACTCCCAGTATCCCTCAACCAAAATGGACAATGGAAGTTGTTGTTTAAAAGTAGTAGTTTTTACAAAACTCTGGCCAAATGATTTGGGGGGAAATTAGGATGAGAACTACAGATACCAGCTTGCTACTAAGACTAAGAGGTTTATAAAAAGGCCCACATGTACTGATTATAAGCTTTTCTTCTAGCATTATATTACTATGCTATACTATATACTACTACTACTACTATTATATCATTATGAAAAAGGTGCACAAGGTAGAGTATTGAAGAAGCACAGAGGTTTAGCAAAAAGATGTTATTATATCTATACAAAAAAAGATGTTATTATTTCTATACAAAAACTTCCAGTGTTATTGTTATATATTACATCCACAAAAATAACAAAATAGTATTCCCCATAAAGAGATAAAAGTCAATTTAGTGTGTCACTTGAGTTGGCAGTTATGAATCAATATCCTTAATTTGATAAGCTTTACTGACAGTTACTGAGTTTTATCTATAACAGTCAATACTCTTTTCACACAACGAAACCATCATATATCACTTATCACATGGAAGACATGGTTGTGGGGACTGGCTATCGATAATTTTTCAAAGCTCTGAAAAATCCTGGAGTCCTATAATGACACTCCAACATTCAAAGGGCTCCATCTGTTTACAAGTCTCCTAAGACTGGTCCAAAGAAGCCCCACGCATAGGAGGAGAGTGGAAGACTTTTTAACATAGTTGTTCAATTTAAGACTACAGCCACCAGTTGCTATGTCATCTACGCAGCTAATTGACTTAATTATGAAATGAACCTACATGTTTGCTTTGGCCTGAGATGGGTAATGAGCAGATTTTCTGATTTTGTTGAACTGCAACTCCCATCATCCCTTGCTAAAATAGCTAACAGTGATAGATTATTAAAAGAACAGTTCACCATTAGGAAGGCCACATTTTGCCCATCCCTGAATTAGAGCATTATCAACCAACCCAAAACCTAAGGACAGTGTAGAAAATCTGTGAATAGAGTTTGAACAATACAGGTTTATTTATTAAAAATACCATCCTGCTTTTTGTTATTTTAAGCCACGACTTTTCATATAAAACCACAGAAATAAAGAATCTATGTTACATCTCAATGTTGGAAATCACACATATTTTGTTTCCCAATAAATCTACCATTCTTTCTTGTATTTCAGTGTTTAAGAGTCTACAGAAATCAAAATGTGCCTTTTAAATTCTTCGTATGCATTTTATTGATTCATTTATTTATTTGATTTGAATTGTGCCTTTCTCTCAAAATGGGACCCAAAATAATGATTGTGGGGTTGTCTTCACTGTAAGCAAAAACAAGAGGGTAACAAAGTTAATTATTTCCCATAATAAGTAATTATGATTAGATAAGAGAGTATTTTGTAATGACCTGCCCCGTATGATGGAAGACCTGCATCTCAAGAAATATAATAATACATGAGCATAACTGTGTATGCAAAGTACATAGAACTACTGCCTCAGTTAACTTGTCAGTGAATGATTAAATAGGAATTCATAATTAGAAAAGTCCACAGTGTAATTTATTAGCTTTTTTGACAGTTCTGGTTCATTAAAGGTTGATTACCAAAGACTGACCTCTAGTGGCACAGGAGTCTCCCATGCAAGCTTGTTTTTTTTTTCCTCCCAAAGAGACAGAGACAAAAAGAGAGAGAGGGAGCATGGAGTCATGATTTAACCTCAACGACAGATAACACGAAAAGTTAAATTTGTATCTTCTCAGTGCAAAGATGAAATTTGCTCCTGATTTCCAAAGCACACCACAAATGTCAAGTGTGGCTCAAGAATACTGTTGATAAGATGCATTTATGAAACCAAGTTGTCTTCTTCTTTCTGAGAATAGCAATACATTACCTTGCACCAAGGTGAGAATATTTGTTTAGTTTGCAAGATTTAGCTCGCATTCCTGTAAGTATGCATTTGGAAATAAAGCCCAACGAACTCAATGGAACTTACCTCTGAACAGGCATAAATAGGTCGGCATTGTTGGAGAACAATGGGGAACTAGGAGAAATCTGTATACATATTTAACTTACCAAACTACACCGGGGGGGGGGGAGGAGTTATAATTAAAAATATCACACCCAACTTTCAATCTCAAACTGCAACTCCCATTGTTATAATATTAGGAAGATAATTTAGAATCTGAGCTATGAACACAAAATTGAACCCAGAACAAAATTTTTGCAGGGAATAAGTAAATGTTCTTATTTTATTTATTTTACATGCTAGCATGGCAGCTTCTTGAACTAAAAACACAGCTCCAATGCCTTTGTAATGCACATAAACAATATTCTCCTCATACTAGCATACACTTTAATGGAGGGGTTAAAGATGGGGAGATGGGGGAAAAAAAGTATCGCTCTATTTTGCATGCTAACACAGTGACATGTAAAAGTTCCAGTTGTTTGTGCTGATGATTTAATATAGTGGCTGAATAATGAGCTGTGTTTCTCGCAGCAAGTGAATCACCATTTAATGCTATTATCATTAGTTCATGACCCACCTGCACAAAATGTCAACCTGATTAATCTCATTTCAACACAGCTGACCTCAGAGAAAGAAACTGACCCTGCTGTCTGAATACTGTTATTAATGGTTCTATTTGCTTTCATTTTTTTGCTGGTACCTCTAACACATTTATACAATAAAGCATAAAAATTAGTAGAGAACATATTTTTTTTAAAATCTACAGCTTTTTCATTGGATTTTCCTTTAAAATCTGTGATGCTAAAACACAATATGTTTTAGAAATAATTATTCATCTCAGATTCAGCACAATTATTTTAGAGTTCAGACTCACACAAAAAAAGCTGAAATTAAATGCAGGTTTGATAAAGGAGCATTGAAGAGGGGGGAATTAAGGGCACAGCTTCAGGCTTGTTGCTTTATAACAACTAATATTTTCGGGAAATGCCAAGATCTTGTCAGTTCAAGAGAAACAAATATGTGACACTCCGAAATCACACCAAACTGTTAACAATTCCTTTCTATTAGTGATATTCCACATGGATATTATTAAACAAATGCACAAATTTTGGAAAAGTAATTTTGTAGGGATTTTGCCATCTCTCAAAACCTGACATTTTCTCACTGGGATAATTTAGTGTTGCCTCCAGTAAAAAGATTTGTAATAGCACTGCAATGTAGACTGCATTTTGCACCAATGCTCCAAAACACACTGCAGAAATAATCTGGTTTGAGACTGCTTTAATTGTCCTGGCTCAATGCTAGGAAATTTTGGGAACTGTAGTTTTGTGAAACATTTATCCTGCTCTGTCAGAGAGTTCTGGTGCCAACATAAACTACAATTCCCAGGATTTCCTAGCACTGAGCCAGGGTAGTTAAGGTGGTCTCAAACTGGATTATTTCTGCAGTGTGTTTTGGACCGATGTTACATGTACTGACTGACTGATTAGTGACTATGCCAATGCAAGCTTCCTTCTATCTGGGCAACATCATGTGGTCATTTTAAAGAAAAATCTACATTTTTTGGTTATTTTAAAAATGTAAATTACTTTACCAGTGATTGTACCTTGCTGTTTCACTTTCTGACCCTTTGCCATAGCCCTTTTCTCTCTGTTTCCTGGAATACGTACATTCTTCTTCCAACTACTGGATATCTATTAAAAATGTGTTTAAAGAACAAATGTGCCAAATGAATTTATCTATCTGTCCTCCTTTGAATTACATGAGGGGAAATAGATTATAGCATCACTGACACTGAATGAGGAAGGACAATGGAGAACACACCTGCTCTACATGGAGAAAAGGCCATGCTGTGAATCCAAGGAAAGTCATTGCCAGTCAGTTTAGATCGCATTAGCTACCCAGGAGACCTTGAAGGGCCACACCTCTCCACCACAGCTGCTCCCATAATAAAAATGCAAAACAAAATTTGCCTCCATACACACTCTAAGGGATATGCAGGCATTTTCATCATATTTTGGGCCCTTCCTGGGCTATTTTAGGGTCAAGAGGGGACTTTTTAACAACAGAAAGTGAGCAGATGTTTCTTGTTTTACTAAGGACCTCTCTTGGGTCTAAATTGGCCAAGGGAAGCTGCAAAATTGGCCAAGGGAAGTGAAAATGCACTTCTAGCGCCCTAGTGGGCATTTTGAGACAAAACAATTTTTGGGTGAAATTTTTGCAAAAATTGTTTTTGATTCTTAGGGGCCTCCAGATATGATGGAAATGCCTTTCACATCCCGTGGGGGAGGGCATTCTGCAGAGCAAAACATCTCAAAGCAAAACATTTTGAGACCCCCATGGACCACAGTTTTCCCACTCCTGGTTTAAATTATACTGAAACAGGTAGACTAGTAGTTTAATGCAGTATTTGAAAAAAATAACTTAATAACAATAAATGTTGTTGTTGTCATTGTTGTTGCTATCATCACCATTATCTTCTTACTTCTGCTTTGACTCAATATAGGGCAGTTTATATCAACAACAACAACAACAAATGGATTTCCCTATGGATCGAGGTGGGTTACAACAAATAAGAACAACAATGAAATACATTATTATTATCAAGCCTGTTTACCATTTAAGATTTAAACTGAAAAGGATGGCAATTGTTTGTTGCTGTCAGCATGAAAAGCAGAAATATGGACCGATATAATGCCACTATATAGATATATGCTTCCATGAAGGCATGGCAGACTTATAGTTTAAAATTCAGACCTTCTGTTCAACCAAGTATAATTATTCCCTCAAAAGATATAAGACCCAAGAATACATTTCAGGAGAGCTATGAAAATTATTCTCTATGACTCCTAAAAGAAAGGCTTTGTAGCTTATATTGCTCATTTGAGAAGCAAATACAAAAAGGTACAATAAAAGTAAGACTGGAGGGGAAAAGGTAGAAGGAGGGGAAAGGGTAGCAGGAGGGAAAAATTCAACTTACACTTATTTCAATATGAAATAACATTTTAGTAACAGTTTTAGACAGGTACTTCCTGTCTAGGCTTTTATTACAACCACCAAATAAAATATTGGAAAGGTTCATCTATGTGAATTGCCTTATTACAACACAAGAATAGGTTCACTGAAATAAGCAAACAAAACAAAAACAAAAACAAAAACTTTTGGAAAGTCAGCCAAAATTATTCACTTCCTTAAAAACCTTCCATATTCCATAAGAACACAGACATGGGATAGATGGTCCAAAGGATGACTTTCAAGGACTCATGAGTGGTAGGAGAGGAATAACTGGTTGTAAGAAAGGCAGTGTTTGTATTACCATATTGCATAGGGTAGAGATCTCAGGACTGGCACAAAGAGACAACATGCTTGACTCTTTCACCAGTGCTACATCCAATGATACTTTCTGTGGCTTCAGTATGAATGTGTGAATGTGCTTTTCTCAAGCAAGGAATATTCAGAAGTAGTTGTGCCAGTTTCTTCCTCTGAAATATAGCTTATAGTATAGCTAATCATAAATAAAGATGTTATAACAAGGTTGTGAATGTATTTACTGTGCTCTTACCTTGTTTTTTCTTGATCGAAGTAAGTAAGGATGCAAAAATTCTGAGCCCTGAGCAAAAACTACACAGATTTATTGGTCTTTTGAATAGTGTTTTAAATCTGTTAACAGAACTAATTCCATGGGTTGAACTGGGAGCTAACAATCTCTATTTCATGCTGCATTGTCTGTACATACACACCCCAACCTTGCATCCATTGTTCTGGGTACTAGTCTCTGGAGCAGCAGAAAACAAGCTTGCTCCATTCTCAATGTGACACCCCTTCAAATACTTAAACAGAGCTATCATATCACCTCTTAACATCTCTTCTCCAGACTAAACATACCCTGTTCCCTAAGTCTTTCCTCATAAGACATGGTTTCCAGATCCTTCACCATTTTGGTCGCCCTCCTCTGGACACGCTCTAATTTGTCAACATCCCTTTGAACTGTTGTGCCCAGAACTGGACACAGTATTCCAGGTGAGGACTGACCAAAGCAGAATAGAGTGGCACTATTATTTCCCTTGATCTAGACACTATACTTCTATTGATGCAGCCTAGAATCACATTGGCCTTTTTAGCCTCCACATCACACTGTTGACTCATGTTCAATTTGTGGTCTACTAGGACTCCTAGATCCCTTTCACACATAGTTTCATTAAGCCAGGTATCTCCCATCCTATATTTATGCATTTCATTTTTCTACCCTAAGTGCAGTATCTTATATTCCCTTGTGTTGAAATTTATTTTGTTAGCTTTGGCCCAGCTTTCTAATCTATTAAGGTCATTTTGACTTTTCATCCTATCTTCTAGGGTATTAGCTACTTCTCCTAATTTGGTGTCATCTGCAAATTTGATAAGCATGGCCCCTATTCTTTCATCCAAGTCATTGATAAAGATGTTGAATAGCACTGGGCCTAGGACAGAACCCTGTGGCATCCCACTGATCACTTGTCTCCAGGATGAAAAGGATCCATTGTTGAGCACCCTTTGGGTTTGGTTGGTCAAACAATTACAAATCCACCTAACAGTCACAATGTCTAGCCCACATTTTACCAGCTTGTCTGCAAGAAGATATGCTATATCTACAGCATTCCCTTTGACTACCAAATTGATAATTTTATCAAAAAAGGAGAGCAAATTAGTCTGGCATGACATGTTTCTCAGAAACCAATGTTGAATTTTTGTGATAATGGCATTGCTTTCTAAATGTCCCTAGACTCACTGTTTAATGATCTCCTCTAGAATCATTCCTGGTATTGATGTCAGCTAACTGGACGATAATTGTTGGGATCTTCTTTTTTCCCTTTTTGAAGATGGGGATAACATTTGCCCTCCTCCAGTCTGCTGGGACTACTCCTGTTCTCTAGGAGTTGTTAAAAATTATTGCTAATGGCTCTGAGATTACATTTGCCAGTTCTTTTAATACCCTTGGATATAGTTCATCTGGACCTGGAAATTTAAATTCATTTAGATTAACCAGGTATTCCTGTACTTCCTCTTTACTTATTCTGTGCAGCATTTCTCCTGTTATGTTCTCTGCTCCATTTTCCTCAGGTTGAGCACTCTTTTCTGAGATGGCTGTGGCAAAGAAGGTGTTGAGTAGTTTTGCCTTGTCTCTGTCCGTTGTTAGCATTTTGTCATTTTCTCCATGTATTATTATTATTATTATTTTGAAGTATTTATACCCCGCTCTTCAGCCAAAGGCTAACAGAGCGGCTTACAAGTAGATTAATGATAGTTCCCTGCCCTCAGGCTTACAATCTAAAAAGACAAGACACAAAAGGAGAAGGGGGTGGAGGTGGTGAAGGGGAATAAGTCCATCAGATCTTCTCTCCCTCAAAAGCCTGTACCAAAGCAGATGAACTGGAGGGAGGGCCCTTCTTCTTTTTCAGGAGAGGCCTGATGAGATAGCCTGCCTTCTCTCCCTCCAGATGATGGTGAATGGAGGGAGGGCCCTTCTTCTTCTTCAGGCTAAGCCCAATGAGATAGCCTGCTTTCTCTCCCTCCAGATGATGGTGGATGGAGGGAAGGCCTCCTTCTTCTACAGGTTAAGCCCAATGAGATGGCCTGCCTTCTCTCCCTCCAGATGATGATGTAGTGGCCCTACCATTTCCCTTTTCTTCCTTTTGCTATGGACATACCCCAAAAAAGCCATTTTTATTGTCCTTAACCTCTCTAGCAAGCCCAAGCTTTTCTGACTTTCCCCTTACATGTGCTAGCTATTTGCTTGAATTCCTCCTTGTTTAATTCCTCCTTTTCCATTTCTTATGCATGTCCCATTTAAAACTTAGCTCAGTTGAAAGTTCCTTAGTCATCCATCCCAGTTTCTTAAGACACCTCCTATTTTTCCTCCTCATTGGAACAGTTTGAAATTGTGCCTTCAGTATCTCCCTTTTGAGAAACTCCCATCCATCTTGAACTGCCTTCTCTTTTACTATTCCTGATCATGGGATCACCCCAAGTATTTCCCTAAGTTTACCGAAATTAGCTTTCCTAAAGTCTAGAATGCATGTCTGACTATGCCTGGCTTCTACTTTCCACTGTATAAGAAACTCCAGGAGAACATGTTCACTCTCACCTAGGGATCACACCACTTGCACCCCATTAACCAAGTCATCCTTGTTGGTTAGGATCATCTCTAAAGTGGCTGATCCCCTTGTTGCCTCTTCCACCTTTTGGACAATGACATTGTCTTCCAGGCAAGTAAGGAATTTGCTAGACTAATGTTTTGGCTGAGTTTGATTTCCAACAAATATCAGGATAGTTGAAATCATTCATCACTACTACATCTCTCTTTTCTGAGTGTGTGGTCATCTGTTCTAGAAAGATATCATCCAATTCTTCAGTCTGACTTGGGGGTCTGTAGTAGACTTCCACAATAACATCCCTGTTGTTTTCCTTCCCCTTAATTTTTATCCAGATGCTCTCCACCTGGCTTCTAGGATTTAAGTCCTGGATCTCTTCACAGATGTAGACATCCCTGATATATAATGCTATTCCTCCTCCTTTCCTGTTTGGCCTATTTTTCTTTAAAAGGTTATACCCCTCTATTACTACAATCATGAGAATCATCCCACCAGGTTTCAGTGATGCCTATTATATTGTATTTGCTTTGTTGTGCTAGGAGTTCAAGTTCATTTTGCTCATTTTTGATGCTCTGTGCATTAGTGTAGAGACACCGAAGACCATGGGTTCTCCCTCCTAGCTGCCTGTGTAAAGTTTTCTCCCTACCATTGTTGTGTCCCTGCACTATTTGCCTTGTTCCCTCTATAACCAGTTGATTATTATTTTCAGTCCTTAATGAACTCCTACCTTCCAAAGTACTGTCTTTGGAAAACCCATCCCACCACAGTCTACATATCTTCAGAGGATGTTTGGGCTGGATATGGCTTAATTTTATACAACATGTCAGTTATGTCAGAAGCAGCACAACAGCCTGAAGTCACTCACTCTCACTTCTTCTACAGTAGGGGCCCCTCAAATTGAACCTTCCCTATACATTATTATTTCTTTCATTGCATCACTGTGGATGATGAATAAAGGGAGAAATATTATTTCCTGCCTACAACTATTTCCAAAAAGCAGCAAAGAAATTGGAATGTCATTCTGCAATCTGCATAGAAAAACTGTATGCCACAGGCATGAAATTACTCTAAGACTTTTCTAATTGTTTTATATGTTCCCTATAAAAATACCTATGTTCTTTTCAGAATGTTAGAAAAGAACACCAATTTCAATTTTTATGGGCTTTTTAAATTCTTTTGAGTCAAAGGGAAGAAAAGCTTTACAGTTGCTGTTAGTACAAAGGCTTTAATTAAATCTTTAAAAATGATATGATTGAAAAGTAGATTTAAAGGTTAAAAAAGTGTCTGGAGTGAAGATTAAAAGTAATGGAGTCTGACTTACCTATAGATTCTGGTGCTCTGAGAAGTATGAAATTATGTTCTTTGCTATGGTAACACTGAATTTGGATTTTCAAAACACAAACATGGCAAAGCAACATATGCTATACACGAAGTAACAGAAATTGCTTTTAAAATGAATCAATTACTATACTACTCAAGCTGAGAATATCAAGCTGCAGCATATATATATTGGAACAGCTCATTTATACCACTGAACTGTAAAAAAACCCACAAGATCTCTTTGGCTTCCTTATATTGTACATCTTAAGGTTTTTGCAATAGAAAAGAAACTAAAAACTACTGGTGCATATATAATTCCAAGTGGAAAAGGATTATAGATAAAATTTATGGAAGTTTATGTAGTTTGGGCAACATTTTAAAAGTTAATCATAAAGAGAAATGGGTTGAAAGTACTTAACTTCCATTTGGAAGTTGATGGATGCAATGGGATAATAATTTATGCAAGCAGCAGTCCTATTACCTGTAATTTGATAGAGAAGTGGTATAAATTTTTACTTTGATGGAACCTATTATACTACTTCCACATTACCACCTAATAAGCAGTCTTAGAGAAAATGCAATGCATGAGAAAATGGTGAAGATATAATTTAGCCTGTCCCATAGTATAAATACACTGACAGAGTATATTAACTAAAAGTGAAAAAATTATAGGTATCAAGAATATTGAACACTCCTTCTGAGAATACGTTTTAGGACTCCCTAATATAAACATTTCAGATAAGCCTACACTATATTGTTTCTCCTAGGAATAGATACTACAGTTATAAGGATACTGAGTGATACTGGTAGGACTTACTGGTTGCTGAAACTGTTAACAAAATGAGTTTTTTACAATTTCAAAACAGATACAGCGCCATTTTTAAAAAGTGTGTTTAGCTCCTCTTAAATATCAAAATATTAAAGTTGTCTTAAAGTAGAAAGAGTTCTGGAATTTTTGTAAAACGCAACACACTAGATAGTAAATAATAATGATACAGATGTTTGTTTTTTTACTAATTCTCATTTTAGAAAAATGAGAGATCTATGTGGCTGTGTACACACACCAAATACTGATGTAACTACCACCATTATGTTACATGGTCAGCATAAACAGACAACAGATATGATTACTTCTAGCTTGCCAATACTACTATATGATTCTGTATAAGAGGCAGTGTGGTGTAGTGGTTTGAGGGTTGGACTAGGATGCTAGGAAACCAGCATTCAAATCCCCAGTTGGCCATGGAAACCCACTCTCAGTCTCAGGGGAAGGCACTTCCCCACCCCCGAAACCAATTCTGCAAAGAAAACCCTGTAATAGGTTCACCTTAGATTTGTTGTAAATCAGAAATTACTTGACGGCAAACAACAACAATGTGCCATGCATGGGGAAAAGTTGGCCCTTGCTGGTTTGATCTCCAACTCCCATATGCCCCAAACAAGATGGACTAAGACTACTGTAGTAGAAAACGTCTGGGAGGACAAAGGTTCTGCTCTATGCATTTCTGCACAAAGGTGAGTGTAGGGATCAAGTTCTTCTGCCTTCCTCAATCCCAGGGAAGGAGGAACTTTGTAATCTGAATTTAGACCAAATATATAGGAAACCTCTGCTTTACATACTTTCTGGTGTTAAAAAATAGGAAAAATATTTGGAAGCTCTCTTTGTTTAAATCTATAATTGATATGAATGGATTTAAAATACAAGTTCTAAAACTAGTAGTATTCTGTTAAAGTGATGATTCTTTAGAAACTGTGTCAAACAGAAGACAGAGATTCAAGGTAGTGCAAACTATACAATACAATCAAAACCTGGAAAACTAGAATTTCCCATATGTATTATATAGATCAGGGACAGGCAACCTTTTTGAGACCTGGGCCGGTCTCCCGTAGCCCAGGTCTCGGCTGGGCCGAGGGGGGGGGAATGGAGGCGTGCGCGCTCATGCACGCGCGCGCCCCCCGCACACGCTGCCGTCGCAGCCGCGGCTGTAGCGCGCACGGCCGCAGCCGCCACGGCGCATGACACGGCCACCATTCTGGAAGTCCAAATCGCAGCCGCGATGCGTTTGCGCATGCACAAGAGTACTGACTTCCAAAATGGCAATCACAGCAAGCGCGGCCAAAAACGCGCCCCAATGGCGGTGGTGGCGGCAACCTTCGGCCTGGGCCGGTAAGTCCGGGGCCCGGGGCCTTAACTGCCCCCGGGCTGTAGGTTGCCGGTCTCTGATATAGATCTTACTGAGACTAGCTGTGTCCTGAAGTAATTATTTGGTTGATGTGTGTGTGTGTGCCTTCACGTTACCTATCATGAACTTTATAGACCTTTTTTAGGCAAGAAATACTCAGAGGTGTTTTTGCCAGTTTCTCCTGAAATACAGCTTACAACACCTGGTATTCATTGGCGATCTCCCATGCAAGTACTAACCAGGGCCAACCGTGTTTAGCTTCTAAGATCAGAAAGGATCTGAAGCCATTATTATGCAGCATTTAATCCTATGATCTAACCACACTTCGTGTCAAAGCAATTAATATCAAATAAAACCCCAATCAGCTTCAGTTAGGATTGGCTCATCACAAATGGACACATTTGTGTCCATTTACCTTATGTCTCTTATGTCTGGACAGCATAGTTTTAAGACCAAGTGCTGACCAATCTTGATCAGAAAATCAAGATTGCTATTGTTGCTAAGTATCCTCTCCAGATATATGTATAAACATGTACACGTTCTGACACAGAAGCATACGTTAAAAGAAATTTTGTATCCTTTGTAGAATTCAAAGACATAACCGTATTAGTCTGAATCTGTATGCAAAAGGTTCTTGTAGCATCTTTGAGACTAACTGGGAGAAAGAAAGAAGTTGGTAGCATAGGTTTTCATATCCTTTGTAGTAATGGTTCATGACGGAATTGTCCAAGGAACTCATAATTATTCTATTGATCAGGAATAGTTATTTACCAGAATTAAACATACTGAAAAATGATTACTCTGAGGAATTTGTAATAGGTAATGCAGATATTATCAGATGAATTCTACCATGGAATTAACTGCTTCTTAAACAATGGACAATTCTATGCATATTTAAACATACACTTCATAAAATCAAATGAACATAGTAAAAATACATACAACAGTACAGGAAGATTGGTTCTGGAGTGTGCACATTGTGTTTCTAAATTCAGGGTTGCTGAACCTAGTAAGTTAGGTTAGTATCAGTGTTAGAGGTAGGCAATCTGAAGTTCTAAGGCTTTGGGAGAAAAAGAGAGACAAGATAAAGGAAAATTATATGAATGTAAGAAAAAAAATCTGCCATGGTTTATTCTCCCTGTATATGTGCCTTCAAATCCCCAACTGACTGATGATGAACCCATGAGTTGCATACGGTTTTCTTGGCCAAGAAATAATCAGAAGTGGTTTGCAAATTCCTGCCTCTGAAAATATAACCTACAGCACCTGGTATTCACTGGTGGTCTCCCATCCAAGTACTAACCAGGGGTGACCCTGCTTACCTTCCAAGATCAGATGGGATCTGGTGCCTTTAGAGTATTTTGACATGGCATGTCTCTAGGCACAGGAAAAATACAGCAGCTAACCTTTGTGCTGCATTATTACAGTACTGCAAAAAACATTAGCTACTTCTTCACACATATATATGGTTTTAGCATTCAGTGTACAAATTCCTGGTTTCTCTTTGATGGAATGATTCCAAATAGCCACAAAGTGTTTACACTGCACCATAACGGGGAGGCTATAAAGGGGAGTTTCATCAAAGACTGGCTCCCTAGAATGGTGAAGTTTGGGGCCAAAAAACTGATTAAAACATAGAACAAAGATCTCTCACATTTCATACTTAAAACAGACAACTGAAGAAAGGGAGCAAAAATGATGGAGACCACAATGTGTAGGGAAAGGATCTCTAGAAGATAAAACAAATTGAAAAATATATCTTTTGAAGAATCCTGTGGACATCCAGAAGACACTCCCATGTCTCCTCTGGGGAAAGGAGCCACAGAAAAGGTGGTATTGCAGGCCTCTACGCTGGTAAAAGCGCGGCCCACAAGACCAAAAACGGGTACTCTGGGAAGGAAATTTAATAAAACTCTCTCCATTCACACCCAGATCCTATACAATGTATGGCAAGTAAGAAAAGATATTTCAAAGTGATTTAGGTGAAGTAACTAACTATTCAGAATAATCAAGATAATCAAGAATGGGAGCAACACAAGAAGGAACACTAATCGTATATAGTTTACCTTTGTAAGTTTTTACCTCTCTGTCTTTTATCTATATACAGTGGACCCTCCACATTTGCTGGGGTTTGGGGTGCAAGACTCCTGTAAGAGTAGAAAAACCACAAATAAACAATTTTGGGTTTTTTTACTTGACAACACACCTTTCTAGGAATCTCTGGGTCCTCTAGCACAATTCTGTGACAACATCTGCCAGAGTTGGACCATAGAATCATTCTGGACGATCTACAAATGCCTAGAGAAGTGTTTTCTCTAGGAATCTCTAGGTCTTCCACATGACTGGAATCTCTGTAGGTCTTCCTGCATGACTGGTCAACTTCTGGCTAAGATCCAAAACACACTGCAGAAAAAAATCCAATTTCAGACCGCTTTAACTACTCTGGCTCAATGCTAGGGAATTCTGGAAACTGTAGTTTTATGAGACATTTACCCTTCTCTGTCAGACGGCTCTGGTGCCACAATAAACTTCAATTCTCAGGAATCCCTAGCACTAAGGCAGGGCAGTTAGAGTGGTCTCAAACTGGATTATTTCTGCAGTGTGTTTTGGACCAGAGTTGCACTGGAGAACCTAGAGAGAACATATTGACCATATTAAGTATTATTATTTATATGTTAAACATATTAATTAAACCACAAAAGTCAAAGGCGTAAATGCAGAGAGCTGACCGTATTTTAAATCTACAATCATAATAACGAGGAGGAGGAGGAGGAGGATTTAATTAAATGTATGGGGTACCGCCTTGTATGAGGGAACCAAATGGAACAGCAAAACAAAGATACTTGGTTACTGAAGACTGTTTATTTGTCTGATAATACTATTAGACCAAAGCAGGCTCAGTAAAGATATACTCTTATCTTAAATTAAGCAAAAAAGGAGTAGTTCCCCAGGATAAGCAACAATTTCAACAGTGTGGATTCCTCTATCCAAATTAAATTAAGCTCTTCTTTTACACCTGATGGTGGTAGACCTTCGTCAGCTATGAAATATTTTGGGGGTATCCAGCATACACATTTCCTCATTAAAATGTACTCAGTGACTGAGATGCTCATTTTAGTGTGGCTAATTAGCCAGGAAATGAACATCTATCCATTACTACCCTGCTTCACAAAGTGGTCAACCAGACGCCCACAAGCAAGACATGAGGACAATAGATTCTTCCAGAGGTTGTTCCCCAATAATTGTTTTGAGAGGCATATAGCTAGGTTGACTAGTAGCCATTGATGGAAAACCGTAGGAGTTTAGAAAATCAGCCTTATGAAAAAAAGGTAATGGAACTGGTATCCCTTTTTAACAGAATACCAAGATCCACCAGAAGAGCCAGAAACAAAAGATATAAATATTGAATTAACACAAAACTGGAGATCAGAATGTGGGTCCATAAGAACAAGAAAAGTCTAAGAATTAAGCTACATGCTTCAGCCATGACGTCTGCAATCAAATTACATCTCAAATTGGAGAGTGCAGGCTTAAAGAATCACTAGGTATACAAGTATCAGATTACATTTAACAGTGACTGTTGGGATAGATAGAAAATGGTAGCTCTCCATCTCTGGAAATGCAAAACTGATTACAGATTAGAGATGTGCCTTTTACCTTAGGTGAAACACACAGAAACCTAATTAGGAAGAAAAGTATGGACAGCTTAAATGCAAAAGTGTCAATTACTTAAACAGACGTGTCAATATTTAAACAGTAGTTGCCCCCTTATTGGCAACCATAATTAGTTTTATTTATCTTTAAAAAGTCTCTGATTGGTTGGATCTGAATCTACAGTATTCTTCATCCTCATAAGGGGAAAGCTAAAATGTTGCAGTGTTTATGATTTATTTTAAAAAAAATCTAACCAAATTCCCTTGCTTAAGTTCGAAAAACCTACATGGATAAAAGTAGCATTATAGTGGAGAAAGGGCTTTTCATAAAATATAGTCAAAAGCTAGTACAGTATGTACACATATAAAGAGGTTTCATTATCTTTGTTCAAGAACTGGGAACATTTTTGGAAGTTATAGCGGCTCTGCAGTAATGCTGTGTTCACCTAATAGAAGCAGATTTCCAAACCTTTAGACAAATCTCAGAAGCGACTTGTTATATTTATTGCCAGTAGTCCCTGTAGGTCCAGTAGGCTGACAAGCAACATGAAAACCGCTAACAGGGACATAGGCTGTCGGAAGCCACCAGCTGGCCTGCCAGGGCTTTGCAATTGCACAGGGCAGCTGACAGCCTGGGCATTGTTGACCATGCTGAGCTACGTGCCACCCAGCTGCTGTTTGGTCACGCCCATCTGGAGATCTCCAGCCAGACAAATCTCTACGCCTGTCAGATCTTTTCAGCAAGCCTTGTTATGCAAATTCAATTACTCAAGTGTACCCCATTACTGCTGGCTAACTGCTCCTTCAACCAATCTCACACTGACAGTCAGCTCACATTTTTACTTACTAGAAGTACCTCATTTATTCCTGCTTAACTCTTCACTAGTATCATTAATTCAGAACAGGACAGTCAAAGGCCACAGCTCTGTAACCCCTCTGCAGTGGGAAATCATTTTTAAGAGAAATAACTCTAGAGGAAAATTACTACTACCTTGCAGAATTACATGTGGTCTTCTGGGGGGCATTTGTATCCACACAATCTTCAAGATTATTTTTATTGTTTTAAAAAAAGTGTACTTAAGACACATATGAACGGAGGGCCAAAGCTGGCAAATCATTAAAAGGCCTAAAATAATTGTTACATGAATATTTCAAATACTCACCTAATCTTATATGTTCTGCAATGACAGCCAGACCCTTCAAGTTTGAAAACATATAGACTAAAGACACACATTTGATCCCAGTTTGCTTCATTACTATGCCAAAGAAATAAGGAAACTATCAACTGAATTAAAAAAAAAACATGTTAAGGGCAAACCTTGCCATTTCCTACATGGAAGACAAAACAAGCTGTTCCACCCAATACAATGATGCAATAGTCTCTCTATAAAAATGTGTAATATTTACTATACTATTAACTTGTGAACATGGAAATCTAAGATGACAAAATCTTCCCAGTAGTCTTGTAAATCTTTACATTTGCCTGTTCAAGGCATTAAAAAAACTTTATAAAAACTCCAGCCAATATTATTTAGAAAATATGGGACTAAACAACATATTGAAAATCTGCCTGATATATGTCTGTGAGGAGCTCAGAAATTTTACTTCTTTTTTTTTAAAAAATAGCAGTTTAGCATGTCACCTGGATGTGAACAAACTGTGCTTAATGAATTTTAATATTAATTTTATTGAGTGGGAACAAGCAGACTTCAAATCATAGTTTGGGAAAATGACTTGTTTCAATTGTGGTTAATTTAAAATGGGAGTGGAAGCTTTTGACCTCCTCCTTGCAGTTGTGCGGTGGGAGAAGAGACGTGTGAATCTGGCAAGAAAACTAGATTTGTTATTATTATGCTAAAGCACGGTTTACTGTTACCAGACACAGGCATAAAAGAATAAAGCTCCAGAAAAAAATATAGATAGATTATTCAGTTGATTATGGCATCTTCTCAATACTGGGCACAAATTACCATGACAAATGGAGCCCATCTTTCCTAGGATATCATCAGAACTATTCCTCCACCCAACACACACACATACACACACACACACACTATGAAACTAATCTAAAAGCATAAAAACTATTGCAAAGAATCAAATCAGTGGTGTTCCTAGTCCAGGATACTGTTCAGGGTGGCAAAAATGTCCAATATGTTTCAGAAATTCTTCGTTTCCACATTAGTAGTAGACTGTGGTAAAATTACGGACTACAGAAATTGATTGCTAACAAATATGGGCACTTTAAGATTTTCTCATCTATTTGGTTCCTAATGTATTATCGTCCACCCCCTGCTTTTTTCTTCTCCCACACATACTTCCCTCCCAAAATACAGTGGCTAAACGGATGCCTAGAGAATCCCACAGGCCTGATCATATGTGAAAAAGTGCCTTCCTGTCATGTTCCCCAGCAACTGGTATACAGCTGCACACTGCCTATGATACTGAAAATTACACAACTATCCCTGGATATACACACAGACAGAGAAAGAGAGAGGAGGAGGAGGAGGAAGAGTAAACACTGATAACCTGATCATCTATGATAAAGGATACACTGCCTGCAAGCAGTTTAGAGATTACAGGGCAAAAAGTAATGTATACAAGCGACTTGGATAATATCCTTTTTTTCTTCATCTATACAAGGAAACCCTTTATAATTTGTTGGTGTGAAGTTGCTTCCTAGCTTATACTGTTAGTGTCAAGCCACTACAAACATTACACAGCTACTGTACTTAAAAGTATGGCTATACAGTCATCCCTCTGGATTCGCTGACTTCCCATTTGCGGTCTTGAGTTTCCACAGATGGCAAGCCAGGAGACACAAAATGGTGCACGTGGGCACGCACTGCCGTTTTATTGAATGGGACTTAAACATTTTCGTTTTTCCCAATTTGTGGAGAGAGGCCGTGAACAGATTCTCCTGCGAATCAGTTTAAATATTTGAAGGGATGTCATATTGAGGAGGGAACAAGCTTGTTTTCTGCTGCTCCAGATTCTAGGACTCAGAACAATGGATGCAAGCTCCAGGAAAAGAGATTTCACCTCAACATTAGGAGGAACTTCCTGACAGTAAGAGCTGTTCGACAGTGGAACATACTCCCTCGGAGTGTGGTAGAGTCTCCTTCCTTGGAAGTCTTTAAGCAGAGGCTGGATGGCCATCTGTTGGGGTGCTCTGATTGAGAGTTCCTGTATGGCAGAGGGTTGGACTGGATGGCCCTTGTGGTCTCTTCCAACTCTATGATTCTACAATTCTATGATTCTATGACTGTATTTTATTTTTTGTTTCAAATGGTCTACCTGTTATGTTTTCCTTACATCTGTGTACTACAGATCAAAACATAAAGAAAGACTTAGTGCAATACCACAAGCTCAAAATCTTTCTTGGACTTAAAAACTCTGCACATTTTCAATTTGAAGAGGAACAGACATAGGGCAGAAGGAGGAAGTCAGTCAAATCAGCATTGCATAGAACCACAGGTCCTGCTTTATGAACATCACCTCCTTAGTTTTGTCTTAACTGCCCTTGAGTCAATCTTGACTCATGGCAACTCTATGGGTGAGACATCTCCAATAGATGTCTCCACTGCTCTGCTTAATTCCTGCTACTCCATACCCGTGACCATCCATCTAGCATTTGGCCTTCCTCTCTTCCTATTTCCCTCCACATTCCCCATCGTTATTGTCTTTTCCAATGAGTCCTCCCTTCTCATGATATGTCCGAAGTACGACAGCCTCAGTTTGGTCATCTTGGCTTCCAGGGAGGTTTCCGGCTTGATCCACTCTAGGACCCATTTGTTTGTCCTTTTGGCTGTCCATGGGATCCTCAACACTCTTCTCCAGCACCACATCTCAGAGGAGTTGATTTAATTCTCATCATCTTTCTTAACTCTCCACCTCTCACACCCATACATGGTAATAGAGAATACAATTACTTGTATGATTCTAACATTTGTGCTCAGTTGTATATCTTTGCATCTTAGAATCTTTTCTAGCCACCCTCCCCATTCTTAGTCTTCTTCTGATTTCCTGACTCCAGTCCACATTTCTATCAATGTTTGATCCAAGGTATGAGAATTCTTTTACTATTTCTATTTCTTTATTATCTAGGTTGAACTTGTGAAGGTCCTCAGTGGTCATTATTTTTGTTTTCTTTATGTTTAAGCCTGCCTTGGCACTTTCTTCTTTGATCTTCCTTAGCAGGTGTTCCACGTCTATGAGGTTTTCTGATAATACTATGGTGTCATCTGCATATTGTTGGTATTCCTTCCTCCTATTTTCACTCCTCTCTCTTCTGTGTCCAAGCCTGTTTTTCTTATAATATATTCTGCATACAAGTTGAACAGATAGGGTGAAAGAATACAGCCTTGTCTGACTCCTTTGCCAACTGGGAACTATTCTGTTTCTCCATGTTCTGTTCTGACAGTAACCTCTTGCCCTGAGTACAGATTCCTCATTAGGACTATCAGATCTGTTGGCACCCCCATGTCTTTAAAGGCGTTCCATTGCCTTTCATCTATGCAGTCAAAGACTTTGCTATAGTCTATAAAGCACACACTGATTTTCTTTTGGAATTCCCTCATGTGCTCCATTAACTATTATGTTTGCAATGTGGTCCCTAGCGCCTCTTCCTTTCCTGAACCCTGCTTGGGCCTCTGGGATTTTCTCTCTCCATGTATGGTTAGAGTCTATGTTGCAGAATATTGAACATAATTTTGCCTGCATGTGAGATCAGTGACATGGTCCTATAGTTGCTGCAATCTTTCCTATCTTTTTTGTGAATAGGGATGTATATTGACCACTTCCAAACTGTTGGCCAGTGTTTAGTTTTTCCTATCTGTTGACATATGTTGGTCAGCACTAGAGTTGACTCTGTCAGTGTGGACTGCAGCAGTTCAACTAGAATATCAATTTTCCAGCATCAACAGAGAAAGGAGCAAACGCAGCCAAAGCGCCAGGCAGGCGTGTGGAGGCAGGAAGGTGACCAGATATCTCTGTCCTCCTCCAACCACAGAGAAAGAAGGGAAGAAACTAAAGGAGGGAGGGGGTGAGGATGGTGATGGGGAACCTTCTTAGTACCTCTTGCAAATACCTTATACTCTGCAGGCAAGAAGTTTGAACCCAAATGCAAGCCTTTGTGCACTGCAAGTGTGAAATAGGATTCCTCTTTATTTGCATGTCTTCTTATGCTGACATATACTATTCTTTATAGCACATAAAATCAGTCTGTTCACTTCCTCTAGTAGACCTATTCAGATGTTCCATAATCCCACTCCTGAACTATATGCATTCAACCTGAATATCTATGAATTATCACACAAGCTTTCACAGGGGTGGGTAAGAGCTTTTTGCCTCCAACCCATACATATTTTATTATCTATTGATATCCACAGATTCTAAAAAAGAAATTTCTCTCTATCCCATCACTTTATCTGATTCTTATGAGCATCTTCAAGCACAGCACTGTCTATCCAACCGCACTTGACTTCTATTTGATACAGGGTAACACTACTCAGGTTTTATCTTATGAGAGACAGGCATATGAAGCATATTAGAATTCTTATTGTTAAACTTTTTCAAGACTTTGGAAACCAAACATGAGAACATTTGGATTATTGGCTTTTGTCAATACATTTTGATAGAACTTAATGCTTCCTGAAGGTGGGTGGGGAGTGAATGGGAGAGGAGTTAATTTAATAAAAATCTGGTGCTGAGGCAAAAGAAATCAGATGAACTGAGAATAACAGACAATCAACTATTTCATTTGCTTGTCTTCATTTAAGAAATGATCTTATGAGAGTAAAGTCTATGAGATTCACAGGAGGGAATGTCAACCTGTGACAAGGGATATCAGGGTTCGTAATAATTAGTAATAATAAAAAGAAAATAATAATAAAATAATACAAAAAAGTTTGGCTGACTTTAGCTAATCAATATCTCAACCTAATCTACAATACAGAATTATTGAGAGGATAAAATGGAACAATGCCCCCATTTACAAGTCTCTGAGCTCCTTATAAGGGAAGGGCTTGATGTAATATTAAGAATATTCTAGGTGTTAATATATTTAAGGTCTTAAATGGCTTGCAGGAAGATGTGGTAATTAAAAACAAAACAAAATTCTTAATACAGAAATCTATTGCCACTTTATGCATTTTAAATGCAGAGGAAGCTTTCATAAAGTACCTAAAATAGCTATTATCAGGAACAGATAAACTGCATCAGTTCTCCAGTTAATAATGACAACTACTCTGAGTTATGTGCCAATGTGAAAGCTACATAACTCTCCTATGTTCTAGAAGGTGGCCAACTAAACATAGTTCTGAGAATGACAGTTATGTAAACTATCTAAAAAATGTCTGATCAAGCAAAAAGAATGGGAAGTGGAGGAGGAGCCCATGTTAAGTACTGAGCATTTGGAAAAGTTCCTTTTTTGGACTGCAGCTCCTTAGAACAGGATTTTGGAAATTGCAATCCTAAAAAAGCAACTTCAAGTCTGGGCATATCATCAATGGCTTCTGCAAGGAAATATATAGGCTATCATCAATATGTACTGTTGGAGTCTTAGACCCAGGCTATAATTAGAAAAAAATGTTTTCAAGAGAAGTAAACTGACTGATTTTTCTTCTGCAGCATTCTGCTGCATTGCTCACTGCATCCATACCAACCAGAAAATCTGCTTCAGAAACTAAGATCATATGTAGCCTCAAAATATTTATTACTATGGTAGATCTTTTCATAACCCCATCAATACTGTATTTTTCTGTATTTTTTTACTGTATTTTTCTGTAGAATTCATAGATAGGGAACCCTATGGCTATTCTTTAACAGGGTAATCTTTTATTATTACTATCATTTCTACAACAATAACTAATAAATATCCAGTTTGAAGACTTTTCTGGGATTCACTTGTCCCAGAAGAGGGATTCAATGCAATAATTAAATACAGAAAGTTCATAATCGGTCACAGATACTACTTATTAATGAGAATATTTCAATTACTAAGCATTAAAGTATGAAACACATTGCATGATACTGAACTGTTCTGAACAATTATAGTTTTTCTACCTCTAATGTCTACTGAACTTAAGTTTCAACTGTTGAACTCAGTAGATAGCCCTCAGCCACATAACTGACACCATCATGTGTCAATTTTCTATTTTCAAGGATGCAAAAATATTTTTAAAATAAATATATATATATGGTCACATGACAATCTAAACAAAAATTTTGCAGGCATCACAACTGAAGCAACGACCCTCCCATGGAAACCTTACAAATATTTAGGTTGCCTTCAGAACAGCATACAACACAATAGTGTACATCAATATAAAATCCCAATTAAGGTGAACAACACAGCAAGAGAGCAGCATTAAAATTCAGTGGAAAAATTCAGCAGAATAGATAAGACCTGTTCAGCCAACCTATTCACATTCCATGCTGGAATGCCTGGGCAAATAAAAACATCTTTATCTACTGCAGAAAAGACAAGAGAATTGCTACAAGGGAAGCTTTGCTGGATAAGCATTTCCTAAACAAGGTGTCAAAACTTTCTCTGATCACCATCCATCTCACTTCAGCCACCACTTTGTTGTTGTTATCCTTGTGTACCTTCAAGTCGTTTACAACTTAAGGCACTACCAACCTATTAAAAGCTCTAGTCTTGCACCAACTGTTACACTATATAGCTTTATAGAATCTGCAGCAAGAGCAGATGATTTTATTAAAGTCATTTTCCATACACCACCGCCCCCAAGTATTTGCTTTTTAAAATAAAAACAAACCATTATTTTAAATGGGCATATTCATATACCCATGTGCTCTTTTGTCTTAATACACTAAAAAAGGAACCTCAAACAAACATAGAGGAAGCTATGACACACAATATTGTATCCCTATTGTAACATACACACTTTAGCAATGGATAACTGAAACTTTGAAAGCTATTATTCTATTTTTCCCCCTTGAATATAAGATTTTTTTATTTTTCATATCCGCACAGAGGTTCCCATAGCAACACACACCAGCAATCAGTGCCACTCCAAACAGAAGTTGTAGAGAATCTGTACTGTAGCTACAATGATTTAAGTGGCTCTATATGCTTGCACTTTTTAACTTGGGATTTTTTTTTTCTTTTCCTGCAGCAACCATTATTTTTAATGAGCCCAGTTTACTTTGGGAATCTTAGCAGAAAAACACTCATTTACTCCAGACCTAAAGCGATGTCTGCTTTTAAAAAAGTAAAAATAAAAGTGGGAAAACACAAAGATTACATGCAATGTAAAAATCTGCATGTGCATGTCATTACTCCACGACATCATTAAGAGCTCCAAGAGAGGGCCCAAGCTGTTATGTGTGTTAATGAATTGGGCAGTTACACAAGCCCAGTCTCTGCTGAAATCAGATTTGATAAAGCCTAGTGTGTTAGCTGAAGTCTTGCTTATTAAGGGCTCTGGTGAGAAAAACTGACACGTTAAAAACAAGCAAGGGTTGAGGGACAGCAGGAGGCCATTCCAGAGCACAGGCACCATCTATAAAGGCCAACAAACACAGCTTTTTGATGTTAAATAAGTAGCAGTATCACACACAACAAAGCTTGGAAACAGACTGCAGTATCAAGTTTAAAAGTATAACACGGCGGGTCAAAAGTCACAATTACCTTATACTGCTGCTCTTAACCAGTGAATGTGTCTGCTTTAAGCAAAAAGCATTTTAAAAACACATCACCTATGTAAGTTATAAATGTGGCATCTTTTTCGTTATTTTACAATACTTGGGGGCTTTAGGGTTTGAGATATAAAATATCCAAGTTACTCTTTGTACAAGTAGGCCAGAAGATATATGCTTGGGTCTTAGGACAAGGTGGGAGGTCAAAGACACTTACTTTGAAAGCATATACATTTCTCAACAGATTATACACATTAAATACTTGAAGAGAAAGAGTAATGGTGTAAGATGAATGGCACTTCATAAAGCTGTTGATAAATTATCACCTTCATGAATTAAGCAAGAGTAAAACACAGGCAGAGTAAAATATTGCTCCCAAGAAACAAATTTTCTTTCTTGTTGCCCTTTTCTGATTTAATGTAGCAAAATATAAAGCCTGTTCAAATTATTACATAGCATTCTTTTGGGGGGGGGGGAAATCTAAGGATTTTAGAAATAATATGGGAACTTTAAAAAAACAGAGTGGGGATTTTGTTTAACTCTTGTTGATGGATAACCCAATCAGAAAAAAGAGATTTGAAATAGAAAAATGCAATTATGTTTAAGTCACAGAACAAGCTAGAAAACTATTGGACAATCTGAAGTCGTAGGCTTTCATGGCCGGCATCCATAGTTTTTTTTGTTGTTTTTTTTTGTGGGTTTTTTAGGGCTGTGTGGCCATGTCCTGAAGCGATGCCATTAACACAGAACAATACCTATTCAACACAGAACAACACACAGTTCACCTGGGAACCACTCCTCCCTACCCAGGGTCTCACAGTATATATACAACCAGGCTTTTCCATTTCAGTTTTCTCTGAAGATGCTAGCCACAGATGCTGGCGAAACGTCAGAAAGAAACTCTTTCAGAACATGGCCACACAGCCCGAAAAAACCCACAAAAAAACACTATTGGACGATCTACTGAAACTCTGGATCCACCCTAGTATTTGGTTCATGCCAGTACTTAGAAAAGTTACTTTTTTGAATTACAGCAACCAGATCCTAACCCCTCCCCCATCCACTGACCATAATGGCTGGGGAAAGGTTTCCAAACTTTGGTGGAAGATGGGAAACATCCATCAGAGTGACAGTAAAGTTTCCCGTATACTATTGCAAAATCCTTTCCAGTTCTGCTCCAAAACAGTTGCATATAGTTCCTTGGATAACAATTATTGTTTTTGTGTGTGTGTGTGTTCAATTCATTTCCAGGTTATAGAGACCCTAAGGTGAAACTATCACAGGGTATTCTTGGCAAGATTTGTTCAGAGGGGGTTTGAAGCTGAAAAAGTATTACTTGCCCAAAGTCATTCAATGGGATTACATGGCTGAGCGGCGATTCAGACCATGGGAGATTATCACACAGAGGGATAAGGATGGGAACAAAGCGGATTGATCCCATCCCATTCACGCAATCAGGGGAAAGGCACAGCACTCTTCTCCCATCAGTGGAGTGTAATGGCCCCATCATTTGGTACTGAATCATTACATATGAAATCCAATGGACCCGACAAGGCAAGACCTATGGAAAAAGGAACCAACCCTCAGAACACCATATGTCCAGTTGGAGAAAAGCATTCAGAACCAAATGGTAGTCAACCTATCTGCATACAAAATCTCCAATTTAGAAATAGGGATCCTGCAAAAAGGTTTACCTTTTATTCTTACACCCTTGTATGATGCTTTCAGGACAATAGTTGAAATACAACACTTGTTTAGGAATATTAGATTAGCAGATTTTTATAAGGATACTGGTGATGGAACCCCAGCCAAAGGTGAGGTTTTTTAAACCAAAATCAATATTTAATCAACAGACTAACAACCCCAATATTAAGGTCTTTCAGGAGTTGGTGCTGAGGACATCCAGGAATTTGATGGTCACCCCCCACGAATGTGGCATAACCTGACCAGGATTGAAAAGGAAGTTTTAAGGTCCTTAAATAACAGAGATGACACTGTTATCAAACCAGCAAATAAGGGAGGGACACTAGTAATTATGGATAGAGAAGACTATATAACTGAGGCACATAGACATTTAAACAACCAAACACACTATAAACTTTGTGAAGTTAATCTCACAGCTATGGTCAAAAAGGAGATTCTATTGTAAATGGGGCTTTATTTTCAGGATATGTATCCAAATCTACCCGTAAATATTAGAACCAGATGAAAGGGTATCCCAACTTTATCTTCTCCCCCAAACACACAAAAGGGCTAATCCAATGCCTGGATGTCCTATTGTTTCTGGGTGTGGATCTGTTTTTGATACCCTATCATGCTACATTGATTCTTTTTTTAAAATGAATGATCCCTAAAATAGAATCATACATTAAGGACACTACGAATTTTTGGGAATTATGTTGACAATACCAGGTTGGATCCATCTTCCAGTATACTGGTAACCTTAGATGTCAAATCCTTATGTACCAAAATACCACAGGATGAAGCCATTCAAATAAGAAAGATTAGACCAGGGGTAGGCAACTTTTTCCTACCTGGGGCCGGTCCGCTGGTCCCGAGGTCTTCTGCGGGCTGAGGGGGGGGGAAATGATGCCACGCGCACATGCTCACTCACGCATGCAAAGTACTTCTGGCGTACTGCACATGCGCGAGTGGTCGCAGCCGCCATTTTGTTTTCCAAAATGGCAGCCGTGACTCGTTCATGCATGTACAGTACTCCAGCGCATGCGCAAACGAGTCATGGTGCCATTTTGGAAAACAAAATGGCGGCCACAGCGGCGAGCAGCCATGACGGCAGGACCAGGCTGGTGCCGGTCTAAAGGCCTCGGGGGGCCGGATCCAGCCCCCAGGCCGTAGGTTGACAACCCCTGGATTAGACAGTAGAAAAAAATAATCTAAACCCACCAACTCATTTCCTTATCTCTTTGATCAGGGTGGTACTCATTAAGAATTATTTTCATTTTATGGGAAAATATTTCCTGGCTCCAGGGGAGATGGGTTTTTAGTGTTCCTTGTATTATG
>CM034710.1:85428343-85457437 GCA_020142125.1 Phrynosoma platyrhinos | reverse complement strand
ATTTTACATTCACACAATCTGTATAGTTTCAAATGATTTTTGGATGACTTTTTTATTATTTGGAATGGTAGTGATATTGAATTATTAGAATTCAGTAGGTATCTTAACTCTATTCACACTAGCATTAAATTTCACATGACATTTGATCCTATGGAAATGCATTTCAATACAGGCCATACCAGTTGGGTGGCATGGACATTAACTTCATTGTAATACACATGTCATTTCGACTACTTGGTAACTCTTGTTGTGCAATGTGCTGTTTAATCACATGCAACTACTGGTATGTGTGCAAGTCACATCTCTGTATCCATTTTTTCTACTTGTATACTATAGGATCCTGTTCAAAGTAGAGAACATAGGAAGGGTATTCAACCCAACCCATCCTCCTGTAGTATGCCTAAAGAGCCCACTGAATTAGGCAATAAGCTTTTCAGAACAGGTTGCCTTGAAAACATTTGCTTAAAAGATTTCAAAGAAAATAAAACAAGGAGTCAATTCCAGAAGCCATCTCTCATAGCAAAACTAGACAATAAATCAGGTAAAGACAGTGTGGTGCAGTGATTTGAGTGCTAGACTAGGACTTTGGGAGACCAGGGTTCAAATCCTAACTCAGCCATGTAAACCCACTGAGTGATCTTGGGCAACTCACACTTTTTAAGATTAAGAGGAAGGCTAATGAGAAATCTTTTCTAATTAAATTTGCCGAGAAAACCCCATGTTTGCCTTAGGGTCACCAGAAGTCAGAAATGATCTGAAGGCACATAGCAGCAAACCAATATAGCATATTTATATAAACAAGGAGAATCATTGCATATCAAAGCCCTAACACAGGTCATGTCAGTTCTTTCATTTTCACTGCAGTTCTATTTGGAGGGTATGTATGTATGTATGTATGTATGAGAGCACATCTTTGTATGCTACATGAAGACCTGATGCCTCAACTAGATGCCCTGAAAAGCAAGGATTACTGTTAAGGAATTTTTTAAAATGACAGAAATTCATTTTTAAGTCCTCATCTCTTCTGTCAAAATATTTCAAAGTACATCCATCTCCTTTTTAAACCAGGCTTGGTTGCAATGCCACCTGGTGGTGTGGAAAATGAATGGATTACTTTGAAGAGGCTGGGAGATTTGAAGGGAAAAACTTCAAGTAGGATAAAATTCTCTCTCTCTAGTGATGCACTAGATATCTAAGATGGCATCTGTCAAAAATACTTTGCGCACAATCTAATGAAGGATTTAACATCTGTACATGTTGAAGAAACTAGAACTGTGATTTCCCAGTTGTTCCAAGTTTTTTGTAAGTTGAACGCCTGGATTGGTTTATGTATGCATCAGGCTTCTTAACATTAAATAAAAATTGTGTGTGTGTGTCTGTGTCCCCTCCCCCTTTTGAAGAAAAATAAAAATGTTGCTGAAGCCTAAAAGAAGGGTTGCCGAACTGCTTTGTAAAATTACACTGTATAATTAATTCCATAGTAAGAATGTTTTTATGGTGTGTTTTGGTGACCCTTTATTACCATCAAGTTCACTATGCTGGTGGGCTGCCTTTTAATCCCTCCACAGACAAAGACCCTAAATAAACACAGATTCCTTCCTGGGAAAAAAGTCCACTCTGGTTAAATGGTAAGGAAATGAGTAAATCATTAGTAATCTTTAAAGCCAAAGCTATAAACTCAAGTTACCTTAAGTTAAAATGAAAGTGTCCTGCAAGAGTTTCAAAGTTCTGTCACAGATAGAAATCTCCAGCTCTTGACTCCAGACTAGGCGCCAGCTGATAAACAAACAATTTAAGTCAAGAACTGGAGAATTCCCAGCTTTTTGGTTTAATGGCTCTGGCTAACAGTATTTATTGCCTTCACTTTTATTCTCACTTAGCTCTAAGAGGAAATTTAAACTCATCATTATCTTAAAGTTCCATATGGGCAACAGTCAACTCACCTGACATAGCTCCTTTTACTCTGAGTGAATTTCATCCTTGGCAGAATCGTGAGGTAACAGTGTAAACTAATTAACTGCAGTTTAAGGTCAACTTTTTAATTGGTTAAATAAATTTTGTTCAAAATGGTCTATAATCTCTCTTGGGCCAGTGTTAATGCTGAAGAGTGTAGCTTTACCATTTCCAGTCTGAAGTACTAGTAGCTTATACCTATAAAAACCTCAGCCAGTGAGGTGTAGTGAAGTAGACAGAGTGTTGGGACTTTGTCTGGGGAGACTTTGGTTCAAAGACCCTCTTGGCCATAAAGCTCACTGGGTGGCCTTAGGCAAGTTACTATCTTTCAACTCAGCTTACCTCAGGGAGTTGTTGTAATAGTAAACTGATGGGGGAAAGCAGGTATGATGCTTAAACTCCCTGGTGTGAACCCGTAGATCACAGTCACTTGTTTAATACCACAGGCAAAAATATGATTGTTAGTCCAATCCCATCTAAAGTAGATCAAACATATGCGAGACTGCAGTCGAGAATCAGAAGAAGAATAGGAATGGAAAGGACAGCTATGAAAGAACTCTATAAGATCCTAAAATGCAAAGATATAACGCTGAACACTAAAGTTAGGATTGTCCAAGCCTATGCCCCATCACCATGGATGGATGTGAGAGCTGGACAGTGAAGAAAGTGAATAGAAAGAAACTGAACTCATTTGATATGCGGTGCTTGAGAAGAGTGCTAAAGATACCGTGGAAAACCAAAAAGACAAACAAATGGGTCCTAGAAAAGATCAAGCTTGAACTCTCCAAGGAAAACAAGGACACTAAATTGATGCTATCGTACTTTGCCACATCATGAGAAGGCATGACTCATTATTTAGAGTATTTATACCCCGCTCTTCAGCCACAAAGGCTCTCAGAACGGCTTACAGATTCCCAATATGACAGTTCCCTCTCCTTCAGTTTACAATCTAAAAAGACATGACACAAAAGGAGAAGGGAATGGCAGTGGGGAAGGGGATCAAGTCCAGCAGATACTGCCAGTTCTTCTCTTCCTCCAAGGCCAGGGTGGTGGAAGTTAAGATGGAGGGAGAAATAATGCTAGGAAAGGTGGAAGGCAGTAGAAAGAGAGAAAGACTGCTTGTCAGATTGTTAGACTCAATCAGGGAGGCCATGGGCCTGTAGGACTTGAGCAGAGCAGTAGAGAATAGGGAGTCTTGGAGATGTCTTCTCCACAGGGTTGCCATGAGTTGAAGTCAACACGAAAGCAGTTAACAACAACATGACAAAACCCCTGTCCGCTTGGCCCCGCAGGTCCAAATCTTGAGCTCCAATCACTCACCCCGGATCTAGGGCTCAGACCTTAAGGTGGCTGCTATCCTGGCGAAGTAGTTATGTTGATCAGTGGATTCAGTGTGGAAAAGTAAGATTTTAAAAGCAATATCTCTACTACATGTTAAAGATGTTGGTAAAGCAAAAGTACATTCTGATGTCATTACTGCAATTTTATGCTAGCTTTTAATGAAGCTAGGTACAAGATTCACATTTTTAGGTTGAGTCCCCTTAAGAAGTCATTCATGGGAGCTGCTTCCCTTTTTTAAAAGAAGCTACACATGGAGGTATGACCAAGTTCATGGTGAAGAAATATGTGAGGAAAATTCAATCCTTGTTCTTCAAATAACAATTGTAATCCTTGGTTTCCTGGCACATTACACACCTTGTAACTCTAGCTAACACCCCACACCCAGCCTCCTGGACAGTTCATCACATCTTCTTTTTGGCTCCCACACTATATGCCCATACTCATTCATATGATTATATATTAATTTTGGCTTTAGGCAACATCCTTGGCTTTGTTCCCTAATGACCATCTGTGAAGAAGCCCCTCCTTCACCTAACTGCCTAAGTTGGCAGCACTATGGGTATTGTGATCCCACCGCTGCCCCAATATATGGTGCATCAGACCACTTTTATGTATATCTATGGGTTTACTCCCCAATCTTGGATTCTTTATTTCTTAGTAGCGTAGATAATAATTTGAGGTTCTAACAAGCTTGTAAGTGAACAACAATAAAACTTTATTTGAATTATGGTTAACAATGTTTCATTTGTTACGATGTTGTATTCTCTGGTTCTTGTTATACTTCGTTATATATTATATAACTCTAAAGAACAACAGTTACTAGTCTTTAGGACTCTCAAAAAGTCCTTATTTATTGTGGTCTTTCCAACTTTATTTCTACACTAGCCCTCAGGATAACTAAGGGCCTGAACAGACTGCCAGAAATAATCCAGCTTGAGACCACTTTAACTGCCCTGGCTCAGTGCTAGGGAATCATGGGAACTGTAGTTTATTCTGGTACCAGAGTTCTCTGACAGAGAAGGCTCAATGTCTCAGAAAAAACTACAATTCCCATGACTCCCTAGCATTCAGCCAGGGCAGTTAAAGTGGTCTCAAGCGGCATTATCTGAGGCAGTCTATTCAGGCTCTAAATCCCAGAAACTCCCTTGCTTGGAGTTCTGTCCTAGAGCTAAGTCCCTCCCTTCTGAACTTTAAGCCTCACAGTCCTTTTCTTCTGGACTGTTATCCATCCAGACCTGATCTGACTTCAACTGTCAGTAACGGTCTTATTTAACACCTCCAGTCTACCATTTGATTGGCTGCCACCAGCTGTCATTCTATTGGCTGTTGCTAAGGCATGTTCTATTCTGCCTTCTCTCCACACCAGGGGTAGGCAACCTTTCCCCTTTAAGGGCCGAGGGACTTCAGCTCCCAGAATCCCAGGAGCTATTGGCCAACATGGGACTACTGGCCAACATGGCTGAGGCTTCTGGGAGCTGAAGTCCCTCGGCCCTTAAAGGGGAAAGGTTGCCTACCCCTGCTCCACACCATCAACCATAGTTAAACCTGAACTTGTCACCTCATCTCCACACCCACAAAGTTCTGCATTCCTATGGACGTTTTCACACACACAGGTCTACTATATAGGTCTGTCCCTGGGCTTTTCACTCCACCAAATGCATCTGAGGAAGTCAGCTCAAGTCTATGAAAGCTCATGCTACCAAGGTCTATCTTTCAGTTAGTTTCAAAAGTGCTGCAAAATCCCTTTGCATGTTGATTTTCCAGACAAGCATGCTTATGTCTTTGAATTCTGTGATCATTATGGACAGCTATGCACTAGCAGAAACCACTTCTGGTCATGGAAAGCAAGGCATATCACTACTAGTCCCAGAGTTTCTATTTGAAGAGATGATTAGTACCCTCACCTGCTCTTACAAATTTCCAAAATACTGAGTACAATCTCATGCAAGTTTACAGAAGCAAGCGTTAATGTTCAATGGGACTCCCTTTTGCTATACACCCCAGTGCATCACACAAGTGATGAACATGTGGCCGCAGAGATGCCACTCAATTCAATTCCCATAGCCAACATAAGCAAGTAATAGGGCTGATGGGTCTTGCAGTCCAGTTACTCTGGAGAATCACATATTTCCCACTTTTGTTATGCAACAGGGTGTATAGGTTCACAATCTAAGACAGCAGCCTAAGGCAGGGGTCAGCAAACTTTTTGGGGGTGGGGCCGGATCCGCTGTTCCCTGATCTTCGGTGTGCCGAAAGGGGGAGAGAAATGGCGGCGGAGGCGTGCGCGCATGCACACTACCCCCTACCGTGGTGCGCATGCATACGTGAGCACGGGGCACCATT
This sequence comes from Phrynosoma platyrhinos, assembly GCA_020142125.1. Taxonomy (NCBI): domain Eukaryota; kingdom Metazoa; phylum Chordata; class Lepidosauria; order Squamata; family Phrynosomatidae; genus Phrynosoma; species Phrynosoma platyrhinos. The sequence continues at coordinate 85,451,800 of CM034710.1, read as the reverse complement.
TTACGTTCCAAAATGGCACCCGTGCTCGCATACACATGCGCACCATGGCGGGCGCCATTTTGGAAGGCAAAACGGTGCTGGCGTAGTGCGCATGCGCGTGCAAACACAGGGAGCCATTTTGCCTTCCAAAATGGCACCCGCACTCGTGCACGCATGCGCATGATGGCGGGCGCCCTTTTGGAAGGCAAAACGGCGCCGGCGTCGCAAGCGGATGCACACGACGCCGATGCCATTTTGCCTTCCAAAATGGTGCCCGCTGTTATGCACATGCATGCGCGAGTGCCATTTAGGAAGGCAAAATGGCACCCCGCGCTTGTGCGCAGTGGCAGCAGTGGCAGCGCGTGCGCAGCGGCAGCAGGACCGGCCACGGGCCGGTTAGAAGGCTTCGGCGGGCCAGGTTCAGCCCGCAGGCCGTAGTTTGCCGACCGCTGGCCTAAAGCATGACTACTCTAAGAAATAGGGAGTTAGCTCATACTTATTTTTCTTGTCCATGGCTGTAAAATTAAATGAAGTTATTCCAATGGTTACTAAGGGTTTATTTTTAAAACAATTCTTTAAACAACTGATCAAAGTGGGAATCTGAAACTGTAGAAATTTTCATAATTTTAGGTCTTTTAAAAAGAGAAATCCTTCAAGTAATATTCAATGTGATTGATACTCCACGGAATGGTTTTCTTACATGAGGAAACTGATGCCCTCCAGATGTGTAGAACTAGAACATAGCTACATTAATTGGGGATTATGGGAGTTGTCACTGAATACATCTGGCAGTCAGCCTGTTGAGAAAGACTGCCTCAGATTATTTCATCACTTGTAACACACACACACACACAAACAAACATTGCTTTTTCAGAAGTAAGATATATCCTGTTCCAGTCACAAACAATCACATGTTCCGGCTTGTATATCCCTAGCTCACAAGCAAGCAATTTCGGCATTGTCAGGGCCTCTTTTCCAATCAGACAAATTCGCAAAGGCTGCATGCTAAAGAGGTGTGGCCCAAGAGAAAGAGACAAGGATTAACAGCCTTTTAAAGTGAAATGATACATAAAATAGCTGAAAACCATTTAATTTTTCCACATATATGCTTTTTTAGATTTCAATTTCATTATTAACTAATAAAATCCCCCACCATTATTATTAAACAATAAAATCCCCCTCCCAGTAACAGTTGGTTAATTAGTATTTGGAAAGATTAATGTTATTATTAACAAATAAAAAGCCCTCAGCTATTATTAAGTAAAATCTTCTCAATTCAGTTTATTGGCTTCCATTTATCCTTATATAAAATTATATAAGTATACTTAACTTGACATTAATAGGATATTTACTATGATGTTGAATAATGTGATTTTATGATTTTGGATATTCCTTTCTCTACTGACTACAGTGAATTTAGTGGTTTGCTGTCCAATTTTAAGTAGCAAACCATAATGCCAATGTTGCATTTGCAAAAATCCCTCTTCGGAGCACTGAAGAGGGTGCAAAGGAGCCCTTGGCTGGCCTCGTGCACATTGTGGGTTATGCTTTGCCCACTTCTACATTGTTGTTGTTGCGTGCCTTCAAGTTGTTTCCAACTTATGGTTGACTCTTAAGTTGAACCTATCATGGGGTTTATTCAGAGGGGGTTTGCCACTGCCTTCCTCTGAGGCTGAGTGAAGGCGATTTGCCCAAGGTCACCCAGTGGGTTTCCATGGCTGAGCCAAGATTCAAACCCTGCTCTCCAGAGTCATAGGACGTTATCACACGGGGCCTAAAGCAGTCCCATCCCCATTGCATCCCCGTCCCATTGCGGTTCCTTTTCAATCCAGAACTTACCGGCATACAGAAAGCAGCATCATTCCGGTATCATTCTGGTCGCGGCAAAATGTAATTCCCAAAGAAACCGGCATTCAAAAGAACGGGGATGATGCCGGATGATGCCGCAATGGGACGGGGATGGGACAGGGATGGGTGCGACATCATGTGAAGACACGGGGAAAGGAAGCGCAATGGGACGGGGATGCAACGGGGATGGGCGGGGTTTCTCTGCGAAATCGTGTGAAGACACGGGGAAAGGAAGCACAATGGGATGGGGATGCGACGGGGATGGGACTGCTTTAGACCCCTTGTGATAAGGTCTATAGTCCAACACTCAAACCACTACATCAGGGTGGTCTCTATACTTCTACCCTAGCTGTATGGAAACTGGTAGATGCTGCATATCCCTCTGCTCTCCAACAGCTATGGAAGGACTGGCATCAAAACTGGCATCCATTTATAAGGGATGGCCCACTGATGCCTGGTTTCTTGTTATGGGTCTTCAAGCAAAGTCTGATGCCTGCTACGGTCCTGTAACCCAATGATATAATAGTCATTTTAATTTTCCATCATGCCCTTAATGCAGCATGGTACTAGAAGACTGTAAGAAATTCAAACGGCTGCTCAGATCCTCTTGGCCCTGCTCAGATCATGCAGCTGCCATCAGGTAAACCAGTCAGGGCTAAACAGAGGACCGATCTGATGGGGCAAACACATGGTATCTTTTCAAAAAGGCCTTTTGAACAAGACCAATATTCTAAATACAGATTCACAAAAGAAAGATGTGGAATGAGATTCAACCTTTTCCCATTGGCTGACGGTAATATTTTAAGCTTTTCTAGCAACATATTTAACTTTAAAAAATCATGTTGCTAGAAAAGTTTAATTTTTTAAAAGCTTTTCTAGTAACATGCTAGAGCCAGTGTAACGTAGTTGTTTTGAGTGCTGGACAAGGACTCTGATGACCTGGTTCGAATCCTGATTCGGCCATGGAAACCCACTGGGTGACCTTGGGCTAGTCACATACTCTCAGCCTCAGAGGAGGGCAATGGCAAATCCCCTCTGAAGAAACATACCAAGAAAACCACACGATAGGGTCACCTTAGGGTTGCTGTAAGTTGGAAATTACTTGAAGACAAACAACAACAAGCAGCATGCTCCCTTCTTCATTTCAATTGAATCTTCAGAGCCAGCACTCGGAAAATTACTTTTAAAATCAGTGGTTCAAAAGGAAACTCCCCCAAGGTAGTTAGTGATTGTCACAGCTGCAATTGTTAAAAAGTAACCATTTACTTTCAGTTTCAACAGTAACTAAAAGTTATAGTAGTTACCTTAAAAAATACCCTGAATGAGCAACTCAAACCAAGTCTTGAACCATATGATATTCTTCCTGCATCATTTAGTAGGGTTACTCCTCCATGACTGTAAAAGGACAGTAACTGAAATAATTACATTGCCCAAGAAACAATTATCCCCTGCTAAATCACAGTCATAATGTAACTTGGTTATTTCTTCATTACTGGGAAAAGGAATTAATTACAAGTAGCTCCCATGCTTGTAACTTGTTACTTCCAAGCTTTCTGGAAGGGACCTATATATTTAAATGGAATTAGTACTACAGTTTTAAAGAAAATCTATTTTGGTTAAAGAAGTCTGGTCTAGCTTCCAAGCTTCTCTTGCCTTTTGTCTTTATAACAGTTTATCTGTGGTAACTGCATGGAGAGGTATTTATTTATTTATTTAATATGCTTACTTTCTTCTGGAGTGAGACCCAAAGTGGCTCAATTGAGGAAATCAATTAAAATCTACCCATGCAATTAAAAAAAAACACTTAAAACTGTCACTGTTTTATATATATATATATATATATATATATATATATATATATATATATATATATATATATATATATATATATATATATATATATATATATACACATACATACAAAATTTTTAAAAGAAAATAAAACACATAATCAATTTTTTTAAATCCTCTCTGGTACAGTTATGTATTAAAACTGTTTAAACAAAAAGTTTTTTGCCTGCCAGCAAAAGGAAAGCAAGGCGGGAGCCAGCCTTGCCTCTTGCGGAAGGGCATTCCAGGTGTGGGAGCAGATATTGAGAAGGTGCTCTCTCCTGTCCTCACCAAGCAAACCTATGATGGTTGCAGGACCAAGGGAAAGCCTTGTAAATTCAAGCATTTAGTATATGCCCAGAATTGCCACATGTCTTCCTGTAGATTTTAAAGCAAATAACTATGCTATGAGTCATAAATGAAAAAAACATTACACTCCTACCACTTGGTTTTGTGGAAAAAAAGCTGTAAGTTCCCTAGTTAATACATACAAGTCACATGAAGAGCATGAAAATGTTCTTTTGGACTACAACTCTCAGAATCCCCCAACCAGCACTGCAAACAACCTTAGTGACTGGGGAATTTTGTGAGGTGTAGCGCAAAAGGATAAGGTTTCCAAGCTCTGGGTATGTTGTTGTGTGCCTTCAAGTTCATCACCCTTCAGCATTACTTGAGGAAAGTATCTTTTAAACCTGATAGGATTTTTAAGAAAATGGTTCACAGGTGTGAGCAGTCAGCAACCCTCCTGTACATGTGGACAAATGCTGCTGCAGATAAACTGATGGTTTAAAATGCCACTGTTGCCTGCTAACTGTCATTGTAGCATGTATTTAAGTTGATTTTTGTTGCTATTTTTCTTCTGATCAGTGGTGCACTTTACCATACTAGCCAACTGTCACCTTTTAAAATACCTGAAGCAAAATAATTATTCTAATAATCTGGAAAATGTTCCAAGTTGAGAGCTGATGTTAGAGTTTTATAGGGTGATTTTATTGCTTTTAAAAGAATTTTGATTTATATAGCAGGTCTTCCTGTGGAAATATGAATGTTGACTTAATTGCAATTTTCCTGCAGTTGCTAAACCAGCTATTTGGCAGACAATCAAATAACCTTAACCTCAGTGTGAAGCAAGGTTTTTTTCTCCCCTCTTCATTTTCTAAAGAGCTGCATTAGCTCAGGTTATGTCTTGAGAGTTTACAGTGGCAATTATACATGCATTTTATATCAGATGAGATAATGGAAAATTAGTTTACTACTATATAAGAGATGGATGGAATAAACCATAAGATTAGAGTAGCTTCAGATGAACAATATTTCTGAGTCATAGTTATTACTTTCAGAAGTCTTGCTCCAAAACGTCTTCTGAAGGGTTAAATGTGAGATGATGTGTAACAGTATCACGCACTGGCTGCAATCCAACATCTCCTCAATGGAGTGTAAACAGTCACATGTGGAGATACACTATGCTAGCACTACTATACAACCCCATGCAGAACAGCAACACTGCACAACCCATGTCAAGGAGTGAGTACTGCTGAGCAATGCACAACAGCAATGCAACATACACATTGCACAATCATTGCATGCAATGCTGCTGTATGCACAACTTTGGTTTCATCACTGTCAACCAAATATGTCTGTTGTGATATGGTGAATAATTTGCCCTGTGTGTGTAGTGCAACTTAGGCACTGTTAGGCATTGGTTGCACTGTGTGTGTGTAGGCATTAGTTGCACTGTGTGTGTAGGGCAACAACTTTGTGGTCTATGTATATGCCACTAACATGACACCAGCTCATGTTAAGAAAACATCATTTTATTTTGACATTATAAATATAAATGAATTTTTCCCTGATCATGTCCTCTGCCACTGCTCTCTCTAGTAAAAGCTGTTTCTCAAGTATAGCAGTGGGAAACTTATAGTTCTCATCAGCCTCACCCAACATGGCTAATGGAAAAAGATTCCCCACCCCTGCTCTGGTGAGCCTCTTGAAATCCCATGGTTAAGACTTTACTTATTCCATAGCAGAACCATACAGACTGCCTCTTCTAGCAGTAATTAAGAAGCAAATGGTTGAACATCTACTGCATGATTTCTAGTCCTATGTTTAGATATTACTGCCAATTTCTCCTATTCTCTTATTGTTGAAGACATGATGGAATTTTTAAACTAGGTTTAACTGCTTTAAAATTTTAACAGCTACCACTCTCCCCCACCTTGCACATACGGATTAACCTTTTTTCAATGACCACAAAAATGACAGAAAATGTCAAGAGTCTGTGATATTCACCAACACTTCTAGATGACTCATGACACAGGTTGGGGACAATGAAAACCATAACCTAATGCAAGACCAGCTGAGCAAACTAACAGCACTAGGACTGAGGACAAACCCCACAATATTTGGGTAATCTGTGTCAGTACTTGGCCATGGAATAGAGCTAGAATTCCAGACAAACCACAAAGCAATAAAATAATGTTGTATTCCAAGGTATATTTCAGCCTGCTCCTACTGAACAAGTATCTTGCGACTCATAAACCTTCCTCTCCTCACAACACTCCATATTTAAGAGGATATTACTTTGGAGATTCAGGGTTCAAATAGGATTTAGGGAATATTTGCTTTCAGTTTATCGGCTGGCGCGGAAGATATTCAAGTTGTTAACAGCATAAAAACATCAAGAATGCCATTTGTTTCCTGATCTGAGGTAAATTTGGAAACAGCACCTGTGAGCTCTAGCCCAAACAGCAGCAGAAGAGAAAAACTGAACATGTAAATTCATGGGTTCACCATAGGTTGAGGCACTTGAAGGTAGATCCGCGCGCACATACATCTATCCAGAAACAGGTCAGCCCTACTTAAATGTCAGCAGCTGGAGAGGAATTGTCTGAAGTAATGCATAAAATTTATCAAGAAATCATTCCTTACCTAAAGCATGTATCTGTATCTGTAGCCACCGATTCTGCAGCCAAAGATTCAACCACCCATGGTTTAAATATATATATATATATATTTAATTTAAAAAGCCAAACCTTGATTTTGCCATTTTATATAAGTGACATCATTTCACCATTATATAAGAGACACAATTTACTATGTCATTGTATATAATGAGACTCAAGCATCCACAGATTTTGGTGTCCACAGAGGGTCCTGGAACCAAACCTCAGCAGATAGCAAGGGCCCACTGTACATATATTTTCTCCTCCCTCCCTCCCTCAGATTTAACATATCTATCCAGCAACATTGTGGTGTTTCCACTTTTCAATGTCAGAATAGGTCTCAATAATTTCCTGCTAGCTCTCAGTCTCAAAGCAGTAATAGGGTAGAACCGAAATTTAAACAGTAATGTAGAGTAGGAGGTGGGATTGAGCAGGTTTGTTTAGGAGCTCAAAGACCTAGAAGGAATATGCCAAAAAAGAACAAATAAAGAAGTCAGGATGAATGGAGGAGGGGGTATTAAGGACAGAGAATGTGACTGAAAGTTGAAGAAAGTTTTAGAGAAGGTAAGAGCAAGTGGTATGAGGAAGTGGAAGAAGGTAGTAGATATGTTGAGAAGGTGAGAGTAAGTGTTTGGAGATTGGGAGAATAGAGGAAGTGGTAAAGGTATGAAAGAAGGAGAGAATGATTGGAAGGAAATATAGAGAGAGAAGAAGGGAAGGGGAGAAGAGAAGATTATAAGGAAGAAGGTGAAGGAAAAAGAAATTTTGGGAAACAGAATGATAGGTGAGTGGAGGTTGAGTTGGGATATGAGTGTTTATGAGTTTTTAATGTGTTTTATGCATATGTTTGTTTGCTTTATACAATATAATTGTGTATGCATTTTTCTTCAAATATTTGGATGTGCTGTTTTGAAAGCTAATAAAGATTAAAAAAAAAAGCAGGGATAGGATTAGCACCTGGCGTCCTCAGGCACTTCCCAGAACTGCCACCTTAATTCATTTATTTATTTCATTTATATGCTACTTTTCTCCCAGGTTGGGACTCAAGACGTCTTCCAGAAACAACAAATTTAAAGTGTTTACAAAAAAGCTTTTTAAAGTTTTAAAAACAATTTAAAATCCCATATTAAAACACTATAAAATCATTTAAACAAAAGTAAAAAAAAACAGATAAAGCATATTTAATATTTAAAGTTTTTAGGGGCTGGGGAGCTGATGTTCTGAGCAGCACCAGGGACTGGATCTTATTGCTTTTTAAATTTCCCACCATTCCCTGGAATGTCCCTGTGTCAGGGGCATCATGGGAAGCTAATCCAGCTGAGTGGCACTGCTCTGAACAATGCTGCTGATGACTAAGAAGGCAACTCTAAAAAGAACCTCACCTACATCCCATCTCAAGACCTGTCTCAGCTATACAACACCATTCCCTCAGACACAATAAAGAGGTATCAGCAGAGACAAAGACTCAACCATTTAAACACTAAAAACACTTAAATATCTTCTCAGTGGGTTTTTTTTAGTGTTTTAGCCATTTTAATCATGTTTTAAATAATGTTGATGTTTAATTCCTTTTTAACTTCTGTAAATTAATGTTTAGTTGAATCTTTTTAAAATTATTGTAAGCTGCCCTGGATCCCATTTGTGGGAGAAAAGTAGGATACAACTGCAATAAGTAAATAAATAAATAAATAAATAAACAAATAATACACGAAAAACAAAAAACAAAATACAATAGAAGGCATGAACACAAGAGAACCAAGAGGAGGAATAGAAGTTGTTGTTGTGGGCCTTCAAGTCATTTCTAACCGATGGCGACCCTAAACCTATCATGGGATTTACTTGGCAATATTTTTTCAGAGGGGATTTGCCTTTGTCTTCCTCAAAGGCTGATAGAGTGTGACTTGCCACCCAGTGGGTTTCCATAGAAGAGCAAGAATATGGTCTCCAGAGTCACAGTCTGACATTCAAGCCACTACACTAAATGTAGATACTTATTAGTGTTCAGTAAATTTGACAAACATGGTTTGCTATACTCACAAACTAATTTAACAGAATATTTTTGAAGAGACAAGCTACATAATCAACATGCAGTTAGGCTTAAGATTTCCTTAAGAAAAAATTGGAACATGTAGCAATATGCCAAAAAGAACTTGCACAAAAGATCATTACTTATAGACCTCTGTCATTTTAGTAACTTAGAGGGGGGGAAGTTTGTAAAGTCACTTACAAGCCCCTATTATTTTATTTCACCACAGTTCTGACCAAATATAAGCAACTAAAATTAAATACCATGCCTCAAACTCTAGTCTGCAATACCAGCTCTCAAGCATAAATAAGTGACCCAAGCTTATTTAAATTAAATTTTCTTATTAAAAAAGCATACAGAATTGTATTTGGACAGAAACAGCATGTTGAGAGCCTGAAGCAAAGTAAAAATGCCAAGTTATAAACTTCTCCAAGGGACGATTTATAATGGAAATGCCAACAGACGCTTAACTACAGTGGTGCCGTTTTGTGCCAACATATAAATAATTCTAGTTTCTGTGGTCAAACCATAAATTAGACACAGAACTAGTGGAAACAGTAGGGTTCTGATTCAGTAAATAGAAAGAGCAAGAGCGCATGTTTGTATTTTAAAAAGACAAGCACAGTACAGAATTGATGCTGGCTCTAAAACCATGTCTATAAGAGGGTTTGGATTTTTTTTAAAGTAGCCAAACCATATTCTAAATTCTTTAAAGCTTGTAAAGCAAAAAGTCTTTAACAAGCTCCAGTGCCTACTGTTTCAATCTTCTAGGAATCATTTATACAAGTTAGTAAAAATGGCTCTATTCAGCATGTTATTTTCTCCATTAAGGAGGAAAAAATATACACGGATACACACAGACTCTTGTGCTGCACTCCACAAGAGATACTTTAGCCTTGACACTAGCAACTGCTGCAAATGCCACATTGGTAACATGGTGTGTGTACAAAGCAGCTCTTATGCTTACCAAGGCCACTTTCTTCATTCTCAATTTACACTTGTCACTACAGCATCCATAAATGACTTAACATATTCCTGTTTCTCTTCATACCGGACAGATGCAACTGGAAGGAATCCTATCCAGGCAACATGGAGAATCTCAGATATGCCTGCAGAGATCTGCTGCTTATTCAAAAGTAAATAGTTTGATGATACTGGAAAAATGATCCACACAAACTCATGGAGAATTCTTTATAACCATTAATCTCTTAAAATATTGAAAGATATCTCTCAATAATCTATGTTATGCTATGTTCAGAGAAATTTAAATGCAAGTAACTATATTTCTGATGTAGCACCAGGTAAGTACAAATGGAGACTGCTGAGATAGCTTTTTGGTGTACAGCTATTTTGCTTCTTTGCCATTATAGTAACCAGCTCCTGGGTCTCCTATGGCCAATAGCCTATACTGCTTTATACACTTCTTATTCCTATTGTGATCTTAATCACCCACCTAGACATATTTTCTCCAATGCTTTAAAGGGGGAAAAATCAATTACTGCCCCCTTTAAATCCATGGATGGGTGATAGCTTTATCAGAACTAGTCAAATGGAAAGAAAAATATAGAGGTGAGTTTTCCACATTGCACAGTCTTACCTATTGGGTGGAAGGCATCAAAACATTCTTTTTCCCCCTAGTAAAGTCCCTTTATTCAGTAGTAGAAAATACTCCTGCACTTTTGGAATCTCTCTACTAAAAAGCTAAATACATATAGTATTGTCTAAGACACACATGAAGGAGAGAAAGCCATACTGCTCCAATAGGAGATGCTCGCCATCCAGTTATTTAAGACCAGCCAAGAATGACATAAAACAGTACCAAACTTTCCAAGTTCTCCAGAACACATCAGGATGGATGATTAAAAACACAACAAAAACAAACAAACAAAACCAGGGGCAGAGGACAGGAATAGTTTGATGCTGAAGTCACAAAGTCTGCATTCAGTCTCAGTCAGTCTGAAACACACAAGTATTATTTAGTAACAAGTACTACCCTTGTTAACAACTTCACTGCCACCATATGATTCCTTTGCTATAAGTCCAACACTCAACTGGGATTATCTGAAATGTTAACCATGCTTGAAATTGGAGCTTTTGGTATAATGTGGTCAGTCATTATTTCAGAATAACCCTGCATAGAGATTTCTAATCAGTAGAAAAGTGACAGAGCCAGAGGACATAAACACATAATAGACAACTCTGCAGCATAACTTTGACTTTCTCTGAGCTGAGTACCGTAGTTTTTCATGGCCGAACTGGGATTCAGACCCTAGTCTCCAGAATTGTAATCCAATGCTCAAACCACTGCACTACATTTGCTCTCCCTCCTCTTCTATACCCTGGGAGTTCGGTAAAACATATTATTCAGAAATGTATTTTTTTAACCTTCTCTTGCTCTTCTAAAGCACAAAGGATGTTTCAAATGGGGTCCAGTTCCAGTTCTGAGAGTTTCAGAGCTAAGACTGCTTCACCTTGGGAAGCACCAAATCTGATATGATGCAGGCGAATCTGGCTAGCTGTTAAGGTCAATCCAATACACATCCCTCTCAGATGTTGTTGGACAACTCTAGTCATTGTTGACCACAGGCTAGGGTTGATGGGAGCTAGAGTCCATGAACAGCTGGAGATCCACATTTCCTACCTGTGGTTTACACTGTGAGATGAGGTCTTTAACAGATCACAGACTAAACATGATTCAACAGCATGATGTGGCAACTGTGACAATTTTTTTTTAAAAGCCAACGAAATTCTAGACTGCATACATGGGAGCATAGTGTACAAACTGAGGAAAGTAATAATACAATGTATTGTGCTTTGGTTAATCTTGACTTGGAATATTGTTTTAAGTTCTGGTTACAGAAATCATGAAGACAATTCTGGTTTGAAAAATAACAGATTATAGAATTTGTTTGGATCAAAATGAAACATATTTTAATACATCTGTTATTATATATTTGATATTGCATGTTTTGATAAAAATATGGATAGTTTTCCATTTGACAGATTCTGATGGTCATAATTATATTCTTCCTTGAATAATGTTTTATGTATCACAGAATCATTTAGATTTAGTGCTGGCAATAATGAGGCATGCTCCACAGTAAAATCCAACCTAAACCCATTATTATCCCTAGGTAGGCTTAAGATATTAATATGTATTGTAGGAGTATAGGTAAGTACAGTATACCAAATTTATTCAATTCAAAATTACACTGTCTAGTGGCATTATATTCTTATTTGCAAAACAATTCCCCTGCCCATTGGGAAGGCATACTCTTGTTGGAAGTGTGATTTTCCTTAGCAGAGACCTTCTAACGTTTGCGTTTAAAAGTAAACATGGAGTGAGATAGCTGATATCCATGTTCTCCAGGACTGCAAGGACTAGAGATGAGCATACAGATTACCCTGGAAGGAGGTCAACCACCAGTTCTTTCCGTTTCATAGGAGCAGAGAAAATGTGCTCCACTAGATGTTTCAGGACAGTGGCTTCCATTAACCACTGAAGTCAAGTATAATGGGTAATGAATGTTTTTGTACATGGGAGGTATAGTACTCTGGAAAGCCACATACTCATTTGTTTCTGGTTCAGCTTTCCACTTTCCTCCCTATACCCATATAGCTGCAATTACCCTACTGCTCTTTTGGCAGATAAAAGCAAGAGGTAGCAAGATGCTGCTATCCAATAGTCCTTGAGTAGTTCCTTCAAAGCACTGCCATCTTGGAAGCATTGCTTCTGTTTCCCTTTATGCCAATTTTAAAAAGTACTTACCACCAGAAACAGGGGCATCCATAAAAACAGCTCCCATTTTTTCAGCCTCTTTTGCTAGCTCTTTTGATACTGCTGGATCAATAGTACTGGAGTCTATTAGCAAAGATCCTTTCTTCACTTTTCTGAAAGGAAAAATAAAGAAACCAAATTTTATGAGATCTGTAGCTCTGTAAAATATACAGATACTTATTTTTGGTAATGCTGTGTGTTGTGACATGTGCCTTCAAATCATTTCGAATTTATGGTAAATCTATCATGCACTTTTCTTGGCAAGATTTGTTCACATAGGATTTGCCATTGACCTCTGAGGTTGAGAGAATACAATTTGTCCAAGGTCACCCCCTGACTTCCTTGGCCAAGTGAGTATTTGAATAGTGTTGCTATATTCTAGTCTTTCATATACGGGCATCTAGTTTGCACATTATGCAAATTATAATTATGCATATCAATTGTGCATATTATGAATTATCTGATTATGCAGATTCATCACATTAACCATTGTACTTTTTCTACCATTATGTTACAGTACCAGTACCATGCTAAGAGTTCTTTTCCTTCTTTTTACCCCTAGCTGATATGAAGAGAGGGCAGCTTCCAAGCAGTCCCAGAAAGTAAAGGCTGCTTGGAAGGCTGCTTGAAAGTGAACTTCCACCGTGCTGCCTAGCCCTAGGCTCAAGCCACTGAAATAATCACCACACTACACAAGGCCATTTCTGCTTGCCTCCTTTCCTTTCCTTTCCTGCATTCTGGGCCTATCAAGGGAAGCGGGGAGGGAATGGAAGAATAAAGTGGCAATGCTATCTATGCCTGTGCAGTAGCAACCGGAGCCTGCAGGACAGAATGAGGCTCTCACCGGTGCCAGTCTTCTTGCATAGTTTCCTGCTTCATTGTCACTGCCACATTTTAAACTACTCATCAGCCTGTGACAAAGGAGAAATCTGGGATTTACTGCTTCAACTGGCCCAGCCAGCCAGGACATTTTTCAGTCCCTTCAATTCAGGATTTTTCAGGTTTTCCGGGACAAATAATAACCCTAAACCCTGGTCTTTCAGATTTCTAGACAAGCACACTACATCATACTTTTTTTTTTTCTTAGCTAGTGCTACCACCTGTCCATAACAGCAACACAGCTTGGTCCATATTCAGTTGCTAATCTGGTAAATCAACATGCATATATACCGTATCCAACTGATTCAAAGTCTACTGTAATTGGGACTAGTAAATAATTTACGTTGGTCTCCCAGGGGAATAAAAGCTATTAGTGTAAACTCAAGAACTTCTTACATAACCCAAACTCCGTTAATTGAGCCCATTCATACTACACAATTATAGCACTATTATTCCACTTTAACTGCCATGGTTACATCCTATGGAATCCTGAGGTCTGTAGTTTGCTGAGGCACTCTCTGGTCGCGGATCCCTCCCTACACTGCAAGTCCCAGGATTCCACAGGATGGAACCATGGTGGCTGGAGTGGAATCATATTGCTAGTGTGAAGCACAGTACAGTGTGAAAAGGCAAATTATGAATGAGCTCATTGATCTTGTTCCAGAAAATAACAGAAATTTGTTTTCTGCATGTTTTAAGAAGATAAAACTTTGTGTTCTTCTCTTGTCAAGCTGTTTTTAAAAAAACATTTTTTTAAAAAAAGTTCTCAATTTGAGTTTTATTAGAAAAGACAAATGGGATTGAACTAATCGACTTCTAGACTATTGGATTTGCTCCCAAAGACTGCAAATGCAGCCAAATGTTGTTATGTGGTACTACCACATGGAACAGACATGCATTTTTGCACGTATAACCTCACTGCCAGATGCACTCTGTTGCACAGTTGGGATACTGTATTATCTGCACGCAGATTGCTTAATTGTAGCATGTATTAAGAAACATCATAATTTAACAGGCAAGCAGGACCTTAATGCAAGGCATTAAGGCAAGATTAAGCACAAACGCTCACTTTTACAAAGCTAAACGAAAAGGCAGAGGAAATTCCTTACTTGAGAATTCCATTTGTGCCTGTGTAAACTTCGATTACATTAGGATTAGATGGAAGCATCGTGATAATCCTGTCAGCTCTTTCTGCTACATCTGCTGGGGAATCTGTCACCTTGTAAGGAAAGGGAGGTGGGTGAAAAAGAGGTCAGCAAGCTGTTGCATATTGAAAAGAAACTGTTCACTCTCATTTAGCGGTTTAAGCAAGTTCTAAAGCACTTCAGTATAAAGAACTCAAACACAGACAGTGCCATGTATCTGAAGCAACACAAATCAGTAATGAAATCTTGCAGAATGCCACTGTTACTATGAATGTTAATAGACAGCATACAGACATAACAGTGGAACCTGCTCAGGGAAGGCTGAGCTAATTATTTGGCTGGTAACCAAAAGATCAGTTGCCAAAGACGGACATTGTGTTGGATCCAAAGTTAGTTATGCTTACAGAAGACACATTTAAATCAGCTGGATTAAAGTTAAATTGGACTTGGCATACTCTAAACACAACTGTGCCTGGACCCAGCCCTTTGTATTCCATGACACTCTGTGGAAACAGAAACCAGTGACTACACTTATTAAAACATTTTTATTAAATCACTTACAAAATCACCAGATTTGTTTCTGAACTAAAGAAACAGTAAGTAGGGGCAGAACAAAGTGCACTGGAGGTCTAAAACAACTCGATTCATATGTATTAGACATCCAATGGAAAATGAATGACTCAAAATGAAATGAGAAGTTGTTGTATGCAAAAATAACACATGTAATACAGTTGGAGAGGGTAAAACCCCCTCAAACTGCATATTTTTAAGACCATGAGAACAGATAAAACACCTCATCCTAAGGTTATGTTCCATCACATTTTGCCACTTTAAACAAGCAAACAAGGAAAACTTGTTAAAGATATTGTGAGGTCTGAAAAGGGAGCATCTAAAAGCAAATACTTCATTTAGTTTCTCATGAGGAGATGAAAATCAAATTTCTGCAGCCAGCCCTTCTGTCTCTGCTTTCTATCCTCCACATGGGACCACCACGTTTACCTGAAATGAGGAGTGTTGGCTGGTGGCATTCATGTCAATGGTGCAGTGAGTCTACTCTGGATTCTACTCCAAATTGTACAAGGACTATCTAAGATGCAGAACTTATTCCAGTCCATACTACAACCTTAAGCAGATTCACTGCATCAATGGCATGGAAGCCACCAGTTGTCACTGGTAATGGGAGAAGTGTTGGTGGTGACAGGAGCTTCTGATGTCACTTTCCCGCTTAAAAGGAAAAACTGGGACTCTAAATCCCAGTGTCCTCTCTGAAGAAGGACAGTGATAGTTTCTACAGCATTCCACTTGGGGCAAGCAAAATGGTTGCTATGCATTCCTACTAGAAAGATGGGTGAGCAAAACAATGTGATATCTTAGGGCCTTTGCAGACTGCTAGAAACAGTGCAAATTGAGTCCACTTTAAGGGTTAGGGTTAGGGAATCATGGGAACTGTATTTTATTGTGGCACCAGAGCTCTCTGATAGAGAAGGCTCAATGTCTCAGGAAAAAAAACACCAATTCCCAAGCACTAACCTTAACCCTTAAAGTGGACTCAATTTGCACTATTTCTGGCAGTCTGCAAAGGTCCTTAGTTTCTAAGCTTTGGAAGCTCACCTGAGCAAGGAGAAAGAATAAGGACAAAGGATGAGTGCTAACAAACTAGAACAAAACAACCACCCTTCTAAGCTGAGTATAAATGGTGACTGCAAATGCTATGAAAAGGCATCTCTTCTGACGAGTTCCACTTTTGGAGAAAATGCAGGCTATAAAGAGATAGACTGAGATATTAGTCCTGTAAGAATAATATATGGCTTCTCTGAATGACAGAAGCCTGATTCAGCAGTAATGAGGTAATTCTTATATATCCTGGTTGCCTTTGTCTCTAACAATGGAGGAAATGCTGCAGGGTCAACAAGGGGAGCAGCCTTTACCTGCATCAAATCTCCTCTACAACTTTCTTAAAGTCAGCTTTAACATCCCTTCAGCTCTGTAATCCTCAGTCCTCACATTTCGTCTCCTAAAATAACTGTTAACATCCATGTCTGATGAAGAAGTACGGTGATAGTGTCAAAAACTTGCACAATATATTTTTCATCTTTTGGCTAGTCTAATAAAGGTATCACTGAAATGTGTTTTGTGGATTTGGGGGAAACTCTTTTTTCCCCATTAAGGAAATGAATTTACATGAGCCTTCTTTTGTCCTTCTCTGCTAAGCACAGTCTCATTTACATCAGGGATCGGCAACCTCCAGAGGTATGAGAAGGCAAATGAAACCCTCTAAAGATTTCGGAGGATCCCACCAGCATCCTCAAATCCACTGTGCCTCATCACATCCCATGGAAATTTGTCCCCTCCCCCTCAAATAGATAACTGTACCTCTAGGCTATTTTGTCACACTTCCCATCTCTGATCTGTTTTAGGTAGAGGAGCAGTCTTTCAGCAGATCTAATAGTGACCTCAGTGGGAGTAAGAAAAGAGGCATGAGTAAAGGAGAATGGGGTTTGAAGGGACAAAGGGGGTCACATGTGGCCCACAGGTCATACTTTGACCACCCTTTCATTACATTCAAGAATACATACATAGGACAAAGTGATTAATTCCAACTATTGTTTATTAACAAACCTGGATATCAAGCCATGGCTTGATTCTGATCTATTTTAATTAGCCATGGTTCCCATTACATGTGAACCAGGGTATAATCATATACGATGCAGAGTACCTACTTGAAAAAAATATATACAGTATATACTCATGTATAAGTCTAGAAATTTTAGTCAAAAAATTGCCCCCAAACCCCTGGGTCAACTAATCCATGGGTCAATGTATATAAGTACATAAGT
This sequence comes from Phrynosoma platyrhinos, assembly GCA_020142125.1. Lineage (NCBI taxonomy): Eukaryota > Metazoa > Chordata > Lepidosauria > Squamata > Phrynosomatidae > Phrynosoma > Phrynosoma platyrhinos. The sequence continues at coordinate 85,434,536 of CM034710.1, read as the reverse complement.
ATGTGTATACAAGTATATATGTATGTAAGTACAGTTGGTCCTCCACATTGGTGTCTGACTTTTGCAGCTTTGATTATTTGTGGTTTTGATTCATATGTTCTCTCTAGGAGTCTCAAGGTCCTCCAGTGCAACTCTGCCAGAAGCTGCTCATAGGGTTGTGCTAGAGAACCTAGATCAGAGGTAGGCAACTTAAGGCCCGGAGGCCAGATGCGGCCCCCCCGAGGCCTTTGGACCAGCCCCAGGCCGGTCCTGCCACCGCCGCCACCCCCGCCATAATGATATTGATTATTGTTGTTATTACTTGTTCTTGGGGTTTTCTTGGCAAAATTTCCACAGAGGTTTTGCCATGGTTTTTCTGGGGCTGACAGAATGTGCATGCATATTTTTTTAATTTTTTAAAATATTTATTTATTTATTTATTTATTTATTTATTTATTTATGGTGCTTCGGCCCCCAAATGGTCTGAGGGACAGCAACCCGGCTCCTGGCTCAAAAAGGTTGCCTACCCCTGACCTAGATGTTCCTAAAGAAAACACTTCTCTAGGCATCTATAGGTCTTCCAACATGATTCTATGATCAACTTCTGGCAGATGTTGACCATACACTGGAGGACCCGGAGATTCCTAGAAAGATGTTCTCTCAGGTAAAAGAGATAGTGTTTTTTTTATTTGCGGTTTTTCTACATTCATAGGGCTACTTCACCCCTAACCCCAGCGAATGTGGAGGGACCACTGTACTGTACTTTAACTCTTTTTTTAAAAAAGGAACCATCCTATTATCTGAGTAGAGTAGCAAGAGGAAAGATCTGAGTCTGTCCTGGGAGCAACTAAAAGAAGCACTGACCTCTACTATCCAATCCATCCAGCCTTTATCATGAACACAAACAGTTATGCCTGCCAGAATTTTGCAAGTTCTTTGGCATAATTTCCCTTTGCTTCATCCTTTACATTCTTCACATCCTATGTTACAGGCCCCTAAATTTACCCTCGACTTATCCACAGATCATATCAAAATCCAGAATTTTGACTCCAAAAGCTGCTGTCACCATATACATGACGTCTACTTATACTTAAGCATGTATGGTATACATAACTCCAACAGATAGAAAATATGACTGAGGCAGACTTATTTACTGAAAACTAAGAATGTCTCATTTTTTTTCATGTGGAGGTGTTCTGAGCAAAGGAAGTATCAGAGTGCCCAAATCATATAAAAAGCAGAAAGTGAGCATTCGTCTGATTTGTGTAAATATTCCCACCTAATCTGCTTCCCTCTCTGTGCTTGTTCCATGCCCCAGCCTTTATGTATGATTTCCCCATTAGAGCTCAGATGAGGTGAAACATCACAGGCAGAATGACAAAGGGACTTGTATCACCTTAAAAACTAATAAACTATATTACTGTCGTTCATGAAACCTCATGTCATAATAAAATATCTTAGGGGCCTAACAGAAACCCTTTCACGCCGCCATCCAGGCAGCTCTGGAGCATGTTTTGATGCTGCATGCCCAGAAGCTGCCCTGAAGTTGTCTGGAAGTCAGGTGGCCACTCAGATGTGGACAGCTTCATGACGCTCCAGTGGCGCAGTGTTTATATGCCTCATGCCGCTGGAGCATCATGAAGCCCCATGGGGCTGTGTCGAGGCTGGCAATGCCGGCTTTTCCCGGCTAAAAAAAGAGCTGATCTTATCTGCTTCTTTCCTGGTTGGGCTCAAGGTGGATTAGGCCCACGGTATGTGCTTGCTGCGGCCCCAATCCATCTTCGGAATCCAATCCGTTTGTTCCAGCCCTTAGTTTTTAGTGCTACAAGATTCTCTGTTGTTGCTGTGACAAGACTATTATTGCTAATCTCCTGGCAATTATAGGGAGATAAACTCTTCAGCAACCTCAATTGCAATTTAGCACCCAACAACACTACAATTTTGCACGCTCATTCTCTCTCCATGTTAAAAAAACAACAACCAGATGACCAAATTTAGGAATCATACTCAATATTAAGGATAAGTTTTAGAAATCATTCTAGTCTTGACACATCATTAAAGCAATTTTATATCACAATACCTGACAATTTTAAAAAAAATAAGAGTAAGATGTTGACTACTATACCTGCGTACCCAGCTCCTGAAATTCTTTACATGCTTCTGGAAAGACATCATACGCGATAACAGGGTAGCCATGTTTTACAAGGTTTTTCGCCATTGGAGATCCCATGTTACCCAAACCAATGAATCCAACAGAGGTTTTAGAAGCCATTCCCCTAGAAGACACTAACAGCAATTCAAGAGTTTCACTATTAAAATATTACATCAAAATATATTTCAATAGCTTAAGCACTATTTGAAATGTATAAGTCATTCAAAGTTTTAAAAGTATTATTTTATTTATTAGAAGTAAAACATATTTTTATTTTTATTTTGTATTTTTATTTTCCTGTAATAAATATTGTAAACTTGCCAAACCTACATTGTTAATATATAATCTTCACTCTTTCCATCCTACCTAAAAGTATAGGTAGGATATCTAGAATGCTAAATCTGTAGCTCAGCTGCTGAACCAATAAGGTGAATAACAATAAGCAAAGTTTCTTCTGTGCATAGGTTTTTGTGGGGTTTTTGGGCTGTGAGGCCGTGTTCTAGAAGAGTACATTCCTGACATTTTGCCTGCTGTGCCTTTAGCATATAATAGTTGTGCCAATTTACTGATCCCAATCCAGCAGATACATTTAAGCTTAGTGAAACTGAGTGACCACTGCAATCGGCCTTTGACATATACTGGCCAACTCACAGCAAAGAATAATGCAGAGAAGTAGAAATTGTCATTTAGCTATTAGCAGCGGTGTCACTAGGGAGGTGTGGGGGATTCAGACTGCACCAGGTGATACTCTAAAGAGGGGTGACACCACTACTCCTCAAACAGCTGCGTTTTGGCAGAAATGGGCTGCAGCATTTGCTTGTGTCCCATTAAAATGCTGAAGAGATTGTGTAAGTAGGATGAGGCTCAGTGGGAGGAGAAAGGAGAGGCCCCAGATTTTTTTTTAAATAAAAAAAAATCAAATTTCTTTTATTTTTTTAAAAAAATATTTTTAAAATTTTCTTTAAAAACATCCTATTTTACAAATTTTTCAATTTAACCATATGAAACTCTCTCTTTCTCTCTCTCTCTATATATATGCAAAGACATATATATGTCTGTGTGTATGATATTGTAATTTAAAGGTATATTAACTTTGCTAGTTGTTTATGTCACACCTATTACCATTACATTCAGTTGATATATGGGAATTACAATATATGAGTAATATTAATACAAAAAACATTAAGATTCTGCATGATGTGGTATGGAAGGAGGTCAATGGGTGTGTGTGTGTGTGTGTGAGAGAGAGAGAGAGAGAGAGAGACCCCAAGAGTTACTGCACTGATGCTAACCCTAATGACACCATTGGTTGTAAGCATGTTTACCAAGGACTTTAGAGATCCATGTTCAAGACTCCATGGTTCCAGGAAAGTCACTGAGTGAAAATTGTACTAGTCATTCCCTTTCAGACTAACAAGAGTTATTGTGGTGGGTTAAAGCAAGAGAAAGAGAGTCATGCACACTCCCTTGAGGCTATGAAGTCAAAATGAAATATTGACGTAACTCATAAACATAATACAGGCACACCTCAGTTAATAAACTAGGTGTGTTCCTTGGCACTATTTATTTAACAGAAAATTTGGTACCAGAGGCAGAAATAACATGGAAAGAATAGGGACAGGTTCCTAGGCCACACAAAAAAGAGATGTTCAACAAGCTTCAACAAGTGTTTTTATTCAAAACTAACAATATGCACATGTGGAAATGAAGCAACCAAGCCAGGTAAGCCTTGCATGAGTAAATGAATTTTTAAAAATCTTCTAAAGACTATTTGAAAGTTCCTCCAGATGCATCCAGAGAATATTTTTAATTTCACCAGCCTACTCTTTCTTTAGGATTTTCATTTTGGTGGCCAAATGTATAAATCTATGCTTTTTAGGGCACCCTTTTATTCAGGGCATCCACCTCCCTGAATCCAATTCTAGAACCTACAGCAGTTTGCTGTGATGCTTTTAATGATCACTTCACAGAAAAAAAATCTCTTGGATAAGAGCCGACTTAGATGCCGTCATTGTAGCGGAAGTTGACAACGGGGTGACCAGCGAGTCTGCAAGGAGGATTATACTGGATCAGTTCCAATTGGTGAGTACCGCTGATCTGGACAAGCTGCTGGGGAAGTAAAGAAGACAACTTATCCTCTTGACCTGTCATTATTGGCTGGTTGCCCAGGGAAGAGATGCAATTAGATTTCAATTACAATATATTATTAATGCATCTCTCAGGGAGGGAAGTTTTCCATCATGTTTAAAAGAAGCAGTGGTACAACCACTTCTCAAAAAGCCCTTCTTGGACCCCCTGGACTTAAACAACTATAGATCAGTATCTGATCTCCTTTTTCTGGGCAAGGTGATGGAGAGGGCAGTTGCCTTCCAATTTCAAGCAGACTTGGATGATACAAAATATTTAGACACAATTCAAACCAGCTTCATAGCAGAATATGCAGCTGAGATTGCTGTGGTCACCTTAGTGGATGATCTTCGCCTAAGTATTGACAGGGGGAGTGTGTCCCTGCTGGTGCTTCTGGGCCTCTCAGTGGCGTTTGATACCACTGACCGCGGTACCCTTCTGGAACGCCTGGGGGATTCGGGAATCAGAGGCACTGTGCTTCAGTGGTTCTGCTCCTATCTCTTGGACAGGTTCCAGATGGTGGGGCTTGGAGATAGCTGCTCCTCAAAAAAGGAGCTGTTATATAGCATAACACAAGGTGCCATTCCTAGTGCTATTCAACATCTACATGGAACTGCTAGGAGAGATCATCCAGAGGCATGGGACGGAGTGTTATCAGTATATACCAATCTATTTATCCATGTCTTCAAATACAGCCTCAGCTAAGGATAGTGTCTCTCCTCTGAGTGAATGTCTGGAGGATGTAATGGGCTGGCTGAGGAAAAACAAAGTGAAGTTGAATCCAAACAAGACAGAGGTGCTTACTATCAAAGGTCCTAACCTGGGTTTGGAGGTGTGTCAATCAGTCCTAGATGGGGTTACACTCCCAGTGACAGACTGAGTTCACAGATGGGGGGGGGGTGCATATAGATCCATTGTTACAAATGACAGCTCAAATAGATGCAATGGATAGGACTTCCTACTGTCAGCTTTGTCTGATATGTCAGCTGTGCCCCTACCTAGAGCTGGAGGACCTAAAGATGGTAGTGCACACACTGGTATCCTCAAGGCTGGACATTTGCAATGTGCTGTACGTTGGGCTATCTCTGTACCAAGTCTGGAAACCTCAGTTAGTTCAAAACACAGCAGCCAGATTGCCATTACTGGAATATCCAGGAGTGAACATATTACACCAATATTAAAATCATTCAACTGGCTGCCAATTAGTTTCTGGGCAAGATACAAAGTGTTGGTTATTACCTTTAAAACCCTACACCATTTGGGTCCAGGTTACCTACCGGATCACCTCTTTCCATATAATTCATCCTATACACTCAGATCCTCTTGCAAACATTTACTCTAGTCAGCCAGGACTAGGTTGGCAACAATCAGGCAGAGGACTTTTTCTGCAGCTATCCCATACTGTCACAGGCAGGCCCACACAACTACAGCAGGATTGGCTAAAGCAGAATCCCATTCTTTCCCAGCTCAAGTATTACTAGAGACATGCGGCTGCCAGCTGGCACTGAAAGTCTGCACCTCTCCAGTCCTCCTCCATCATCTTCCCAATACTAGTGCTGCCAAAAAATATATAACTAGACAGAAGATAAGGAGGCTAGGGGATGTGAAAATGAGTTTCTTTGTCAGAAGCTTTTTTAACTGAAGTATGCCTATAATCAACACAATGCAAGTTGACTTCTTGGTTAAGGTCCCAAACACACTGCTGAAATAATCCAGTTTGAGACAGCTTTAACTGCCCTGGCTCAGTGCTAGGGAATTCTGGGAACTGTAGTTCTGCGAAACATTTACCATATTTTCCAGCGTATAAGACGACTGGGCGTATAAGACGACCCCCCAACTTTTCCAGCCAAAATATAGCATTTGGGATATACTCGCCGTATGAAGACGACCCCTCTTCCTACACACACTAAATAAAAATTTAAAAAACATCAGATT
>CM034710.1:85412021-85422883 GCA_020142125.1 Phrynosoma platyrhinos | reverse complement strand
ATCTGTTGACATATGTTGGTTAGCACTAGAGTTGACTCTGTTAGTGTGAACTGCAACAGTACTATTGGTATATCATCTGTTCCTGGAGTCTTGTTTTTCACCATTTCTTTTATTGAGATTCCACCTCAGTTTTTAGAATTTGGGGTTCATCTTCATATGGCTCTTCGTTCCATGTGTCCTGTATGTTGCCACCTCTTTTATATAACTCTTCTGTGTATCCATCATTTTTTTATTCCTTCTTGGTCTTGAATTATGTTATTTTTATTGTCATAGAGCGTCCCGACCCTTGGTTTGACCTTCCCTTGGTTTCTCAAATCTTGTGAAATAGGTCTCTCGTTCTTCCCTTCTTGCTGTTGTCTTCTATTTCTCTACATCTGTCATTGTGGTAATTTTCCTTATCATTGTGCACTAGCTGTTGTACTGTTGAATTTATGGTTCTTAGTTTATTCCTATCTCCTTTTTATTTTATTTCTCTTCTTTCCTTTATTGCTTGTAGCGTTTTATCTGTCATCATGGTTTCTTCACTTTCCTTTTGTCTGTTGGAAGTGTCTTTATGCATTCTTCTTTTACTATGTCCCTAGCTTCAGACTAAAGCTCTTCCGGTTCATGATCTATTATTCTTAGTACTGCAAATCTGTTCCTTATACTGTCAATGAATTCTGTAAAAATGTTGTTTACATTGTATTTTGGTATGATGACTGGTTTTGTTCTCTTCTTGAGTTTTACTTTTATTTTTAAAATGAGTAGTTTGTGATCTGTGCCACAATCATCACCTGGTAGTCTTGGCCACCAGTATGGAGCTTCGCCATCTTTTACTTCGAGTTATATAATCTATTTGGTTTTTATGTTGGCCATCTGGTGATGTCCATGTGTATAACCTTTTCTCTGGTAGTATGAAAAATGTGTTTGCAAGAAATAGGTTGTTGGCTTCACAAAAATCTACCAGACACTCACCTGCTTCATTCCTTTTGCCTAGTCAAAATCTGCCTACTGATTTTAGTTCTTTACTTCCAACCTTTGCATTCCAATCTTCAATCATCAGCTTGACATCCTGTGTTGGTGTGTTGTCAATTTCTTCCTGTACTCCTTCGTAAAATCTATCAATTTCTTCTTGTTCTGCCTCAGTGGTTGGTGCATATACTTGAATTATGGTGATATTCATAGGTTTTCCATGAAGCCTTATTGAGATGATTCAGTGTGATTTTGCATTGTATCCTCTGACTGCTTTTGCAACATCTTCTTGTTTTTTCATTCCCTGAATAGAACACTGTGTGGTTGCCTGATTCAAAGTGGCTCATTCCTGTCCATTTTAACTCACTCATCCCCAATACTGCTATGTTCATGCACTGCATTTCCATTTTCACTATGTCTAGCTTCCCTTGGTTCATGCTTCTCACATTCCACATCCCTATTTTATGTGTATGCTGCTTCTGATGGGCTCAGAGCAGAGAGACCTTCGTGCCAACACATCCATCCAAAGGGAGACAAGTTACAAAGAAAAAACTTATTCTGCTCCAGCGTCATCGAAAAAAGCTGTAAGCAGAGCCCATCATTCTTCAAAAAGCAGGGGAGGATTACAACCCCACAATGTTCTGATCAGTGAGCTTTTCCATGGGTCAAAAATTCCAAAATTGAGACCACCAATCAGTCATATTGATTCTCCTTGTTTTCCAAGTCCTGGCAATCTCAATCCTGGCCAATGCCAACAAAAATGCAATAATATCTTTATAACACAATGTCTTGTTTTCATTAGTAAACATTGAAAGCAGTAAAAGTTCTGGGGAAGGGGCAATTTTTGGTTTAACAAGCTCCCTAACTCATTTGCCCACCCCCCCACCCCCACCCTGTTCACAAATTCACAACAATCCAAAAAGGAATTCAGAGTTTGTTCTAATGTTTCCTTTCTGGCTTGTTGGGGAAAGCAACAAACCAGAGAGGGAACTGCAGCATGTTCAGATGACACAGAAAACAAATCATTTTTATTTATTTTTAGATCCTCCTACAGTAAGTGTGCATCAGCTTTTAACCAATAAACTAGGATTCCCACAGATCTCTGGCATATCATTAGTATCCACATCAGTTACTGATGGGTAGCAGCTTTCTGGGACTGAAGAAACAACTCTTTTCCAGTACTACTTTTACATTTAAGGACTAGGCCTTAAATCTCACAATTTACATGGATAAACAATACATACTTACATGCAAGGCACTATGCTCATCATCGTTGTTGTTGTTGCTGTTGTTGTTTTGCGCCTTCAAGCAATGTCTGACTTATTTAAGTACTGGGCCTGAGACTGCTTACATGCAAGGCATTATGCTCATCCTTATTGTTGTTGTTTTGCATATTCAAGCAATATCTGACTTATGGCAACCCTTATTTAAGGACTGGGCCTGAGACTGCTTACATGTAAAGCACTAATCTAATCCTTATTGTTATTGTTGTCTTGTACCTTCAAGCAATGTCTGACTTATGGAAACCCTAAGGCAAACCCATCCGAGGGTTTTCCTGGCAAGGTTTGTTCAGAGGGGGGAAGCCATCGCCTTCCTCTGAACTTGTGTGTGTGACTTGTCCAAGGTGCCCCAGTGGGCTTCCATAGCTGAATGAGGATTTGAATTCTGGTCTCCCAGAGCTGTAATCCAGCACTCAAAACCACTACACCATAGTAGCTATTATGCTATAAAAACAGAAGGTTCAGAAGGGCTTCTCCCTGCTTTGTGAGGCAAAGGTATTGTGCTCTACAAAGAAAAACAGCCTACAAACAAAATGGCAGCAGAAGAGTCAAACTTCAAAGATAATGTCAATATTAAAGAATACTGAATACTAAAGGCCACCAAGAAATGAGTAATGCATAACCTCATGCATATTTACTCAGAAGAAAGTCCCACTATGTTCCATGGACTTGCTTATTAGCAAGTGTTTTTAGGACTGCAGTTTTAACATTAATGAAAGTCTTAAGTAGCTTAAAGCAAATAAGACAAAGAGAAAACGGGGAAAAAGAGATTCATAATGAACTATCTCAAATTGTTTAAAGATATATCTCTTGGATATGTAGGCCTGAATCCTATTGGCTAATCCCAACTAGAATAGACCCACTGAACTAACTGGTAAATAGTATATACATATACATAAACTCCAATTACTCAAAGGCTTACTCCAGTTACTACTAATAAGAAGATTCAGGCTTGTTATGTGTTAAGTTGGACAAATAAAATATAGTTGAGGCTAATAAAATACTTGTCAGATACTAGCAAAAAAATATAATAGCATGTTTATACAGTATTTTTGCAGTGCTTAAGGCACTTCATGTGTACATCCCCAAGTAACACATACAAAATCCTTTAAATCAATATTATTACTCCCATATTAACAGATTTGTTTTAGCAGGAGCAGGGGGAGAATATTTCTTACCTAAAGCACATACAGGAATTCATGGTGGAGGTGATATTTGATCTGAGGGCTTTACATTCATAGTTCAAGCTCTTCATCACCCTATACACCTTCTATTGAGAACAGATTTACTTCTACTAGTATGTGACAGAATTTTATTCCATTTAATGGCTCTAGGGGGATTTAAATCACTTGGGAGGTTAACATTAATCACCAAATGCTTGACATTAACAAAAATTTTCCTTTAAAAAAAAGAGTATGTAAACTATGACTGACAAACTTATCAAAAAGAACAAGTCTACACAGTAAGAATTGGTTGGGAACAGATTGGTGGGCTGTAGACATTTTTTTTATGCCAATATTTGCTCGTGCAAGTAACCAAACTGCAAACAGAAGCCTTCAAGCATCATAATCTTTTTAAAGATGAAGGACTAAGGCTATTAACACTAAACATGTTTTTGTTGTTGTTTCCAACTTATGGGGACCCTAAGACTGTCATGGAGTTTTCTGAAGCTGAGAGCGTGTGGCTCACCCAAGATCACCCAGTGCATTTCCATAGTCAAGTGTAGATTCGAACCCCGATCTCCAGAGTCCCAGTCCTACATTCAAACCTCTACACTCAGTCCTACGCTCAAACCATGCTGTTTCTCAAACATGCTTACGTGAAATAAATAAACTCAATGAAGCTTATATCAGAATAAATATGATAGGATTGCACAGTAGGGCTGCTCTCCTACACAAATTTACCTAGAATATATCATATTGGTATGTCACAACTGAACACTAAAGTAAAAATCATCCAAGCCATTGTATTTCCCATTATCATGTATGGATGTGAGAGCTGGACAGTGAAGAAGGCAGATAAGAGGAAAATGCATTTGAGATGTGGTACTGTAAAAGCGTATTGAGGATGCTGTAGATAGCCAAGAGGTAAAACAAATGGGTACTTTAGCAGATAATGCCAGAAATATCCCTGGAAGCTAAGATGGTCAAACTGAGGCTATCTTACTTTGGCCACATCATGAGAAGGCATGATTCATTAGAAAAGGCAATAATGCTAAGAAAAGCAGAAGGCAGTAGAAAGAGAGGAAGATCACATGGTCAGATGGATGGACTCAATCAGGGAGGTCATGGGCATGAAATTACAGGAACTGAGAAGAATTCAAAGATATAGCCACGTTAGTCTGTGGAATCAGTATGTAGAGAGATATTGTAGCACCTTTGAGACTAACTGAAAGAAAGAAATTGGCAGCATGAGCTTTCATAGACTTCAATCTACTTCCTCAGATGCATTTGGTGGAGTGGGAACCAGGGACAAACATATATATGCCATTGGTATGTGAGAATGTCAATTCAAATTCAAAATCCTTTGTGTATGAAAATGAAGTAGCAAGCCCAGTTATAACTATGGTCATAGATTTCAATGCCTTTGTCCACAAATGACCATTTTATAACTTTATAAATGCCACACTGAATACATGTTCCTTCAAATCCTTTGCCACTTATGGTGACCATAAGGTGAACATATCACAGGGTTGTTTTCATGGCAAGATTTGTTCAGAGGGGGTTTGCCTTTGCCTACCACTGAGGCTGAGAGAATTTGCCCAAGGTCAGCCAGTGGGTTTTCATGGCCAAGTGGGGATTTGAACCCTGGTCTCCAGAATTGGGGTCCAAATCTCAAACCACTACATCATACTAGCTCACAGTCAGGCTTACTTCTGAGTAAACACAGATAGGATTGTGCTGATAGGCTTTACTCCTGTATAAACTTACTTAAGAGTAAATCCTGTTAAAGTCAGTGGGAATTATTTCTTAGCAGATAAGAACAGAATTATGCTGGGTAAGAAGGCAGAGACCACGAAGAACCCATTTCAGTTGTGCAAAAATGCCAGCTCTATACCTATCATTTCACAATTTACATGGATAAACAATACATACAGGATCAGACCAATTAATCAAATTCTCATTTCCCACCCCCCAGAGGGGAAAAATATCAGAATCACAGGAAAAGTAAATATGAGTATAGATCATAGCTACCATTAACTCAATAATCCAGGTCACTAGTGTCACATAAACTTTTGTGGCCTGTTTTAACACCCCATGTGTTATTTTAAGTAAACACGTTGAAAGAATTTATGATGCTGGCCGCCTTTTCCCACCAACCTAAATTCTGATATTAGTCCGCTCTACATTTTACAACTTGTGCGGTTTTTAACAGCAGCTACAATACTTGTAAAGGGTGTAAAAACACAAGAATTATTCCCCCACCTCTTCCTTCCAGAGGAGGGGAATTTAAACAAGCAAGAGAGGCTTAAGAAAACACGCCCACTCCCAATAGCCAGATACAATAATTAAAGCAAAAATTCAGATTTCTTTTTTTTAGCTCCTTTCCTCTGACCGCATTCTCACCCATTTAAGCTGCTAGTTTGAGCAAAGGGCTGTCATCCCTTTGGATCACCAGGTGAGGAGGAAAACAGCTGTAATCTTTTTGTTGTTGTTGTTGTGTGCCTTCAGGGAGACCCTAAGGCTGCCCTATTCGTGGTGTTCCCTTAGCAAGATTTGTTCAGAGGGGGTTTGCCACTGTCATCCACTGAGGCTGAGACAGTGTGACCTGCCCAAGCATTTACCTTCCTGCTTCCACAAGGAGGGCCAGTCACTCCCCCCTTTTCCAAAAATGCTGCAAACTAATGCACCTAGCAGATGTTGTTGTGTGCTTTCAAGTCATTTCTCTGATTCTGCTGCAGTTATTGTTTATTTGTCTATTTGTATTATTATTTTTAAGTGTGTTTTTAAATTGTCACTGTTTAATAGTATTTTAAGGGATGGGTGGGATTGTGGGATATGAAATGTATATTTTAATGTTGTAAGCCATCCTTGTTGCATTACGCAAAGAGGCGGGGTAAAAACAATTATTATTATTATTATTATTATTATTATTATTATTATTATTTCCCACATATGGTGACCCTAAGGCGATTTGTTCAGGGATGTCACTGTCATCCCATGAGGCTGAGAGTGTGTGACCTTCTACTTTCACAAGGTCCCAGTCACTCCCCACTTTACCAAAAATGCTGCTAATTAATGCACTCAGTTGATGTTGTCGTGTGCCTTCAAGTCATTCCCAACTTATGGTGACCCTACTGATGGGGTTTTCCTGACAAGATTTGTTCAGGAGGGGGTTGCCATTACCATCCTCTGAGGCTGAGAGAGTGTGACTTCCTGCTCCTACAAGGAGGCCCAGTTACTCCCCTGCTTTTCCAAAAATGCTGCAAATTAATGCACCCAGCTGATGTTGTTGTGTGCCTTCAAGTCATTCCTAACATATGGTGACCCTAAGGCAATTTGTCCAGAGGTGCCACTGTCCTCCCTTGAGGCTGAGAGAGTGTGACTTTCTGCTTCCACAAGGAGACCCAGTCATTCTTCCAAAAATGCTGCAAACTAATGCACCCGGCTGATGATGTTGTTGCGTGCCTTCAAGACATCCCCAACTTATGGCAACTCTATTGATGGAGTGTTCCTAGCAAGATTTGTTCAGAGAGGGGTTTGCCGTTACCATCCCCTGAGGCTGAGAGTGTGTGACTTTCTGCTTCCACAAGGAGGCCTAGTCACTCTCCCCCCTTTTCCAAAAATACTACAAACTAATGCACCCAGCTGATGTTGTTGTTGTGTGCCTTCAAGTCATTCCTAACACAGGGTGACCCTAAGGCAATTTGTCCAGAGGTGCCACTGTCCTCCCCTGAGGCTGAGAGAGTGTGACCTGCCCAAGCATTTCCCTTCCTGCTCCTCTCGCAAGGAGGCCCAGTCACTCCCCACTCTTCCCAAAATGCTGCCAACTAATGCACCCAGCTCCTCCCCTGCCCACTTACCCATGGCCACGCTCTCTGCGTAGACTCGTCTCTGTCTGCAGAGCCAGCTGACGGAAACCCGGAGCAAGAGCGCCGCTGCCATGCTGCCTCTGCCCTCCGCGCAGGCGCAGACGCCTCCTCACTCAGCCCCGCCCTTCGAGCACGGAAAGGGGGCGGGGAATGGGAGTAGCGGCCCTAGCAGCCAACCAGCCGCCCCGAAGCAAAGGGAAGGGCCAATCAGAGTAGACGCTGCCTAGTCGGTGACCTACACCAGCTACACGCCCTTCTTCCTCAATGACAGGCAGCAGACGAAGCTATGAGGGTCTCCCTTTGAGGGGAGCCCTCCTTTTCCCGGACATGTCCTACATTCCAGCCTTCTGTCCGGGAGGAATTCCCCCAATGCCCCTCCATTTTGAGCAGGACCAAGAAGCTTGGGTTTATATATATTTTCTGGAATGCCCTACATTTATGTGGGTGTTTCTAGCTTTTTTATTATGGAATTGTCCTACATTTTCTTTGAGTGCCCTCCATTTTGAGTATGACTCAAAGGAAGCATAGTTTTACATTTATATGAGTTTTTGGTTTTTTATTGTGGAATTGTCCTCCATTTTCCTTGAATGTCCTCCATTTTGAGCAGGGCTAAGAAACATGGAATTATATTTATATGAATATTTTAATGCTTTTATTTCGTCATGTCCTGCACTTTTCTTGAATGTCCTCCATTTTGAGCCTAGCCAAGAAACATGAATTTACATTAGTTATTTAGCTTTTATTTTGTAATGCCCTACATTTTCCTCAAATGCCCTCCATTTTGAGCAAGACTGAGAAGCATGGATTTATATTTATATTAGTGTTTTTAGCTTTTATTTGGTCATGCACATTTTTGTCAAGTGTCCTACATTTTGCAGTGCCTTGTCCTCCATTGGGATTATGACAGCTCCTCACCCTCTCTCTTTGGGTGTTGCTGTTTTTAATATGCAGTGGCACGACTGAGGAAGCTGCAGAAAGCTTTTTCTTTCTTTGCTTCCTGCAACTTGCATGATGTTATGCAAGGCTTTTCTGGTAGTTTTTAAAACTAAAAAGCTGTGAGTCAAATTAGAATTTTCCCTAATACTGCAGTTCTAGGAACATTTACATGGGAGCAAGCCAGGCGGATTTCCCATGTTGTTGTTGTTGTTGTTGTTGTTAACCATCCTTGAGTCGATCTCGACCCACAGAGACTCTATGGATGAGACATCTCCTTGCCTCCCTCTACTTCATTGCTCTTGTTTCTGCAAACTCATACCTATGGCCTCCTTAATAGAGACCATCCATCTAGCATGCCACCTTCCTCTCTTTCTACTTCCCCACTTTTCCTAGCATTATTGGTTTTTCTAATTAATCTTCTCTTCTCATATGTTCAAAATATGACAGCCTCAGTTTGGTCATCTTGGCTTCTAGGGATATTTCTGGCTTGATCTGCTCTAGGACCCACTAGTTTGCCCTTTTGGCTGTCCACAGGATCCTCAGCACTCTTCTCCAGCTCAATATCTCAAATAAACTGATTTTCCTCCTATCTTCTTTCTTGACTGTCCAGCTCTCACATGTAAATAGGGAATACAATGGCTTGTATGATTCTGACTTTTGTGCTGAGTTGTATGCCTTTGCATTTTAGGATCTTTTCTAGTTCTTTCATAGCCACCCTCCCCATTCTTAATCTTCTGATTTCCTGACTGCAGTCCTCATTTCTATCTTTGTTTGATCCCAGGTATGGGCATTCTTTTACTATTTCTATTTCTTCATTGTCTAGGTTGAACTTGTGAAGGTCCTCGGTGATCATTATTTTTATTTTCTTTATGTTCAATAGTAAGCCTGCCTTTGCACTTTCTTCTTTGATCTTATAGTAGTTGTTCCAGGTCTTTGAGGCTTTCTGC
This sequence comes from Phrynosoma platyrhinos, assembly GCA_020142125.1. NCBI lineage: Eukaryota > Metazoa > Chordata > Lepidosauria > Squamata > Phrynosomatidae > Phrynosoma > Phrynosoma platyrhinos. Next base: position 85,413,737 of record CM034710.1, on the reverse strand, counting down.
TAGTATTATGGTGTCATCTGCATATCTTAGATTGTTGATGTTTCTTCTATTTTCACTCCTTTTTCTGTGCCTGCTTTTCTTACAATATATTCTGCATATGTTGAATAGGTAGGGTGTTAAAATGCAGCATTATCTGACCCTGTTGCCAATTGGGAACCAATTCCCATACATGGAAACAAATACTGATCAGAATGGAGATTGCAAAGAAATTAGAATAAGATTCGGAATGGGAAAGGCAGCCATGAAAGAACAAGATCCCAAAGGGTAAAGATATACAACTGAGCACTAAAGTCAGAATTATCCAAGCCATTGTATTCCCCATCATCATGTATGGATGTGAGAGCTGGACAGTGGGGAAAGAAGGTAAGAAGAAAATAAACTCATTTGAGATGTGGTGCTGGAGAAGAGTGCTGAGGATCCCATGGACAGCCAAAAGGACAAACAAATGGGTCCTTGCCCAAACTCTCCCCAGAAGCCAACATGGTGAAACTGAGGCTGACGGACTTTGGCCACATCATGAGAAGACATGACTCATTAGGAAAGACAATAATGCTAGGAAAGGTAGAGGGAGGTAGATAGAGAGGAAGACCACAGGCCAGATGGGTAGAGTAGATCAGGGAGGTCATGGGCCTGAGTTTACGGGACCTGAGCAGAGCAGTGAAGGACAAGAGGGCTTGGGAGATGTCTCATCCACAGGGTTGCAATGAGTTGAGATCTAATGGAAAGCAATTAACAACAACAAAGCCAGGTGGAAATCCGTGGGATTTAAAATATTCCCATGGTCCAAAACACACTGCAGAAATAATCCAGTTTGAGATGGCTTTAACTGCCCTGGCTCAATGCTAGGGAATTCAGGGAACTGTATTTTCATGAGACATTTTGGCTTCTCTTGTCAGAGAGCTCTGTTGCCAAAATAAGCTACAATTCCCAGAATTCCCTAGCATCGAGCCAAGACAGTTTAAGCAGTCTGTTTTGGAGCCTTGTTCCTTCAAGCTGCTGCCACAGTACACAAATAAAGCCGTTTGACACTTTAACTTCCATCACTCAATGCTATGGAGTTCTGAGATTTGTACTTTGGTGGGGGCATCAGAGGTCTGACAGGGAATGTTAAATAGTCAAACTGCTCTATTTCTGCACTGTGGGTGCACCCTTTATTCATGCATTTAAAAATTTGAGTACTGATGTAAATTTTCATTGGGTGTACAGAATACTTATCAGGGGCCAAAGCTCTCATCCCCCCAATAGCTACATCCCTTATATGGATATAGATATTCTGAAGTTTGGAAGATGTAACTGACATGTCTTGGAATTCATAGAGATCCTCAGGGTGGTTTACGATAGTAAAGGGAGGAGATTAGCTTGTAGTACTGTACAGGGAAGGGAACATGTTGTCCTCTAGATTTGGTTGGCAAGTGACTTCTGTTATTGTCTGTGATGGCAAAAGGTGATGGGACTTCCAGTTCAATAACATCTGGAGGGCAACACAATTCTCTGTCCCTGCTGTGGTGGCTACTCCTGGCTATAACTAAAAACTGGGGCTACCACTTCTGGATTGAATCTAGGAGCACACCGAAACTACAATCTTGACTTTTAAGGGTGAGTGTAACTATATCGGGTGCAGGATTAATCCCTTTGATCTGATCTGCCTTTCATGTGATCAAAAAGACCACTGGTTTTTGTGGGTTTTTCGGGCTGTGTGGCCATGTTCTAGAAGAG
>CM034710.1:85363112-85373672 GCA_020142125.1 Phrynosoma platyrhinos | reverse complement strand
TCTGGATTTCATCTACTTGATTTATGCACTGGGTTGGAAATTGTGCAAATTAATAACTGGTGGTGCAATTAGGGTAAAACTTTGTACTCATCTGCTTTTATGCTTTTAGTTCAAAATTGAAAAAACCTTGAAAGAAAAAGAAGAACTATTAAAGGTAACTGCTTCACTTGAAAAGGAAACTGCCCACCTCAGGGAACAAGTTGAAAGACTGGAAAAAGAACTTAACTATGAAAAGGAAAGATTTGATCAACTTGAAGCTCAGCAGAAGGTTAGTTATTAGGTGATAAGTACTAATTGCATGATACCTTTTCAAAGCCACCTGAACCTAGTCCTTTATTGACCCCCCCCCAAAAAAAAATGTTGGGAGTGTATAATAGAATGTACAAAAATAAGTATTGTAGCAGTGAATCTACTTTCAGTTACCACATTATTTAGTGCTATCCTTGATATGTGATTAGAAATATTTTCCATATTAAGGTCTTTAAAGATATGTTTTTCTATTAAGGCTGTTCTCCTCTATGACTCCATAAGGGGAAGCTTTGTGCAGGCTCCCAGCACCTGTCTTAGCTGATGAAGGAGTGTTGTCGCTTTCCTCAGTGAAGAAGAACAAACTAGAGGTGACAGTGAGCCAGAGGTGGCTGAGGCAGATGCTGCTGGCTGGCTGACTGTTGTGCAAAGCAGGGATTGGCCATGGCAGCAAGGGGGCACCGTTCCTATGACCAGCAAAGATGGAGAGGCGTGTACAGGGAGCTGGCGAGGCTCCACCAGGAGGCAAGCAAGGAAGGAGGAGTTGCTTCCCTCCATCACCATCTTGCCTAGCCTGGGGTTTGCTACTATCCATGGTTTCATGTACCTATGCGGTGCAGGAATGTATTCCCTTCGGATCTGGGGATCGTACTGTATATGCAGCCCCCAGGAAACTTCTATACAGTATTTCTTTTACATAAATTCTCAGTTACCCTTAAGATTGGCTTCAGCACCTAGAGCTGAAAGCATTTCCAAATAATAGTAGGTTTCAGTAGTAGAGTTTCTGAGACTACAAGGCATGCATGTACCTAGATGACCTTGTGGTCAGGTATGTAATCCTGGGGAAAGCAGATCTTTTGGCTACTCTTTGATGGCTAGCAGTGCACAACTTGGCTTTTGTTGTTGTTAGCTGCCCTTGAGTCAGTTCCGACTCATGGCAGCCCTGTGGATGAGACATCTCCAAGAATCCCTGTCTTCCACTGCCTTGCCCAGATCCTGCAAGCCCTTCCCCGTAACCCCCCTGATTGAGTCTATCCATCTGGTTTGTGGTCTTCCTCTCTTTCTTCTACCCAATACCTTTCCTAGCATTTTTTTCTAGTGATCTGTGCCTTCTCATTATGTGGCCAAAGTATGATAGTCTCAACTTGATCTTTGCTTCCAAGGAGAGCTCTGGTGTGATCTGTTCAAGACCCATTTGTTCTTGGCTGTCCATGATATCCTAAGTACTCTTCTGCACCACATTTCATATGAGTTGATTTTCTTTCTGTCTGCTTCTTTCACTGTCCAGCTCTCGTATCCGTATATGGTAATTGGGAATACAGTGGCCTGAACAATTTTGACTTTAGTGCCCAGTTGTATGTCTTTGCTCTTCAGTATCTTTTTCAGTTCTTTCATAGCTACCCTTCCCATTCCTAGTCATCTTCTTATTTCTTGACTGCAGTCTCCATTCTGGTCAATGTTTGATCCTAGATTCTTTAACTGTTTCAATTTCTTTGTTGTCTAGATTGAATTTGTGTATTTCTTCTGTGGTTATTATTTTTGTTTTCTTTATGTTCAGCATCAGACCTTCCTTTGCATTTTCATCTTTGTCCTTTCTTATTAACTGTTCTAATTCCTGAACGTCTTCTGCTAATATTATTATTATATTAGCTTGGCTAGTCAGTCATAAAAACAGTTGCTTGATCTAGTCTAGGCAGATGGTCCATCTAGATGCACTTACAGATGCAAGTGGGTTTGATTTTTTTTATTATTTTTTTTGAAGCTTACCATCCCAGATGTTAAGATTTGGAAGCTAGTATGAGAGACAGCATTGTTTAGACCTGCAGTGACTGCACACCTGATGTCCTTCATCCATGTCCTGGGTTGATGATATCATGCTGGGCACAGAACACTGGTGGAGGAGATAATGATCTATAGTATAAATACACTTCTTTTGTCACGTGACCCTTGCCTAGCCTGAGCAGCTATAGGAGAGTGCACATGGTTGTTTCCTTTTCTGCTGATAAGAACGGAGATTCCCTGTAATTTCCCAATGTTATGTTCTTCCAAAGAGTGACAGTTGATTCTCTATGTATGTATATGAGTGTGTAAATACAGCGCGCCCATGCCATACACAGGCTTGCCATATGCAGACTCAAGGTTACGCAGGCATCAAGCCCCATAGAGTGAGTGGGGTGTGTGCATGCAGCGCATGCACTGCACCACACACAGGAGCGCATGCCCATTAAAACAAACAGGACTTCAGGTCCTACGTTATTTGCCTTATGTGGGGGGGGGGAGGTCTAGAACAGATCGCCCGTGTATAGGAAGGGACCACTGTATTTGTGTGTGTATGTGCATAATTATCACTCATACATATGTGTGTGTGTTTTGCCCATGCTGAGGATCATTGTGTTCAGTTCTTCTAGAGTGATACTTGCATATGTGCACACATGTGTGTCTCTGTGTGTGTAATTGTATCTTTCTTTTGCCTCTGCCACTTTTAAAATCAGATTTGCTATAATTGTATTGCCAACAGTTAGTAATCAATCAGTTAATCAACTTACATTATATCCTGCCTTTTCTCAAAAGTTTTCAAAATTTTCATCATTTCACATAGAATCATAGAATTGGAAGAGACCACAAGGGCCATCCAGTCCAATCCCCCGCCATGCAGGAACTCAAAATCAAAGCATCCCTGACAGATGGCCATCCAGCCTCAGTTTAAAAACCTTCAAAGAAGTAGACTCTACCACACTCTGAGGGAGTGTGCCACAAATTTATATTAATACACAAATTATATGCTGTGATTCCAACAACAACAACAGCACAGTTTTTTGTTGTTGTTTTTTTGTTTTTGTTTTTGTTTTTTTGAAGAGTGCATCTGGTAGCAGTGACTAGGCTTTGCATGTAGTTAACAATAGTAAAGAAATAAAAGGATGAAGGAAGATAGGAAGAAAGTTATAAGCCTCATTTTTCCCTCTCTGTTATCCCTGAAACTATTTTGTGGTGGTTTGGGAATTTAAATTAGAAACCAATAAAACCAAATGGCCAACTGCACTTCTCTACTTGAGCTTTCTCCAAACAGGGAGATAGCAATTTAATTCCGCCCTTAGCTTTAAGGTAATCTTCCACTATCTTTAATGCTAGTGGTGATTACAAGTAGATATTTCAGGGTTCTAATTTAGCAGATGGGCAACATAGTCCTTGGCTTACTTTACATCTTAAAACACATTAGCTTAATAGAAACATTTCTTCCTGACATGGGCATTAGGAGGAAGAGTTTTCTATTTTTGCTTGCTAGCAAGACTAAATCATCTGCACCAATGTAGCCATGGAACAGTTTTTCTGTGATTGTCGCCCAAATTCAAATAGAAATAGATTTGCTGTAATAAGCTTCAGTTGTCAGTAGTTTTATAACTACAGTGACTGTGCATGAATACTGTCCTTTACTTTCTTAACATAAATGTAAATATGATCCATCTTCCTTTAAGGATTTTTATGTATTTATTAAAATACATATGATCATTCTGGTACAAAAGCTTGCATGTAGCAGAAGTATGAAAACAATTAATGCATGTATGTCTATGCAAAGGTATCTCCAAATCTCAGATTCATAGCAGACGGCAGAATTTTGGATGGGGATATAGCTATGGGAGTTGGTACTGGGGTAGTTTGCCCCTACCTTTGGTATAAATTACTCACACCTCATGCATCAACCCTGTAGATACTATTTTTTCTTTTCTATTTCCTCCCATATGGTAAGATGAGAAAGGTTTTATTATAGCGCTGCCTGAGTGGATTATCTGTTGGTAAACACATCCATTTCCAAAATGTTCTTCATGGCACTTTTGTTGTTGTTAGGATAACATTAAAATGACTGAGGCTCTTAAATCTGAAAAGGATGAACTCAAGAAAAAATATGATGAGGCAACTTCCAAAGTCCTCCAACTTGAAGAAGATATCATGACTGTTACTCAGAAAGCTATTGCAAAAGAAACCGAGTTAGACAGGTATGTGCCTAATAATGATGCTTTATGTTCCCTTGAAATCTAGGCAGGAAAATACTGTATTTTTTCTTTTTTTTCAATAGCTTGAAAGACAAGCTCAAGAAAGTAGTACTTGAAAAGGAGCAACTTGAATGCCAGTTAAAGACAGAGAAAGATGAAAAGGAACTTTACAAGGTAACTTCTTGGTACTTAATAAATGCATATATATATATATATATATATATATATATATATATATATATACATACATATAATTTTAAACAGAAAGATGGTAAAATTAAAATTTCTTCTTTGAGGGGTTTTTCTCCTGTAGTATTTGTGTGGTCACAGGGTGGTAAAACCCATCTTGCACCCCCTTCCCCATAGGCCATTGTTGGAATGGTGTTGTGGATCTAGTGACATCAGCAGTTACTTTACTTCATGCTGCCTTATTTTGCATACCATGACTTACATCAGACTCTGAGTTCATTAGCATGATGTGACAAGCCAGACATCCTGGCTGGTTCATGCTATTCAAGCAGATGGCTAAAAAAATCTTGATCCTTTTGCTGTGTGGATGATTTGTTGTGTAGTCTGGCAGCAGGCAGTTTCCCCTCTCTGATTTACTCACTCCCAACTACAGTGAGAATCCAGGGTTTTAATTTAGTTTATTTTGTTTATGTGCTGGAAAGGAGTAAACTAAGAGAAGGTGCTATATAGGAACTAGTAACCTTGGACAGCTTGTTGGAAATTAATGCATGCATTTTTAAAAGTATGTATTGGACATTGATTTCAGTATCAGTGACCACTCAGTACCCCTCATAGTTGTGGAGATCTGGCAGTTGATTTGGTATTCATATTGTGTAGGTCAGCTTCTCTTATGTGTGGATGTTTACTTTTTCTTTTCTTTTTTAGCATTGTTGTGCTTTTATAGGTGTTGTGTTATGAAGTATACACCTTGTAAATGGGAGTATATAAATTCCATCTGTAGTATCCACAGTAACTCCTGGCTAGTCTCTCTTCTTTTGTGGGTGATAAGCAAGATTGTGAGCTGGTCTTATCATTATAGATACACCTGAAGAACACAGAGATTGAAAACACCAAACTAGCATCAGAGGTTCAGACACTAAAGAATCTGGATGGAAATAAAGAGAATCTGATAACATATTACAAAGAGGAGATTGGCAGATTACAGCTGTGTGTAGCTGAGAAAGAAAAGTTAAAAAGAGCTTTTTTGCTTACTTCATCAAACAAGGTAATTACATCTTCTCAGATAACATCTTGATTTAAGATTGAAAAGTTGCTTTGTTTAGATGTTTTGGCTGTTTCAAAATATCTCATAAGCAAAATAATCATTGGGAAATGCATTTGTTCTCTCAAACAGGTCTTGATTACATTTTGTCATTGTCACCATTGATAAATTCTGTAAATTAAACTGCAGTGACGCAGGTATAACACTTCCGTAGCAGATCCCAACTGCTGTAGTGATTTTATGCTGCTTGGCAAATATGAAGAGTAATGACCTAAATCCCAGCTAGTGTTGTGTGCCTTACGGTGACCCTAAGGCAAACCTATTATGCAGTTTTCTTGGCAAGATTTGTTCAGAGGAGGTTTGTCATTGCCTTCTCCTGAGGCTGAGGGCATGTGACATGCCCAAAGTCACCCAGTGGGTTTTATGGCTGAGAAGGGAATCAAACCCTGGTCTCCAGATTTGTAGTCCAACTAGAGTAGATGCTTTGAATCAATAGGATTTACACATAAGGATTTATTATTCACCATTTTCTTTAGTGTGTATAACCTAATTGGGACTAGCAATTGGTTTGGGTCAAGTTCTTGCAGACTAAATATTGATATGCTTTGGTCAACTTGATACTTCAGAATGTTTTAAATATATATGTATTGAAAATACTATTTATTTTTTATTTTAAGAAAATGAGAGAGAAATGAACAGTTTTTGGATAGTATTTTCCATTTTTTTTCTTAATTTTTCTAGGAAGAGGCAAGCATGTTAAAAGAACAGCTTCGAAAAGCTGAGGATCAAATTCAAGCTAGTAGGCAGGAAGCTCTCCTGATGTCAAAAGAGCTTAGTGATGCAGTAAATGTGCGTGATAAAACTATGGCAGATCTTCATAGTGCTCGACTAGAAAATGAGAAGGTGAAGAAGCAACTTACTGATGCTTTATCTGAACTTAAAAAAATCACTCTAGTTAATAATGAACAGGTAAGACAATCTGTCCTTGTGTTTAATTGTGACTGTTCATCCTCCCTCCCTCCCTTGTGTTATGGCATGGCATAGAATACAAAATATAATTATATTTGGATAATTGCTAATTATCATTCATTTTCAGTGGGAAAAGGTCTCTATTCCATATCACCTTCCATTCCCTAAAAGCCTAATATGCTTTAATTGGATTACAAGAAAAGGAATACATAGTTTAGACTGAACCTTAGGAGGATTCATGTGTCTTATACATTTGGAAAATTTCCTCTTAGATTCTCCAATATGTGGATAAATAATAACATAAACAATATAGCGCAAGTGTTGAATGAGGTCCACAATCACTTTCCATATAGATTTTATATTTTGTCATTTGTAAAAACTTAAAATATGTGACAGGAAACTGGCACATGCATTGTTCATAACATTTTTTTCAATTGGACTTTTTAAAAGAAATTGTCCCCTGTAAGTAATATATGTCACAGGTTTATATCACAAGTAGTCAATTTAATGCTCGTGTGTGTGCACATGTAATTTTATGACTTAATACCTATTACTTTTCAAATGCAATTGGAAGAATATCTTTTTTACAAAAACAGTCTGTAGGCACATCTGCAGAGTGAAATCTGTGGTCATCCTAGATGTGAAATTCCCCAGGGATGTTTTTACACTGAACTGTTTACTTTGTATTGGTTGTACAGATGAAGAAATCTGAAGGTAGAACTTGAATGATATCCTAGGGTTATAGAATCATAGAATTATAGAGTTGGAAGAGACCACAAGGGCCATCCAGTCCAACCCCCCTGCCATGCAGGAACTCCCAATTAAAGCATCCCCGACAGATGGCCATCCAGTTATACTTGTAGGTGGCTTTTGAGTAAACTGCTGTAATCCATTTCATCAGTTCAAGATGACTGCACCTTTGGCTCCAATTCTCATCTATCATGTGCTCTGGTAAAGAACTCTAATACCTGCTGGCACATACTTTGACCATAAGTGTGTGATTTGCTTTTATGCCCAGTAAATGGTTTCAAAGCATGTTATACTGTGGTGGTGTTGAAGGTAAGTGGGTGTTGATCTGGTGAGCACAGGGAAGAGAAAGAGCTTAGAATGTGAGCTAGACCACCACTCTAAAGGAAAAACTCTAATCTAAGATAGTCTTAACCTACTGTAAAGTTAATTTTCTTAGAGGATAAAAATCATTCTCTTGAAGTATCTTATTTATCTTTGTTTTTGGTTTTACATCTTGTTGCCTTTATTGTTTACCAATTTAAGAGGTTTTAAGCTATATGGAAGTGTAAATACATCTTTTTTATATATTTTTAGATTGTCTTCATTTAAGCAGGGTATAAATATTTTATTATTATTATTATTATTATTATTATTATTATTATTAATAAAGGAAACATCAAGCGTTGTAGAAAAAGAGCTGCGCAGAGAAGTTGAAGATTTGAAGCTCCGCCTGCAGATGGCTGCTGATCACTACAAGGAAAAATTCAAAGAGTGTCAGAAACTGCAAAAACAAGTCAATAAGCTTATTGGCCAGAACGTAAGTAGTATTTGTAAATATATAATATATACATATTCCCAGTAGTTTTGTAAAATTGATTGACTACTTTGGGAGAAGTTATAGAATTTTACAACAGAACATAGAGAATCACACTGTTTCTTAAACAATAAAGGCTGGATGAATGTTTAATTTAATGATGATAGTCTAGGGGGCTTCTGATACATTTTACTGCATCAGTCAATGCAAGCTCAAGCCAAGGTTCCTTGATCAGAAAGAATTTCACAGCTGCACAACTAGATCTGTGCATGTATTTTATACTGACTTTTTAAGATACAGAGTCTACTCCATTTAGATTTGTAACTTCTTGATGACCGTAATCCAGAACGCTAGCAATTTTCTCTTATTGTCTACTTAGTATCAGAATATATTCTAGTTTTGAGCAGTTTTTGTACTAAAGTGTTACAAAATTTTGTCTTTACCACCTCATATTTTTCCCCTCAGATGTTCTTCTAAAAGAAACTGGATTGTTTCAATTTGTTAGGAAGAGGGCCCTGCTTCTTTGCTTCATACTGTACATGTACATTTTCAGATATTCTCTGATGTAGTGTGAGAAGTATCAGAATATATTCTAGTTTTGAGCAGTTTTCGTACTAAAGTGTTACAAAATTTTGTCTTTACCACCTCATATTTTTTCCTTCAGATGTTCTTCTAAAAGAAACTGGATTGTTTCAATTTGTTAGGAAGACGGCCCTGCTTCTTTGCTTCATACTGTACATGTACAAACATTTTCAGATATTCTCTGATGTAGTGTGAGAAGACTGAATAATCTTTGCCTGAGAATTGTTACCTTAATAATAGGGGTTATGAAGAGAATTGCCTCAGGAGGGAGGCTTTTAGCTGTAAGTGTCTTCTGATCTGATAAGATTCATGAGGCTTGTAACCAGACTATCACCTATCCAATACATAGGTACTTTAAATTTTGTGCTGGTTTATGACTTTTCCATTTGCCCAGCCATTTAACAGTGACTTTCACTCTGGTTTTCATGTGTGGTTCTGTTTTTATTCTGCTTCATTGTTTGCTGATAGCATTTATGTTTATTTTATTGTATTCGTATATTTAAATAGTTGTAATAATTTTACTCAATTTTTCTTACTTCCCTGGAATCCTTTAGCAGTTTGGAAGTACCTTAAATAAATAAATTCTTTTCTTATAAAGGCAGTTGCAGGAAATCAGCAGAATCTGATAGATGGCTCAATGTGTGAAGCTCGTGTGGTTGAGGCTGGAGATAAAAAGTTGCCTACATCTCCAGGTATCAGCTATTTCTATGCTGCCTTGGGCATAAAAAATGACATAATTTATCAGTAATAGAGGAGGATATGATCTAGAACAAGGGTAGGCAACCTTTCCTCTTTAAGGGTCGAGGGACTTTAGCTCCCAGAATCCCAGGAGCTATTGGCCAACATGGGACTATTGGCCAACATGGCTGAGGCTTTTGGGAGCTGAAGTCCCTCGGCCCTTAAAGGGGAAAGGTTGCCTACCCCTGATCTAGAAACCATATCCAATTAATTACCATTCTCCTTTCAGTGGCAGCTATGTCCAGAGGTGCATGCTGGGGAGTGAGGGTCTCTGGAACAACATTCTGTTAGGTGCACAGTAATGGTGTGTAAAGGGAATAAGTGTGCATGCTCTCATGTCCTGACACATGAAGTTCAAGCACTGATCTTATTGTTTTGCACTTAAAATTTCTTTTTCTCCAAAGGCAGGAGTTTCTTCTCTAGGAGGAGTATTCTGATGTATGCGGTGATATTTCAGTTTTTGCTGTAGGCTCATATCTAACTGTGTGAATCTTAAAAGACTGCAGGTTTTTCTTACTACAGAGCTGAACCTACATTAGATGTAGCTCTAATGTTGTAATGCCAGTGTGATTGAAATGCCTTCTCTTCCCCTTCCCCTGTAGTTCTTGGAGCTGCCCAAAAACTTCTAAGTAGGGGTGTCCCAGCCCTCTAGGGCAGATTTTTGGGGTGCATGACACATGTAATAGGGAAGTGGGTATGGCCCCTTCCTGTCTGGTGGATTTTGTTGCTTTGCCAATGAAAGGCCCGTATTGGATCCTAACCATAGTTTCAATAAACAGTAATACAGTTAGTCTTACTGATGATGAGTCATGTAATTGTCTAGAAATTACTTGTTTTGTTGTAGTGAAAGATAACATTCCAAAACCCCTTGTCTGGCAATACTTTTACATTTCAGTGCTTCTCTGTCTGCATAGCAATACTTGGTTTATTCCCAGTTCCCTATTTGCAGTTCCAAGTGATCATGAAGAGAATACAAAATTGACTACCCTGCCGTATGCCTGGATTTTATGTATACATATTTATATGGTGCATTTATTTTGCACCTTTCTTCCATTAGGGAAATACATATATCAGGTGACATGCTATACAGACACTGACCAACATTAGATCTGAGCTTCATAATGTTCACTCAGACCATGCCAAGAATGTGATAATGATCAGCAAAGTACACATTCATAGTTTTTTTCCACACAGTTGTTGTTATAGAATAACAAAAAAAGTAAAGTATAAGTAAAATGGATTTTCAGAGGTGAGAGAACTAC
>CM034710.1:85307655-85337584 GCA_020142125.1 Phrynosoma platyrhinos | reverse complement strand
ATCATTTCAGATCAGAACCAGCACTCAAACTGCTGCAATGGATTTATTCAGGAAGCTGATAAGTATAACTTTGGTTTGATGCTGCTATCAAGAGCATGTCCCTGCAAACTGGTTTGCAAATCCAAAAAGATCCCCAATCCCTTTCCCCTTGAGAGCAATCCTGTTGACTTGGTTAGTTCACAGTGAGTCATATATGAACCCATGCTAACCCTCTTAACCATACTTTGAAAAAACAATTATGACTGTAAATTCTGATGTAAATGATGATGAGCAGTACTGCATTGAAGAACCCCGCATGTGTGGGCTTTCTCTTTGATTTATAAAGTCCTTCAACCTGCATGCATTGCTTTGCTGGTATGACTTGGTATCTTCTATTGCAATTCATGGGGCAGCTCTTGCAGGAAGGGTGAACTACTGGGTTGGTTGCTGATCTAGTCACGTGCCATGGGGGTGGATGGAAGCAGACCTCTGTTCCCTCTTCATGGTGACAGCCCTTTCAGTTTTGGAGGACTTTTCTTATCTGTCAGCCTGTATTATAAACTGTTCCATCCCACTACAAAATATTTAGGAGAATGGTGGGACGTCCATGTCCATTAGCCCAGTCTTAACTATCTAAATTTGAATCCCATCTATGGCTCTGTGACTGCCAAGCTTGGCCTTCAGGCAGTCCTCACTGTTCAGACTTATGAATCCTGTTCCTGGAATTTTTTATGTACAGTGGGCCCTTGCTATCCGCTGGGGTTTGGTCCCAAGACCCAGGATACCAAAATCCACTGATGCTCAAGTGCCATTCTATACAATGGCATAGTAAAATAGTGTCCCTTATCTAAAATAGCAAAATTCAAAGTCTGTTTTTGGATTTGGTTGAATCAGTGGATGCAGAATCCATGGATACAGAGGTCTGTTTGTATTCCCATGTGAACTTGCTGAAATGGTCACATTTTGGACACACATCTTCCTATTGACTCAAGTGTGCTTGAGAACATGCTGTAACTGTACTCTCTTTTTTCATAAGTATTTTCAAAAGTGAACATTTTTAATGAATTTTTTAGATGGCAAATGTGCAAAACTGCACAAGACGCCTGTAACTGTACATATTCTTAACCTCAAATTGATATGAGAAGCATGAATTGAGTTCATCTGTGAACTGATGTGAATTGATACTTTACAGAAATTAAAATTTCACGTTATGTAAACACAAGTAACATCTAAAACAATTAATTATTTAAATTAAATATTCTTATCAGATAAAAGTAGAAGCAACTTTACAATTGTTTATTTACATATGCCTGCTTAATATATTCTTTGCTTTCTCGAGCTCTGTTTTGCTGTTTATACTCCAGGAACCTATGACATTTACTTTCATGTAGGAATCTTGCCCATCCTGGGAATATATCTGGGACTCGGGTGTAAAAGAGAAATTAAACGGCACATCTAAAGGGCAGAGTGCTCCTAACAAGACGCTGCCAGGAGAGTCATAACCTGGAATATTTTGTAACGTTTGTCACTTGGGATCCTATCAGATTAGGCACCAACATGCAAACAAAGCTTACAGAATGACTACTAACATTCCAGAGAATTAATGCATTAAATGACTCATATCTTTTTAGGGTTTGGGTACACAAAGTCATCCAAGGTTATATAACTCTCCTCCTTGTTTACACAGGCATGGAAACTTGCCTAAGTAGCAACGGCTACAGGCTACAGGTCATTGCTCACTGTGTCCTTGCATTATATTGTGTATTTAACCAACTTCTCTTTAAGTGAGAGAGTGGTCACAGCAATAGTGAATCTCAGGACTCAAAAACACATGCAACCCATTTCCAGTTTGACATAATGTTATTTAATTACCTACAGATGGTATTTTCCTACCGGATTTCCTACCAATTTTGTCTCATGATCAATTTCGAGCATTTTTGTTAAACCTTCCTGAACCAGTCCTCTTCCTTCAATATTTAATTAAACATTTTACTTCTGTGGGGCGAGACATTTCTGCCACAGACAGGCAATAAGTGACTATCAGGTGTACAAACAAATGTAGTTCTACCAGGTGGTATGTCTGATGTGAAGCCAAGTTGTGGTATGCTGAAGGGGAAGTTTATTTCTGCCAATGTATACATTTTTGCTCTCTGCTTTAAAAAAAAAATAATAAAAGAGGAAATGAACAACACCCACCCCCAAGCAACAACAATTTGCCAAGTCAAACACCGTGCTCCCAGAATCAGATGTTTAAAAGCCTAGGTGGAAAAAATAAGAACAGATTTGCCCACTGGCATAATGACATGATTTTAATTTTCAAAATTAGATGCCTTACCCTTTGATGGAAAAGGGAATATATTAATATAAAGTCATAACTTCTAGTAACGTGTTAAATAAATATCTGCTTACTGGCCACAATTCACAGAGCTCTGTAGGCTCCTGCTGTAGTCAAATGAAATATTTGTCACTCCCCCACCCCTTTAACTAACTGGCATCACCACAAATTGATTTTTGAAACTCCCTCTTCAAGATCAGTTCACGAGGGACTAGGCAGTTCAACAAAAATTAAAAAACTGCTGTCACCACCCCAGTTTTCAGAACTAATATCAAAATTCTTTAGATCCTGATCATCATTTAAAACTAGCACAAGTTATATAACTGGCTATGTAAACTCTCTTCCTTCCCAGTTGCTCTGACCACTCTATTTCCTTTCTTTGATCACTGCAAAAAAATTATTTTCCCCACTGGAGAATTCAAACTTCTTATTTCTTTCATACCTGCTAACTCCATTTTGACCATTTGCTGCATTCTGGAAATAAAGCAACTTACTTCCAAGTATGTGGGCCTATGACGGCAATCTTACAGTGAAACTTAAATTTCCTGCAAACTCAAATGATCTCCCATAAAAACCTAGATTCACACTTTGTCTTTGTGGCACTTGTACATTCTATAAAAAAGTTTTATGACAGTACATTTTATTTTAAGACGACCAGTATATGAGTGCTGCAATTGCTTCCTTGAAATAAAATGTGGTAAATTAGTTTTACAAGGGTGATTTCTATGTAATGCTAATTTACTGATATGCCACCCTCCACATATACTCCCTATATTTATTTGTATTCACTTGAGCAAATATCAGACATTCAATGTTATAGGTCAGTTGATTATTGCTAGTGGCACAAGAATAATGTTTCTCTACAACACAATTATAACTTCTTTTCACTTGTATGACAGAAGCAAAAGACTTGTTATATTTATGCATATGAACACATATATGTGAATATATGAACAGGTCTCTCCCATAGCTATTACTGTTCTCTCTATAAAAAATAAAGTTGTATAATAGTGGCAGAAAATAGGTAAAATAGGTAGCAGAAAATACCAATTATGTAATGGCTCTTTCCTATTTGCAATATTTTTCTACCCCATTAATATATCCCTGCAAGAGGATTTCTGAGATTTTCTGATCTTTTCTTCTACAATCCAGTTTTTCTTCTCAAAATAGTAACTAACTGTGAAGTTATCCAATATTTTGTGAAACAAAATATATCCTTTGTGTAGTTAAATTTATATTTTACCAGCTTGTTTTTCAAAAGCCATAATTTACCACAAAATAAAACAATTTAATTGGGGTGAATATTTCCATGCCAGAAGCATTCCTTTGTTGAACATGGTGAGCTTGATTTGAATTGGAATAAGCTGAATGTTTGCTCTGTCTTCCTACAATTCCTGTGCCTAGTTGTGTGCTCAGGGACAAGTTCCACTCCCCATGACAATAACACACTAATATACTAGTTAAATTAGAAGAATAAGCTACAACGTTTTTAGCTATCGTTGCTGATAGGATTGGCACACACATGGGTCCAGAGCCAGCCATTGACTAATATGCCTATTTGATGAGCCTAACCTTCCTGTCCAAAACAGGAACCCTTGAAATGACACAGGCAGGCAACCCTAGCATGGTTCCCTGTCACCAGGAGGTGCAGGAAAGGTGTCCGTCCCTGTGCCTGGCAAGACCAAATCCATTCTGGGCTCTTAAGGGGATCTCCATACTATACCTTACCAGTGACTGTGAGGCACTGGTAATATGATGTCCCAGATGTAGGACCAATGCAATCACCGCAAAAGTTCTGACAATTAAACAATTTTTAAAAATACATAGCTAGCATTGCACATGTCACACATGATTACAACATATACTGCCTTCACAATAGAGGGTGGCTGGCTTGAAGGACATTCAGATGCAAGTGACCATGCATGCAGGAGAGCAGGATGAAATATACTGCTATACCCAACTGGAGTGAAAACCTGTCAACGGGTCACTCCAACCAGGTATGGTAGCAAATAAATTAAAACTGAAGTTTGAACTAATTGCCTAGCAGTTCCCACTTCTACCCAGGGCCATGCCAAGCTGAGCTGAAGCTGTGCTCCCACTCCTGCCCAAAACTTTTCATGGTAAGTTGTGCAATGCTTCTCTCCCCCTCAAAATCTGTATACGCTGCTAACTCCGTTCCCACATGCCTTAAACTACCATTTTACAGTCGTCATCCCCCGATGACCATGGAGGATCTACATAAATTCAGCCCAGATAATGAAGAAATCAAAATAAAGATTTTCTATATCTTGGATTAAACATTGATCAGAATGGAGACTGAAGACTAGGAATGGGAAGGGCAGCCATTAAAAAATGAGACAAGATCCCAAGCCATTATATTCCCCATCACCACATACTGATGTTAGAGCTGGACAGTGAAGAAAGCAGAGAAAAAGAAAATCAACTCATCTGAGACGTGGTGCTGGAGAAGAGTGCTGAGGATACTGTGGATCACCCAAAAGAAAACAAATGGATCTCAAAACAGATCAAATCTGAATTCACCCAGGAAGCCAAGGTGATGAAACAAGGTATCCAATTTTGGCTACATCATGAGAAGGCACGACTCATTAGAAAGACAATAATGTTAGGGAAGGTAGAAGGTAGCAAAAGAAAGAGGAAGACCATACGCCAGATGGCTACACTGCATCTACAGGACCTAAGCAGAGCCAATGGAGCATAAGGGGAATGGGAGATGTCTCATCCACAGGGCCACCATCAGCTTGGACTGACTTGAAGGCTCTAACAACAACAGTCCAGAGTTGAACATTTCATATACTCTTACAACTTTACCTTTAAAAAGGAAGGAACAAAGAGAAGATCTTCACCTGTCAAACCAAGGGGACAAAAAGGTTAATGCAGGAGAAGGTGCTCCTTCAGAAACCTAAGTACAAACCTCTTTAGCTACTTTGAAGTCAATACCAAAACTCTGAAATGGTTTTGAAAATGGACAGGTAGCCAGTGTAAAATATATGGGCCTAAATCCCACTGTTTGTCACATTAAATCCATTGGATTTGCCTGGGTGTTGACCACCCAAGAACTAAATCAGCAGGTCTCATTCTAGTCGGGAAAATGAAAGAAACAGAAATTAGGGAGCAAATGAAAAGAAAAGAAACTTGAGACATGTCTCAAGAGCTTCAAAAGATGGTTGTTTTATTAGCTTTTTTTAAAAAAAAACCCCACTGCATTTCAGCCTCTTCTTAAGAGGGCTATTTCTAATCAAACTTCAGAAATGTCTGGACCTGGAAATCTCAGACTATTTATTAGACATGTAAAAGCCATGATCTAAAGAGGCTGTGCTAGAAAAAATCTTGGCAGTTCTAACCTGAATCAAATGGACTATATTTCAAAGGCAGCCCCATGTATAAAGTATTACAATAATCCAATAGGAAGGCCAAACTTTCTTGGTACAACAGGGGCCATGGCTGGCAAACCAGCTAGAGACATTTCCTTTCACTGAAGTTCACTGTTATCATTTGAATACTGCAGTGCACCAATACTTCCCTAACAAAAAGATAGAAACCTCTTAGCTACAAAAAATGACCTAGAGGTCACCAAAATAATACATATACTCTTTAAATCGCATGGGTTCTATGAGCTGCAGTGGTGAGAACACAGATCCGGTATGGCTGAAGAGAATTTCAAAAGTATTTGTTAAACAGAAGAACTTTGTGGGGAATACCTGCATCTTAAATGTAATAGAATACTAAGGGCTATAATCAATGTCCAGTCTTCATAAAGTCACAATGACTGAGCATGGAAATCAGTTCCTTTCCTTATTCAACATAATGGCCATCAAATCTATATGCTACAAGGGAAGTTGACTGGATTCTTACTCTAAACTATTCAAGTCAACACTGGTACCAAGTTTCAGAAATGTGAACACTGTAGCACAAACTTGCCTTGTTTGACAAGTTGTGGCATGTTAACATTTCCTTCAGACCTAACAATCCTAACATGTTTGCTGCTGGCATCAAACCCACCATCCAGTCTTTTCTACCATTTAGCCTGGCCTTCCAAAGCCAATTTAAGCTTATGAGGGATGACAGAGAACTGAGGTGAGCAAGGCTTGCTAGGCATCGTATAAGACTTCTAGATCTCATCCCCAAGTCCTACAAGTTCCCTCAACAACCTCAGGATTGCCATTTCCTTCCAGGATACAGCAACTTTTCTCAAAAGTGATGGAGAATTCTTCAAGAAGCCCAGAAACGAGGATTCTTTGTGAGGCCAGCCAAAAGGCAGAGCCACACACATCTGAGAACTAGGAAAAGGAATCCAGCCCACTGCTTCCCTCCTTCCTTCCTCAGTTCTTCACATGCTGCTCTGTGTGGTCTTTTCCCTTCCCTCTCTCTGCTTCTCTGTCCTCTAGCTTTCCTGTGTTCATGGTCTGTCTCCATTATGGCTGTGGGTGCATCTGCACTGTAGAAATAAGCATTTTGACACCACTTCAAACTCCATGGCTCCATCCTACAAATCCTGGGATTTGAGGTTTTGTGAGGCACCAGCAATCTTTGTATAAAGGCTAAAGACCTTGTAAAACTACAAACCACAGGGTTACACAGGTGCCATGTATGATCACCTGTAATTTTCCTACCACTGTCATAAAGAAACACTCATGCCATGTTTGGGTGATCATCTACCAAATTCATTCCAAATCTGACTCTCACAGCCCCCGCCTCCCAGCCAAAAATCAAAAGAATTTCATGTTTTGATACTGCTGCTTGAAGACACCTTTCAAAACAACAGTATACAATACATAACACTCATTGTAAAAGCAGGTAAAACACCAAGACAGGAATATAAAGCCCTGGTTCTTGGGGAAAGAAAACTCTCAGATGATAGCAAGACATGTTCTCTCTGTTGTCGAGCTTGATCTCCAAACTCACCATCTAACTCACCAGAGGTGCTAAGGCACATTGCTACAATTTTATCACACAATGTGCTCTTGACATTTTATGGGCACCATGTGCCTGTAGTCTCAGGAAGTTATTTTGCATTCTCATATAAAGATCCCCCCCCCATCCTGTTTGCTGCAAAAAAGACCTTTCAAGGTAAAGACCTCTGCTTTTATGCATAAAGCAGGAAAACATTATCAACCCAACCTCTCAGTGTAGCCCCAGCTTTAAAACATTCTTAAACAGTATGTCTACAACTTCATTTAAGCAAATGCAATCTATTAGCCACTGCAGTGTAGACTTCCTGCAATTAAACAACAATGTCTTACAGTGCAACTCCTTCTTTAAAAGATAATTAAAATAAAGGAGCAAATAAATGAATAAATAAACCCAAACAGGTCCCTGCCCACCAAAGGTTTATCCTGCAAATTAACTCAGACATAATAAAACTCTGGTCAGCTACAGGCTTTTCTTTTCCTGGTTGAGGCGTACACAAGATCAGCTAGACCAATAATGAAAAAATAACATTTTCCCACTTTTGGCCAGAGCACTATTAACTGAAGAGCAAGTCTTTTAAAGACTTCTAAGAAAGAACACTAGGACAGATAGGGATAAAAGACTGTGCATTTAAATGCAAAGAGCATTCACATAGGCTGCTATTTTGGGATCACATTCTTAAGTTAAAAATACAACTCTGGGACAGCACTGCTTCTTCTGATACAAAAGAACAATCTAAAAGGCAGGATGTTTGTTCTTGTCTTTCATTTCTTCTCTCTCTCTCTTCTTTTTAAAGGGAACAATATCTGGAACAGATTCATGCTTAAGATAAAGGCTGACAATAAAAAAAGTACCTTTGTAAATGAACAACAGCTTATGAAATTACAAGGATGTATTCAAGACCTATTTTATAACAATAGAGTTGAACATGTTTTATGGCTGTACAAAACAGCCACCCAGCTGCTTACAGTAGAGGCTATAAAATGTCTTGTTCACGTTGGTACTTCTCCACGCTGCCTGAGATGTGGCTCACATTTAGTTTATAGAAGCGGTGGTGAACAAAACAATGCCATTTTAAACAGAGATTTCATGGGTATCGGGTGGTGTGTGTGTGTGTGGGGGGGAATCCACAGAAGTTACTACATTTTGGGCCAAGGGCATATTTATGTTCATCCAACATTTGTGCTTGAATAAGCATATATATGTGAATGAATCTTGTGGCTTCTATGGCATAACAAGCAAGCAAAGTCTCATCCAGTAATGCTTGCAGTAATAGGTGCAGAGCGAGCCCTCCACCTACAGCTTGGAAATATCCCTTTTGTCTTCCAAGCACAGCCACAAGCAGAGCCACCAAGGTGAGCAACTCTACATCTGTTCATCCTTTTATTTATTCAAGACTTTAACTTCCCCATGAAATATTTTTTAAAGTGAATAAAGTGCATTAAAATGGGAGTTTCCCCCTCACAAAGTAAATTCTGCTTGCATAATTATCCCACATCCAGGGTGCTTAAGATTATTACTACTATTAATAATAGTCTGGTTTCATGTACTCAGACAGTTACCAATATAGTGGTTCACTTTATTCATCAGAAAGGAATTAAGCTTGGTGCACTGTGCCAGCTCTGTCTTAGGCCAAAGAATGCATACATTCCATATTTCTTATGTAGGTCTAAGAAAATAAAAGGTTAGGCCTCAATGCATTTTGCAGTCTTTAGCTGCCACTGGACTCTCTCACTTTTCCTGGCAAGAGACTAACATAACTTGTCTTTTGGGACTGGAAGAAAACACATGCACTAACAGACATATGGAAATTGCTTTTAGGCTGACTGCTGAGCTAGGAGGCATGAGCTTTTTAAATAACATCTTTGAAGAAGAAACAAGATGCTAGTTTTTTCAGACACTACCTGAATCTGAAGAGCTACTGTTCTGGAAGAAAGTATATCTATTCAACTACTTTGCTACTAGTCTTTCTTAGAGATCGCCTCCTCCCCTATAATCCTCCCCGCGCTCTCCGCTCCTCTGGGAGGAATTTCCTGCAGTTTCCAAAATCTAGGCTCGCGGTGACCTCCCAGAGAGCCTTCTTAGTTGTCGCCCCCAGGCTCTGGTACGGCCTGCCGGATGAGATCCGTCAATTGACATCTTTAGACAGTTTCAAGAGAGCTGTCAAGACGGATCTCTTCCGGCAGGCCTTTCCAGACTGAAATACCCGGCCTGGGACATTGTAATCTTGGGACCTTGGATCTCTCCCTTACGACTGTTTTCTCAGCCCCTGTTAGAACTGAAGTTGTACGGGGGTTGCTGGTATATATTCAATTGTTTTTATTGTTTATTGTTATATTAGTTTAATTGATTTTTAAGGGGGGAGGGAGTTATGTTATTTTAAGCTGTATGCAATTT
The DNA here is from genome assembly GCA_020142125.1 of Phrynosoma platyrhinos. Classification (NCBI taxonomy): domain Eukaryota; kingdom Metazoa; phylum Chordata; class Lepidosauria; order Squamata; family Phrynosomatidae; genus Phrynosoma; species Phrynosoma platyrhinos. Next base: position 85,327,944 of record CM034710.1, on the reverse strand, counting down.
CTTACTTGTAAACCGCCTAGATTGGTCCGCCACCGGGCGGTATATAAATAAATTTTATTATTATTATTATTATTTCAGGAAACACAGTAGTAGATATGTATGCCCTGGTGGCACAGTGGTTAAATGCATGTACTGTAGCCACTCACACACAAACCACAAGGTTGTGAGTTCAATACCAGCCAGGGCTCAGGCTCGATTCAGGTTTGCATCCTTCCGAGGTCGCTAAAATGAGTACCCAGCTTGCTGAGGGCAATTAGCTTACAGTTGTACATTGCTTAGAGACTGCATAGCGCAGTATGAAGCGGTATATAAATGAAGCTGCCTTTCATGACAGCCCAAATCTCCTACCTAAGGGGCTTCCTCACTCTGTCTAATGGTAGAGTTGATCCTATCTATGTATTAAACACTTCTACCACCAGGTTTTCACCAAACAAAACAGGAGACCAGAATATCTTCTAGTATCTTTTATCAAACCGAACTACTAATCTTTGCTCTGCTTTTCAACCACTTTTTCTTCTTGAACAAATGCATTGATCAGCTCTTTTTTCCTTTATCACAAAACACATAGAATGGTGAAATCTGCTTTAAATTAAAATTGACAAAAGCTGCTAACATATACTAATGTGTTCTTACGTTCAAGTAATTTATACAGAAGAAAGTCTCATATTGATATTACAGTGTTATGCGGATGTGTGCATTAAACTGTACTGTGATAAAAATTCTTCTATTGATATTGTGTTAATATGTGTATTATATTATACACACCTGACCTGCTGACCAGCTGCACTGAAAGTAAATAATCTGCACAAGACAAACCAAACAATGGATATGGAATGATGCTGTATAGAAAGTAGTAATAGCAGTGGTGGCAACAGACACAACCTGACAACTTGTATACCTTTCATTAGGTGATCTATTTCTTTGGTTGCCCCTAACCTGTGGAATAACCTGCCAGAAAAGATTCAACAGTTGGAGATGCTGTCTGAGTTTAAAACAGCCTTAAAGACCAAACTCTTCCAGCAGGCTTATCCAGATGGTCTTTAATTATAAGTTCTACACTATGAATGGAATGTTTTCAATATGCTGTTTGTTGTTGTGTGCCTTCAAGTCATTTCCAAATTATGGCAACCCTAAGGTGAACATATAATGGGGTTTTCTTGGCAAGATAATTGCTTTATTCTGAGGCTGAGAGCATGTAACTTACCCAAAGTCACCAAGTGGGTTTCATGGCTGAGCAGGGAATCGAGCCCTGGTCTCCAGATTTTTAGCCCAACACTCAAACTGTTACATCACATTGGCTCTCTACCACCTTAACATGTTCACTTTTTAAAATGATGTCATGCTCTTTTAACTGACTGTGTACTTTTAATTGTTGTTATTTTTTTAAACTGTATAATATGTTTATTTGTTGCTGTATTTGTTGGAATCTGTTGTTTCCCACCCCGGTCCATATTATTACTATTGCTATTATTATATCACCAGCTCTATTGCACTGGCTAAGCACAAGTTGGAAGCCTGAGTTATGACAAAAGGCCATATTTATGTTGCTGCTTTGTAGAATGGAAATCACAACAAGTGATGACTTTATGAGCCTGGTCTAGACAAGAGGGTTACTCTTTGGTGAAATGACTCCTTGGGGAGGTTACTGTGAAAATTCCCATACAACTAATTACCAAGCCACTGGGGCTTGCTACTGAAAAAAGGGGGGGATTTGGCTTTGAGAAAGGCAGTTACTGGATGTCTGCAATGTAGCAACTCTTGTCATCATGGCCAGATTTTACTTCAGTGGCACAGCAAGGATACTGTGAATGAGGGAAAGGGAAATGGCAATAAAGAGCAATAAAAAGGGCAGGATTAAATAGGAAAACGGCCTCAGGCAGAGCAGATAAGAAGGGAAGGTTATGTACTTGTAATTGTTTGATGCAGTGCTTCCTCCGGCTCCCTTCCTACAAACAGCAGGGAGCCCACCTACCAGGTGGCAGGAAACCTAAAATCCCAGAATTGCAGGAGGTTTGTACAGAGCCAGGCTTCACACAGATGTTGTCCATCAGGGTTTTAACAGATTAACAGAATTAGGTGAGATACATCAATGGTATTATGACCACACCGAGAGAGAGAGAGAGAGAGAGAGAGAGAGAAATTTAAAAGTGAATTATAGAAGGGAAATAACAATAAAATAATGTGCACTCTCGTCTGATTATACTATATTTTCCTCTCTGTTATATGCCTCCTGTATAACACCTAAAAAGGTTTAGTTTGTTGGAAACCTATAAAAGGTAGGTCTCTTAAGCATTGTGACTGACACATATTCATTGATGGGCAGCTCAATGATGTTTTTCGCAAACTACTTCAGTACTGTCTCTCCAGTCCAGTTACTGGCTGGGAAGAAGAATTTGTATTTTCCATGAAACGTGCACCTTTGCCTATTTAAGATAAATGCAGATGAGCTACCATGCATGATGGCTTACAGAGTTCTCTAAAAAAATAATAATCCATCAGTGATACCTTTATTGGACAACCAAAATGTACAATATACTTGTTGCAAGGTTTTGAAGCTCCATGGGCTTCTTCATCAGACAAGATGTTACAAACCAAACAGGAGAAAAACAATTAGCGATGTTAGTCAGATGTCTACATGTTGTTTCAGTCTTTAGTTAAAATGGTATATGGTGGGGAGGATATCTTTTGTAGGCAGGATCCTCCTCCTTCTGGCCCTGTGGCTACAGGGAGATTTGCAAAGTCCAGGAAATTTAAAATCTATTTCCATCTGAACAGGGACCCCTCTTTTGCAATCCAATATGTCTACAATCCAGTGAGACCACAGGCCTATTTGTGGCAGAGAACAGTGGATTCCTCAAGAAGTCTCCAAGTGTTTGCATCAGGAATATTTTGGTGGATGTAGAGGTAAAACATGCAAATTCAGTCCAAATTTAAAAAGAAAATAAGATTTGCAAATCTCCTTACAGCCACAGGGCCAGGAGGAGGAGCATCCTACCTACAAAAGATATCCTCCCCATCATATACCATCTTAACTATAGACTGAAACAACAAGTAGGCATCTGACTAACATCTCCAATTGTTTTTCTCCTGTTTGGTTTGTAACATCTTGCCTGATGAAGAAGCCCATGGATCTTTGAAAGCTTGCAACAAATATATTGTGCATTCTGGTTGGCCAATAAAGATATCACTGATGGATTTTTGTTTGAATTTGTTAAATGGCCAACACAGCTACCCCTGAATGTTTTCAGAGTTTTCTAAAATTCTGTAACTATTGGTATACTGGGACTGTTGAGAACTATTATCAAAGTTATACAAAGGATGTATACAAATGATTTTTCCAACAATCTAAGGGACCACAGTGAAGCTCTTGGGACATGTTGCCTGCTGTGAAAGAAGGCATTTTGAGTGAACAGAAAACTACAAGTTGTGCCTCAGGGCAGGGACAGGAATAGGAAATAACAGGGTATTTTTTTAAAAATGAAGCTGAAAATAACAAAAGAATCTTGTTTGATTAAAACCATCAAAGTTTATTTGGATTAAAATTTGGGGGACTTGCTTCATCAAATTAAGTGGGCTGAAATTCTTCTATCTGATGAAGTGGCCCAAAGTCCACACAAGTTGTGTCAGAGAAAACTTGTTAGTTTTTAAAAAGTACAGTTTAAAACAGTTTAAAGCCCCACAGAGAACTGAGCTATGCACTTTCCAAGCTGCTGCATGGAATTCAGCAGTAAATTTTGCAGGACCATACTGCACTGTTTTTTTTAAATCCATAGTGCCTATTTCACTTTTAATTTATCTTGTACTATTGAACTGTGTTTGTATGTGATTTTTTATCTCTGACATTTTTAATGTACTTTAAAATTGCTCAGAGAACTTTGGTTATCATGTTGCTTAAAGGTATAATTAAACCAAAATCCCCAAACAGTGCAGTATATCATTTTGAAGATGCATTCATATTTACTCAAGCCAGGATTCAATTACAAAAATGCAAACGTACAAATGACAGACATTCAAATATTATATACTGCTTGCTAACAACAAATTTGCTGAGATCCTACTTCAGGGTTACTTCAGCATACATTTCCAAATGTATACTAAACGTGCAACTAAATGTACAATAAAATGAACATGTGATTTGCTTGTCCATGATACACATCCATTCATAATGAGAATCTCTGATGAGACATGCACAACTGCAACTGAAAGATGTTCCACATTGGATAAAAAATGTCCAACTATTTTGTTGGGGATCTTATGCAAATGTAGGACACCAACATGATTCCAGACACTGTGTGTCATTCAAACTTAAGTGCAGATTTATCACATACTTATGTTATTTTAAATTCAGACAGCATATTCAGCTGTCAAATCTTTTCCAGCAGATCATCCTATAGTCTGTGGGTAGTTGAAGAAAAAGTCATCTTGCTAATAGTTGCCAACCTAGACTTGGCTGACTAGAGTTAATGTCCACCAAAGGACCTCAGTGCATGGGGCGAATTATATGAGAGAAGGCAATCCCGTAGATAACTTGGACTCATGTAGGGCTTTAAAGGTAATCACCAACACTCTATACCAGGGGTAGGCAACCTAAGGCCCGGGGGCCGGATGCGGCCCACCAAGGCCTTTGGTCCGGCCCCAGGCTGGTCCTGCCGCCGTTGCCGCCGCCGCCCCCTGCCATGATGATATTATTGTTGTTATTACTTGTTCTTGGGGGTTTCTTGGCAAAATCTCCACATGGGTTTTGCCATGGCTTTTCTGGGGCTGAGAGAGTGTGCATGCATATTTTTTTAATTTTTAAAAATTTTTTAATTTTTCCTAAAAAAAAATATTTATTTATTTATTTTTGGTGCTTCGCCCCCCCCAATTGTCTGAGGGACAGCAACCCGGCCCCCAGCTCAAAAAGGTTGCCTACCCCTGCTCTATACCTTCCCCGAAAAATAATTGGCAGCCAGCGGAGTGATTTTAATATTGGTGTGTAATATGATCACTCCTGGATATCCCAGTAACCAATCTGGCTGCCGTATTTTGAATTAACTGAAGTTTCCAAACTTGGTATAGGTGTAGTGCAATGAACAGTACATTACAAATGTCCAGCCCTGAGATTCACAGTGCATAAATTATCATCTTTAGGTCCTCCAGCTCTAGGAAGCAGTGCAGGTGGCATAACAGCCGAAACTGATAGTAAGCACTCCTGGCTGTCGCATTTATCTTGACTGTCATTTGAAGTAACAGATCCAGAAGCACCCCCAAGCTGCGATTATAGTCTTTCAGTGGGAGTGTAACCCCATCCAGGAATGGTTGACATTCCTCCAAACCCAGTACCTCTGTTTTGTCTGGATTCAGCTTCAGTTTGTTTTTCCTCATCCAGCCCATTACCTCCTCCAGGCATTCATTCAGAGGAGATAAACTATCCTTAGCTGAAGCTGTATTTGAAGGCATGGAGAAATTAATTTGGGTGTCATCAACATACTGATAGCACCCTGCCCCATGCCTCTGGATGAGCTCTCAGGAATGTCATGTAATTGTTGAATAGCATTGAAAAGGTAGTAATTTATACTGTCCTGAGGAGAGTTAGTTATATGGCAATGAGGCCTGGTGTTCCATGTGGGAAGGGAAGGCATGGCCTGAATAGTTACACATATAGATGGGAGTCTGTCACCGTAAGGGCAGATTCTCCTCGTTGACCAGTATTTTGGCATAGGTATATTAGACCAAAAAGTCACCATTGTGCAATGGACATATTCTGCTGCTGGTGGTGAAGCAGAGTTGCACAGACATGTTTATCTGTGCCTTATTTTTCCAACTTGCACACTGTGCACTGCAGTTCTGCATCCTATACATTGCATTTTGACTGCACATTGCAGCTGAGTATCTTATACTTTGCATTGTGGTGGTGCATTGTCTACTGTGCATTGTGCAATGTTGTTATTCTGCATGGGGGCTGTGTAATGTTGCTGTGGCATATGTCCACATGTGAGTATTTATGCTATGCTAAGGGGATGTTGGATTGAGAATATTGTGTGCTGTGGGTTTTGGTATGCTCATATTCACTCATTTGTTTCTATATTGTAGCTTACCAAACAACTATACGAAGGCAGAACAAGAAATCATGTCTTCTGGCATAATCAAAATGGCATTGAGCAGACAAGACATTGATACATTCTATAGTGGAGAATACAGTGCCAGAACTAAGAGCTTTTGACTGAGCCTCCCCGCATGTGGCAACACGTAGAGTCTCTAATGTTTTAATCTTTACAGTAGAAAAAATATATTAAAGGATCCTTTATTAGGGATGCGGTGGCTTAGTGGTTAAGATGCCAATTCTGACAACTGTAAGATCGCAAGGTTGGCAGTTCAAGGCCTGGGTGCTGCATGATGGGATGACCTCCCATCACTAGACCCTAGCAGTTTGAAAGCATGCAAATGCAAGTAGATAAATAGGTCCCACTTCTCAATGGGAAGGTAACAGCGTTCGGTGCAGTCATACTGGCCACATGACCACTGGAGTTGACTTTGGACAACACTGGCTCTTCAGCTTAGTAATGGAGATAAGCACCACCCTCTACAGTCGGTTACGACTAGACATTCATGTCAAGGGACTACCTTTACCTTTAATATTAGACTACCATGCCTTAATCCTAAAGCGCTTTACTTTCTGTATTTATTTTTCAAATCTGTAACATTTCAGCCAGCATCTGTCCATACTTTCAATACAAATTGAGAGAGTCCCACAAAAGGTCTGTTGTCTACGAAGAAAGTTTTGTGGTATATATTTGAAACTATAAGTTAAGGTGCCAGTATGTTACAGCACTCATTGAGTACAGCCACATGTTTATTTTCAAAATTAACTCACTTTGACTTAATACATGCAATCCATTCATTTTCATAGGGTACCCAAATAATAGGGAAGCAGGAGCTTCTACCAGTGAAATTAAGGAGCCCTGGCTTCAGAAACATGCAAAATATTTTTCTCCTCCCCCAAGTTCTACTCACAACTTTGTTAATTCACACTTTGCTATTTGGCACACTCCATAACTCACCTGCTCAAGTGGCATCCAGCCCAGGTCCATGTAAAGACTTAATAGAAGAACTATTTAATAAAGTCTCATGTTACTACTCTCTTATTATTGGTACAAATTTTCTGTTGTGGAGCACCAAATTCTGTGAGCTAACCTAAATTATTTTTCAAAAACCCCACTACTCCAAATAAATTAACATGCAGAGTTTGTGGGTTGTTGTTATTTTAAAAGAATTGGTGTCCAAAGTGCTTTAAATGGGGTTCTGAAAATCCGGTAAGGTAGTTGACTTAAAGGCCCTGGTTTTGGTTGAGCAAAGGACATGTGTTTGTGCTTATGTTAAGCACATTATTTATGACACAAATGATTGGGAACAGTTTGTGGGGTGAAATAAATAATCACTCTGCACCAACATGGAAATTCTGATCTTTACCTTTGAAGCCCACCCAGTTCTTCAAAGTCAAAGCACAAAGAATGTTTCCCTGATTCTTGCAACCCTATGTGGTAGGTTGTCATGTTACTCAGGCAAATCTTGGAGAATCAATTTAATGGCATACCGAAGCCATCCATGAATGAAAAGTGGTAGGATGATACTGTAGAACAGGTACCATCCATAACCTGCTCTGCATTTATTTATTTATTTATTTATTTATTTATTTATTTATTTATTTATGTCCTGCTTTTCTGCCAATAATGGGACTCAAGGTGGCTAACAATATATTTAAAAACAACACCAATTAAAACTATACAAAATCATTAATAAAAGTGCAAATATACAAGTTATATAAGTGATTAAACAATTTATAAAGTTAAAACATTAAAAACACTGAAATTAATAAAAGACTATATACAAACCTAATAAGCAGCACAACACGGCATTAAACCACCACCTCAGTGAGTTTCTAAAAGCCTGGCAGCATAAATAAGTTTTAATTTGCTGATGGAAGGAAAGAAAGGATAGAGCCATCCTGGCCAATCTAGGGAGAGAGTTCCAAAGTCTGGGAGCGGCTGAAAAGGCCCTCTCCTATGTTCCCACCAACAAGCCTAAGAAGGGTTGCGGGACAAAGAAAAGTGCCTCTTCAGATGATCACAGAGCTCCAAGGGATTCATAAAGGGAGATAAGGTCCTTCAAAATAATCTGAACCAAAGATGTATAGGGCTTTGTAGGTCAAAACCAGCACTTTGAATTGTACCCAGAAACAGATTGGAAGCCAGTAGAACTGCTGTAACAAGGGAGTTGTGTGCTCCCCACAACCAGCCGCAGTTAACAGTCTGGCTGCAGCTCTTTGGGCCAAATGAAATTTCTGGACACTTTTCAAAGAAGGCAAGTTACAATTATCCAAACTGGATGTTGTTAAGGCATGTACCACCAAGGGAAGATCAGACTTCTCCAGGAATGGGCACAGTTGGTGCACTAGCTTTAACTGTGCAAATGTACTCCTGGCCACTGCTGAAATCTAGGCCTTCAGGTTCACAGCTGAACCCAGGAATACCCCCAAGCTGTGAACTTTGCAGTTAAAAACCTATGTTCATAGTCTTTTCGCTCCACACAGAAAACTGTGCAGACCTCTGAAAAAAAATCCACATTGTTTTTCTCTATGTACTTGGAAAAAGTATGCAAAATGCAAAACAAAATGGCACGCCACATGGCAAAAGGTGTGACATCGTGGTTGCAGCCTTTGCTGGTTTGAGTGTTGTGCAACCCAAATGTTAGGAAAAGAAACATGGGTTGACTGAAGCTGCAGCCTTTGCCTGTATGAATGTCCCTGCAATCTCCTTCATGTGCTGAATGCTGGCCAGCTGCATGGAAGGCTGTATACTTCTCAGGAGAAGCTGCATGGTTTCTGGAAGACTCACAGTTTTCTGGACAAGCTGTGCAGCTTTTGCAGAAAAGCTGCACAGTTTCCCATCATTGCAGGGGAAAACATCCCAATTGTTCTGAAGGTATGGAATAAAAAAGTGTTTCATTTTTCTTGACCTGTAGAAGGAATTGGAAAAACTGAGATTTACTGTCCCTATGGAATGCACCCAAGGGCTATTTAATTGCTCCTGAGCACCTGGGTAAATAGTAGTCTTCACCTACCCATCCTGCCAAAAAAGAGAAATGACTGCTTGATCTTTTCTGGTACTAGATACCTCCTTACACACACACACAGCTTGGTACAAGCAGGAGCTAAATTAGGAATGGGAATACACAAAAAACAGTGGCTGAACACTTCAATCTCCCTGGGCATTCCATCTCAGACCTCAGAACAGCAGTCCTTGAACAAAAGAACTACAAAGGTAGATTGGAATGAGAAACTGCCAAATTATGAGTTCATCCACAAACAACTGTTTCTCAGCAATGGACTGAGCAAAGATAAGGGCTTCCTGGCACCCTACACACATTTCAACATTATCTGACCTCATCCTCATGGGAGCATCCTACACTCATCTATAGGCAAGTTTCCATTGTCAAACTGGACTTGCCACTTCATTTCCATGCACAAGGCTAGTTTACAATGCCTTTGTTCGCAAACAACCATTGTTAAAACTGAGCTTGCCACTTCATTTCCATACACCAGGGGTAGGCAACCTTTCCCCTTTAAGGGCTGAGGGACTTCAACTCCCAGAAGCCTCAGCCATGTTGGCCAATAGTCCTATGTTGGCCAATAGCTCCTGGGATTCTGGGAGCTGAAGTTCCTCGGCCCTTAAAGGGGAAAGGTTGCCTACCCCTGCCATACACAAAGGATTTTGAATTCAAATTTACATTCTGACACACCTAGGGCATATATAAGTCTGTCCCTGGCTTACTACTCCACCAAATGCATCTGAGGAAGTAGACTTCAGTCTATGAAAGCTCATGTTGTCAACTTCTTTCTTTAGTTAGTCTCAAAGGTGCTACAAGATCTCTTTACATACTTATTCTATAGACTAATATGGCTATATCTTTAAATCAGTGTAAGTTACCAACAGTAAGTTACCAATTGCTGTTTTCAATTCTGCATTGTTTTCAGTGACATCACCAGCGGGGTGCAAGGGAAACAGATTGCACTTGGTGAAAACCATCAGAGGGAGTAACACTGTTGGGCAGAGGACAGCAGCACCCCTGAAACCGTGAGGACACTTGTCCTGATAGTTGGGGCAGTGGCTGTGACAGTGGGGCCAGCAGAAAGTGCTGAGGTGCCTCTATGCTGGCCTCCACCATCTTTGTCCCATCGACTCCTGCCATGGCTTTTCTTTCTTGGGAGGAGGACCCACAATGCCTACCCTCCTCACCCTGGCCATGTATCCCCAAGAGTGGCATCTGATGAGTAGCAGCATCATGACAGGCCAAAATATATAGGGAGTGGGGAGAGGATGGAGGAGGGCTTCTCTGAATCCCAGCATGCACTCTTGTGCAAGGAGAAGCTGAGCATTGGCAATTAGGGGGTTGTATAGCATGTGTGCCTACAGACCCTCTAATTCCCACAATTGCTGCCCCCACACCTTCTGGCTGGTCAAAAGTGCGACCATGAGGCTGCACTGGGGTGACACCAACTCTAGTGAAAACACTGATTGTTTTATTGTTGCTGGGAATATATTATTCTCTTTCCTTTTATTGTTTTTTAATTCTGTAAGCTGCTCTGTCAATCTATGTACATCTTAGACAAGTTACTTTTGTGGCTACACTTCCTAGCATTCCCTAGCGAAAGTGCCATGCTAGCTGGAGGATTCTGAGGGCTATTCCAAACAAATAAGTTTCTTCGAGTCTGGAATGTATGTGGCTTTGCAGTGTCATCAAAAGGAATAGCTCAAATTGGTGTGAAATTAAATCAACTGTGTGTATGTGTGTGCGTGTGTGTAGGGCTCACTGTATAGGTAAAATATTACCACCGTAGAGGTCTGCACAATTTAACATCGAAAAGGGGGCAATCACAGAAATTTGACTCCAGATCTCCCTTTCAAGTGAAATGATTGATGAGTTGTTGCAGATAGGTCTGGCCAAACATACTATTCCATTTCTACTCTGGGGTGGGCCTCCATCATTTACACCTGCCACACAAGTAGGGAGGATGACTGGGAAAGCAAAGACATTGTGAAACAGAGTAAGGGTGGCCAAGAGCCATTTTTAAACAACAACAAAAAAGTACAATGGGAGTTTTTAAAAATGCATCAACTTTGAAAGAAAAGAAAATGTGCACACATTGTGAAACGGGATTAATGGGAAATAGTGGCCCAAAGCCATTTTTTAAACAAGAGGTTGAATGAGAGGGTTTTTAAAAAAAATAAAATAAAATGAAAATAAACCTTGAAACCCTTTAATGGGAGTGGGGGAGGACAGCCATTCAGAGGGTAACATTAAACTCTTGGTTCAAGATTTATGACTCGACCACAAATGTATTCCAGGCTGATATTACTTACTTAGATGCCACAAGACCCCCACCCTTTTTTCACTGCAACACAGACCAACACTGCTGTCCCTCTGGAAGCAGTTTTGTCTAAAGTTATTTATTTCATTTTATTTTTAAATCCATTGTGGGTATGAAAAAAAGGTTTGTAGATTATGGGTTTCAAATAAATCTATACAACTCAGAAAGCAGTTTAATTAAAGAAAAAAATAAGAGATCATTATTTCATAGCTACCGATAGTATGGCTTCTTATATTTAAAAATGAATTATTCACTAAGACTTCTGAGAACTTCTAAAATAGAAATCAAGGTGGAAATTCCCTCTTTTAAAGGTACAGAACACCTAAATATGTTGGGCCTAAGGGGACATCTGTTCATGATAGGTGGTCTATGAATTCTACCAATTCCAACTCTCTGTTATAGACCCCTACATGATTCTGTTCCAACTAAAAGCAGTTACACATCCCACTGACTGCAATGAAATGTAAACACAATTAATTTTAATTGGACAGGGCCCACATAGTCTTACTTACAATACTAGATGTTTCCTCCACAAAAGCTTATTCTGCTGCCATATCATGGGATGGAGGTAACTCTGGCAATGCCAATGGATTGCAAACTAGTATGATTATCAAGCTGGCCTGGCTTCCAGTACAGTGGTTGACTACATGCTTATATGCTAAGGAGCAGCCTAGTTAAGGTGGGATTGGATGAATATGCTTCTCTTCAAGGCCTAAGTCCGGGGGTAGGCAACCTAAGGCCCGGGGGGGCCAGATGCGCCCCCCTGAGGCCTTTGGACTGGCCCCAGGCCGGTCCTGCCACCGCTGCCGCCCCCCATGATGATATTGATTATTGTTGTTATTACTTGTTCTTGGGGTTTTCTTGGCAAAATCTCCACAGGGGTTTTACCATGGCTTTTCTGGGGCTGAGAGAGTGTGCATTTTTTTAAAAAAAAATATTTTATTTATTTATTTATTTATTTATTTATTTTTGTGCTTCGGCCCCCCAATTTCTGAGGGACAGCAACCCGGCCCCCGGCTCAAAAAGGTTGCCTACCCCTGCCTAAGTCCAACAGCTAGTCTCAACTAGAATAGATTCACTGAAACAATGGAACTTACTAAGTACTGACAGAAAATTCCTCAGTGGTATGATTATGTGATCCTGAGAGATAAGAGGCTATGCTGTTGGCAGCAGTGCTGCTGGTAGGGTCTCCGATGTCAGGCAGGCTTTTGCAGATGAACCAGATTAAATGAGCCAAACAGCTACTGGGCAGCAATTGCAGTGGGGAGTGACACTGGCAGAGGTACTTTCAGAGACAACGACAGTGGTACCACAGCTAACACTTGTACCCTATGATGAGACAACCCAAGATGAAACAAGAGATAGGTTAAAGGAAAGTCCAAACTTGCACAGCATATATTATAGGAACATGGAATGTGAGAATGAATCAGAGGAAGTTAGACCTAGTAAAACAAGAATCAGAAGACATAAACATTGTCTTGCAAGCTAAAGTGGACAAAAATGGGACATTCTGAATCAGATAATTATGAAGTCAAAGGATATAATGCAAAGTCTGACCAAATCATATCAATAAGACTTCAAGGAAAATCCATAGCATAAGCATAACCTAAGTTTATGCACTAATACAGAGGCAGAAGAAGAAGAAATTGAAAGATTCTATGCTGTAGTCTAAGACAACATTGATCACACACACACCAAAACAGGATTTATTGTTAATCATAGGTAATTGGAATGCAAAAGTAGGAAATCAAAAGAAGAATAAAAGATTGTAGGAAAATTTGGTCTTAGATCAAGAAATGAATCAGAAGCCCAACTGACTGAATTTTGTACGGCCAAAAGTTTGTTCATTGCAAACACACACTTCAAGCAACCAAAGACGTGTCTGTATACATGGACATCAACTGATGGCTGAAAAGGAAAAAAAAAAAAAAGACTACATAATTAGAAACAGAAGACAGAGAAGCTGCATTCTTACTGCAAAAACAAGACCAGGAGCAGGCTGTCACAGATCATGAACTACTGATATCAAAAAGCAGAGTAAAGCTAAAGAAGAACACTAAACCAACCATTGTGCCAAGAACCAGAATAACTCTGGACCGAAGCCAGGGACACTGTCAGGGAGGAATGCAAAAAGACACTATCTGAAGTCAAAAAGAAAGAGAAGCTGCAATGGATGACAGAGGAGATGCCTCAAGCAGTTAAGGACAGATGAGAAACAAAAGTAAAAGGTGACAGCAATAGAATGAGAACCCTGAATGCAACTGTTCAATGATTTGTGTGCAGGAACAAGAAATATTACTATAATAACCAAAGCAGAGAAAAAGAAGATGACAAAAAAGGAAGAACAAGAGACCTCTTCCACAAGGTCTGAGAAATCAAAGGAAAATCAAAGAGTGGGGATGCTCTATGACCAACAGGGGAACACATTACATGAATGACTACAAATAAAAGGCTAATGGAAATATTACACTGAAGATCTATATAAAAGAGATGAAAGCGTGATAAATTCATTCAAGGAAGAACCATTTGAAGATGAACCCACAATTTTAGAAAGTGAAGTGGAAGCTGCACTCAGAGCACTTGGAACAAACTTGGAACAAACTACATACCAATACAACAGATTCAAGCTACAAAGACAGAATCTACTCTAGTTCTAATTAAAATCTGTCAACAAATAATGAAAACAAGAGAATGGTCCACTGATTAGAAATGCTCAATATGCATTCTAGTCCCCATGAAAGGGGGATAACATCAGGACCACTGCATTAATTTCCCATATGTGGAGTGAGAAATACCAGATGTCCTAGCTGGGTTCAGGAGAAGAAAAGACATTAGGGATCATATTGCAAACATACATTGGATAATGGAGTGTACCAAAGAATTTCAGGAAAAAAATCACTTTGTGCTTCATAGATCATAGCAAAACCTTTGATTGTCAGTATGAAAAACTATGGATTGCTTTTAAAGAAATTGTGTGCCACAACATTTAATTGTCCTGATGAATATCCTGTACTCAGGACAAGAAGTTAACATCCTTCAGAAAGATGGTTTTTAAGCTGTATGCTTTACAATGTTGTAACCTGCCTCGATTGCTGCGCAGAGGGGCGGGCTATAAATAAAAATTTATTATTATTATTATTATTATTATTATTATTATTATTATTATTATTATTATTATTAATATGGTGAGATAAAGATTTTTTCAGAAAAATCAACTAATCTGAAATGTGGTGCTGGATAAGACTTCTATGAATACCGTAGACTGGTAAAAAATAAAATATATGATCCTAGAGAAAATCAAGCCTGAACTCTTCCTAGAAGCCAAGATGACTAAAGTAAGACTGTTATACTTGAAACATATCATAAGAATACAAGACCCCATAGACAAGACAATAATGCATGATAGGGTAGAAGGCAGGAGGAAAAGAGGAAGACCATGTTTCAGATGGATAGATTCAATAAAGTAAGCCATGGCCCTAAGTCTGCAAAATATGAGCAGAGCTTTGGTAGCAGGATGATTTAAAGGTCTCTTATTTGTAAGGTCACCATAAGTCGAAGTCAGCTTGACAACACTTAACAACATTAATTCAATTGGCCTGCTCTCATTTGGACTAACTGAATTTATGTCAAGAAGACTGGTGATCAGGTGCTGAATTAGTGGCAGCAAATATAAACCTACTGAGCACATGCATTGATGGAGAGACAACCTACAGCATCATAGGTAATCCAGGCATTCAGAGTATTACTGGGAATTTACAGTGGGAGCAAATTTAATGTCACTAGTTCATTTCCCTTTCCAATTAAGGTATTTACTAGTCCTCCTTTAGATAAATAGTAACCATGTAAATTTTGCTGGAATACATTCTTCTGTCACTATTGTCTCATGCTGGTGAGGTCTGATGAGGGTTTCAGTCTGATGTCTGGAGGTCCTATATTTTTCTATCCCTGATCTAAAACTTCTCCTGTACAGCCTTCCTCTGAAAAAGTGGGAAAGGACTGTCACAATCAGTGGCGTCCCTGGCCCCAGTGTCACCAGCAGAAGGGTGGGGCTTTACGAAGGAGGCATGGAGAACTCAAAATGAGTGTGTGCCCACGCACCCGCTCCTGCCTTTCGCGGCCCCCATCCTTTCCACCGTCCCTTTCTCAGGGGAGAAGGAGACAGTGGCAAGCCATGAGAAGCGTGCATGCTCTCTGGAGGGCCTTGCTGCTGTCCCTTTCTCCTCTGAGGAGGAGGCAGCATTGGCAAGGAGCCACTGCGGCTGTCCTTGCTGCCTCCTCCTCCTCTTCCTCAAGGGAAATAGGGGCAGCAGCAAGAATGTCCGGGAGAAGCATGCACATGTCTCCGGACAATACCAAAATATTCCAAAAGTTCTAGAGGTATCACTGTTTGTGTCTAATAGAGTTTGGTAGAACACTTAATTGCTAACAACAATTCTGAGTTATCAGTCTACTCAAATACATGTGTTTTTAGTCTCTTGAATGAATACATAGACACTCACATTCTCTGGGATCTCCTGAGTTCCAAGAGAACACCATCTTCCAGCACATTTTCCAATGGACAGTCTTATCACTTCCTATATCCCTTGGATAATCAATCTAGGTCGACTTTCCTGACTCCCTTCTCCATTAATGGAGAGGTCACAATACCTGGTAGATAGCAGACAACTAGGGTTGGTGTCACCCAGTCTGGTAACTCATGGTGTGACTTTCTCCCATACCATTAAGGATTATAGACTCCTTAATAATGTTTTTTGTACTAATGTTACTCATTAATCATAATTCCTGTATCACCTAATGTAATGGTAATAGTTGTGACATAAAACAACTAGCAAAATTAAAATTATACCTTTAAATTACAACATAATATGCAAAGCCTAAATGCATTTACATATGGATAGTTTAATGCAGGGGTAGGCAACCTTTCCCTTTTAAGGGCCGAGGGACTTCAGCTCCCAGGAGCCTCAGCCATGTTGGCCAATAGCTCCTGGGATTCTGGGAGCTGAAGTCCCTTGGCCCTTAAAAGGGAAAGGTTGCCTACCTGGTTTAATGTGATTGAAGTGAACATTTGGTAAAATGTGATATTTTTAAAGACTTTTAAAACATTTTAAAACTGGGGCTTTTCCTTCCCCCTCCCATTAAGCCTCATACCACTCTCACCGTCTCTTCAGCATTTTAAAGGGACACAGGCAAATGCCACAGCCCTTTTCTGCCCAAAGCCAGATGTTGGAGCAGTGGTGTCACTCCCCCCCTTACGGTGTATCTTGTGCAGTCCGCACCCCCTAGTGATGCCACTGGTCAATAGCTTTTCCATCATAAACCTTACTATACTTTGAGAGCAAAATCTGAGACCACCTCAAACTACCTTGGTAGGGCAGATACTCTTGTGAATACCTGTCTCTGGAATGCTCTTCCCAGTGCCTTGTCCTTATGTCATCATCTTTCAGCCCCAAATTAAAATGTTCCACATTTGAATAGATGTGTCCGGCTGATATTAAAACATTAAGATGTATAACAATTCATTATTCTTGATTATTAGTTTCTTTTGCTCTTTGGGGAAAATGTAGTTTGATATTATAGATATGTTATTTGCATCATTAAAAAAAACTTGTTGCATATTTTAATTATTGTAAGATGCCTTGGGCTAGGCCCATTGAATCCTACTGAATTCACTCTCACTATGTACATTCCAATAGTCAGCATAGTATAGTGGCCTTAACGTTGGACTACAACTCTAGAGACCAGGGTTTGAATCACTGCTCAGCCATGGAAACCCACTGGGTAACCTTGGGCATATCACACTCTCTCAGCTTCAGACGGAGGCAAAGGCAAATCCCCTCTGATCAAATCTTGCCAAGAAACAGTATAGTTGAGGTCACTGTAAGTCGGAAACAACTTGAAGGTACACAACAACAATAACAACAATGCATCTTCCATTTATTCAGCAGATCTACTCTAGCTGGGACTAAAAATTGGATTTAGGCCTTCTCTTTCTCTTTCTTTATTAAAAATTAATAAATCTAGATCTTAAATTAAACCTAAATAAATACACAGCAAAACAAATTTGCCAATCCTAATGAAAAAGCTACTGTACAAAACTTTGTACCCCTGCATAATCTAAAATGTGTTTAGATTTGATATCCTGTTACAGATGTAGCTAAACATTTTATGGAATGCATTACTCATAAAACTACACCTAATACTCTCCCCTTTTTTTGGTGGCTGATGTTTTTATGGATTCCTGTGAACACAAAGACAGAAAAGAAAAGTAAAAAGATGTGCATTATTGCTTCCACCCATCCCCAAGATGTTAGGTCTGAATAGATCTGAAGAGAGAATGAAATATGGGTAGAAATGTAAGCCTCATAACCAACTCATGCACCTGGCTACCTCCTGAATTCAGTAGAATGATGCATATAAGGTTCTGTAAGTATGTTTCACTGAAAATGCTTCCAAACTGGGAATCTTGCCTTCTCAGGGTTCTTGATCATAGGAGCTCTGGCTTAAATCCAATTACAAGTCACACCTTGAGCAGATTCTTTAAATCAGTGGAGACTTGGTAAGCCAATAAGACCCACTGATTCAATTGAATAACAAGGCCACTGTAAGCTTTTTTATCCCAACATATTACAGAACCTTTCATGCACAAATAAATACATAAGTATGTGGGGAGCAGAGTTTGCAAATATGATCATGCCTCTTCTCCACATTAGCTCTATTTGTGTGCAGGTGAATACCTGAACAAAACTGTTTTACAAGAACCTAAATTCAAATCCTAAATTCATGTCTGAAGTCCTAAAATGCCTGCAGTGTAAGTGACATCACTGGGGGGGGGAACTGCACTGGATGACACCATCAGACACGGTGGTGACATCTGGTGGGGTGGTCAATCACCATCTGTCTCAAGACTGCCCAGCTGCCCCCATCCACCAGTCAAGGGACATCTGCCATCCTTCCAATGGTGGTGGAGGTAGGGTGCTGCCGTCACCTGGCAGTCCCTTTTGGGTCTGGCAGGGCTGCTGGCAGGGCTGGGAAAGGGAGCCTCTGATGGCATCAGCGGTGGCAGGGGCAGCCATGGACTCCTCTGCTTCCCCAAAAGAAGTGGGAGGGGAGGGAGGGGAAGATGGGCAGTGGTGCGCCAGGCACCTGAGCTGGAACTGGAGGGTGTCAAGGCAGGCAGGAGCACCACTAGCTGGAGCTGCCACTTCTCCTTCCACTACCACCTTTCTTCCTATCCTAAATGTGGTGCATCCTAAATGTGGGGAGGGTCTACTCAACACCTGACACTACTTGCTGGGTGGATTTGGGCATTAGGACGGGTAGAGCTGCTGCAAGAGTGATAGCAGTGAAATAACCCCCCTTTTTCATGTCCCTCCCTTCCTCCTTCTGCAGGGCTGGGGAAAATCCCCTAGAGCTTCAGACCAAGCCCTCTCCACCCTTTGATCCAGAGTCAGAGCAAGGCAACCAAGACCAGATCCCTCCGTCCACTGGTGGCTCTCACTCACTAGAGTTGCAGGGTTGCTGCCAGCCTAAGGGTGACAACACCCTAGTTTCAGCAAGGAAGGTGGTTTAAAAAACAACAACAAGATTTAAAATTATATATATTAAGCAAGGCAATATTGTGTAGCTCATGCAAAAGTTCAAAAAACTTTATAGCCTTTGCTCATTCCGTGCTTAGAGTTGGGCTACCAGAACTATAAATACATTTAACATCCTTTTATGTTGGTTTTTAAGGATGGTCCCACAGTGTGTTTGCATTCTTTCAAACTCTTGCCAGATTCCACAGAGTATGATTATTTATTCTTATAATAAAGTCACTTACTTTTATCAGCACTTTACATAACAGTAGCTTTTCTTATTGCATCCAAGTTCATTCTAAATTCACAGCCTTTAACGTAGAAACAAAGCTCTCTGAATTTGTAGCCATAAGAGTATTTTTAAACCTCCATTCATGCATGAAAATAGCATGTAATAATTTTTGTTTTATGATTTTCATCTATTAATATAGATCTATGTGTTGTTATCAATAGTTTCAATCAACTGGTGAAGCTCTGATTTGCTTGCTTTTTTAATCCTTATGCAGTGTTGATGAACATTAGTTTTTCTAAAATTTTTACCTGTACTGAGCCTATGAACCAAGAAAAGCTAAATTAATCTTACAATGCAATCCTACAGTGCCTACTCAAAAATAAACCATTTGAGTTTAATAGACTGGTAAATGTGTGTAGAATTGAAATAATTGTGCAGAGGATTGTAAGTGTACAACTGTTATTAAACTTCCTGTCCTACATATTCAAAATATGCTGATAAGCCCATGTCGGATCTTGGGACATTCCTACATGTATGACTCCAAGAGCTTCAGTTTAAAGAGCTCTAAAGCTATCATCTCTTTCTCTCATAGGTGGATATGTTCGGGTAAGAAAAAAAAAGATGGAAGACGTTTTTGGAAAACATGGCAAAATTACAAATGGAGAAAACGACATTTGGAGCCTTCACAAAAGTGCATGAGGCAAGGCAACTGCATGATAAAAACCTCCTCTGGAAGCATCCTGCATCTCATGATAATGGCAGTATCCTTCTCTCTTCTTTTATTTGTTCAACTGCATTTCACCTACCAATCTCCTATCCCCATATCTCTTGTCATCATCTGGAGGGAGAGAAGGCAGGCCATCTCATCAGGCCTGGCCTGAAGAAGAAGAAGGGCCCTCCCTCCAGTCCATCTGCTTTGGTCCAGGCTTTTGAGGGAGAGAGGGTCTGATGGACTTGTTCCCCTTCCCCACCACCATTTCCTTCTCCTTTTGTGTCTTGTCTTTTTAGATTGTGAGCCTGAGGGCAGAGAACCATCATTAATCCACTTGTAAGCCACTCTGATAGCCTTTGGCTGA
>CM034710.1:85293009-85307555 GCA_020142125.1 Phrynosoma platyrhinos | reverse complement strand
TGCCCTTCTTACCAGGATACCTTTACTGGTATTTTACTGCTCATTTACTTCATCTTTTCACTGTAAAGTAATGGTTGAATGCCAGAAATCAGTTCATCTTACCTGTAGGTGTGCTACTACGAAATGAAGAGGAAGGGGTGATGGGTGGAGTGACTGGTGGAGTAAGGCTTCCACTGCTGTGGCGAGGAGGAGTGGAGACATTCCCGCGGGACACTGAGCTTGATAAAGTCAAAGAGAGCTTAGGCTGAATTTTTTTCTTCAGGGATTCTTGCTCTCGTCGAGCTGCATCAGTCATAAACCTGCAATGATGATAATAACAAGCATTAGAAGGGTTTCTCATTTTGTTTTGTAGAAAAGTAGCATTGAACAAACATTCACTAGGAAAATTTTCTGCCACTCTTCATGTTACATTTCTGTGATTTTCCCAAATCATTTTTGTGATTTTTTTCCATATTGCTCCTTGTGAATTAAAAAGTCTATGAGATAATGACATTGTTCAGTACTAAAAAGACACATACCTGAATGGAATGACAAAAGACTAATGGCCAATTTACACTACACAGTTATAGCACTAAGATTCTATTTGAACAGCCATGGCTTCATCCTACAGAATCCTGGGATTTTCATCTTTAATGCCCTAAACAGGCTTCTGGGTCCAGAAACAAATTACAACCAGGGCAACCAGTAAGCAATATTTGTGAGGTACTCAACATCTGACCTTCCAAGCATCCTAGGACTTGGGTTTTTTACCCATTGAGGATTCCACATCTCCTTGAAATGCAACTCTACTGAGAAAGCATTACAACAGTTAGTCTGGTTGTAACCAGAACATGTATAGCCAAGCAAAGTTCTATTTTTGACCAAATAGTGCTGTATGTGGTAAACCACCTTAAGATGTTAAAAGGTACTTCCACACATTGCCACCACCACCACCACTTCCTACAAACATAGCACTGAGACCAGGAGAGACTCTTTGAGCACAAGTTCCAAGGAGCTTACTATCGATTTAATTTCCAATGGGTTTTCAATAAATAAATCTGGATGAAACCCCATGTTTTGAAAACGTTATAAACAAAAGCCAGGCTATATATATCAGAACAGTGTCCTCAGTTAGAGTGCTTCATTTTCTACCATATAATATAATGGTCTCCACTGACCTACTGAACTCTATGGGAACAAATGAAATTATCTTCACTCATGCTAAACATATTACTAGGAACACCATCAAGATGGTGTATTGGTTTGAGCATTGGACCACAATTCTGGAAACTAGAGTTTGAATCACTGCTCATCCATGAAAACCTACTGGGTGATTTTGGGCAAGTCACTCTCTCTCAGAGGAAAGCAAAGGCAAATCCCCTCTGAACAAATCTTGGCAAGAAAACCTGAATCAACAACAACAAAAGCATAACAATCTGGCTTATTACTTCTAATGAATTGTTCAACATCTTAAGAACTTCCTAGTGTATAACAATTTGCCCCAACATTATACAACAATTTGCTACAATGTTATGTAATTATACAATTTTTGTTGTTAACTGCCTTCGAGCCGATCGTGACCCATACATATAAATTGTTGGAGGACACTTTCAACCAATATACAGCAATGTAAGAGTCTTAAGGATTGATAACTATTAATTAAGTAGTTGAAATAAAATGCTTTAGCAGTCTAACATGCAAATAAATAAAATGTGGATAGATGGAAAAATCAGATGATGTAATCATCAAATCATAAAGCCATAAAGCCAAATGCTAATCATTTGCCAGGAAAATAAGTTGCCTCCCAATATTAAATAGCCTGGTCATTCTTGGAGCTCAATTTTCCAACAGCAGTTGCCTTTCTTGGCAAAGCTCTACCAAGTTGAGATAACCCTTTAAAGCACGTGCTTTTCTAGGGCCAACTGCCTTCTGTCTACCTTTTAGCAGTTAACTACCAAACTTGTCATTAATTACTGGTGAAAACCAATTTTGCATGGATTGCTGCATAAACCAGAAGAAATGTCTTATATTCTCTCGCTGCTGGAAAAACAGTTATTAGCTTGCCCAGCTATTTTTCAAAAGGCTGAATAAAAATGGCATAATAAACTACTGAGTACAATTTAATGTAGCAATTATCATCCCAGAATTTCACCTTCACAGCAGTTAACAGCCAGCTTGTTAGGGCATTCATCAACCTTGCATTGGCTCTGGGTCATTAATTAACAAACCAGTCATCGCTTGCTTCTAACAATACATACTTGATGTGTTACCGCTTAATCATAGGAAATAGCTTTATGGATGCTGATATTTCATTTCACAATTTGTTTGCAATCTGGTTCAAATACCTTATTCCACTGTACAGTAATAAAAGGGGTGGGGACACGAAAAAGATATAGTGTACATGATTGGTCTGGACACTGTAATGTCTCTTTAATAAAATACATTTATGCTATATTTAAAGCATATCTTCAAACACACCATCAATTGCTTAATTTAGTCCAGACAATACTGTGCCTATTAAATAACATAAATGTCTGGCTACCCCCACTCCAAAAATGATACACTCATTTTAAAATTGTATTCAAATTTAGTTATGAGGAAAATGAAATTTAAAGATGTTAGAAGGATGTATCCTCAGCCAGTGCTCCACAAATAAGTAAACTACAGATTAGAGCTATAATGGACATCTTTGACCCTTCAGAGACAAACTGCAACTTTCATCAGCCTTAGCTGGTATAGCCAGTAGTAAGAAATTATGGGAGTTACAGAAGATATCTGGAGGGTGTGAGACAGTGATAAATCATGGGGTGGGAATATGTTAGAACATTTGACTAATCATGCTGGAAGGTTTCTTAAATTCCACACAGTTTAGGTCTTGATTTGGCTGTAATCTCAATTGCCCAATTGGGGTGTCTGAATAGATTACTTGCAACAAGAAATAAACTTGCTGCAGGTAACTTATAACTCATTAACTCTTAAATGTTGATGGTGACTCTCAAGATTTGTGAGACAGAGACTACAGGGAACAAACCGGAGAGCCAGTCCCTTGAGCCTGACTCAGCAGAGACCAGGAAAAGGAACAATTTGTTGTTTGAATTCTCCTTTGGCAGGACAATTACATAATCTTGGGGCAGGAAGAAACACCCAAGATAACCTTTTTTCCCCCAGAGTGACATGACAGGCTGATTGCCTGGAGTATAAAACTGCCATTTCTAAAATCAAAGGTCACTACAATGTACTGTTTGGTTCTTGCCATGAACAAAGGCTTATTGAAACTACACTAACAACCTAATGTGTTGCGTATTTAATCCAAATTCTAGTTTCTTCCAAGGGGCCTATCTTCAAATGAGCATATGCTGGGCTGCAGCCTAGGACTTGTGCCCACCTGATGAAAACCTATGGAACAGGACAGGAAGATTATTACTAAATGGACAATAGTTCAAACACAATTTGTGTTAGGCAAGCAATTAAAAGATGAAGTTTAAAGCATATCTTCAAACAATTGCATCTTTGTTCACATCAAAACTTAAGAATTAATGGGTTATAAGTTACCTGTAGCAAGTTTATTTTTTTGTAATGACAGTGAAACCAAGACACAATACAGTAGTGATACAGTAAGTAAGAACACTGTTTTATTAATATAATGAACAACACTTTTTTTGTTATCTTTTAAAGTTACTTTTAAAGCATATTTTTAGAGACATTTTGACAGGCATTTCTCAAGTTTTAGAATGTTCTCATCAACCCTTTTTAAGTTTTTAAAAAAAGTAATTAAAAAGCAATGAGTAATGCAGTAAGCAATGCAAAATTACTTTTTAAAAACACTGTGCCACATAATAAGTAGGAA
Source organism: Phrynosoma platyrhinos (assembly GCA_020142125.1). NCBI lineage: Eukaryota > Metazoa > Chordata > Lepidosauria > Squamata > Phrynosomatidae > Phrynosoma > Phrynosoma platyrhinos. Next base: position 85,303,729 of record CM034710.1, on the reverse strand, counting down.
TTAATTTCTGAACAATATAATGAATATTATTTAGGGACTTGCATCCACATCTTTATGTACTGAAAGTCCAGAGATATAGCTAGCACAAGATCAAAAATTTATAACTAGCACAAAACCAAAAATCTAAGCTATGCTTTTATGTGTATTCAGTTTCAAAGAGAAACAAGAACTAGGCTAAGATTTTAAGTCTGCATAATTGTGAAACCTATAATCGCAACGATGCTACATATTTTTATGTACCCATTTTATGTGACATTAAATTTATCTAGCACAGTATGGGACATAAAATATATGCAGGTTGAATTAGGAATCATAAAAAGATGTGTCTCTCATATATGAGAATAGACATACAGCAAATCCAATTACGGTAACCAGAATGAACAGTGCTTTTAAGGCGCTAATTAATTTCATTCATGTTGTCATTCTTCAGACTGCACCTCAGTTTAATAAGTAATCTATCACTTAACAAATTGATATTTTTAACTATGGAGTTCTCAGCTTCTTCTCAGATACTTTTCTTAAATTAATAGGATCTATATAAATTGTAACTTACTAAAGTTTTATTATTTACTTACATTTGGTATAGTTAAACCTGGATTTAAACCAATATCATTATTATCAAAAAATTTACTGTACTAGCATTGACTTCAACAACATCAGGACACACTTCAATCCAATATTATTTATGTTCTAATTTTTAAAAAATAAATTTCCATTACAAATTAATGTATATACGCATGAATAAGTCTAGACATTTTAGTAAAAAAATTGATCCCAAAAAACTGAGTCAACTTATCCACAGGTCAATGTAAGTGCTGTACTTTAACTCTAATCATCATTATCCCCTGAAGAAAAGCAACCATATCATCTGTCCTGGAAACAATGACTTCTCTTCTGCTCTCTCATCCATCCAGTCTTTATATGAGCATAAACAGTTATGCCTGTTGGAATTTTGTAAGTTCTTTGGCCTTGTTTTCCTCTGCTTCATCCTTTACATCCTGTTACATGCCCTTATGTTTTACTGTCAACTTATCCACTGATCATATCAAAATCCATAATTTGGCCCCAAAACTTGCCCTTGACTAATACATGAGGTCAATGTATAATCAAGTACATAAGATAACTTTGCATTATTTCTTATAATAATATCATCAGGATTCTAAAATTCTTATCTATAAAAAAGAAGATATAGATCAGTATCCTATTAGTGACTTACGTTTGTGCAACCAGTTTATACAAGTGTAAGGACTTTTTAAAGAGTTATGCAAGGAGGCATCCCATACCTTGCTTCCCCCCAGCTATACAATGGGAACCAGTTCCACACCAGATTCTAATAACTACTGACTGACTGTGGAGAGAGGGGCAGGAGGGCTCCCTCATGCTGTCACCCAGCTGGCAACCAATGCTACCTCCACAGCTACATTGGAGGTTCAGTGCCCCAGCAGTATCCAAAAGGATCTTGGCCACAATCTAATATAAACTTGGCTGGTCCCAGTTTAACCTCGTTTTACATTTGTAAGTGGAAACTGTGTTATTTAGTAATCTGCTATCAGAAGCAAATAACTGTTAAATTAGAGTTTTTTAAAAGCCATACAATTGCGAAGCAAGTGTCAGAACCACGGTTCAAGCTAAATGAGCCATGTGATTCTTGTTGATGCACCAATTAGTCCCATGCCTATGAACTCAAGTCCAACCTCTTCAGACTCACTCTGTTGCTTTGGCCCTGAAGTCCTCTCCCCAGTCCAATAGTACATCTATTAAAAAAAGAATGTTAAAAGCAACCTGCCTTACCATGTTGCTGAGAACATAAACACAGTTAAGATAAAATGATAAAACAATAGCAACAGCTGTAGGTGAACACAATTTTGTATAGCATTTTAAGTGGCGATTTCTTTAGTGTCCTTGAAAGGGTGAATTATTCCCTTGCTTCCCGTTTCCTCTAGGATTACTGGAAGGTAATAAAAGACGGCCGATAGGAAAGGGCTTCCCATTGAATCAGAACATAGTCTCTCGGGCAGACGGCAAGAAGTTTCTTGATCACTGGTTGATCTGCTTCATCATCGTGATTGCAAAAATAAAGCTTGCATTTTGTTTAGGGTTTTTTTTTTTTAGAATTAAAAATTAAGTGAGAGGTGTTCAACTATAATTTGCTGAAATTGTGTACAATCCTAAACCATAAAGCACAGTGCTGGTAGGAAAACTATGCAGTATAATATAGGAAGACCTAACATTTGTAAATGGGGGGAAATGTACACATTGCCATTTTAATTAATTTCCTAATGTAAAGCGCAGCTGTAATAATGTTGGCAAATATCAATCACCTCTACAGTTTTCATTTGTTAAATGAAATCATGCTTTTTAATTGGGTCTTAATCTGTACACAGCTATGTTTTATTTACTCGCCATTATAATATATACTTTCTGCTTACTTGCACAGACAAACTTCATTTATACATATACAGTATATGGCTACTCTAAATTCAGTTACAATGTACCAGTTTGAGTTTCAACAATTAAATGGCCCTTTTTAAAAATGTATTTATTTATTTATTTTGGTGGACTCCTGCTGCTATGTGAACTAGCTGTAGGCTATTAAAATAATGAGTCGAGGCAGAGTCATCTGATCTCATGCTTGGTGCAAAGCCTGAGGAAAAGGACTTTGTCCATAATTCCTAGCCTGTTTACCAGACTAAGCCCAGACTGTTGGAAGCTTTGGCCATGAACTCCCTTCCCCCTTCCAACATCAACTAACGTTTTAGGTCCACACAAAACATGGTATAATAGAGCCCTCTGCAGGTTGGCATCACTGCTTTGCTCATTTAACATTATTTTGTCTTATATTCACAGGATGTAGAAAACTGTTCCCAAGGATATTAATGGATATTCCAATGGATAAAACAATGGTTATTCCAGTTGTGCTCCCTACTCTTCCCTGTTCAAGTAAGATTTTGATCCACAAACATTCTTGCTGGGTTTTTTAGATGTAGACAAATGTGCCACTCTTAAAACCAGTCCTAACTGATCCCCTGGTGTTTTCAGGGAGAATGCGATAAGTGACAGAAAGTCAAGCATGGATTATAATTAGTGCCAGAGAAATTGTGGGCAGGAAAAAAATACACTTTTTATTCCATTCAGGAAAAAGCTTCAGAATTTCTTGAACCATCAGGAATTTTTTTAAAAACAGTTGTCTTGAAGGTGACATTGTTTTGAAAGGCATCTCACATCTTGATGTAAAATATGTAAGCCTACTGATTTCTCATTAAAATGTCAGAGCCTTTCTCTGTGTTGAAACTATAAAAAAAATCCTCAATCCTTGATTTTTCAAATATATCCAAAATATATTATATTGAAAATTTAATGCATTCTTCTGCCAAATACATGGGCTTGAAGAAATAGCTACAAATTCATAGATTACCATCACATTACAGAATACATTTCAGTTAAAAATTTCAAACAAAACTGCTTATATACCCTCCAGCTATATTTGGAGGGTATTGGGGTGATCATTAGAATTCTGGACTTATGTACATAAAGCTTTATGTAGCCTTCAGTGTTTCAATAACTTCCTCACCATACTCAGACAAATATACTTTCTGCAAATGTACATCTTCCCTCCTACAAAGTCACTAGAAACTAGTGCAGCCATTTCCTGAAGGGTTCCAAAAATAATTACAGTCCAGTTTTAAGTTTTGTATATTCAAAAGTTATTATTATGTTTAAGGTAAAATCTTAGAGGTTTTCCTTAAGGTAGAAACCTGAGGAAACAGAATTATAAATAAACCTACATAATAGACATATATAGCATATGTAGGTATACATAGCTTGTTCTAGGTACATATCAAATGTTCACACAAGCATCATGAGAGATCAAAAAAGACTCAACAACTTTATGGAGGAAAAAGTAAATAAGCATATGCAATCAAGAACGGGATCTAAATGTTTAGATCTACTTTACTGGATGGAGACTAATATATAATACATTAATGAAAGCAAAATACAGAATTTGGATGTGAATGGTCTTCTCCCTCCACTTCTCATATCCCTCTGGAGGAACAGCAATTCAGACCACATGGGCAGTAGCAAAATTTAAACAATGCACAGTGCTCGCCCTATTACTCAGTGCAGTGAGAAAAAACAGGTGACAAGGATTAAGAGCAAAATTAAATCTGCATATCTTCAGCAATGGAATGGAAAATTAACACCAGTGTAACATGATTTAATGGCAGCAACTCTGTCAGAAAAAAGAAAAAGCATAAAATTTAAAACCAGTCCAGTTGATCTGCTAATATGGCAGATAGACAAAGGAAGGGAAACGGCTCCATAAAGCTTTTGGCAACGATGGGAAGACAACAGCTAATGGAAGAAACAGACCCCAAAGCTAAATCAACTATATGACAACAGGCTATCAAATGTTAACTGATCACAATCATTCTACACAATCCATCCAACTATACATTTAAGAAAAGTGAGAAAGCCACAGATGGTTTATAAACCACTTTGAAATGAAAATAGTTTGCAGCAGGGCTAATTAGGAGGCTTTTAAAACTCTTTCGTATTTTCTTCATGATGTTAAATGAGATATACATGTTTATTTTTATTTTCTCAACGTTTTCTTTATGTGATACAGCCTAATACCAGGACCTAGTTTCTCTAAATGCTACTGCTCTGCATGTATTACAAAATCCATTTCTCCCCTGTTTACTAGCATTTAGGGTGTACAAAGGTTAAATAAACCTTTCATCAAATAGCTTGGATAACTCAAATTGCCTGGGTGATAATCTCTTTTTATGGTAAATAGTCATACCTAGGGATATATGAACATATCATTCTCATCCTTGCCGAGTTTCACATTTCCCATTGGTACTGTTATTCTGTTGTTATCCTGTATTAAGGCTTTAAAAAAAAGCTGCATGGAAATTCAGATGCAGTTAATCTCTCTCTCTCTGCAATTAACAAATATCACTAAAAATATAAAATTAGTGAAAACAGCAAAGAGAAAATAACATCTAAATGATACAAACTCTTACTAGAAAGGAAACTAGAGAAAGAAGCGCTAAAACAATTTATGATAATATGGGTGAAAGACATAGGTAAACCACTTGAACTTCAGCGTTGGCACTCAGCAAGAATCAAAACATTTCAATTCACAAAATGACAAAGATTTTGAGAAAACTAACTCAAATTGGCATACCAATTGCATCTAACACCAGAAAAAAAAATAGCAAAAATATACAAAACCAAACGATCTAACTGTTGGGAATGTGGAAATATGAAAGGCTCCTGGATTCATGCATGGTGGTATTGTCCACAATCAAGATAATTCTGGAAAAATATTCACAACAATATATGTAATATCTTAAAGATAAGCTACAAAATGTCTTCAGAGGTATACTTATTAAATATGACAGATAAACAGTACTCAAGCGAGAAAAAAGTGGAAAAAATCCTGTATATGATTTCAACAGCGAGAATTAAATTCACTAAAAATTGGAAGAAGAAATTCCAGATATTGATGCATGGCTAATAGATACGTTAGAAGTCATCGAAATGGACAAGCTTACATGTTCAATTAACAAAAAATCAACAGAAAAAGTAGAGAAAGAATGGGAAGAATTAACAGAATTCTGCAAAAATAGTTCAAAATTAACAGAAAGAAAGATTTGGTCAAAAACCAAAATAGGATGAGTAACAAAAATTAAGATCTCAGTCTAGCTTAAGGAAGCAAAAAGCACTGAAGAAATACATAAACTACAATTCTAAATAAAGAAGTGGTTTAGTATAATGAAATTATGTTTTACCAAACAGAGAAATTAAAGGAAGTCAAAAAAGAAGTTATAAAGAAGAAAAAATATAATTTAAACATTTACCAATATCAGTGTCTATATACAAGTGAAATATAGAACTGTGAAGTTAAAGATACATATGTAATTTATGTATCTTATGAAATTTATAAAAGTTGTTAATGCTCTAAGAAAACTTGTTATTAATAAAAACCAAATAAGAAAAAATATATAAAATTAGTAAAACATTTCAGCTTCAGTCGCTAAAAGTGAAACTAAGCTACAGCCAAAGTGGCAGTTTAAAACCTTCTGTTTTCAACATTCTTCAGTGGATGATGGTATTATCCTCTGGGCCAGGGGTTGGCAACATACAGCCCGTGGGCCGCACCCGGCCCGCTGACCAGCCCCCGCCACCGCACATGCTGCCACCACTCCGACGCTGCGCATGTCGCGGCTGCCATTTTGTTTGTCAAAATGGTGACTGCAACTTGTTTGCGCATGCGCAGTACTCCTGCGCAGTACAAACGAGCCGCGGCCACCATTTTGGCAAACAAAATGGCGGCCACGATATGCATGGTGGCGGCAGAGGTTGGTGGGGGCCATGCACGTGCGCATAAGCGCGTGTGCCACCATTTCCCTTCCCCCAGCCCAGCTGAAGACCTGGTGACCAGCAACCGGCCCCAGGTAAGTAAACCTTGCTGACCCCTGCTCTGGACTGAAGCCCTGAGTCTAATATCTAGTGAATTTGAGTCTCAAGTCTAGAGATATTATCACATGAGCCTTGGTCTCACTGCAAACGCACTGATAAAAAAATGTAAACATACCAATTTAAGAGCATTCATTATTGCACATCTCTGCATTGGTGCGAAGGTACTATTTTTGCCATCGATGGTCTCTCATGCACTCTTCCATACCCCTCCTTAACTTCACCTTCCAGCCCTATGTCCTATCAAATGTACGAGTTCTTGTATTTTCATTTTTAACACAATTACAAAGTTATGCTAATGACATATAATTTCAAAAAGAAAAGAAAAAGAAATAGAAAAAGGAGGGGGGGGAGAAATGAAAATACCTTCCCGGGAATAGTGAGGGAGAAGGGGGAGAGGAAGAGAGGAGGAGGCACTGACACCATGTGTCAGCCAATGTAGGAACTGCTGTGGCAGTGACGTTTTGCACTTGTGAGGTAATGGAAAAGCAGAATGATTGGGAGCTTATTGACGGGTTTCCACGTCAATGAAAAGGGATGTTCTACCAATGCTTCAAAGTTATAGCAGCAACAAGAAAGAGATGACATCATGTAATAAGTATTTTTCAAAAACACTATTCTACAACTTTAATTGCACTTTAAAACCCTTATGCAATAATGTCCTACAAATCCAGAAATCCTCCTGAAGTGCCAAAGTCTTGTTCTGTCTTGCAGATCGTTGATTTCAATTATTCATTCCACTAACATGGAAAACCTCAGCAAACTGAGATAGACCAATCTGTGAATATCCAGTAAAATAATCCAATAAATCTGGATTATATTCTGTAGCTTTGTACCTTTTGTTTAACATGTCAATACAACATTATTTATAAATCCACTGGATTGTTGCAGGCAATCAACATTTTATTTCAAATTATGTTCTCCACATACTGTTGCATTACCTAAAATGTTCATAACCAGAATTGATCCTTATACAAGGGATCTTTTCAAACCCACCCCACTACATTCCATTGCATAGAACTTTCCAGGGGCAATATATAAAAAATTCAGAATCTTGCTGGGCGAAGAGGTATAGGTAAAAGTGGGTGGTGCCAATACTAGGGATTAGGGTCTCTCTCTCACACACACCACTCTCTTTCATGTAATGCACATTCCTATAAACACAATGCATACACCCACATACAATTCCCACACACAACATTCATTTCAGCCTAAGACTTGGCCATTGTCCTGTTAAAGCTTGTACTTCAGTACTAGACTAGACAAAAATGGCACAAAAGCATTTTCCAGGGATTTTTTTTTCCAATCCTGGAAGGACTGTACCGGTTCACTGAACATTTGAACAAGCTTGACATTAATCACAAATATTCTACCTGAAATATGGCCAGATCAGCTTTTAATTTTTTGAAAACATCTCCGTTTCATTGAGAGGACCTCCTCACATGACCACACCAACTTTTGCCACATCAATTTTTTGTTAGGTCAGAATTTTCTTTCTCTCTTCTTGTCTCCCCACCCCATCCCCAGACAGTTTAATCCATTTTTTTCTGTCACTTAATCTTGTATTGCCTAAACTAGATGCTTTCTGTGTTCAAAGTAAGCTTCAAAATCAATTCCACAAACAATATCAAGGTCAAAAGTATAATCAGAGACTTTGATGGTTCTCTGAGAATGAAAATGCTTTGATACTAAATTTATGACAAGTAATCTCTTGAAGATTGTTATTAACACGCTCAATAATTTTCTGACTTTTTCATCCAAGAGCCTTTATTATTTGTAGTCTGTCGGTGTAACACATAAATTATGAGCCTTGTTCACCTATAATAGGATAAAATGAAACCTCAAAATTGACATTTATGAAGAAAAATGGAAAAGTCCTCTACACTATGCTACTAGCCAAAGGGAATTTGCCAAATTTGTCACACTTTAAGTCCAGTAAAACCATACACCAAAAATTTAAAATTATCTAGTCACTGTAGCATGCACCTCTCTATGTCCAATCTGAAGTAAGCTTCTTGATCTAAGAAGTGTTATACACAATGCTCTACGTCCAAGGTTCTTCACCTTCCCTCATCCTGCAGCACTCATGAAAACCAGCTCCAGCTTTTTCCAGCCCTCTTGGGCAGATTTTGAGGCTCCCCAAAGTGCTGTAGCAGGATCTGGTATGTCTTCTCCTCTAGAGAACCTTTTATTCTACACAATTATAGCACCACGACTTCCACTTTAACTGCAATGGAAAACAGTTATGGGTCCCTTTTGGGGAAAAGGTGGCATACAAATAAAATAATAAATAAAATAAAATACATCTGCTGGTTTGTAGTTTGCACAGACACTGGAGGATGCTGGCTGAGAATTCTATATGTTTGTTGTTAATTGCCATCAAGTCAACTTTGACTTATGGTGACCCCATGAATGAGAGATCTCCAAGTTACACTATCATCAATAGCCCTGTTCAGGTCCCATAGACTCACGGCTGTGGCTTCTTTGATTGAGTCTATCCATCTTTAATATGGTCTTCCTCTTTTCCTACTGCCTTCTACCTTACCAAGCATTGTTGTCTTTTCTAGTGAGTCCACTCCTTATGTGGTAAAAATCATTGTTGTAGAATTTTGAGCATTATTTTGCTTGCATGTGAGATTAATGTAATGGCCCTCTGGATATTGCAATCCTTGGTGTCCCTTTACTTGGGAACTGGAATCTATGTGTTTCCAATCTGTAGTCCATTCTTTTGTTTGTTTTCCATATTTGTTGACCGATTTTAGTGAGAACTAGAGTAGAATTCTAAACAGCTGCTAAATACTTCTAACTAGAGTGGAGTAGAATAATAAATACTCCTAAAGTGACTGCTGACATTCTACTAACAAAATAATATCACTGCATTCTTGCAATAATTTTTATTTGTTGATTAAAATATGTGTGAAGATCATGAGAAATTACAACCAGAAATATAAATGAAAGCAGTTTAAGAAGATTATCGCATTAGGTTATTAATTGACTTCCCTGAGCTGGCTTAAAATTAGAAGTGGGCAGCATCCTAATAGTATCAGATGCATTTAACCACCAAAATCACCACTCGGATGCATCCTGGCTCCATCGCCACTCAGAGGGGTGCTTCGGCAGCCATTTTTTCAAGCCGGAAAACTCCCAGCTTTGAAAAGAGGTGCGAGGAGTGCCCCTTGGAGCAGCAATGGAGCCAGGATGGGCGGCGATTTCAGCAGCTAAATGCATCTGATACTATCAGGATGTCACCCACTTCTAATTTTAAGCTGGCTTAGGTAAACCAGTTTATAACCTAATGTGATAGTTTCCCAAATCAATAGTGTAGTGGTTTCAGCACTGGACTAGCACTCGGGAGACCAGGATTCGAATCCTTGCACAGCTATGTAAACCCACTGGGTGACCTTTGGCAAGTCATACTCTCTCAGTCTCAGAGGATGGCAATGGCAAGCCTCATCTGAAGAAATCTGCCAAGAAAACCCCATGATAGGTTTGCTTTAGGGTCGCCATAAGTCAGAAATGACTTGAAGGCACAACAACAACAACATAATACAGTTGGTCCTCCAAATTAGCAGAATTTCGGTGGATACCAAAAATGTGAGACCACAAGTCCCATTAGTGTCGATGGATGCTGACATTCCCATGGCTGTATTGATGAGGCTGTGTGCATTTACCATCATTGATGATGATGGGGCGGGGCCATCTGTGGATGCTCCAATCCATGGATGGCTAGCCTGCTGATATGGAGGGCCCACTGTACTTTGCTAAATCAAAAGGAATTCTTGTATTCTAGAACAAAGTTATGATTGCTAACCTTCAAAAACAGGTAAGTTTTACAGTCAGCTCTCCATATCCACGGATTTTTTTATCCATGGATTGCAGCATTCACAGTTTGAAAATATTCAAAATATAGATAAATTCCAAAAAACAAACCTTGATTTTGCCATTTTATATAAGGGACACTATTTTACTCTGCCAATGTATTTAATGGGACCTAAGCATCCATGGATTTTGGTATCTACGAAGGTCCTGGAACCAAACCCCAGCAGATACCAAGGGCCTGCTGTAATTAGTTACTGAATTAGTTAGTTACTGAAATTAGTAACCAACTATTTCATTTCAGTAACTAATTTTAATTAAGTTACTGAAATGAGCCCAATACCTGTAGCAACCAGCAACTGGGTGTCCTAGGTAAGGACAGGTTGCACACCTGTAACAGTATTTCTTCGAGTGGTCA
>CM034710.1:85274662-85292909 GCA_020142125.1 Phrynosoma platyrhinos | reverse complement strand
TATGAAGGGAGGGATGGACCTTAGCCGAGCATGAAGCAGGGCAAACGGACAAAAGATATATTTATATCTATCTATCTATCTATCTATCTATCTATCTATCTATCTATCTATATTTTAATATATAGATAGATATCTATATCCATATATCTATATTTATCTATATCTACATTTAGTAGTAAAAATAGCCTTATAGCCTTTGTCAAACACGCCAAGAGGCGGGTAATGTTAAAACAGCTTTCATTCAGGAGTATTTCCAAAGAAATTTATCTCCAATTTGGGAATAATGAGGTTTGCCAACACACCAAAAGGGTGAGTGGCCATTTAGAAAAATTTTTACCTCAGAAATAGAATTAGAACAGAACAATTTTACCTCAGAAATAGAATTAGAATGTCAGACTGCGATTCCCACAGAATTCGCAGCGCTTATCTTAAAATATGAACGACGATGTTAAAACGAAAACACCACCAAAATGCAAAATGATCCTGTCAAGAGGCAATTTAAAGTGAGACAGGAAAAGAATCTCTGAAGAGTTCCTCTAGATGCTGCTGCTGCGGCGGATAAAAGGAACTGAGGGTTTAAGTGGGAAACCGGCCAATAAGGCAGTTGGAGAGTGGGCGGGGCTACCGCCAAAATGCTTCTAAAAGCTCTAAGAAGGTTCCGAAGTTTGCTGCGCAGGCGCAGAATAACCCATTTGTGTGATTCGCAGAGACCACGAAGAAGAATGTAATTTCACCTGTGATGCTACAGCCTATGACTGAAAGTACAGCACATATTATTGTTGTTGTTGTTGTTGTTATGCTTTATTTATATAGCGCTGTAGATTTACACAGCTCTGTATATACATTCAATAGAATAGATAAAAATGATAAAGAAAGCCTGCCAATGGTGTACATTCTACAAAATAATAAAATAATACATATTAATACAAAGAAGGAAACAAATTAAAAGCATCAAATAATCATCATGCAATGCCTGCAAACGCTTCCCTGAACAGTATAGCCTTTAACTCAGCTTTGAAGCTGGTTTAAGAAGTGAAGCTGGTTAAACAAGTGATGTGGAGGAAGGAGGCTCCAGGAATGAGGGGCAGCAAGTGAAAATAATATAATATTAACTTTTCTTCATACCTAGAAATATATGTATTCTGTGTCATGGGCATATGATAAGCAAATTCTGCACTCAAAATTTTGCAATTATTCAACTGCTGTGATGAGCTGTAGTTATATCCCATTAAAATAGGTGGAATATGCAATCCTAAGTAGGTTGGGGGTATGCTGAATTGGCAGAAATCTTACTCTATCTCAAACCCTCCTAGTTTGTGGAAATCAAGGCAGAAGATATGGATGCAGACAGTTTTGCTGGAATGTTCATCTCATTTAGCTATATCCCTGCCAGCTTAGTGTTAATGATGAGCCCAGTCTCTATAGGATCTCTGTGTGATAAAGAATGCTGGAAAAATATCAGGTTTCTACATTGCTCTGGGACACGCTGTTTAGCTTCAAAAGGCTTGCCACTGCAGAAGCTCAGTGAAAACATTAAGGAGAATGTGTATTTATTGCAATTAATATATTTTTCCTTTCACAACAGGATTTTGTCATGCTTCTGCCGTTTAAAACGGCTTTCCTCCCACCAACATATCATAAGACAAAACATTCCAAACCCAAAACAAGCAACTGAGGCCAATCACGTACTATGACAAATAGATGTCTTTTACTACCTAAAGCAGCACTTCTTCTAAATATACTTTGCTGAAGTATCATCAAATTTAATAGTTTTTATAGAAAAAAGAGTAAGGAGGGTAGCAATTGTGGTGGGGGGGAGGGGATATATAGTCTGCATTCTCACATCCCCACTTTCTATCTCCATCTGTAGAGCCTACACATGATTAAGAATGCTTGTATAGCGGTTTTGTAATTTTAAGAACTTCTTGAGTTTTTAAATGTATTCTATTTATTAGAACATTTCTATCCTGCTCGATATCAAAAGATTTCAGAGCAGGGTACAGAAAACAGAACAATTTTAAAGCAATGTAAAGAGTGCACACTAGCTCAGAACTCTATCATCTAGACCAGGGGTAGGCAACCTTTCCCCTTTAAGGGCCAAGGGACTTCAGCTCCCAGAATCCCAGGAGCTATTGGCCAACATGGGACTATTGGGAGCTGAAGTCCCTCAGCCCTTAAAGGGGAAAGGTTGCCTACCCCTGATCTAGACTGTCCATGATCACTAGCTCTCAGATGTTTGTGGTAACAGTCTGCTTTAACCTGACATTAAAACAAGGCCTGGGTCAAGATAAATTGTGTCTTCAAGAGAAGGCAATTCCACTACTGGGATACAAGACAGAGGAGCCCCCTTCCCACTTTGGTGGAACATGGCAGAGGGCCCATCAGTAATATTTGTCCTCTTTTGCTCTTTCACACACAGCCTCTCTGTTACGGCTTTTGGAAGGGACTATTTTGTTTTTATCAATATTATGTAATCTACTCTGATTGCTTTTCTGGATGAAGAGCAAGAGAATAATGGACTAAATAAATAAATATGGCTTGTGAGCCTAACATGCAGAAATGGGCCTGAAGGTTTCCAAATCCATTTTACCTAAGTCCAGAGGCCACACATTTCCTTTAAAATATAATTAGGTTATCATAATTACAGCTTACTCATCAGGTTTGGTTTGAAATTCCTCCCATGCTGGTTTGCGGGAGATAAATGACCCTATTTATACCAAATTATCTAAAATGTATGTTTTAAAAAAGAACACGCAAATACCAAAAATTAAGAAATCAATCAAACTGAACTAATGAATAAACATTAGAATAATGTCTGATCAGCCCAATTCTATATTAGTCCAGATTTCTGAAGGGGCTGGGAGGGGTTGCACACTTTTAGAGAAGTCGTAGGCTTCATTTTAAAACATCTTGTCCACATCAGGGGAGCTTTCTCACACAGAAATGCATACCATTTGGGCTACCTGCTGCGTTTTGGCAAGCTTGGCAGACTTAAAGACATAATGGGGTAGGTGGTTGTAGTGTAAAAAAAACCTCCTTGGGAATATTTAAGTCAAGGGGGGAAAAGGAGATTTTTCTGTATTTTCCTTACTGTGAGCTGGCAAATGTAAGATAAGGGAAGGATATCTGATGCTAAAATTGATGCACTGAATTTTTCAAAAGGGGGCATGTTGCTGTTGGTAATACAATATAGTTGGAGTACAGTCATTCTAATGAGTACATAGAAATGTGCTCATTCTTTTAGACAGTTTGCAAAATTACTTTAAAAAGTAATTAGTTATCACTGCCACCCTGCTCCCAAATTAGTTATTCTTGCAGTTTTAAAGAAATAACTCTTATAGTATAGCGCGGGAAGCCCATCTGGTCCTGGCGCTTTCCCACTTTTTATTCTTTTTATTGCCATGGAGATTTCTTCTTTTGTAATTTTCTGATTCAGTTCTTCTTTCTGTATTTTAGTTAGTCTGGTATTTCCTGGCATTTTATGTATTCATACATTAGTATTTTGTTCTTTTCTAAATGTGATTCTTTCTTGTATAGGTGTGAATAATAATTTTCAAATTCTTTTTTAATTTTATCTTGATCTGTAATCTGTTCTCCATTTTGTACTAACTCTGATATTATTTTCTTCTCTCTTTCTTGTTCTAATTTATGAGCTAATAATTTCCCTGCCTTATTTCCATATTCAAATACAAGGGATCTTTTCAAACCCACCCCACTACATTCCATTGCATATAACTTTCCAGGGGCAATATATAAAAAAATCAGAATCTTGCTGGGCGAAGAGGTATAGATAAAAGTGGGTGGTGCCAATACTAGTGATTAGGGTCTCTCTCTCACACACACCACTCTCTTTCATGTAATGCACATTAAGCATTATTGACAAAGTTGGAAGGGACCCCAAGGGCCCTCTAGTGAAATGCTCTGCCAGTACAACTATATTAAGACCTTCAGAGGTCCTAAGCATTGAAAAGATTTTGGTGCCCCCCCATATATATCTAATTCAAAATATAAACAATAATAAACTATAAAATTAATTTTTATTTTCAGAACCTACAGTAAGATGGAAAATGATGTTTACTTTTGTATATTGCCACTTTATTTATTTTTGAAAAGTTTTCTCCTACTTTTTCTAATTGCAAAGTCTTTGATCAGGTCCTCAAAACTAATCTTACATAACACTTCTGTTTTTATACTCAGTAGCGATAAGGCATCAAGCCTGCCTTGGTGCACAGGTCACGTGAGCCTCGGTGGACTCGGTTTACCAGTTATGAGATTCTAATTTTATTTTAATGCATATCATTAACCTCTGTTGTTGTTGTTGCTAACTACACTCAAGTCAGCCCTGACTCATGGCAATCCTGTGGATGAGACATCTCCAAGTCCCTTATCCTCTGTTGCTCTGCTCAATACCTGTAGATTCATGCCCATCACCTCCCTGATTGAGTATACCCATATTGTGTGTAGTCTACTACCTCTCTTTCTATTTCTATCTACCTTTACAAGCATTAACATCTTTTTGAGTGAGTTGTCCCTTCTCATAATGTGGCCAAAAGACAACAGCTTCAGTTTCATCATCTTGGCTTCCAAGGGGATTTCTGGTCCGATCTGTTCAAGGACCTATTTGTTTGTCTTCCTGGCCATCCGCTGTATCCTCAGCACTCTTCTCCTGCACTGCATATCACATCAATTTATTATTTTCCTATTCGTTTTCTTCACTGTCTAGCTCTCACATCCATACATAGTGATGGAGAATACTATGGCTTGGACAATTCTGAATTTATTCTGAATTAATCTCTCGTTTGGACTTCTGTAACGCGCTCTACATGGGGCTACCTTTGTACCAAGTTCGGAAGCTTCAACTGGTCCAAAATGCGGCAGCCAGACTGGTTGCCGGAACATCTAGAGCAGACCATATTACACCAGTATTAAAAGCTCTTCACTGGCTGCCGATTAGCTTCCGGGCGCAATACAAAGTGTTGGTCATCACCTATAAAGCCCTACATGGCTTGGGTCCGAGTTACTTGAAGGAACGCCTCTCCCCACACAATCCGTCCCGCACCCTCCGAACATCAGGGAAGAATTTACTAAATTACGGTAAAACTAAACTAATATCTACTCCCCAAAGATCATTCACGGCTGTGGCCCCCAAGTTATGGAATGGCCTGCCGGAGGAGATTCGTCTTATTTCCACACTAGAGGCCTTTAAGAAGGCACTTAAGACGGAGCTCTTCCGGCGGGCCTATCCACCTGACCTCCCTAACTGAACATAAGATTAGATATGACTATCTTATAAGGACCTCCCAGGTGAAAAAGATTATATCACTTGCGGCATAGACTTGTATTGTAATTTTATTATTGTTTTAATTATTGCTGTTATTTATTGTTTTTACTGTTGGGTTTATTGTTTATTATTGTTCTTTTTATTACTGTTGTGGTTTTATTGTTATGTTTTCTTTTTTATTGATTGTACTACTGTACATTTTGTACATTTTATCTTTGTACTCCCGCCTCAATCCGTAGGGAGAGGCGCGAAATATAAATAAATTATTATTGTTGTTGTTGTTGTTGTGGGAGCCTTTTTTTGTGGAACCTGGTTCAGTTGCACCATTTGCAGTTTTTGCAGCCTATGTTCCATGGTAAATTTGGCAATAGGAAATTTCTGTTATGCTCCCTTCCCATTATGCCCTAAGCACATGCTTATTTTGCTTAATGGTTAATCCAGCCCTGCCTGCCAGTGCAGGATATCTACTGCTAAAGCATTTCTGAGACTCAGCCATTTAACCTCTGTTTAAAATTTGTAATGAAGGATATATCAGTGTTTCACTGTCAAATAGCCTTTAAAATATGGAAGTTATCTGCTTCGCAGAAGTAACAATAAAACAGTCACATTTTCATTACTTTAAACACACATCTAAATGCTACAAGCTGCTGGTCGGTGGTTAAAACTACATCTAAGCAGAACCAATATGGTGTAGTGGTTTTAGTGTTGGACTAGGACTCTGGAGACCAGGATTTGAATCCCAGCTTGACCATGGAAACTTACTGGGTGACATTGGGCAAGTCATACTCTCTCAGTCCCAGAAGAAAACACATCCTCTGAACAAATCTTGCCAAGAAAATCCTGTCAAGAAAACCTATGGCAAGTCTGAGGCTCCCCAGAAATTGGAAATGACTTGAAGGCACACAACAACCACAAATAGAAATACAATACAATACCGTATATCTTGATATGGTGGGGTACAGGCAACCTGTACTCAGTCTGCTCCCTAGTTATTTTATATTTATTTATTTATTTATATCCCACCTTCCTCCAAGTCCAGGGACACAAGGCGACTAGTTCTAACTTTTGATGGGCAAATTGAAGAGCTGCAAATTGCAAAGGGCAGCTCCAAACAGAGTAAGCCGCTGAATACAGGACCTTTCTCTGACAGTTCTTCAAGCTGAGGACTGTCCTTAAACATGTGGTCACCTTACCTACAGTATTCTTAGTCCCTACATGCAATTAAAACACACACACAACACAAAACACTTCAACACTGTGTTAATGTCAAGACATATTTGAATGCTGTGTCTTTTTAATTAACTGAAAGCCAACTAAAATGCCACAAACTGTTCATGTGTGAAGCTACTGAATATAAGAGAGTTGCACTGAATTTAAAGTGCAACAGAATACTAATGTTAACAAATTAGTTCTGCTTTCAGAATGGAACACTTCTCTATTTAATGTGTCAACTTATTACTGAGGAACTGCAGTTACCGCTGGAGCGGTCGTACTAAATCAGCTTTTCAAAATTAATATTCCTTTCCCAATCAATCAATTATGAGTAAGGTTTCAGCCTCAAATGGATGCTGAACAGACATCTCAGCACAGTATTATCACCTCTTACACAAATGAGCTCAGCGCTGAGACCTGATCTCTTTGCCAATATTACATCAAATTATTAACAAGCAAATATTGAAGTGAAACAACTCATAAGTAGTACTTTGCCTAATTCAGTTTTTGGCTGCACTTAATCTTTATTCATCTTTAATGAGTATTTATTCTATGACCCTGACAGCTTGCTACTGCTGTGATAAATTATCTGACTCAAGTCTGATTAAAAATGCAACCCTGGAATGCTAATTATCTCAACAGACCTGCTTAATAATAGCATTTCTTGTCAATTATGGAACCACAGAATGGGTGCCAGTTGTAACATGCAATACAAGCCTGTTCTTGGAGGCAGATTTCCCATAATGCTTCATCATCTGCCACATGTAAATCTAGGAGTTTGTACCTGTGGTGACCTTCTTATTAGTGAAATGACAAAATGATGAAGCTAACCAATACCAGAGCCCCAGCCACTAGACAATTACAGACTGTGGTTGCCAGTATGAGAGCCAAGAACATATGAGTAGTAATGTCTTGTACAGCTAATCTCTGTTGGACCTCTTGGTTTACTTAACAAGATTAGTATTCTATTTATATTTAATTATTTGAGGGAACAGTGCCTGAATGTAAGCTCTGATGATCTAGATTTGAGTAGATCCATTTAATCAATTGCTGAATTCTACATCTTCATGGGCATGGCAGGAATTACATACAGCTGCAACTCCTGAAGTGCTACAGCTGCAAGTGAAATTTTTTGAACCTTAAAAGATCTGCTTCATTAAAGGTAAAAAAAAAAAAAAAAGGCCAATATCCTTCATTAGGAGACGTAACTCGGATGATGGAGCTATATTGTTGTAGCTCTCAATGCAACCCAAAAAAACAACCTTAGGAATCAGGCAACCCTACAGGGATCTCCAGGCATTGGGGAACAGCAAGGAGGCAAATGAAGAAACATCCTCTCCCAGCAGGCCAGAAGAGGGCTGAACCCTTTTTCATTCCCTGCCCTGCTCCACTTCAAAATCCCTGTGTTGGTGAGGCGGCCTGGCTTCTAAGGTAGGTTTTTGAAGGCCCTTTTAGTCATTGCAATGGTCTAATAACTGTAAATACAGTACTCCCTCTGTTCTCATGGACTTGGGATCTGTGTCCCCTGCTTATCTGCGGGAGGCAAATGGAAGGGGACAAAATGGGCATGTCCCTATTCAAGCCAATAGGGCTTGAAAATACATGATTTTCCATTTTTGTGTGCGGGGGTGGTGATGTCCAGAACGGATCCACCACAAGAACGGAGGGAGGAGTATATGAATTCCTAAACTGAAGTCAAAAGTCCAGCTTACAACATCATAAATACTGGGCAGGATGCCAGTCAATGACTTATTGTATCTTAACAATATTAAGCTTTGTATAGTAAAATTAATAATGGGTGAACTCAGCCCTCCTGAAATGAATGTACTAACTATAAAGGGTAGTTAGCAATTAAACAGATATGTTTGCCACCATGATGGATACACAGAATGAGAATGGGGAAAGGCTGAATGATGTATCCTTCTGGACAAACAAATTCAGGGTTGCCACATCATCCACACATCTGGATTTTATCTAGATTCTATGTATTTTTCTTAGTTTCCTTTTATACAGATAGCTGGTCCAGATTCTATGTTTTCATTTTTAAAGTATGTCTCTAGCCTTTGGGGAATTGAGACAAAAGGCAAAAAGTCAATGGATGTCAAACCAGCATATGTGGAGGGAAGACTGTATAACTTATTCAAACTTGCTGTCTATTTCCAAAATAAATAAATAAACAAATCAGAATTTGGAAAAAGCTACTTTTTTGGACTACATGTCCCTGAACCTCCCAGCCAATATGACCATTATAGGAACTGTAGTCTAAAAACACCCCTCTGTTCTCATGGACTTCATGTCCACAATTTTACATATTCATGGAAGATTGATTCCCATTTAAATCAATGGGGTGTGCCCTAGTGGGTGTGCCCCATTCAAGCCTATGGGGCTTGAATACTTGCTAATCTCCATTTTTGCGGGGGGTCCAGAATAGATCCCCTGTGAAAACGGAGGGCCAACTGTATTTCCAAGTTCTACATCTAAAATATTTTTTTTAAAATAGGCCAATAGCAGAGAATAATATTTGGCTCAAAGATGACAGCTCTGTAAAATAAAGGCAAGAAGTTTCAGGCAGAGTTGCTAGCTCAAACTAACTCTTCAGAGTTGACATTTCAGGGCGATGTTATTTCTTCTCTGAAAATAAATGAGCCCAATGTAGTGACCTGATCTTTGTGCCAATTGTATGTCACATTAGCATGGCAAATACTGAAATCAAATGTTTTCAAAGTTCTACATGGCCTAATTTTTCATCCAGATCACTCTTAACCTTATCATTTCCCCCTCCAGCATCCTTTCTCTTTCTATAAAGCGGAATGTCTAGCTAGCTGTTCTTCAATTGCTTTTAATAATTTCTTCTGCAGAACTATTAAGTCTTATATCTTTTAGTTTTAAAGCTGATCTAGCATATCAGTGGCAAATTAAAACAACAACAAGAAACAAAGCATGACAAAAAAAGAAAGTTTTGATTCATCTCAAAGCCTTGCGTAGCAAATTTTTAATGAAAATCTGGCTGTTCATGTACAAAACAGTATTACAACTTATATTCAATCCACCTCTTTTCTGCTGCATCCCCCTGCTCCGGACACTGTCAACAGTGCTGACGCTACAACAGCAGTTTCAAAATTACACATATCTTAACCTGCTGTAACATATATTGCTGAAATGAAAGGCTGAAGTGACAAGGAATGGGGTTGTGTGTGGAGGAATGCTCAGCTCCATCCAGTTGGCTATTCTGCTAGATTCAATTTCTTGGACTGAGTGTTTTAACTCTGGGGCTGCTGCCATACTGCAGATTTAATGCAGTTTGACACCACTTTAACTGTCATGGCTCCATCCTATGGAATCCTGGGCTTTGTAGCTTGTTGTGGAACCAGAGCTCTCTCACAGAGAAGGCTAAATATCTTACAAAACTACCAATCCCAGAATTCTACAGAATTGAGCCATAGCAGTCAAAGTGATGTCAAACTGCATTAAGTCTGCAGTGCTGATGCAGCCTTAGTTTATGTATGGTTGATGGTTCTCAAGATACTAGTAAAAGCAACAACATGCAACTCTTTTGAGTCTTAATTGTGAGGAAAAGGCAGGGTATAAATAAAGCTGATAAGAAACAAATTAAATCATTTGAAGTGTGGTGCTGGAGGAGTGTTCTATGGATATCGTGAACTGCTAAAAAGACAAATCAAGTGTGAATTCTCCCTAGAAGCCAATATGACTAGCGTGTGACATACTTTGGACATATCATGAGAAGACATGACTCCCAAGACAATAATGCTTAGGAAGGTAAAAGGCAGTAGGAAAAGAGGAAGACTACATTCCAGATGGTTAGACTCAATCAAGGAAGCCACAGCCCTGAGTCTGCAAGACCTGAGCTGGCATGTTGAGAATAAGGTGACTTAGGGATCCCACATTCATGGGGGCACTATACGTTGAAGTTGACTTGACAGCAATTAAGAATACCAATGCCTGGTGTGCATGTTCTTCTTCCTAACAGAAGCACAGTTCTGCAAGGCTTCTGTTGAAGAACTCAGCTTAGTATCTTAAAACATTAAAACAAATTGTTAGCCTGTATCTTATTTATTTATTTATTTTTACGCTGCCCTTCTCCCAAAAAAAGAGACCCAAGGCGGCTCACAAAATAAGTTAATGAGTTGGAAAGGGCTTTGGGCTTCCCTGCAGCCACTTCCTACCTACCTCTGCCTGTCTCACTCTCTTCATTGGCAGAGTTTAGCTGTACTCTGCTGTATGTTTTAATTTAAGTAAACCTTTTCTAAGCAGCCTAAAAAAAGTTAGGTTTTCTGTCTGATCAGTAGCCATATGTTCCCAAAAGCCTTTCTGAAAAAGAAGTGTCCATAGAGGTTTCATTAACTGACGTATACCTGTATTTTAAAGAGGAGGTATTGCTGGGGTTTGGTTCCATGACCCCCAGTGGATACCAAAATCTGTGGATGCTCAAATCCCATTAAATACAATGGCAGAGGAAAATGGTGTCCTATATATACAGTGGCAAAATCAAAGTTTGTTTTTGGAATTTCTATATATTTAAAATATTTTCAAGCTGTGGATGCTTGAATCTGTGGATAAAAAAATACATGGATATGGAGGGCTGACTTGAGTTATTGCTACTGCCGAGATAGCTAAATGGAGCAGATGGAGCAGATCACCAGAGGCAAGTCCATAAAAACTGCCAGACAGCTTCTCATAACATGGGAAAACTGGCAACCATGTCAAGCAAGACTTCTCATCTGTCTTCTCATCTGTTGTAATCTATGTCAAAGCAGTTTCATGTTTGTCCTCTCTATTGTCCTATTGTAGCTATTGAATTTCAGTTTTCTTGAAGCCAACAGAAATGAGGACCTAGATACCTTCAAAGACAAACTGAACTGGGAGTAATTTGAAGATGTCATCATTTTCTCAGTAGCTATTCACATCAAGTACAGGTAATTATTAACACTGAATCCATATGATCAAGGCTGTCATCCTTACAGTAATCAGAGTTGCAAATAGTGCAACCCAAATTTTTTCTGGACAGCTCTACTCAGGACAACTGTTGATAAGGAATGCTGGGAGTTTCAGTCTAACAATATCTGGAGAGTGATATGATTTCCACTCCAGCAGTAGATAAATGAAATGAATTGATTCTGGTAACTGACCGTCATGAGGTTTACTAACTGAGGACCTTTACAGAAATAATGCAGCTTGAGGCCAGTTTAACTGTCTTGGCTCAATGCTAAGGAATCATGGGAACTGTAGTTTATTGTGGCACCAGAGCTCTCTGACAGAGAAGGCTCAATGCCCCCCCAGAAAAAAAATACAATTCCCATGATTCCTTAGCACTGAACCAGGACAGTTAAAGTGGCCTCAAGCTGCATTATTTTTGGCAGTCTGTAAAGGGCCTAAATCTAGATCCAGCCTTAAGGATTACACTCAACTGTTAGTTTTAGCTAGAGTAAACCCACTGAATGGACATGTCTTACATATGTACTGACTGGTGCCATTAATTCAGTGCATCTACTCTAGGTGCAACTAACAACTGGATTTAGTCTTATGTTTCTGTAGGGGTGGGCTATGTAAACCACAATATGTTTTTTTAAAAATATAATAATAAAATATATGTGAATATTACATTCCACTAAGATTTAACTTCATTTGGTAATCATTATTGCTGTATAGGAACTGTGCCAAACTTGCAGCTACTTTGTGATTTGGCAGTGATGTGAAGCATCATGAAAGCTCACATGTGCCACCCAAAGTACAACAAAGATTTGTTGGCTGTGCAAATTTCACCCAAACACCATAGTAAGACCCCTGCCCCCGCCCCAGATGGCAGACCACACATAAAAGAAGTAAATTACATAAAGTCAAAGCCATCTTGACTCAGGTATTGTGCAAACCCACAAATCCCACAAAAATTATAAACACACACAGTGGAAATGGCTAACAGTTTAAGGGGTTCACCCGCACTCTTTTCTATGATGGAAAAAGGTAGAACTGCTATACATGAAAAATAAGGAAAGACCACAAATTAACTCTGATATTTACTCAGATTATTATTTTTGAAGTTTATACTGCCTAATTTTAGTCCCATTTATATGTACCATATGGTCAGAACTATAAATGCCATTCACCTGATAAATAGCAAGTTTGTGGAACTAACCAATCCAAAAGTTTTATTACATGAATGCCAAGACAATCAATTCTATTCATACAGCAGAACTTTTAATGATAAGCTTACATTTTAAATAGAACTGGATGGAAGCCTAACAATGTATGGGATCAATACAGTCAACAGGACATTTGGTTAGTTAAACCTGACCTTATCTGAAACAGCTGAGTTTGCAAAAGGTCCAGACAATTGGAAAAAGTTTCACTGCCAAGTTTTCTGTTCTAGATGAAGGAGGTCACATAGCTATTTGCAAATTTTTTAAAAACATCTATCAAAATACACAGTTGCATGCAGATACAATATGTTAATTAAGACCAAAGTTTGAAAAAAAATACTTTTAAAGAGCTGTAACTCCCAGAATTCCTCAATTCTGGGAATTCTCATCTCAAAAACATCTTTCCCAAGCTCTTGAAGACTAACATGTTTGAATAACTTTTATTCTTGTCTAACTGCTAACACATTTTTTGACTGTTATCTGAGAGTTCAGCATACTTCTGCTTAAATCTGTCTTCAGTTTGAATGTTCTATCTAGGTTGCTTGGAATATTCACACAGAATTCATTACCTATCAGCTTTCTTCCATCATGGAATTGAATAGAGGACTCCCATGAGTCTTCTTTAAAAGGCCTTGGTTAGACCCAGATTTAGTTAATGGAGGAAGAGAATAAGGAACAGAGGGGAAGAGAAAGAGTGTTACGATGATTAAGGAGTTTCTAATTCAAGCGCATCTCATACTTCTTGTTCTTCATACATAATGCAAACTCATTCCCAAAATATGGATTCTTGCATATCCCAAACTGTACTATCCACACAGAAGAAAAAAGTACCAGCAGATTTTGGGGAACTTCAACATTTGCAGCAATACATAAATAGAGCAAACAACAACAACAACAACACACCAAACAACTTTGGGAAGAAAACATCCCAGATGAAGACTGATCATGCTCAATGGCCACTTCAAGGTCACTATTGAATCCAGGGATTTGCAGTTTAGAGGGGGGCATGTGGAATTCTCAGCCAGAGAGCTCTTTGGCTTCACTAAACTACAAAGTCCAGAATTCCACGGGATGTTGCCATGGCCCTTAAATAGGAACATAGCACTATAACAGTGTAGTGTTATAAGGTTCTGAGTCAGAACACACTCAGAAATGAGTGTCAGAAACCCCCTGGTGTTCTACACTCTTACTGTAAAAAGTAATAAGTTATTTAAATAACTCAATACAAGTAGAATGTTACTTCCAAGCTCTGGGTAAAGTTAATCATAAAATGAACACTGACATATTTTAGTACAGTAGTGGCCACTGTGGTGTAGTGGTTTGAATGCTGGACTAAAACTCTGGAGAACAGAGTTCAAATCACCATTCAACCATGGAAACCTGCTGGGTGACCTTGGCCAAGCCACACTCTCTCAGATTCAGACAGCCCTGTGATAAAGTCATCTAAGGATTGCCATGTATTGGAAATGACTTGAAGGCACACAACAACTGGTCACTTAAGAGCAGGGAACTTCAGTGGGTCCTGGGGCCAATTTTATAGCTGTGGGATTCTCCAAAGCTGTGTGGACTGCCAAAAATGCCAGAAGAAACACAATACAGTAGCAGTAGAAGTAAACAGAAGTGTCTAGTTTTTTGGGGAGGGGAGGTTTTTAATGCTAAAAGAAGGAGAGCTGTGATCTTTTTAAAAATGTGACTCACCATCCACAGAGATGTCCAAAAAGGACAATTCATCACTGGTTTACCAGGAAAAAAGAAAGCTAGCTTGTGTGGCCGGCATGTGTGTGTCAGGGAAGCATAAAAGAAATGTTTTGGGCCACATGCGTTCCTAGGGCCACATGAATCCCCAACTCACACTTTGCCCAGCCTGAATTATGTGTGCAGTTAAGCCTATTGAAGACTATGGAACAACGTTCACATAAAGATGGATGTGCCTGTAGTTGTCTAAAAAGGTGACTTCTCCCAGGTCCCAAGAAACCAAAAATAGGTGAATAATGCTGCTTTTATGCCTTGTTAGCAGGCTTCCTGGAAGCACCAAACTAAACACAATTTGTTTGCTTATCTCTCATTTTCCCCCAGGGATTGGGAATGGGATATTTCATTGCATTGCTTCAAGCAAGCTGCTTTGTTCCTTTGATACAACTACTGAAGGAATCTGTTGGACAAGTCCCAGAAACAACTTGGATGTATCAAGTGTTTAAAACTGACACAGAAACAAAATATCATAGCCATCATTCAAAGTCTGGCTCATCTTCAAATGTAATACTTCTAATACAGTATAAACTGAACTGTCAGTAATATATTTGTAGCTCAGCTCAATCTCACAACTGTAACAAGAATGGGGGGAAATATACAGTAAGGCTGTTAATAAAATGCACTTCTTTTGGGAGACATACCAACATTTCTCAAAAAAGAGAATGTTCATATTAAATAACCTTTCTGAACATATAATGAGAGCCAGTGCAGTGTGGAGAGCTAGTGTTGTGTAATGGTTTGAGTGTTGGACTAGGACCCCGAGAAACCAGGGTTCAAATCCCCACTCCGTTATGACAACCCACTGGGTTACACTGGACAAGTCACACTCTCTCAGCCTTAGAGGAAAGCAATGGCAATCCTCCTCTGAACAAATCGTGAGAGGAAAACACTGTGATTGGTTCACCTTAGGGTCACCATAAATTAGAAATGACTGAAAGGCATATAACAACAACAAATGCAAAATGGCAAGTGAGATTATATGATCATTGTAAAGGTTTGCTAGCATAACTCTATAATTATCTAAGTTCACAAAAAAATTTGAAGTACAGAGGACCTTTCCCATTCATGAGGAGTTCAGTTCTGCCCTTCCTCATGGCTGGCAATAAAGTGAATAGTTGTGCCACATATTAAAGCTGCCTTGAATCTCATTTTGGGAGAAAGGAAGGATATGAAACTCTTAATGAATGAATGAATGAATGAATGAATAAATAAATAAAATGAGTCAATGGTGGCGATGTGCATGAGAACACATCAGTGCATCTGTGTATGCACCACCAATGAATAACACAGGCTGTGGTGATATGGAGGTAATCAAATCTGCGGATCACTAGCTCACTGATACAATAGCAATTGTGTTAGCGTGGTTATGCAGTGCGTGAAGATCAATGTACACGTGCAGCACCAGGATCACAAACTTCTCAGATGCAGCAGGTAGCTTGTCAGCTGGAAAAGCACCTCTCCCCTTCCAGACAGATGTCTCTCAGATGAGGCTTTATCTTAGTTCCTCTATGTACAAGGCTATTTACAGCAATCATCCAACACAACTCACAGCAATCAACTACGACAACACCAACCACTATGTGTGTCCAGAAGCTTCTGCCTTATATAGCCATGGCTCCACATGACTTTCTGGCCCTGCCTCTTCTCCTGGACACCTGTCACTCACCTGAGTGACTCTGCAGTTTTGCAGCAGTTCTGTGTGCTTTACAGCACCAGGTGACCATCCCCATGATGTCACATCCTATGACACAGGATGAGTCAGCATGATTCAGCAGTGATCAAATGCTGTGTCGTCATAGCTGCCGCTATTCCCCACATTGTACATTTTACCCCTGGGACTCTATCCTAACAAATTTGTATTACATTCTTTCTCATTCTCTATTTTGAACCTTTCCAAATGTTGCTGGGCTGCAAGTTCTATCATACCTCACCACTGGTTCTACTGCAGGGGTAGGCAACCTTTCCCCTTTAAGGGCAGAGGGACTTCAGCTCCCAGAAGCCTCAGCGACGTTGGCCAATAGTCCCATGTTGGCCAATAGCTCCTGGGATTCTGGGAACTGAAGTCCCTTAGCCCTTAAAGGAGAAAGGTTGCCTACCCCTGTTCTATTGGAACCCACACACAACCCACTCCTGATCTATATATTTGGAATTAACTGAAACAGGCACACAACATTTTTATTAAAAGACACAGGAAGAATTCACTTTCTTCAGAGCTACTGATATTCATATATATGAAAGAATCTTACCTATTAATGTAACTGAGAGCAACATAGGTTGGTTGTTGTAGTTCTTGTTTCTCTAGTACACGTGGGTCTGTGTCTGTAATAAAAAAAGGTACATAAACTGTTACCAGGATTGGGTGAATCAGATAATGTGCATAACAAAGCATTTGATGTCCTGATTTCTGGATCACACACAAGACAAAATCATTTCTTCATTCATAAAAAATAGACATATTGAAATACTTTTCTCTCTTTTGTTAAAAAAAGTTTATCACTAGTACTTATCATTTCTACTTTAAATTAGTAAAAGTGAAAACGAGCACTATATGACAGAGAGAATCCACTTCCATCTGCAATTATGTATCTGCAAGTGAATAATCTTTAAAGAAGAGTTAATGAAACCAATCAGATCCATATTTAGATGGCAGCTACATCTGCTAAGAACTGCCTTCCATGAAAGAATGCCATTTAGTATTTCTGATTAGTTAAGTGTTGGGCTAGATTTAGCTGATGCATTATCTTTTTCATTATGAAAGTATGCCTTAGTCATGTGGTACAAAGGAGTTAAGATAAGAAGTAGCTATATTTCCAAGATCAAGCTTTTTCCATCTTTGCCGTCCCAATAAACAGGACTATTAAATCCTTGAGGGAGAAATCCTGTAACACATTTAGAAAAAAAATGGAGAGTTCATCTAGGCTCAAAGGCCCTGAAATAGAAGAGTCCAAGAAGTAGCAATTACATATGCCCAGCACTTTGGAGAAGAACTCTGGGACTCTGAACTAGAAGAATTAGACCTGTTCTAGATAACTTAGAATAACTATAAACATTTTTATTTCTCATTTCTGAAATTTAACTTTCATTTCTTCAGAAGTACCAAGCAA
The DNA here is from genome assembly GCA_020142125.1 of Phrynosoma platyrhinos. NCBI lineage: Eukaryota > Metazoa > Chordata > Lepidosauria > Squamata > Phrynosomatidae > Phrynosoma > Phrynosoma platyrhinos. The sequence continues at coordinate 85,275,405 of CM034710.1, read as the reverse complement.
ATTATGAAAGACCAAATCCTTTCAGCCTGTGCAGACTCTTTTGTTTCTGGTGAGGAAGAACAGCAATTTCAAATACTGTTGTTAATTGCTGTCAAGTTGACTTCAACTTACTGTAACCCTGTCAATGAGATACCTCCAAGTCACCCTGTTATCAACAACCCTACTCAGATCTTGCAAATTCAAAGCCGTGGCTTCCTTGATTGAGGCTACTAATCTATAATATGATCTTCTCCTTTTTCTGCTACCTTCTATCTTACCAAGCATCACTGTCTTTTCTAGCGAGTCATGTCTTCTCATGATATGCCCAAAGAACAACAGCCTCAAATCAAGAGCTTGTTTTGCTCTTGGACACATTTATTTGTCTTTTTGGCAGTACATGTTATCTCCAGAACTCTCCCTAGCACTTCAAATGTGTTGCTTTTCTTCCTGTCATCTTTCTTCACTGTCCAGCTTTTACAGCCATATAAGAAACTGGAAATATGATGGCATGGAAAATCCTGACCTTAGTATGTAATGGGACTGAGCAGATGGGCAGGATATCATAGTCCAAATCTGTGGTAGCATGCCCCTGGGTATGAACCAGGTCAGTCCTCCAGCTGGCACAGTGATGGCCAGGTGTCTACATGCCCTACTGCCAGCAAGGCCAGGGGAAATACAGACCTTTTGGCCCATGCATACATGCTCAATGATGTATCTTTGTTACCCGAAATACCTGTAATTTCATATGCTTCCCATAGTTCCTC
>CM034710.1:85264252-85274562 GCA_020142125.1 Phrynosoma platyrhinos | reverse complement strand
TGCAATATTTGAGCTAATTATAAAATTCCCCTAAGGATTTGGCTACATCTTTATATTTAATGATCTAGTCTAGTTTTTTCATAGCAGTGCCCTTCCAAAGCCTAGTCTTCTTCTGATTTCTTCACTGCAGACTCCATTCTGATTAATGACTGAGCCAAGATATGGAAAATCTTGAACGATTTCAGTGTTTTAATAGGACAAAAATAGAATGGCAGAAGGGACAGTTTGGGGCTGTGGCAACCACCGGGCGCATGTGCATGACTCTGGACGCCATTTTGGAAGACAAAATGGCACAAGTTATGTGCATATGCGCACGCCTCCAGCCCCCCGAAGATCTGGGGGCCAGTGAACCGACCCCCAGATCAAAAAGTGTGGGGACCCCTGTTCTAAACTATGCATCAAGATTCAGAGGGACAGCAAAAAAGAGAGTAACAAGGACAACTTTGCTAAATCTCTGTAGTATGTGAGAAGAAAGGTGTACAAAATGCAGTTATTTATTTATCCCCGCACCTTTCAAAAACCATTCCGCAATGTACAAAACCCAAGGCACCACAAAACAAATTAAAATAAAGTACAGCTAAAAAAACCTGAATGCAAAAGCATTTAAACAATTCTATTAAAATACAAAATTAAAAGCATTTAAAACACATTTAAAACAAAATAAAAAAGATAAAAACACATATGTGTGATTGTTGCATTAGTGAAGCATTTGTGAGAAGCAACTTTCTCAATAAAACTGTAAGAAGAGGAAATCAAATTTGAGATTCTAAAATGCTTTCTGACACAATACTATTGCAGTAGTTCTAAAACAATTTTTAAAGCAGTGACAGAATTAGTGTAAGCCATGTAAACTTCCAATATTCTCTTTTATATTACCATGCTTACTACTACAGTACATAATTTGGACAGGATTATTTTTATAATGACCCAATTCTACATGTCACAGCAGAAACAAAGCAATGTTTATAAGTGGAAGAACAAGTTTGAGTATTAGCCCAAATACAGAAATCGTCAACAGTGCTTGTATGGTGCATGTATGTGAATATACAAATTTGTTGTGAGCATAAGGTGGAGAATAGCAGAAATCTTGAGATGAGTAAAAAGTACTAAAAAAAGGTGGGAAATCTATTTTGGTGTGATCAGATTAAGGAGTTTTTAGCTTTTCCATTATCCAGACATGCAAAACTAACCTGTCTCTGTCCTGCTTCCAAATAAAGAGATTCTGCTTAGCTGCAATAACACAATCTAATGTCTGAAACACTAATATTAGGACAGATCTTTATAACTGTGTTGCACCAAAACATACTGAATTCTACATGAAAATATTAGGAAAAATATTAAAGAGAAAGGGCCCTTTGAATGAACAAAGCCAGACCATCATCTTGTTGTTGAGACATTTCATATACTCCCATGAAAACATACAGAGCAGGACCAATTTAGAATATTCTGTTGAGAGCAAGCCATCTATTTCCTTTGAATGCTCTTTCTTGTCTCCACCCTGTCTGCAAATTATTTTCTAAAGCTTTTAATCAGACATTCAAATCAAAGAATGCATGCACATACACAATAAAATGCATGCCACTGGCATTATTTCCTTCTGAAAAAAAGGAAACAAAAAGGAAAATCAATTCCTTACGAAATTGATTTTCTAGTCTGAATGAAAAAGCCTTGTAATAATAATAAAATCCCTCAAAACCAGTGTGCTAAACTCATCATTTTGCTACATGAATGCTACATAGAAATGAAGATGTGAATAGAGGAATTTGATTTATACTGAATTATATATTTAATCTAACATGGTGTTCTTTGAAAGCCAGTGTAAATCTATTAGTCCCAACTAGAATAAATCCTTTGAAGCAGCAGAAATTACGTCATACGTTCTCACTGATTCAGTGGGTCTACTCAGGTTGGCACTCTCAATTGGATTTAGTGGGTCAAAGAAGCTTTGGTTTTCTACAATCTTACCTTTAAAGTCCTGGTTATGATTTATAAAGTGCCATATGGCTTGAAGCTTAAGTCCTTTTGCAAAAAAAGGCCTTTCTTTCAACCCATCTCCTTCACAAACACAATCAATGGGAATGTGTGATAAAGCTTTCTTGGTGGCTGACCCCTAGGATCTGGACCTCTCTTCCTAGGGAATCTAAGATGGACCCTTCCTTGCTATCCTATCAGCTTTAAAATTGCTTTTTATCATTTTTAATTGTCTGTTTAAAATTGTTTTTGGTTTTCTTAGGAGCTTAGTTTTATTTCAATTTTTATCTTTAATATTATTAACTATACTGCACTTGTTTTAAATATGTAACTTGACTTCAGTCTCAGTATTGGGGGAAAAGGAACAATATAAATAAAAATAACAACAAAAATAATGAGACACTGATAAAAGCATATACTAGTATCTTAGGATACAAATAGCATCATAGAAAATATTGGAAAAATAACTATGTCTAGTAAATGTCATGTTTTGTATTACTGTGTGCCTTCAAGTCCTATCTGACTTATGGCAACCCTATCATGGGATTATCTTGGCATGTTTCTTCAGAGGGCAGGATTGCCACTGACATCCTCTGAGGCTGAGAGAAAGTGACTTACCCAGAGTCACCCAGTAGGTTTCATGGCTGGGCAGGGATTCAAACCTTGTTCTCTAGAGTTGTAGTGCAATGCTCAAACCACTGCAGCATGCTATCTCTCAAATAAAGAGAAAAATAAAACTGTCGACAACTGTATCAGTTTGTGCAGCAAGATTGTGCTGACTGATTATGAGAAACACCATGATAAATTGGTGCAATGATACATTGGAATATATTGAAAAAAATATGATTTTCAGCACCTCTGGGAAAACTATTTTATTTTATCTATTTCAAGGATTTATATTCTGCCTTTCTCCAACAATAGGATTCAAGGTGGATAATGTGATAGGTGCTCTGGAGACAATGCAAAATGGGCTGACAAAACATCTGAATAACACTGTTACAGATGGAATCACAATAGTATGATTACAAAAAAACAACACTGCCTGGGAACGTGCCATAATATCTGACAATATGTCTCTGATTCCTAGATTCTTGGATAGAATCCAAATCATTGATGGTCCAAAACACCAGTCACTAATACCTCATAGATGCTGGATCTCATATCATAATTATTTAAGAATATGAAGTGATTCAAATAAAAAGGTTTGCCTATATCTGCAAGCCATCAGCTTGTGAATGAGCATGCCAATCTAGCATTTTTAGTTTCCTGAACTTGGACTATGTGACAGTAAGGAAGGGGTGTTAGGACTTGACTTACACCATACTGGGAATCCATATGCAACAATAATACCACACCTGCCCCCATCACCATATATTTGACACTTCCCTTTCCAGCTGTTGTTAAAGATCAGTGGATTAAATTACTAATGCAGCCGTTCTATGCATATTTACTTGGAAATAATTCCACTATCATCAAGCGTTCAGCATGTTCAATTGTAATACTTGGTCTTAATAACATTGCAGCTCTATAATAGTCTAAAAATAATCATTCTTCTACTCTAAATGTGTGAACCACCTGTTATCAACAGGGCTCTGGGACACACTCTGCAAGCAACATGAAAAACTTATCCATAAATACAAGTTATACGTATTAATGGAAACAGCTATTTTTGGTCACTTCTGTAAAGGCACACTGAAAATCAAGTCCTAAAAGCACTTGCACTCACAAAGCCATATTGCTGTGTACAACAATTACTGTCAAAGCAAGCTAGAATAAGACAATAATTCTTTTAACATTTACTTGGTAATATGCACCACTAGACTCAATGGGACTTACTTCTGAGTAGAGAGAAAAGTCTACCACTGCACTATAAATTATTGTCCAAGAAGCTGACATAGAAACAGCTGTATACAATTATGAAAATCATTAGTGATACTCTCACTATTTCACCTTTAAGAAAGGTATTCTCTCCCATGTCTGTGCATTTCATAAAATCTTTCACTTACATAGCCAATCTAACATGGTTGTACATATGTTCTTAATATTGTGGAAAGGGCCCACACTCTACTCATGTAACCTTAGCATTATGATGTTTTTCTAATTAGGTTTTGGCTGCAGATGACTCTCTTTGTGCTCCATAGGGAGCCTGTTCATACTACACAATGATATCACTATTATTTAATCTAAACTGCCATGGCTTCATCCTCTTGAATCCTGGATTTTGAAGTTGGTGAGGCACTGGCTGAAAATTCTAAATACCTCTACTGAAACAATTGTGCCCACAGTGCCATAGGATGCAGTTATAATTAAAGTAGAATCACAGTGCTATAATTGTGTAGTGCTGTATTCATTGGTTCCAGGTACCCCTTTTTCTGGTTTAAAAAAAAAAGGGTGCATGTGTTAATTACCTCTTCTGGAAACTGGCAATTAATTTTTTTAAATAGGTTATAGAGTTATTCAAGAAATACAGATTATTAAAAAGTGAACTTCCATCCATTTCAATTTTGGGAGGCAGCATTTTCGCTAGCCCACACAGCCCCAGACTCTCTATTCTTAGCCATCTGGAAACTATGAATAACTGTGCATAAAAAGGATAGTTTGCTCCAGCTATAGGCCAAATAGACAACTGTGTCCAGGTAGTCATACTTTTGTCTCTTTTTTATGCAACACAAACACTTTCATTCAAATTGCCTTCACAGCATTACTAAGTATTTATTGCTGCTCTTTAACAGCATCTAAGGTTTGGCTAATAGTCTATATTTACTCAATGATGCTTGCTAATCTTTCATGAACAAATCCCAAATATCCATATGAATCTTTTTGTAGTTCTTTTTTTTTAAATCTTCTTTTTGTTGTTGTTTTTAATTCATTTATTTTGTATCTGACCTGAACCTTCGGAAACAGTATGGTTTCTAAACTATGTATTCCCCACTTACTGCATTTAATAAAATTTTCAAAGTATTGTACAAAAAATGTGAAGAAGCAAAGTTATTGTTGCAATGCAGAGAATAAATAATCAGCAATAAAAATAAAACACACCTCCATCAACTGAACAATGAAAAGAGTTAAAAACAAGCACTCACAATACAATTCTCAATACAATGGACAGTACTCTCAAGAAGAAAAAAGCCTGAATTAAAATGTCTAAAACATGCTACCATCGCTTTCTCCTGCAAACTGGGGCCATCAGTTCAAAAGGTCTAACAGCAGAAATAGCAAATTGGTATATTGATAAACACTATTTAAAATAGGAAATTATCCAATTTGCTTCATACATGAAGGACTAGTGTCTACATTTTCACCATCCTATAGGTCAAAATCCAGGTGCAACCCTCCCTCCCCATTTCTAATCTTAAGACATTTCTAAATTCTCATCAAGCTCACCTTGTTTACACAATCAGAGTGCCTACCTATGCGATTTTAACATTATTGGTACCTTCTTTGGCCTAGTCCCCAGAGATAACAAGGCTTTGGAGATTTAAAAGCTAAATAGCCTTCCATGGGAAATGCCAGCAGCTACCATTTTAAGAGCTTCTGGAGAGATTTCTTGTCTACTCTTTTAAAATATCATTGCTTACATCCTGCCCCACACATAGCGGACATCTAACTAGATGGCAAAGTACATGCCTATTCTCTCAGCCTCCCCCTTGCTCCTTGCTTTCCCATGTTATCACCTTTCTCCTTCAGTGCCCTTTAGTCTGCACTTGCTCATTGACACATGTCACCTCCTTTCCCCGTCACATTCCTCTGACTAATTTTTCATTCTCCCCCAGACTCCCCCTTTCAAGCCAGTTCCGCTCCCAATCTTGATTTTTTTTTCTGTGTTTGCCAGAAGTTATCTCAGTGGTCAGAACAGGCCTGCTGTTGGCAGTGCCTTCAGAAAAGATAGGGGCTGGCTTAGGCAGATAGGCCAAAATAGGCACATAAAAACACCAAGTGGAGGCTTTCAACTTTTCTTTCAGCATTAGCTAGGTAGTAAAATCAAGGGAAAATAGTCTAAACAGTTTCATATGGGATATCCACAGTGCCTTAAATGTGTCTGCAGATGACAAATGATTTCTTGAAAAATCCTTCACTGCTAAGCTGCACTTTTTGTTGGTCTTTTGTGGAGTAAGGGTGTGTGTGGGTGTGTGTTGTGGTGGAGGGAAGGAATCACCACTGCCTTAAGCCACTGCACGTAAAACAGCTACAGCTGTCATTTATTCTGAACAGATCAGCTGCTGGTCATGTACAAACATCATCTTAAACCGCTTGCTTCCTGAGTTAGTGTGTGGTTCTAATGACTCATTATTTTATGGCTCTCCTTATATAATCAACAACTTTAAATTCAGGACATTTTCCTTTTATGCCAACCCCCATTGCCAAGGTGTGTGTGTGTGGGGGGGGGGGAAGCTGCAGGAAACAACGGCATACACATAACTGCAACCTTCATTTTTGTATTAGACATCTATATGTAGCAAACCTGCCAAGAGCTCTGTATGCCAGTCTCCTCTGTTATCTATTTTAATTTATTCTTTCGATTTTGAAACGTAAGATGGAAATAAAACCATTTAAATATCTACATATTTACTTATTAATAAATCAGTGCAAAGTCACAAATTTGGCTCTCATCATTCCCAACAACTCTGTATTAGATGAAAGCATACAGGAGCAAAATCACTGCTGAATGGCATGGCTCTGTAAAGCCATTAATTTTCTAGGTCCCAGACCTAGAACCACTACACCACATTGGCTTTTTTTTTTCCTTAAAAGTTCGTATCACTGGTATAGTTCTCCCTATAGCTTGGAGTCTTGCCCCCAAGTCCTGATTATCTACTATCTATAGACTGAGAAGTAGAGAGGATATTGCAGCAGGCACTTGTAGACCTTCTCAGGTGGAGCCAATCTTCAAGAGGAATTTCCAGGAAACACTGAAGACTCTGAAATGCAACTTCCACACGGTGCAACATGCCCATGAAAGAAGAAGGTAACTTCACCCTAGGTCCCAGGAACACATGCTCAACTTCCAATTGCACAGCAGTAGTAGGCAAACAGATACAAAAAAAATGCTTCTAGCAAACTATATACCTTCTTTAAAGTACTATGTTGTCTAAAATTTAGAGGTTGTTTGGATTATGAAGGAAACACTTCCAACCATGAAATGATGCTGTTTCTGTGTCTCATGCTATTCCCACTGATCTCTTAGTGACAGTAAAGTGCCTCACTGTTGTTCCAGCTTGTCTAGAGAAGCTCTTATACCCTCTGTGTGTATTTGCATTATATATTATGTACATATTATATATTAAGATATAGAGTCCTCAGTTTTTCCTGGGAATTCCTCTTAAAGACTGGCTCCACTTGAGAAGTTCTAAGCTCCTGCTGCAGTATCTTCTCCACCTCTTCTGTCTATAGATGGTAGACAATCAGGACTTGAGGAGGCCATACTCCAGGCTGTAGAAAAAGACTCTACTATGCCGGCACAGTGATGGGACAGATGCAAACCTTCAAGGAAAGGAAAGAGCCAGTGTGATGTAATTTTATACCATTTTAGCTACCATCCTAAGAAAACCTTTGTCTGTTGTTGTGTGCCTCCAAGTAATTTTTTTACTTATGGTGACCCTAAGGGTTTTCTTGGCCAGTTTCTATAGAAGGGATTTGCCCTTGCCATCCTCTGAGTTTTCAGTGAGTTTTCATGGCCGAGCAGGGAATCAAACCCTAGTCTCCAGAGTCGTAGCCCAGCACTCAAACCATGATACCACACTGGCTTTCAAGAAAACCTAGGATTTGTAATTTGGTGACATAATTTTCTGCCAGACAGCTATAGTCCACTTCTCAAACTACTGTTTCCAGGGGTCCATGAAAAGAAAGGGACTGAAGATTAAATTGGTTTAACTGAGTAGTACAGATAGACACTCAGAATACCGAAACTGTACCTAGTTCAGAGTAAAAAATCATGGTAGGGTGGCTTGACGTATTTATCATGCAGGATATATGGGAGTAATCTGATAAAAGTAAAAGTGTGTATACACACACTTTTCAAAGTCCTTCAGGAGTAGATACCCAGTAGATAATTTTATTTATTTCATGAATGTGTATTTTGCCTCATATCATTTATCTTCTTGGGAGAGTGACATAAATCAAATAGGGGAAAAAGAATACTAAAATCAGAACTGCCACATGAAAACATCCTTCAAATTGATTGGCTTGCCTGTGGATGACAGCTAGTACTATCTTCTGAATCAAAAGTACATGTGAACATACAATTTCTGTGACTGCAATGGGTCTTTTAAAAATCAGAATTATTAGTTACCTTAAACGAATAACCCTATTCCCCCCCCATGCTTGTGTGCATTTCCATAGATGAGTGAGGAACTGTAAGTAAATCTTGACCATCTGAATCTATTACCCTTCCAACAGCAGATGAATGCAATTTGTTTTATAGGGCTGCATGGAGTTACCATTGGATCAGGGCCTCTTTTATTGCCTCTATTTGCTCTTGCATTTAAACCACACACCACTCAGAACTTTGAAAGTCTATACTTTTTCAAACTAGCAAATAATTTTGTGCAATCCCAGTATACACGGGAGGAATAACATGGGGTCAAACAAGGAAGTTATTATTAGTTGTCACATGTATGTTATTTACATAAAATCACACAGCAAATCAGAAGAGAAAGATAAACCAGAGAATAACTTTTCCCCTCTGAGCAATCATTTCTTTGCTGCTTTGAAGTAGAAGACGTTCATGTGGTACTATTGTGGATTTTATTGCTGTTTCATGTCTTCCAAGATCAGTTTATTTTATTTTCTACAAATAAGAGGACTAATTGCGTGACCATTTTGCTCTATAGATATGAGCAATGTAACAAAACAAATCTTTGAAGTTCAGCCAAAATCTTCATGTAGACAATTAAAGTGAAAAATGAGAGAACGTGCATAACTTTTCAATACTGACTATTGTGTATAAATAACACTACATTCAAACAAGAGGAGAACAGGACAAGTATCTAACCCTAACCTTCACCAACCAAGTCAAATCTTTGCCTGCTTGTATTAGAATGAACTTGTGAATGTGTGTGCTATAGTAAAACTGGTCTCCTGGACATGAAGAAAACTTTCCGTTTAACCATTTTTTAACACCAGATTATACTTCACTCTATATTCTAATCCCTATTTTATGTGCTGTTTTGCCTAAACCAATACCATAGTCAATATCATATTAAAATCAATATATGTTTATGTAAGAGGCAGAATACATGTAAGTTGTTGTTGTGTGACATCAAGTCATTTCTAATTTATGGCAACCCTAAGCCAAACATATCAAGGTTTTCTGGGGCTGAGAATATGTGACTCACCCAAGGTCACTCAGCCGGTTTCCATGGCCAAGAAGGGAATAGATCTCGAGGGTAGTCCAATGCTCAAACCACTATATTTGATAATAATTAGTTGAGTAATTGGTGGCTTTTATTTGCAAACAACAATTTGGAGAAAATTTATTTGTTAATAATATTATTAATGGAAAGGAGTTATTCATTAACAATGAGTGCAGGGGATTTTATTAGTAATGACATTTAAATATAAAAATATAAACAGAAAAGTAGCCTCTTTTTAATTTATATGTTTTCATTTTATGTCTGCTAAACTATATTCCTTTCCTCTTAGGCCAGACCCTTGCGCATATCCAAAACTGAAAAATGGATCCTGGCCCAAAGAAATTTCTCATCCCTGATTTCACCAAATTATTATTTGTTACATTTTCATCTTCCACTACAATGGGCAGACAAATATTGACTCCACTGTTGAAAATGGCATGTGCACATCCTGCATGTCTGGGACAAACCATAAATTTTTGTGGAGCTACCACTCTGCATTCTGCCTATGTGCTGCCATCCCTTGCTCACAATAGCTACAAATTTAATTTATACGGTTTCATTAAACCCACATAGAGAACTGACCTGGTGCTCTTCTATCTTAATATTTCCCTGCAATTTATTTTAAAAATAATTCTTGTATGTGGAGTTTCTTAATTAGCATGGATTATATCCAAAATTACACTAGTAAAATTTCCCTAGTCCAGTGGGGCCTCCTCCCAGTGTCTTTTTCCCTACTTTGAAAATCTCCATAAGGTGGTTTTATAGCCTTCTGAAACAGATTTTAAGGGCAGTGCAAAGGGAATGGTAAGTGGTAGGAAATCATCCCCACCTCATTCCACAGGTAGAATCCTTTCTACCAGCAGAACAACACAATTGGAGACAGATAAAACCTTTACAAATTTCCTTTTACTGTTATACTGTTTGCTAGACTCTCATCTGTTAGATCAGGAGTAGGCAACCTTTTTGAGCTGGGGGCTGGGTTGCTGT
>CM034710.1:85231542-85243204 GCA_020142125.1 Phrynosoma platyrhinos | reverse complement strand
CATCAAAATGCAGGCATCTGACTAACATCTCCAATATTTTCTCCTGTTGGTTTGTAACATTTTGCCTGATGAAGAAGGAAGTGGAGCTTCGAAAGCTTGCAACAAGTATATTGTGCATTTTGGTTGGCCAATAAAGGTTATCACTGTTTGGTGGATTTTTGTTTCAATTTTCTAAATAGCCAACACAGCTTCCCTGCATGTTTCCTAAATTGAGACTGTTGTACTTTGGCCACATCATGAGATGGTATGACTCATTAGAAAAGACAATGATGCTAGCAAAGAAGAAGGTAGCAGAAAGAGAGGAAGACCGCACAGCGATAGCTAGACTGTTAGGGAGGTCCCATCCACAGGGTTGCCATGAGTCGGGTTAACTCAAGGGAAGTTAACAACAACAGGAACCATTTTGACCTAAGAGCATACATATGGAGGGCAGATAATGAGAAATGGGACTAGGCAGCAAGTGCATAAGATTAACACACCACTTGCTGGGGTGAAATGAATGAAATACCCAAAGTAATATACAGTATAGATTACAAGTCAGCCAATTAATCCCAACTTTTCCAAATGTTAAATTCTATAATGTATTCCAGACATGACACTTTTAAAGTCCTTGGATGGGAATACAAGCATCTCCAGGGCATGGCAGATATAATCAGAATCCTATTGACAAATGTACTAATCAGTATAACATTTGACATTTTATTCAATTAACTATCATGGAACAAATTAAAACTGTGAACATTCCTAGCTTAGATACCTATAAATGGGATTAAAACAATTTTGATTGGGGTACATCTATCAAAAAGCTATTACACACCATAGCTTAACAGCATTTCTATGATCAAAGGTGGTATGCTATTAGATATCAGTATCTGGCAGTAAAGAATGGAGCAAGACTCATTACTTGGCTATGAGTACTCGAGGAGCACCTGTCTGTCCACTGCTGGAAACAGGATGCTGTACTAGATGGAACTGAAAGACAAGCTAACCCAGCAGGGCTTTTATACAGAGCTTAGAAATGTTAATATTTTGCACTACAACTTCCCAGCAAATTTCCCAGTCAGTATGCCCAGTGACCAATGTCATCTGGAAGCTGTATTCCAAAAAATAACTTTTCCAAATTTCAGAGAAGACCTGGAATGAATTATAGTTTTTTAAAAAGGTTAAGGATGGTATGGATACAAAAGGATGGTCCATAACTTGATGACAGAGTATATGCTTTGAATGCAGAATTGCCCAGGTTACACTTTTATTTCTAGTTATGGTTGAATCAGACCCTTATTTGAAAACCTGGACAACTGCTGCTGATTAGTGTTAACCCAGGGATGTACAACCTAGTGTTTTGGATTACAACTCCCACAACCAGGCATGCTGGTTCGGGTTCATTGAAGTTCCAGTTTTCCTAATAGTGAGCCCAAGTCTGCCTTGGTGTTCAAAGCAGCTTCCTACCTTCCTAGGCTGGCCACCTTCTACAATTCATACTTTTCTTCTCAGTGGATGGAAGTTCTGCTGCTGCACAGATGTGAAGTGAATCAGGGGAGCTCTCCTGTAGACTGGGAAGAGACCTTGCAGACAGTAATGCTACTTTGCTACCCCCTCTTGCAATTACTGTGAAAGAGCACCACAGTAAGGAGCTTAAGTGAAATGTCAGATATGAGCAGCACAATTTAATCTTGCACCTGCAGTCCTTTTATTCATAGCACTTTAAATCACAGCAAGTAAATTTACAGCTTGTCATCCTTCCACTCAGAAGATGCCAGCCTCATCCACCCATTTGTCAGCCTTATAACTACCCCCAAAGAGCAACTCTCTGAGCTAAGCTATAAACCATTGCCTTGAAGTACTTTACACCTAACTCTGCCACTACATCTGTGCACATTAGTGTGGAAGACACTCAGGGCACTCACAACACTGTATGTCATTGTCTGCAGATTGTAAACTCCCTGGGGCAGAACAGTTTCTCAGATTTCTTCATGTACAATGCTTATACCAGAAAAAAATACACACACATGCACACAGTTGTGTTCTAATAAGCACCACCAGCAGCCATTTTAGAGACATTTTGAAGTGGCTTTAACAGAGTTAGCTAATCTTTTACAGCAAACACATGCAATCTCCAGATGACACAAAGCTGGAATGGGATGTGAAGACTGAAGCAACACAAAGATTAAAAAACAGACAAATGCACAATATTAAAGAAAAGGTGCAAGAGGAAAATGGTTATATATAAAATTTCTGGCAAGCAGCTAATGCAAGCATTTCTACTTTGCTCTTCAACTACACTCGTCCCTCCCCATTTGTGGACTTGGAAGTCCACAGTCTCACTCCTTCGCAGACAGCAAGCAGGGAGGGACAAAATGGTGCACATGGCCATTTTAACCAATGGGCTTTGAATATTTGTGGTTTTTCCTATTCACAGGGCGGGGGGGGGGTGTTTCTGCAAATCGGAAGGGACTGTATTATGTTGCAATCCGCAGCACACCTATCTAGGAGTAAGTCCCACTGCACTCCATGGGACCTCCTTCTAAATAGACATGGCATAGCATTGGTTTGTATAAGAGATTTCAGACCAGCTAATAAATAAAAAATAAAAATGGAGAACATTAATAAGTAAAAACAACAAAATGAGTTACAAGAGCAGCAATGCTACACCCTTAAAACTATTACACTGGTTGGGCGGGGGGCGGGATTAAAATATCTAAAAATAAGAGCTCTTAAATATTACTTTTTTTGGTCATGCTGGCAGGATGTTTTGGGAATTGCAATCCAAAATGTAGTGTCTTCACATTTTGCTAAGGTGTTTGGACAAATCTGAAAATGTCTTTACCAGGCACTGAAACCATAACAAAATTGCTTCCAGGAGCACTTCTTTGGGAGATAATTCCAAAAACAGGGAGTCAGTAAGAATTTGGGTTCCTTCTTCTTGTTAAGGACTAGAAAACCTATCATATATTGACTAATGCCCTGTCCAGACTGGCCAAAAGGGCCAGCCTGGGGGTGGAGTCAGGGCGTGGTGACCACATGCCAGCCCCCTCAACTCCATCCTGATGCTGCCAGCATGCCGCACGCCCCTCAACACGGTGGGTGGTGTCAGGCCGCTCCCTTGGTGCAGTGTAGAGACACGCTGTGCCAAAGGAGCACAGAAAAGCCACCACTGCCACAGCAAGGGCTACTTTTTGCCACTCCAAAAACGAGCGGCATTTGCCAGCTCTTTTTGGAGTGACAAGTTGTCAGATCAGGGGCATGGCGTGTGATTGCCACGGCCCTGATCTGGTGCTCCCAGGGGTGGCATGAAGCCACCCCTTTGGGGCCATCTGTAGATCCCCTAAATGTGTTTGTGGCAGGTTGGATTGATTTAAATCCATAAGACGGGAAAAGTCAATCTAAATCAACATGTCTGTACTCAATAATTGCTTATTGTGGTGGCTTCCAGTGTGCTTGTTTTATCACACCTTCTTTCTTCCCCCATGACTCCAAGCTTCAGCCATTTTCTTTTCTCTCTCTGCTCTCCAGAAAGACCCATTTGTTGTGTGAGGTATAGAGACTACAAACAAGAAGAATCAATTTTAATTTTACTCTACTCAGGACAACTCACTATCTGCAGAAAAAAATATCTTAAAGGGAAGCCCCACACAGAGGACACAGCAATAATACAGTTGGGAAGTTTTCAGGACATGGAATAGCATACCCAGATCATCCCTGGCTATAGCTGGCTGATGAAGCTTGGTTGGCCTCATGCACTCCTGCCACTGAGACCACCTCCAGTGGTAGACTGGATCAAGGAAGGACTGCAACATTATCCACCAAAGATCATCTTTCTCTGTACTTGAGGAACAACCACATCATCCACAACAGGTTGTCAGTCTATTTTTGAATCTTAATGTGGTCAAAGTGTGCACTATGAAACACATACAATTACCCATGCTCTCTGAAGCAAGCTTTTCAAATGTTGTAGTAGAACATCAGAATGAGTCATACAGTTGAACAAAATAATGTAATTCACTCCTATCCTAGAGATGTCAGTTCTTGAAAGGCGGTGACTCTCAGCTGAGAAGGAACACACAATACATACAAGAGAGTAACACACCTTGGTGGGGTGCAGCTATAAGAAGGTTTTAATGCCTGAACTGGGATTTAACAAGAGATACCTTCATAGCTTCTCACTGGTGCCATGTTGCTTGCCTAACTCAGTAAAGCACCTTCAGTCACTGAATAGTACGGCTGAGATAGGATAAAAATTACATTGTGTGGGTTTGGTCGGCACGTGTAGGTTGGACAGGTTTTCTGCACTGTATGGTGTAGTGGTCAAGGTCCTAGAAGGGGACTTTGGAGATCAACCAAGCTACAAAGCTCAAAGGGTGACCTTGGCCCACTTCTGCTCCTCTTAACCTAATCTACCCCAAAGCTTTGTTGCAAGGATAAAGCGCAAGGAAGAGTACACATGCTTTCTTGAACACATTTGAGGAAAGGAAGTATATACCAATAAATAAATAAATAAATAAATAATGGTAATAAAAGTAGCAGTAGCCGCTTAGGAGTGAATTCAACACACAGCAACAATTATCAGGAGCAGTTATACCAGATGCCACAGAAAACATTTACATGATAATGACATTGACGTTTCTTTGTCCATACTACTTTGTGTAACATACAGTAAGTTTAGTCACAAGTAACAAAGGTAAAACTATACATTTTGGGCATTATTATTATTATTATTATTATTATCCTCTCAAAGATTTAAAGAAAAGCAATAAGAGACATTATTTGAGAGGGGAAAACAGGCCCTCCTTTGGCCAGCAATGCAAGCATAATCAATCTATAATTTCTGGCTAAAGGTCTCACTCATGAAAATTTCTCCTTCAAAAGCTGTGAGATTGAAACAAAACAAAAATGATTGCTAATGTCCAAAATTTGTCTGTAAGTATACAGTGTTACAGGGGATGTATGCTATCAAGTGTACAGTTGGAGGGATACACACCTGCATTTCCCAACCCTGTCTTTAATGCTGGGCTGGGGAACCTTTGGCCCTCCAGATGTTTTAGATTACAACGCGCACAGTTTCCTACTCTAAGGACATTACCACACGGGGCAAATCTGCTGGTTAATCCACACAAAACCCAAACAGAAACTGGATTAGTGCCCCGTGTTTTCACACGACGTCGCACAGAAACTGGATAGAAAGTGGACAGAAACTGGTGTTAACCGTGATCTTCTGAAATTCAGTTGTTTGGAGGAAATGCAAATGCGCAAGTAAGGTAATTTCGCATTTACCGTAATGTGATAACCAAATGCGCATTGGGGAACATTTCCCTGCTGTTGCCATGGTTCCAGTGAGCATTCCTCTATCTGCGCATGTGCAAGAAGCTCATTTCTAGTACATTTACGGGCTTTTTTCGCTTGTGTGTGGACGTTAAATGCGCTTACTGTAAATTCGCAATTAAGGCAATGACGTTTGTGGAATTAAGGTTTATTTCCCGTTTATTTTCGGAATGCCTCATTTCTACTTTATTTTTGCTTTCTGGCCCACGTGTGATAACGTCCTAAGTTGTGTGGGGCTGATGGGAGCTGTAGCACAATGTATCTGGAGAGCCAAAGATTCTCCCCTCCTTTAAGGAATGGATTGTGTTCTTCCTCAGTAACATTATTTTCTAATATATTTTATAGTTATTGTTGTTGTTTTAAAAAAAACCTCACCCCCAAAAGTATAATTACAATCCTGCAACACTTACATCTTATTTCTAAAACTGAATTTTGAAATTGGTTTTTAAAACCAAATGTGGTAATTATAGACCAAAGAATGGATATGTGAAGGATGTTGACAAGTTGGAGCATGTCTAGAGGAGGGCGACTAAAATGGTGAAAGGTTTGGAAACTATGCCCTATGAGGAGAGGCTTAGGGACCTGGGTATGTTTAACCTTGAGAAGAAAAGATTAAGAGGTGATATGATAGCCCTGTTTAAGTATTTAATAATAATAATAATAATAATAATAATAATAATAATAATTCTATCCCACCCCTCTGCCGAAGCAATCGGGGCGGCTTACAAAATTAAAATGTCACAATATTGAAGTGATGTCATACTGAAGATGGAACAAGTTTGTTTTCTGTAGCTAGAGAATAGGGCCCAGAGCAATGGATTCAAACTACAGGAAAATAGATTCCACATAAACATTAGGAAGAATTTCCTGACAGTAAGAGCTATTCAACGGTGCAATATGCTGCCTCCAAGTGTGGTGGAGTCTCCTTTTTTGGAGACTTTTAAACAGAGGCCATCTGTCAAGGGTGCTTTGATTGTGTGGCAGGAGGTTCCATGATTCTAAGACTAACTATTGGAACACCTCAACTTAATATGAACATGTGTTCACTTAACAAGACAGAACTGGCACTCTTTGCTGTTAAGTCAAACTTATGAATCAGAGACCTCCATGAGTCCCAGTCATCAACAGCCCTGCCCAAATCTTGCAAACTCAGAGCCATGGCTTCCTTTAATCTGCAATGTGGTCTTCCTCTTTTCCTGTTGCCTTACACTTTACTAAGCATTATTGTCTTGTTCAATGAATCATGTTGTCTCATGATATGGCCAAAGTAAAGTAGCCACAGGAAAATTCAGAAACATGTCTCATAGAGCTCAATAGATGGCTGTTTTATTTTAGAAAAAGTTAAAAAGAGACATGTCTCCAAGTGCTCAATAAATGGCTCTTTTATTTTAGAAAAAGCCAAACACATCTTGACCTATACAATATATATTTCTATAGCCTTCTACAGGGGATACATATAAATATAAAATTTAAAAGGCCAACACATAATTATATAATAAGGCATACATAATATAATGTATCATTCTAATCTTTGTACACTACTTTAAGCTTGTACAAGCTGATTTGAGATATAACTGCAGACATTTCTGAAGTTGAGAGTCTCATTCTTTTTGTTGGACAAAACAGAAATATGTGCTGTACTTTTTAATTTTAATTTTAGATTTATTTTAATGTTTTTATGCAGCCCCCGAAGAAGGCCATAAAATTACAGGCTAACACAGTTTGGGTTTTTTTCTAAAATAAAACACTCGTCTATTGAGCACTTTGAAACATATCTCTGGTCTTTCCTGTGGATTCTATTGGATGTTCTTCAATGTTTGTCTCTTCAAAGTATGGTAACTTCAGTTTATTCATTTTGGCTTCTAGCAAAAGTTAAGGCTTGATTTTCTCTAGGACCCATGCATCTGTTTTTGTTTTCTTTGGAAGTCCACTGTATCCATAGTAGTTTCCTCCTGCCACACAGATAACATGCTTTATTTAGGATTCTCAATATGATATTAAGTCAAGAAGCTTTGATTAGGTAGGATCCCTTAATAGTATTAAAAACTGTTCTAATTGCATTTTTCAAACTAACTGAAGGCTGACAGCTTCTGCTCTCCAGTTCACTATCAGAGCAAATCAAGGGGTTCTATTATAAGAGAAGCACCTGGTCTAAATTTATTTCAGCAGCCCAGAGCAAAATGGGAAGGTGCTTAATGTTCAGCCACAATGGTGACAGTTTTATGAGATATTGAAGGTTTAGAAACAAACAAATGAAAGGTTTGAAAGGTGCATGGATAGAAACTGTGACAATAAAAAATCAACATTAATATATCAAATTTAAAACATATACCACCCAGGAACTCTTGGAGCAAGGCTAAAAGTTCAGTGACAGCAAATGCAAAAAGAAAATTCTATATCTGCCTTGAACCACTTTTCAAATATTTTCAAGGAAATACATATTTACATTAATTGTACAGGCAGAAGTTATTGCTTTTTATTCTGTAACTATAGAAAGTTACTGATTATACAGAATGATGCACAGAATAAATAAAGCTCATTACTGCAATACTTGTCTTCTGATGTTACAGGCTTTTAAAAATGCTTTTATATCCAAGATTCATACTAAAATAGATCAGTTAGGTCCTAAATACCCTAAAGCAGGGACCGGCAAGCTACGGCCCGGGGGCCGGTTAAGGCCCTAGTCCCTGGACTTACCGGCCCAGGCCGAAGGTTGCCGAAATCAGTACTCTTGAGCATGCGCAAACGCGTCATGGCCGCCATTTTGATTTCCAAAATGGCGGCCGTGACATGCGCCGCGGTGGCTGTGGCTGCACGCATGGTGGCGGCGGCACGTGCCGCCATTCCCCCCCCTCGGCCCAGCCGAGACCTGGGCTACGGGAGGCCGGCCCAGGTCTTAAAAAGGTTGCCTTCCCCTGCCCTAAAGACACCAGATTCTGTTTGATCTTGGAAGCTAAGCAAGGTCAGCCTGGGACAGTACTTTGATGGGAGACCACCAATGAACACCAGGTGCTGTATGCTATTTTTCAGAGGAAGGAACTGGTAAAACCACCTCTGAGTATTCCGTGTCTAAGAAAACCCTAAGAAATGGATAAGGTTGTCATAAGACAACAAGCAACTTGAAGGTGCATACAGAGAGAAAAAGAGGCAGAGCTGCACTACTAATTTGTTGAAAGCCATAAATGTGTTGAAACTAGTTATCTTTTTATGTTTTAGGCTACACTCCAACATTTGACACTAAATACATACATATTCTGAGTCTGCAGATTTATGAGACCTTTGGTGCATCTACACTGTTGAAATAATGCAGTTTGACACCAGTTTAATCTTGGGATCTAAGGCAAGGAAGGCTAAAGACCTTGTAAAACTACAAATCCTGGGATTCCATAGGATGGAGCTACAGCACTTAAAATGGCAACAAATAGCATTATTTCTACAGTGTGGATGCACGCCTTATTAATGTGAATGTGTCTTCCTTTGTCTGTACAAACAGAACTTATCCAAACTGATGATTTGGGGTTGTAGTAACTCTTGAGGTTGCATAGATGCACTGTCTCTCTTGGACCTTGTTCCAAAATGATGAAAGCCATGGGATTTTGTTAGACATAGGGCCTTTACAGACTGCCAGAAATAATGCAGATTGAGGCCACTTTAACTGCTCTGGCTCAGTGCTAAGGAATGATGGGAACTGTAGTTTATTGTGGCACCAGAGCTCTCTGACAGAGAAGGCTCAATGTCCCAGAAAAAAATACAGTTCCCATGATTCCCTAACACTGAGCCAGAACAGTTAAAGTGACCTCAATCTGCATTATTTCTGGCAGTCTGTAAAGGTCCAAAGAATACTCAGAGGTGGTTTTGCCAGTTTCTTCCTCCCAAATATCGCCTACTGCACCTGGTATTCCTTGGCAGTCTCCTATCCCAGTACTAACCAGGGCTGACCCTGCTTAGCTTCCAAGATCAGACAGGATCTGGTTCCTTTAGAATATTTAGGACCTTACTGATCTATTTTAGCTTAAATCTGGTGCCTTATTGTACAGAAAATTTAATGCTTCCTTATAAAAATCACATTAAATTGCACTGTAGCCATCTCATGGGATTCTCTCTTCTGCTCTGCATGGGTAGGAGGTAAATAAGACACAAAGCAGCCCCACACAGGCCCTCTGGAATGGAACCTACTGGTATCAATCATTATCATTAGAATGGCAGTTGTGCTTGCTCAGCAGCACCAATTCCTCCTTTCCAGTTGGGAAAGGTACTCCTAATGTTATTCACAGCAGCAGCCTGGCTGAAAGGATCACCACAATACATTACATTTATATGTGAGGTTTTCCATACAGTTTTCTAGCAGATTCATGTGGTTGGATTATGTTACTCTTCATTTAACCAGAAACATTTGGCAGGCAGACACAACACTATTAGGGATTTAAAGATATTTTACAGCTCCCCTTAAAAAGATAAAAGCACAGACAGGAAGCATTTCAGATACCTTTAGAGATTTTTAAAAAAAAATATTTAAAGAGGTAGCACTGCGTCAAGGTGCCTATAAAATTTCACAATGGACATTCCCACCGGGAACCAGCTCCAAAGTCTTTTACACTGCATTCCCTATTTGCTGCAACCCCTGGAAGAGGAGGCAATGCTCAAAAGATGTCATTTTACCCTTACATACAGCCCCTTGAATTAGTAACATAAAAGCACTGATACTTATTCTCAAGAAAGTCCTGCTGGCTTGGAGTAAAAACGCTGAACTAGCATCTGCTAAGCAGTGCTAATTGAACTAAGGCTGAAGACTATAAAATATCTGTAAGAGAGTCACACAGTGCCAAATGGAAATGCTGAGAAGTTTGTTAGCCCTTTGTCATTTCAAAAATCCCTATCTTAGTTAAAAATGGCTAGAGTATAAGGCTATAGTTTTAATAATGCTGGAAAAAACAATAGCTTATTCAAAATGCTAAACACTTTCCAAAAACTACAAATACCCAAAATAAAAACAACAAAAACTACCTTTTTATTTTTTAAAAAAACAGTTTAAATAAAGCTGTAAGTCTGTTTTACTTAGCAAATTAAGTATGGAAAGCGATCTTGTAGCACCTTTGAGGCTAACTGAAAGAAGTTGGTAGCATGAATTTTATTTAATAGACTTGAGGCTCTGAAACCTCATGCTGCTAACCTCTTTCATTTAGCATCAAAGATGCTACAAGATCTTTTTCCATATGTAACATGGTTATATCTTTGAATTCTATCAGCAAAATAAATTAATGTTCTATGCATGGTCTTTTTAATAAGAGACTTAAAAAGAAAACAAAAATGTAAAGAGAGGAAGATCACTGCAAAGCAGTGCTCTAGGGAGAGAGAAGGAGGACAATACCCTTTGCAATCTTGTCAGTTTAGAAGAGTGGGAGATACTTGCTTTCCACCTTTTTGCTTGATATTTTTCATTTCTTTAAACCAGGGGTCGGCAACCTTCCCTTACCTGGGGCCAGTCGCTGGCAATGTTCCCTTCCAGGGGGGGGGGAGAGAATGGTGGGGCGCACACTAATGTGCGTGTGTGCAGCCACCGCGGCCGCCATCACGCACGCACTGCCGCCTCCGCACGCGTTGCGGCCACCAAGGTGGGCGGCAGCGGCAGTCCGCGGGCTGGATGCAGCCCATGGGCCGTAGGTTGCCAACCCCTGCTTTAAACCTTCTCCTCCCAGAAATTCCAATGGAAGAGAGATTAACCATACTAATTCTAGGGACGGCATAATTCTTTATCCATTGGGAGACAGAGCTAAGGAAGACATTTTATCATAGCAAGGCTGGACAAAGGCATTCTGATACCTGAGATGGAGCAGAAAATGCTGCCTTGTTATTGTTATGTGTCTTTAAATTGTTTCTGACTTATGGCAACCCTAAGGTGAGCCTATCCTGGGATGTTCTTGGCACTGCCTTCCCATGAGGCTGAGAGAGTGTGACTTCCCAAGGTCTCCCAGTGAGTTTTGATGGCTGAGTGAGGATTTGAACCCTGATCTCCAGAGTCATAGGGCCTCTACAGACTGCCAGAAATAGGGCAATTTGAGGCCACTTTAACTGTCCTGGCAGTTGCTAGGGAATCATGGGAATTGTATTTTTTCTGGGATATTGAGCCTTCTCTGTCAGAGAGCTCTGGTGCCACAATAAACTACAGTTCCCATGATTAGTTAGCACTGAGCCAGGACAGTTAAAGTGTCCTCAAGTTGCACTATTTCTGGCAGTCTGCAAAGGCCCTAAGACTCAGACCACTACATCATGTTACATACCCACCCCTAAACAGTGTAAGAATATACCGTATTTTTCGCCATATTAGACGCACATTTTCTTCCCC
>CM034710.1:85210623-85221743 GCA_020142125.1 Phrynosoma platyrhinos | reverse complement strand
AAAATTAAAAAATTGAAATTTTTAAAAAATACGCATGAACATATGCATGAACATTTTCTCAGCCCCTGTGAAGATTTTGCCAAGAAAACCCCAAGAACAAGTAATAACAACAATAATCAATATCATCAGGGTAGGGGGCGGCAGCAGCAGGACCGGCCTGGGGCCGGTCCAAAGGCCTCAGGGGGCCACATCTGGCCCCTAGGCCTTAGGTTGCCTACCCCTGGTCTATGCTAAATCTCCAAACACTCCTTACTCCTCAAGTCTCCCCACTTCTCTCACCTCACTTTCCTCACTCTCTCACATTTGTTCAATTGCATATTCAATTGCATTGTAGGAGAGGCTTTCTTTTATTTATTTACTTCTGGAAAAACATTATAAATTTGAAATGTTAGATATTGGGGCAACACAAAATTGCAATTTGCCTGTACATATTTATTGAATAACAAAGGGAGGTGCAAGGATAAATTCAGCAGTATTTAACTTCCAATTCAAGATTTTTATTTATTTATTGCTCAATAGAAGATTTTGGGTGTTGTTGTTTTTTTACCATTTACTATAATTTTCTTCAAAAATAGGCCAGTTGCAAGTACTGATCTTTTATGTATACTAGATACTTCTCTAAAGTGAGCCTCTGTATGAGTGTGTGAGAGAGAGGGTTAATGAATTCAGTAGATATTCAGATCTTGGACACCATGAATAATACATAAACAAATCATGCTCTGCCATTTTTATTAGTCAACTGTGCTAAAAATCTAAAAGTCTAAGTTCTGTTCCTGTACTAGACAAAAATGGCCTCTTTATGGTGTGCTACTGCTGCCTTAAGGGGTGAATGAATTCTGTTTAGCACAAAACCCCAGTTACAAAATATCTCACCATCATTGTTGTATTAAACAGATGTCTTTGTCTGCTGATTTTATGGCACATGTAGAGCCAAAAGCCTTCTTATCAGACCAAATGTTCAACCACTGACTTTGGGGCTAATTAAAAAGGACTTTAAGATGACTTTTAAATTAAGGCTTTCAAGCTACCCAACCAGGCAAGTAAACCATGAGCACCGGATGCCCTACTTCAAGAGTTTTAGTGTCTGCTTTTATATTACAATTCCTTAATGCTTAGTGGCATTTAGCTGGGAGAAGCATCAAGAAATATTGCCCATTCGAAAGGTTATCAAAACTTCTTTCAGAGAACATTCACAAGCAGAGAATGTTTAGCATTCTAAAGCATAGGCAGGAAAAGATGTAAACTTTGCATTTGTGCTGTCACTAGCAAAGGTGTCATGTTATTTTGGATAGCTGAAAGATAATTCTTTTTTAAAAATCTCCCCATGAATCTTTTTTTATCCAGAAGAAAGCAATAGAATTTATGCTTCCCTTATCAAAAAATTATCTCTTGAATGTTAAAACTAAAAAAATAAACCTGGACCATCGCATAATATGACATAAAAATCTCTCTGATTTTTTCACACTTATCCCATTCCCTGTATGAAAAATAGGCTTCTTACTGGGAATCTGTCTGGAAATATAACAATACATTTTGTGCTTCTCACTGATATTAATGATTGACAGAGAACATGGACCCATTTTAATCTTCCTACACTGACATCTTTTACTACATTACCATGTAGCTGGACTCCATTTATCCTTTCTTAACAGTCTTCCACATTTTGACATGGCCCAGAAGTATGCAACATGCAATGAAGTCACCTAGTTCTTTTTATTTAAAAAAAACCTGGAAGCATGTGACTGTGGCATTGCATATGTTTTTTAAAAAATCCATCTGCTATTTTATCAGGAACCTGGTGGATCTGCTATTTTATCAGGAACTTCAGCCAACTGCAGAAAATATAGGCATCCACAAGGACAAGCTACTCTTGGAGATTCTTGTCTGCCTTTCCCGTCTTTCTGGAAACAAATTGAGAATATGCTGCACAGATGAGAGAAGGGTACCCCAACACACCCATCCTTTGCCATGTGTCCCCCCAAAGTGAAAATCAACTGATACCGTTTTTACACACAGGGAGGGAGGAGAGGAAGAACTATAGCATGACCAGGGTCATTATTTTTTTGAGAAAGAAAGATTTTAAGCAGGAGATCCACAATATTGTGTGAAAGCTTCCCATTCAAGTCCATGACTTTCCCAGAGCTATTTCATTACAAACAACTCATGAGAGAAAAAAACGTTGTTCCTTATCAGAAGCTGCACAATGGAAATGCAGAGTTGCCACAGGAACTGCTAAAAGACCCCTAATACTTGCAATTGCATACAGGATACAAGACTTGCAATTGCATACAGGAGTAAATATTTATGTCCTGAAAACTGGGAAGGAGTAAAAAATGAAACAGGAAAAACATTATCAGACATCTGTCACATACTTGGTCACTGTTGTTATTTTTCGCTATTCTCAGAAGAGATCAAGCCATTAACTTACCAAAACAAAGACTTGTATTCTGTTAATCACACTTGAATGATACATTGATATGTTTAGACAAGGTTGGCACACACATATGTGCAAATTGATAGATGGATGAGAGAATTGTTTGTTTCCATGTTAACATATTTATGATTAGTTAAATTATCAATAAAAGAATACACTGAGGTTTCAATAATACAAAACAAAGAGCCAAGCAGAAGAACCATACAGTTCAGCTATGTTGTACAAGAGTTGGTAGAAATCAAGAAACAGGTTCTTGAACAGTGGCAGAAATAGAGAAGGAGTTGCAACTTTGATCTTTTACGACACTGTCAACACACACTTTTGGATTTCCTCACTTAAAAAAAAAAACCCAGCCTACTTCAAAGGGCACTGATAGTACTTAACATCAAAAACCAACACTTCTATAACCACCCAACATAGCTGATGACTTGGAAGAGTTCCCAGCATCGCACAATTAAGGCTGCAGCTCCAAATACACTTACTTTGTTTTATTTCCCAGTGAAATAAATGATTTTTGCTTTTTAGCAGGCCTTATTAAGGTCAGATACAATTCTGACTTTCTCAAGTTGTATGTTAGTAATCTGGTAGGAAAGTTAACAGAGGCAGTGCAACATCACAAAGAAATGACTTTCATTATTTTGGAACAAGTTGCAAGACAAGCAGTGCATCTATGCAACTGCAAGTTACTAAATCCCCAAATCATCAGTTTGAATAAACCTGTGCATGTATACAAAGGAAGATAATTCAGTTGAAGTTGCATTAACAAGGTCTCATAAAGCTGCAGCTCAGAATGTGTATGTATTTGGCATCATATGTTGGAGTGTAGGCAAAAACCTAAAAAAAAATCTGTTTAATGCCTTTCAAAAAATTAATACTTTAAGTGTGTGTGTGTGTGTGTGCACGTGCATACATTATCAAGTTGCCTGTCAACTTATGGCAACCTCAGTAATTTCATAAGGTTTTCTTCTACAAGGAATACTTAGAAGCAGTTTTGCTAGTTCCTTCCTCTGAAATATAGACTACAGCACCTAGTGTTTGTTGGCAGTCTTTCATTCAAGTACCAACCAGGGCTAACCCTACTTAGCTTGCAAGATCAGACAAGAACTGGTGCCTTTAGTGTATTTAGGCATATTCAGAATAAATTCCCAAGTTGTTCAGTGGTGAAAATACACCAGCATCTTATACAAGTCTTCTCAGAAATAAATCCACTGAACTCCATCAAAACAACTCTGAGGTACATATACCATATATAAGACTGCAGCCTTAGTATTAGGCACACATGAATAGATTACACCTTGGAGACACTGAAGTGAAGTCCATATAACATTAAATCAACTTAATTAAGATCAATCAGATATAATGTAAGTGTATTCACATATTCAGCAGTGTACACATAAACCAAATTCCACACGTGGGAGCCCTTCTACAGTACCTTTTGTGCACATGAGGGTTTAGAAACAGAGATGCAATTCACAGATGAAAATATCTGGGTGATGCTAATAAACAGCACTTCACTGAACTGATTAAAATACAAAGTGGAAAGTGGTTTGACTGCATTCTGGAATATTAACAGTTCACTTAATACAGCAGTTTTTTGGGGTGGGGAATGTATTTCAGAATTTTTAAAAAGTGTAATATATGTTAATTTTCAACACTTCTGGAGGTTTGGTTTACTGTGTGGTACATCTGTTTTAAAAAATGAGCTTCTACTCAGAAGGGCTATCGTCTAAGTTTCATCACAAAGTGATTTTTTATGACCGAGTTAGAAACTCCTAAAAAAAAAGGGTTTACAATGGAAGTGCTGACATAACTAACATAAGCAGTGCGAATAGTGCCTTTGTAATCAAGGCACATTATATTTATGAGGTAGGTAAAGTCTGTTGCCATCAATCACTGGAGTAATATTGACAGATTCCAAGTTTCAGATCCAACAAAATTGATGTGTTTAGTTTTTCACACCACTGATACCAAGAGGGAGAATTTCCAAGCATTTTTATGGCCTTGAGCTTTGAGATCTCTAAAGAAATCATGAAGAGATGAATTAATGAAACAATTTATTAAGCTGCACATGCATTTCTATTTTTTTTTTTTGACAATTTGGTGGAAGAACATATCTAAACACAACTTTTTATTTGCAATCTTATGCCTTAATAACGGTTATTACAAACATTAGTTCCTTTTGCATCCAGCTGACATTTAGAATGCCACAAATGGAGATTAATCACCTTAGCTCTATACAACTCCTAAATTATAACTCAACGTACCTATATAAAACAATCTAAAATGTCAGCACCTCCATCTTTATGATATCGCACCATTCCAATAATTCTGTTTTACAAGCAAATTCCTATTATACATTAATAAGTCCTGTTGGTGGCTAAACTTTATGCCTTTGAGTAATGACCATGTTGAAGGCAATTAGGCCAGGCCAGGTGCAGCTGGGCTGGATCCCAGAAAAGTTTTTAAATTTTACTATTTCCGTTTGGATTTTGGGGGTGCATTCCAATCTGCCCAAATTAAGAGAGGAAATTGCTTCCACATTTTTAGCAGTTGGATAATCTGATTCAAAGACTTAGAAGCTTCACAGAGTAAGCAAATATTCTTCCACTTAAACTTACGTATACGCAAATCAGTGATATATGTTGGGAAACACTGCAAAAAACTAGACTCTATAGAGTACAACTCTTTAAACTGAAATGTGGACTGACCATTCATCTTTAGGTCTCCAAGTGTGTGTTGATTAGGATGTGTTCCCCCATCTTGATCTCACCTTGTAAAATGCAGACACCTCCCACTCTGAAACACAGACTGTACTCATGTATACCACTTTCAACTTCATGCATCTGATGAAAAAGCTCTTGTGCAATAAATTAGCCCTCAAAGGCACTAACTGAATTCGTTGTCTGTTAGAATACTTTATAACAACTCCATATTCAACATGCATTATTTTTTAAAAGTACTGATGAAATCAGGACTACACAGAAAGCCAAAAGAAAGCACAACTATGATGTTAACATCTCTGAATGTGGAAGCATAGTGGGGGAAAGGTATAGCTGAATTATTTAATCCTCTTCTTTATACCTATACAGCCCTTTGTAATCAAAAAGCAAATTCATCATACTTGCTAACTATGACACAGAAATTGCTTCCAAAACTTCCACCAGGGAGTATTAAGAAAATGAAACATATGAGGAAGGAGCATATTTTCATGTCAATGCTACCCATTTATTTCAAACAGAATATATCTTACTGCACAGATTTTAGAACAGGTACGTTAAGTAATATAAAGGGTGAGATTCTGCATCACGAGATGCAGCATAAAGTGTTGTCCATGGCAGCCAGACTTGTCTCAGGAACATCTAGGAGGGACCACATCACTCCGGTTTTGAGGTCCCTCCACTGGCTGCCTATTCGCTTCCGGGCTAAGTACAAGGTGTTGGTTATTACCTTTAAAGCCCTAAATGGCTTGGGTCCAAGATATATCAGAGACCGCTCCTCCCGTATAATCCTCCCTGCGCGCTCCAATCTTCTGGGAGAAACTTTTTAGAGCCTCAAAGAGCTAGGCTATCCATGACCTCCCAGAGGGCCTTTTCTATTGTTGCCCCCAGACTCTGGAACAACCTGCCGGACGAGATCTGTCAACTAACATCTTTGGACAGTTTTAAAAAGGCTGTCAAGACGGATCTCTTCCGGCAGGCCTTTCCAGACTAAATGACCCGGCTCTGGGCAGTTCCCTCCTTCATTCAATTCGGGGTTCCCTTGTAAATGTAGCAAAGAGACTACCTGCTACGGTTTGTTATTTTTTAATCGCTGTTATATTGCTTGATCTTTTAATTATATTACTATTTAATACTGTTTTAAGGGGGGGGGAGGGATATTTTGTTATTGTAATTGTTTTAATTTGTAAACCGCCCGGATTGGGTAACCATTGGGCAGTATAGAAATAAATTTTATTATTATTATTATTATTATTATTATTATTATTATTATTATTATTACAAAACTTATCTGATAAAACCTACCTTTTACAGATATGCTGCACACCTCTAATGCAACCATTTACTACCCAATGGAGAGTTGGGTGAAGGATGTGGCAGAGGGTTCAGCTATTTCCCAGTAGCTGGATTCAAAGCAATGACATGATCCTTCAGGTCTTCCAGAAGACTGCTGTGAGGTCCTGGAAATGGCCTTGCCACTGTGTGTCCAGCTACAAGCACACAACTGGATAATTCACCACCTCTGTTCCCCTCCCTGCTCTCCACCAGCCAGAAAACGACAATACTGGGGTGTAGGCTATCTGAAGGGATTTCATTGTTGTGCAAGGGAGGTAGTTAATTCCTCCTTATACAATAACCAATATAGGCATACATCAGTGTTATGCTGTCATATGTAACTAACAGAAAGCCAGTCAAAATGCATGGAAACAGTATGATTCAAACTTAAACCTCTTCCACCAAATACTGTGTGTGATTACTCTCTCCCTTCATTCCAATGATCATACACACCAAGGTACGTATTCTAGCCACCATAGTTTTCCTCCCAATTTAATTCCACAGAACTTGGAAACACTGTGTGGCCACCATGCGGACTGTTTCTGTTGAGGAAAACAAAGGAAGTAGGAGGATGCTGGCCATGAAAGCCTACGACTTCACACCTGGGCTCCTTTGTTTTCCTCAACCCCTACCTCGTTGGTAGGGGTTTCCATGGAGCCAGTGTCCCCCGTCCACGCAGGTGGTGGGTGAGGCCACAGGCTATTCGGAATTGGTGGGCAGAGGAGGTCATGGCCCTGTGGGATGAGGACATGTGGATAAGGAGCCCAGGGCTTGATATGAGGATGGAAGGGCATAGTATTTTCAGTTGATTTGTTTATTCATACAGACAGTCTGCCGCAACCATGGGCTTCCCATCTGTGGACTGGAGCATCTTCAGATGGTCCTGCTTCATTCACTGAAATGGCGGCACGTGCACACAGCTGTGCCAGTGAAGCCACACAGTGTGCCTCCATTAAAAGCAACAAGACTTAGGTCCTGTGGTTTTTGGCATTCATGGGGAGTGGCATCCAGAACACAACCCCTGTGGATACAAATATATGTGACTATATATTTTATTTTGCACACTGGGGTTAACCTTTTCTCTCCATCTCTCTTTCATTACAGTGGTACTGTTTCCTAGATTCAGTCCCTTATTTTTCATATCCTAGCATCATGCAGATCAGAAGTGAATTTAGTTTGATATGCAAAAAAACTTTAAATAAAGCTATGCAGCTGCTAAAACTGGGCATACTGTGCCTGCTGCATCTGAGCTGAAGCCATGGGGTATGCTAAGCACACCCTTGTTACAGAGCTTCTTTATAGCCTTGTGAGGGAAGTGTCTTGAGAAATGGAAAGGGGGCAGTGTTCTATGTCCCTTGAACTACTTCACACACTAACGATCAAAATCTTATCTGGCAAGTTTAAAGGCACAAAATCCTGTCTGATCTTGGAAGCTATGCAGGGTCAGCCCTGGCTAGTACTTGGATGGAAGACTGTCAATAAATGCAAGGTGATGTAGGCTGTATTTCAGAGAAGAAACTGGCAAAACCACTTCTGAGTATTCCTTGTCTAAGAAAACCCTACAAAGTTCATGGGGTTGCCATAAGTCAACACACAAACACAGACACAAAGAGAGAGATTAGTCAAATCTGCCACCTAGTAACAGAAGATAGAACTGCTAGCTTCTCAATCACACATCTAAATTAATTAATTAGTTCTGAAAAAAAGTAATCCCCAGGTGTACACCTCTAGTGTTCCCTTAGTATACACATGCCAATGTTCATAAGTCTTAGGGCCGAAACAGATAGCCATAAAGGCGTCTAAACGGCATGCCACCAGAACGCCAAAAAATTGCCCATCTTCTGGTTGGGTGGGTGGCATGACGCCTGCTTGGGGGTAGTGTTGGGGCGTGTGTCATCCAAACACCATGCCCGCATGCAGCCCCCAAGCCGGTGTATGCTGCTGGTCTGCTTCACTCCTTAGTTTCATGATAATTAGAAGTATAGCTTTAGACAGACCTTTCCTCTATGTGACATAAGACTGTATGCTCAAGATTATTCTGTTTACATAAAAACATACATTAAGCAAACACAAAACTGAATACAATAACATCCAAAATCCCCAAAACGGTGATACTTTATGAGGACAACCAAAATGCACAAATGTGTGTTGCAAGTTTTTGAAACCAGTGGAGCTTTGAAAGCTTGCAACATGTATTTTGTGCATATTGGTTAGCCTAATAAACATATTGCTGTTTTGTGAATATTAGGTGTTAGTATATTTTGCTATATGGCCAACACGGCTACCCCTGGAAATGTTTACAGAAGAGAATGTCACTGTTTATCATCACCAAGTCCCAAATTTCTAACTCCAAATTAACAATGAAGTAACATACCTCTCCAGAAATCTGCATTATATTCTGCATGAAAAGGAACTGTTTGCCAATGCTGTACAGTGCCAATGTTCAGTCTAATAATACAGGTTTCTAATACATTTCAGATTTTCATATTACATCTTTCAGTAGTTAGTGATTTATGTTAATACGAAAGTCATAAAAATGCAAGTGATGTGTTGAGAAAAAAGATGTTTTAAGAAGTCAGGACTGTCAGCACATACAGCTTATTTTTTTCAAAACCACAGAAACCGTATTTCAATAAAATATGCTTTAAAACAAAGCAATGAGCAATTTTTCATTGTTATCAAAGGAATCCAAAGTAGAGTTTTTAAAACTCTACAATTCCATAAGATGTCAGGCATCCTAAATGACCTGGAACAGAAAGAAGCCATCAGAGTCAGAAGGACAAGTCTACTGACCTATACTGCCCTCTGCTGATGAAACTTCTGAACTTCCATACACTTTTTGTACATTCAAAGGAAAAGCCATAGGAAGCAAGATGCCCAGTGGCAATTTTAGCCATGATTATTTCAGTCTAATGAGGAAAACTTTGCTGCATAAAACAGTACCATGAGACTGTATTTGCCACCTGCATCATATCATGCACACATACTTAATGAAAAGCTATGGGGGTGCATTGCTTCAGCCACATCTGCTGCTAACTAATAGATGTACCAATGCCAACTTTCCTCTTAAGTATATATTAGCTTTACACTTCTTTTTAACTGTATTTCTAACTAGCCTTTGGGGAAAAGAAACAAATGCCCCCTTTCTACACACACACACACACACACACACAGAAAACATGGATAAATATTTTTTGTCATGTCAAGGATAAATATTTTATGGAAGATGGCTATGAAGACATGCCTTCATTTACATTTACACTGTATTCCAGAATAGGAACTAACAATATAATCTACTATAAAACTGAAATCTTGGTGCTAGGAGCAAGAAACTCAGTAGGACACTATAACCCTATATATAACCATATATAAGTAGATGTGGATATGATTTCATAGCTACAGATTTCCCCATTTCTCCAGGAAAGCACTCACTGTACCTGGGTGGGCAACTTGTGGCTCTCTGGTCGGTGTTGGACTACAACTCTCATCATCCACGAATACTGGCTGGGGCTGATCAAAGTTGGAGTTCAACATTATCTGGCCAGGCATACATTTCATGCTTCTGTAAATTATTATTTATGGCAAAACCATGCAATCTGCAACTACGGGATTTTGTATGTGACTATATACCAGTCCAAGGAAATATATGTCACTTCTTTATTATTATAACAGAATTAAAAATAACAGAATCCAAAACAAGAGGCAAGAACTGTCCTACTGCTTACTAACAGTGCTATAAGTTTTCTGTTTACTTTAAAGTAATGCAAGATGTCAGATTGTGCAAAAAAAATAAGAAGTAGAGGGGAGAAAGACAAGTGGGGAATTACTATATTAATCGTTCAAGATCAGTCATCAGTAGACCATCCAGTCAGACTTACCACATTAGAAAGGTCACATCTTATAATTTTTCCATGACCTATCTTTGTATCGTCCAGCAAAGTTTTGCAGGTACCATGTAGGTGAATAAAAGGAAGTCATATTGAATCTGATGGCTTGAAAGAGGAACATCCCTGAATATACCCATTATGGCATCCCTCTAGTTCAGGGGTAGGCAACCTTTCCCCTTTAAGGGCTGAGGGACTTCAGCTCCCAGAATCCCAGGAGCTATTGGCCAACATGGGACTATTGGCCAACATGGCTGAGGCTTCTGGGAGATGAAGTCCCTCGGCCCTTAAAGGGGAAAGGTTGCCTACCCCTGCTCTAGTTTGACCAAAACTCCAGCACAATCCAGCTTTTCAGGTTGCATCAGGTACTATGTGGCATACCTAACCTGCCTTTCTGAGTGTGCTGTTTTTCATGCTATTGGATCTATATCTATATTAGAAGGAAATGTGAACATACAAATTTTATACTAAGTCAAGTCTTTGGTCTCCGTAGCCCAGAACTCCCTCCTCTCAACTCCCAGTTGTAGACTGATTAACTAGAGATACTGGTTACGCTGTAGAGGATGACTGTATCTCTCCAAATATTTTGGGACTGCATGTTCCAAAACCACTCACTATGGGCTATGCTGGCTATAGTCTTTATGAGTAATAAACCAAATACACAATGGGTCTACCTGTAAAAAAACATTTCTGCATAGGCTGGAGATAGGTTTTCTGAGCGCAGAGGCCAGAGTTTAGATAATTACTCTC
>CM034710.1:85114398-85127556 GCA_020142125.1 Phrynosoma platyrhinos | reverse complement strand
TTACCATGTATGGATGTGAGAACTGGACAGTCAAGAAAGAAGTTAGGATGAAAATCAACTCCTTTGAGATGTGGTGCTGGAGAAGAGTGCTAAGGATTCCATGGACAGACAAAAGGACAAACCCCAAAATGGGTTCTAGAGCAGATCAAGCCAGAAATATCCTTAGTAGCCAAGATGACAAGACTTAGACTGTCGTACTGTGGACATATCACATCATGAGAAGGCATGAATCATTGGAAAAGACAATAATGTTAGGAAAGGTGGAGGGAAGTAGAAAGAGAGGAAGGCCACATGCTAGATGGATGAACTTCATTAAAGAGACCCCGAATATGAGTTTGCAGGAGCTGGGCAGAGCAGTAGAGGACAGAGGGTCCTGGAGATGTCTCATCCATAGGATCGCCATGGGTCGCGAAGGCAGTTAGCAACAAGAACAAATTGAAATATAGCCATCTCCAATTAACCATGCCCCTTTGGATACACCTGGAATTAATGGATAGCAGCTTCAAAACAAAACATTTTTAAATGAACTTCAAACCATGGCTTAACATCCTGACTTTTTCTAAAACTGGAAGTGTTGTTTCCTAGACTTGAAAAAATGAAAAGATTTGCTGAACTGTACATACAGTGGGCCCTTGTTATCCCTTGGAATTTGGTTCTAGGATCCCCCATGGATATCAGAATCTGTGGAAGCTCATCCCATTAAATGTAATGGCATGTTAAAATTATGTCCTTTATATAAAAAGGCAAAATTGAGCTTTGCTTTTTAGAATACACACACACACACACTTTTGACCCCGTGACACAGTTGATTCTGTGGAGGCAGAATCTGTGGGCCAACTGTACTCACATTTCATTGAAACAAACAAGCCCCAATATGTTAGTTGCCAACTGTAGACATTATTTGACTCTATTTTAGATGCCTAATAAAAATAGTTCTTTTTAAAGTTAAAGATTTAAATGTTTGAGTATTATGGATTGACAGCCAAACAAGTACTTGATTGAGGCAGTTATGGTATTCTCAGAGTTGTCGTGGATTCCAGAAGCAAAGCTGGCTAATGGGCCTTAGCATTCAATATTATTTGACATAATTGAGTATTCCTTTTTGCTAGTCACCAATATTGAAATTGAGAGCATGAATGTGTCTCACTTTCAGCAAAAATTCCCTTCATGTTCATAACTTTTAGGCCTTTATCATAACCCATGCAAATCCCTCTGTCAATGTTTTGTTAATATATGGGACATCTCACTTCAGTCTAGTGAATAATCAGCCCATCATCTATTATGTAGTCTTCCCTTTTCTGGACTTTTGATCTTTCTTTTTAAATTTGCAAGTCTTGGGCACAATTTGACTATTTTAGGGTTCCATATTTCTCAGAACATAATATGAAATTGTGATTCAGACTTCATTTTCCTACACAGTTAACTGTCTTGAATACTCCCCAAGCACTTTTTATTTTGGTTAAATTTGCAGTAGGGTTACCTGATACTCAAGAGAAACCATATTAAGAAGGTATTCATTGGGACCATTTTGCTGCAAACACTAATTCCTTCCCCATGGTTTAACATATGCTTTAACAGAAACTAAGCTTTAAGTTTCAGAAATTCTTACTTCCTCCATTGCATCTTAGGGCACACCCAAACTGATGGAAAAAACTAAGATTTTGTTCCTGTTCTTTCTGATTTTATACTGGGTTAAAATTTACTAATCTAGGGAGCTCATATAAAAACTCTCTGATTGTACCAGAAGTGAGCAGAAAATATTCTAGGATCAACAAAACATGTATGGATCTCCAAGGACGTTTTCACACGGGGCTTTTTGAGGAGGCAATCCTACCTCCGTCTGGCCTCACTCCGGCTCCATTTCCACATAGTTCACACGCGCGCGGCGGCAAACCCCGCCCCTTCCGGTGCCATCCCTGCGTCCGTCCGGCTTTTCGCTCCGTGTGTTCAAATGCACAGAGCCCTAAGTCCGGCGTCACTCCGGGTGGCAAAAGGCTAACTCCAGCTAACTCCGGCTTCAGGTAATTCCGGGTGGCAAAAGGAATTAGCCTGCCGCCGACGGAGCCATTCCGGAATCAGTGGCAGGAGCCGTTCTGGAATGGCTCCACCCGGCTTTAGGGACCCCCGTGTGAAAACATCCCAAGATAACATTAGAAAGAACAGGAACAAACTTTTCTGGTCTTTTAAATCAGTGTGGAAATAAGTAACATTTTTAGAAGGTGACACAACAAAAATTTTAAAGTGATTGACCACACATACATCTTGAAATATGTATTGAAATGAAATGTGTTTATGCTTAGCTTTGAAGAGTTGCATAATGCAAATGTTTTTTGTTTTTGTTTTACAGTAGCCTGCATTGTGGTATGACACAGCAGATGCTTACATCAATTTACTGATTTTCCATTTATGTAGCTTCTTAATATAGTGCAATACAAGATGGAGTTTCTGACAATCCAAATCACAAGTGAGAGTATTCCATATATGTAGAACTCATTATTTTCCAAGGGCAAGACAAGCACTGACAGAAATAGATACAGGCAGAGGCTGTTTCAACTCACATACACTTTAACTATAGTAAATCATAGGTGGCTATCTGTGGTTGTTTATTTTGCTGCATAATGGCTCTTGTGCTCACATTCAGAATGAAAGCATATAATCACTCCTCTCCTCCTCCTTACAACCAAACAAAAATAAGGTTATGGCACCCAAGAGGCACATCCTCCTGTATGGATCTAATTGATCATGTCCACCAAAAGCATGCCTCTGTCCATGCTGAGACAGCCTTATGAGCCACGTGGGTGTAAAAGAGATGCCACTCTACAGGGTTCTGTACAATCCATTTTCATCCTTTCTATTATTTGTGGTGTCTAATTTTTTTTAAAGAGTAGTTAGGAAAATTGCAGAGAAACGAAACAGATTATTTGCTCTTGCACTCCCTACATTGTCATGCTTGGACACTCTGGCCAGTGCAGGTAATCCAGGGCTAGAACTTCCCCAAAAGGATGCTGTTGGTCCAAAACACACTGCAGAAATAATCCAGTTTGAGATTGCTTTAACTGCCAGGGTTCAATGCTAGGGAATTCTGGGAATTGTAGTGTAGTGAGATATTTAGCCTTCTCTGTCAGAGAGCTCTGGTGCCACAACAAACTACAATTCCCAGGATTCCCTAGCACTGAGCCAAGGCAGTTAAAGTAGTCTCAGACTAGATTATTTCTGCAGTGTGTTTTGGACTGTTCAGCCTCTGCTTTGAGAATTCCAGAGGGGAACAGCCAACTGCATCACCAGATCATTGCTTCCATTGTCAAAAGTACTCTTGCCACTAAGAAATTTATCTAAGTGTTCCATGGAAATCTATCCTTTTAATATGGCTTATTTTGTAACTTTAACCATCTGAAAAGAATCTCGGACTGACAAAAATCAGTTCAGGACTACTTTATGCAAAATTCACAATTTTTGTATAGAAAATACTGTTTTCTGTGCTACTCCTTCATGCACAAATTTTGCTCAGAGTAAGTCCTAAATTATGAATATTCTTCAAAAACTGCACACTTTCCCAAGATTTTATTGCAGTGGGAAGAAAATTGCTAAAGTTATTTGTTGCTTCTCTTGAGGATGAAATTATAGAATTATACCCCTACTCTGAACTGCCATGAAGAAGAAGACAAGCTATATAAGTACCCTTCTGAAATTTGAAGAAGGCCAAAGCTATCTTTTCCAACATATAGGATTCCATTTAATTTCTGTAAAGGCTTCTAGTTCCCTAAATCATGGGTAGGAAACGGCAAAGGGTTCAGGGTCCAATTTTCTGTACCTATAACTCTCTGGGATCAAGTAGACTGCCAAAAAATCCTCTACCATCCATCAAGAAATCCACTTCTGTTTATGAAAAAAGGAGCATTTTTTAAATGTTAATCTATTAGAGGGCCTATAATTTATTTAAAAAGTAAATTGTCCCTCCTTTTGCAGGGGAAGAAGCCTGGAGGACTGCAAAAACAGTTTTAGGGGCTTGCATGCAGCCTCAGGGCCACATTTGACCCATTTCTGTTCTAAATTTTTTAATTGGGATCTTGACTTAGAAAAGCACTTCAGAATATAGAACCAATAATCAAGAATACTGTACTGAATTAAAAGATCAGCAATATTACCATCCCAGTCAGAAGAATCAACACTGGATTAATACATCTCACAGTTTTCAACCTTTCTTCAGCTTGCCAAATTTAGCCAGGCTATTCCTGGTTTCTTAACTGTTCAGGCATTCATCTATAGTTGCTCATGGTTTGCCAGGACTTGACATTTGCATTCCAACAATATGCTTTTCACTGTAAGTACCTTACAGTTATAGCTGTGAAATGGCTACGAGAGGGGCTTCTCTTGCATCTGGAAGCAGCATAACTTGCGTACCACTTGATCCATAGTGTTACAGATGGAATATGGCACTCTTGGTTTCCACAAAGACCAGGAGGGAGAAATCCTCCTTACAAATTGCTCTAGACGGATGGGAGATCTTCTGGAGCAGCGTGGGCAGTAGTGTGGGAAGGTGCAATGAAAGGGAGAAACTGGTGAAAATTCCCTTCCCCTTACATTCATGCCAGCCTTTCCTGGATGAAAGCTTCTTTTGATCAAAGGAAGACTCCACTGCCAATTCCAACCCTCTATGGTTAAAGAAAAGGGTGTGTTTTTTTTTAAAATGGTAAATAGAGAATGGTTGTCTTTTCAGAAATAAATGCCCAGTACTTTTATGTGAAGACATATAGTGGTAAGTGAGAAAACTGTTGAAGTCCCTGAAATGGTTGCTGAACATTGTTGCTGAAACTGTAAACCACTGAAGTGCCTAAAACTGTTTATGTTTCATGCACTTAAAAAGACAGGAGTATCTGAGCATGCTGGTGTCAACACCTTCCATTAGGGCTAAAATAGGCAGATTAGTCATTGAAGAAGAAGTTGGCATTCTGCCCTCAAGGTTCAAAGCAGCAGAAATCTTTATCTCAAACAGTAGTACAGAAGTATAAGAACAAAGCATGGATAAAGGATGCCCTGTATGTGACATCGTTTTAGAATGACATGCCAACAATTCACCTGGCTGCCCAAAAATTCTGTGGCATTATTAAAGTGAAAAGATTGGATTGGGAACATAGTATGTAAATAATAATTGCAACAGTCTGAACAATATCTAAGGCCCAATTTGCACAACAGAAATGATGGAGTTTGACATGGCTTTAACTACTATGGCTCAATACTATGGAATTCTGGGATCTGTAGCTTTGTGGGATATCAAGCTTGCTCTTTCAGAGAGTTCTGGTGCCACATCAAACTAAAAATCCCAGGATTTTTCTAGCAATGAGCCAAGGAAGTTAAAGCAGCGGCAAACTGCATTGATTCTGCAGCGCAGATTAGACCATAGGCTCCTTACAGACAATATCTCATTTGTCCTCATACCAGTTCTGTGATGTAGGAAGGGATGCAGAAAGGAATCATTTTCAATTTCATTTTCTAAATTTTAGGCCCATTCCATTCCATTTTCACATCAGCTTATGGCTGACGTTTGTACAGAAAACTATGTGTATTTTTCGGAAGAAACATTTCTCTGTGCGGTTTTGAGAAACACATACTTGTTCTGCAAGCATTACCCCTCAATATACAGTACTGTAGTTTTACCCATTTCTCCAGTAAAATATACATTTTATGTGAACTTTTCCCTAATAATTGCATTTCATGCTATTTTATTTAGCAACAGCACTGCTAAATTTTGAAAACCTGAATCCTGAAGAAAAAACATAATTCTTGCATAATAAAGTGGAAGTATCAATTTTCCAAGTTCTTATCAAAATGGAAAATAAACAAATTTCTCCACATCCCTACATGTTGGGTGGATTGATTGACTGATTGATTGATTTAGTTAATTTACACTTGTCCCTCCACATTTGCTGGGGTTAGGGGCACAGGACCCCCATGAATGTGGAAAACCCGCAAATAACAAAAACACTATGTTTTTACCTGAGAGAACACCTCTAGGTCCTCCAGTGCAATTCTGTAGTCAACATCTGTCAGAGTTTGACCATATAATTGCACTGAAGGATCTACAAATTCCTAGTGGAGTGTTCTCTCTAGGAATCTCTAGGTCCTTCAGTGCGATGTTTGGTTAAAGCTGATCATAGAGTTTCACTGGAGGACCCAGATATTTCTAGAGAGAACATATTAATAAAATCTGTGAATAATCAAATCCACAAAAGTCAAAGGTGCAAATGTGGAGGGATGAACGTTTAAAATATAGTTTTTTGTGGGTTTTTCGGGCTGTGAGGCTGTGTTCTAGAAGAATGTAATCCTGACGTTTCACCTGCATCTGTGGCTGGCATCTTTCGAGAAGATCTGAAGATTTCTCTGAAGATGCCAGCCACAGATGCAGGCAAAACATCAGGAATACATTCTTCTAGAACACAGCCTCACAGCCCAAAAAACCCCACAAAAACCTATGGATGCCAGCCATGAAAGCCTTTGATTTCATATTTAAAATGTGTTTACATTCTTTTTGGTCCAGAGATGAGAATAATAATCTAGGAGAATTAAACACCATAACACATTAACTTAAAAGACTAAAAGGGCAGATAAAGTCAAATTGGGGCTTCACTGGGTCCATCCTTACCCATTTAATGGTGCTGACCTGTGTGCATTCCCAACAGTGCACGGTCCAACTTATATAAGAACATAGCCAGCACTGGAGCTATGTAAGTCAGGTATAAATGTCAACAGCTTCTTTTTCTCTTGCTGTGCTTTGCAGGCAGAAGTGGAGTGAAGTGGTCAGTCGAGTGAAGCAGTCAGACAGGCTATTGGAGAGGCAAGTAGAGAGGTGGATGGTGAGTGCAAGTTGGGAGCAATATAGGTGCTGCCTAGGTCCAGAATTGGATGATGTCCTTTCAACCGCTTGAGGAGCTGTAAGGAGTATGGCTAAGTTTCCAAGGAAAGGAGGCCAGTGATAGCTATTGAATGGTTTGATGGGCCAGATTTGCCAGATCAGAGGGCATTGGGCAGACCTGAGGACTCAGAGGGCAGTAGTGGGGAATGATGGAAGTTGCAGTCTGGTGACATCTAAAGCAGGGATTCCCAAAGTGCTTCAACTTCCAGAAGCCCCAGCCAGCTTGGTGAAC
The DNA here is from genome assembly GCA_020142125.1 of Phrynosoma platyrhinos. Classification (NCBI taxonomy): domain Eukaryota; kingdom Metazoa; phylum Chordata; class Lepidosauria; order Squamata; family Phrynosomatidae; genus Phrynosoma; species Phrynosoma platyrhinos. The sequence goes on along the minus strand of CM034710.1, from coordinate 85,120,414 downwards.
AGCAAGGAATTCTGGGAGCTGAAGTCTAAAACATCTGGAGGAGCAAAGTTTGGGAATCACTGATTCAAAAGAACCTAGGTTGGCCACCCTGATGTATACTTTCATCTGTTCTCAGTGACCTGCCATCTATCTACTCTATCAAGAACAAAATATTTAAAGAGTTTTGATGCTGTCAAGTGATCAGAGACCCCCTAAAACTGCTTTTCATTTGTCATAACTCCCAAAGCTTTGCACCTGTCCTGAAATTACTCAATTATGGGTAGCTTTATGTATGCACACAACATGCACACAAAAACACAATAGAGGAATTCCTTTTTTGTTCTTCCTCTGAAAGTCAACTAGCACAAATGTTCCTCATATGTCCTTCTGATATGCAGCAGTTCTCTAGCAGCGCATTTTTATGATACGTGTTGTTTTCATATAAATTGTCCCACCCATAAACACAGAGGGTAAACAAATCCATTAAAAACAGAGAGAGGAGGGAGTAATACTCTTGCATAACTTCCTTTCATCTATCTATCTGAATCTGGCATGCTTCATCTCCTCAGAAGGGGAAAGTATGCCTGTAAATTCCATCTCATTCTGCCAAGAAAGAAAAAAATGTTATTGGCAGTTCCTTCCTTTATTTCCTCTCCTAAGTCAACAACTAAAGGCTGCTTGCACAGAGACTTCTGTACCTATTCGTCTGAAATCTGGCAAGTTTAATTCATTGATAAAATCAATTCTGCCTGCTAATTTCATCCTATTCTATCCATAGCAGAGAACATTATAGATGTTTGTAGGTTTCTCAGTGGTAGTCTATGAGAAATAGTGACCCAAAGAATTCTGAGCTAAACTGAGCTATTTTCCAAACTAGATCTTGGGACTGGGGGTCCAAACTAGATCATGGGATTGGTACACAATATACTCCCTCCTCAATAAACATATTATTGACAAGAGATACCTCTAAGAAAGAAGAGCTCATAATAAGCTCATACATATGGCACTACTAAAAGGACTGAATGTATAGAAGGACTTCCTTTCTCATACAAAAGCTAGTTCAGCACTAGACAGAAACATTCATGCCACTGTAATGCATTGCTACACATTCATGGCTGTCTCTAAGAGTGCACAATTTTTGGATGTAGTCCATTGCACCCTGAGGAGTAAATAAAGAGGTGTTATACAAGAAATGGTTTAATTAGGACCACATTTTGTTAAATAACATTAGCCAAATCTGGAAAGGAGAAAACTTGTGTGTGAATTCAAATCCAATCAAGCAATGAGTCCATATAAACAAATGGCTGAGTCCACCTTGACCTAGAAGAGAATGCCAGAAGTACACAATGTAGGTCAACATTGATGCTGATGTTGGAAACTTCCTCATGTCATGCTGCTTGGTGCTTTGAAACCCAGAAGAGGGGAGGCAAGTTGGTCCCAGAAGCAATGCTGTGCCTACATGTCTACATGTCCCCAAATCCTGAACTTTATGATCTGGAAACTATCAATCACATTATTGCCTGTGGGTGCTCAAAAATCCTAGAAAACCATAAAATTCCTGCACATCTCTGCCAACCAAATATGATGTAATCAGCTTAACCAGTGTTAACCACATGTAACCTAAGCAGATATGACTGACTTTACTCAGCTATATTAACATTTTATTGTCAATCAAATAAACTAAGACCTGATTAACATAATAAAGGATGGTGGGGGGGAAACCCAACCACAACCAAAACAAACATATTGGCTTCCATTACATTTATCACAGAACAGGAACACATGCCCCAGAAAATGGAAAAAGACCAAATATTCCTATTCAAGACTTTATCACATGAGGCTCGTAAGGCCATAATCATGTTAGTCTAAGGCTGTATCCACAGAAATAATCCAGTTTGACAGCACTTTAACTGATCAATATTATGGAATCCTGAGATTTGTAGTTTGTTGTGGCACCAGAGCTCCCTAACACAGAAGGTTAAATGTCTCACAAAACTACAGTTCCTAGAATGCGTCCACACTGCAAATATATCATTGAGCCATAGCAGTTAAAGTGGTGTCAAAGTGGATTATTTTTGCAGTGTGGGTGCAGCCTAGGAAACACAAACACATTGAGTTAGGCAGGACACTCCTTATTACAAATTCCAAATTGCCATAGTGCTGTTTCTGTCTCAGTTTCTGCCTTGAGCACAGTGGTATCCATAACTCCATCTCCCTGACCTGTCCCCTTCCCAACATGCCTTTTGGTCTGTATTTATTTTTACTTATCTTTATTTTTAGCACAATTCTGAAGTCATGCCAATCCATTAAGTTAAAAAAAAAAAGAAATTGGAAAAAGAAAGAAAAACAGCTTGCCTGGAAATAGCAAAGGGGAGGGCCCACTTGCACCTTGTGACTGCCTGCATATCAGAACTGCTTTGGGAGGAACTCATCACACTCACTCATTAGTGGAAAAGCAGCACTATTTGCCCATCAGTGAAAAGGAGCCCCCCCCAGCAGCAAATGGACTACAGACCAGCTACTGGACAGACACTGCACCATGTCATGAGGTATGGCTACAGATACTACTATCTTGCTCTAATTCCTCTTTTTAAACCTCATGTGATAAAGTCCTCAGTACCAAAGTAATAAAAAAGCATTAACATTAAATTTGTACATATTAATTATCCAGGTAGATGCATATTCAGAAGTACAGAACATCTCACTAGAGTGGCGAAGATTGTGACCTCAGGCCTATTCATATAATATAGCTTTATTATTCTACTTCAACCACTATGACTTCCTTCTTTGAAATCCTGGGATTGGCAATTTAGGAAGGGACATTAGAATTCTCAGCCTCATCAAGAGCTTTACTGCCACAACAAACTACAAACACCAGGATTCCATAGAATGGAGCCATGCCAGTTAAAATGGAATAATAGCACTATAATTGTGCAGTGTGAATGGGGCATAGGTGATTTGTGTGCTTGCCAGATCAGTCTGTTGTTCCAGTGCTAACTGCTGATGTGCAAGTTCAAGAACACTCCCAGCTATTCCTTCTTACAGTTCTCTATCTTTGTTCCATGTATGGAACAGTCATTTAAAAACAGGAGACCTTCAGACAAAGGTCTGTCTTCTGGCACCCCTTCAACAGATATTTGTCTTCTCTAAGTAGGACACATGATGAACCGAGTAAGACACCACAGATGCTATGAGATCACCACGATCAGTTTGCTCTCATTCTGTTTTATTTTTATTTTATTTTACTTTCAATAAACAAAAAGAAAGAGAAAAAAACATGGATGATAGAAAAAAACACTACAAGCAATAAAGAAAAGAAGAGAAGAAAAACAAAAGGGAGATAGGAACAAACAAAGAACTATGAATGCAACAGTACAATGGCTTGTGCAGAAAGATAAAGAAAATTACTACAACGATCAATGCAGAGAAATAGAAGACAACAACAAAAAGGGAAGAACAAGAGATCTATTTGACAAGATCCAGGAAATCAAAGGAAAATTCAAACCAAAAACTGGGATGCTCTAAGTAACATAATTCAAGATAGGAATTAAAAGATGTTGGATGCAGTACACAGAAGAGTTATATAAAAGAGATGACAAAATAAAAGACACATGGAACAAAGAGCCATATGAAGATGAACCCCAAACTCTAAAAGTGAGGTGGAAACTTCAATAAGAAAAATAGCGAAAAATAAATCACCAGAAACAGATGATATTCCAATTGAACTGCTGCAATCCACATTGATGGAGTCAACTCTAGTGCTAACCAACATATTTCAACAGATATTGAAAACAAAATGATGGCCAACAGATTAGAAGTGATCAATATATATCCCCATCCACAAAAAGGGAGACACAAGAGACTGCAGCAAGTATAGGACCATAGCACTGATCTCCCACGCAAGCAACATCATGCTCAAAATTCTGCAACATAGACTCCAGCCATACATGGAGAGAGAAATCCCAGATGTCCAAGCAGGGTTCATGAAAAGAAGAGGCACTAGGGATTACATTGCAAACATGCAATGGCTAATGGAGTATAGTAGGGAATTCCAAAAGAAAATCAGCATGTAGTTTTATAGACTATAGCAAAAGCCTTTGACTGCATAGATTATGAAAGGCTATGGAATGCCCTTTAAGACATGGGAGTGCCAACACATCTGAAAGTCCTGATGAGGAATCTGTACTGAGGTCAAGAGGCTACTGTCAGAACAGAACATGGAAAAACAGAATGGTTCTCAACTGGCAAAGGGGTCGGACAAGACTGTATCCTTTTACCCTAAATTGTATGTAGAATATATTATAAGAAAAGCAGGCTTGGACGTAGAAGAAGGGGGAGTGAAAATAGGAGGAAGGAATATAAACAATCTAAGATATGCAGATTACACCATAGTACTAGCAGAAAACCTCACAGACCTGAAACCTAAGGAAGATCAAAGAGGAAAGTGCAAAGGCAGGCTTAATGTTGAACATAAAGAAAACAAAAATAATGACTATTGAGGACCTTCACAAGTTCAACTTGACAATGAAGAAATAGAAATAGTAGAAGAATTCCCGTACCTGGGATCAAACATTGATAGAAATGGGGACTGCAGTCAGGAAATCAGAAGAAAATTAAGAATGGGGAGGGTGGCTATGAAAGATTCTAAAATGCAGAGATATACAACTCAGCACAAACATTAGAATCATACAGGCCATCGTATTCCCTATTACCATGTATGCATCTGGGCAGTTAAGAAAGAGCAGTTAAGAAAGATGATAGGAAGAAAATCAATGCATTTGAGATGTGGTGCTGGAGAAGAGTGTTTTTCATACATATGGACAACGTGAAATATACCATATAAATTCTATAATAATCACCAGCAATTACAATGCATTTTATTTTACCCACTAGCTGTTAAAATGTATTATGTTATTTTATACTTATATCTTCCACCAAATAAACTGATTCTGTTTTAAAAATGACATATGTAAACAGAATTGTTAAGGTTTCTTTGGTCCCTGCATGGCCTTCAATTGAGTCCACTTTAAGGGTTAGGGTTAGGGTTAGGGGATCATGGGAACTGTATTTTATTGTGGCACCAGAGCTCTCTGACAGAGAAGGCTCAATGTTTCGGGGGGGGGGAACAATTCCCATGATTCCCTAGCACTAACCTTAACCCTTAAAGTGGACTCAATTTGCACTATTTCTGGCAGTCTGCAAAGGCCCTAAGTTTCTCCAAGTGGTATGAATTTACACCTGTGTAGTATATGAATTTTTATTAATGCAAAACAGTATTTAACATTTCAACACTAGTTATAGCAGTTTTTAACAACTGAATTCAAAGTATCCAATGAATCCAAGAAGGTGTATCTGTACACATAGGGAATGGATATACTCCCTTAGAATCCATCCAAGATGTTTACCACACTATGGTTCATTAAATCATGAGGAGAAGAGATATTCTGGCTCGTTATAGTGGAATTACAAAATCAATACAGAGATCTCAGGAAATCAAAATGTTCAATAGGGTATATGGATAATGGCTTTCAAAAGTAAACTCATAAATCATCAAATGCACAGAGCTTGTTTGTCATGTTTCCACATGACAGGATTAAATGCACCTTCTAGACAATCCATTTGGTGGTCTAGTCTTGAAATAAGGTCAGATCTAGTGTATGGATGTCTTTTTGTTTTATTTAATTGCAGCACCCTGAATTTGTGCCTATTTTCTTGGAGATTCAAATGCCCAGGAACTTCCCCGTCTGCCACAAGTAATGTACCCTGTTGAATTTTGTCTTACTCTCAGGACCTGTCGAGGCAGTTCCTGAGGGACCCCAGGAACAAGCGCTGGGAAGTCCCAAGAGCAGCCCACCCCCCCAAGAGGAGGAGGAGGAGGAAGAAGAGGGACGAGGCCGAGAGAAGTCCTTCCCCAATGGAGGGGGAAGAACACCCTGCTGAGGAGCAGGAGCCTTTTCCCCAGCTTGGCGAGGGGGGAATCCCCCCCGAGCCACAAGTGGAAGAAGAAGACCCCCCTGGTAGGTATGGTACCTTACCT
>CM034710.1:85091195-85114298 GCA_020142125.1 Phrynosoma platyrhinos | reverse complement strand
GAATACATATAATTAACCAAGATAACACTCACACACATCCAGAGTACCGGCAGACTGAAAAGGTGGACAGGTACCACGGCCTCTGTGATGTTGCTGGCAGCCAGGTATCCACAGCCTGAGAAAGAGAAGCATCATAAACCAAATTTCTATTTTTTCCCCCGCCACCACCCCGAATACTGGCCCACCAATAAAGCTGTAACCACCCCCAATATTGCTCTTCCACCAACCCCTGGTCGCGCAATGGCACATATTCCAATAGAAACCTAAGATTGCCTTAAAGCAGAGAGGTCCATGTTTATCCGTTCTGTTTGTGGCCCGATCAAAACAGGAAGTACACCTCATAAGATGCTTCCTTGCAGACCCATGGGAAATCACGCAGGGAACCATGGGTCATGATGGGGAAATGCTCCACAATACGTATTTGGTGACCATACTTACGATAATAGCGAAATGAAAGCACAATGATTCCCATCGCGCAATTGCAATTCCTCAAAAAACCGAAATTCAAAAGTTCTCGGTTCTTCACGCATTCTGTCGGGGTTCTGTCGGGTTCTGTGCGACGTCGTGTGAACACACGGAAAAATTATACGTATTAGGTCGGGATTTCGTTTGGATTCTGTCTGCTTTGGACCCCGTGTGATAAGGTCCTAGGAAAGGAAAGTGGAAGTGAGCATTTCTATGGACTGCATCAGCCTTGTAGCTCTGGTTACAGTGCAAATACCTAGAAATGATGTACTATTAAAACAAAGAAGCTTAATTCCAACAGAAAAACTATACACTATATGCAATAGTGTGCACAGTACATGCTACATATCACATTCGAATACTTGTAACATTTTAAAAAATGAAAACCATTGGATGGAAAGGAGAAGGAATGATGGTTTATGCTTGCTAATTTTTTTCAGGATTGGGATAGAGGCTGTTGACTCTAATCTTTAGGAACTGGGGGGGTATATTTGGGCCACATGGGTCTAATCTGCACTGCAGAAATAATACAATCTGACACCACCATAACTGCCATGGCTCAATGCTATGGCATTCTGGGATTTGTAGTTTTGTGAGATATTTAGCCTTCTCTGTGAGAGAGCTCTGGTGCCACATCACTCTACAAATCCCCAGAAGTCCATAGCATTGAGCCATGACAGTTCAAGTAGCGTCAAACTGAATTATTTCTGCAGTGCAGATTAGAGCATGACACAGGTCATTGCTGCTTCTTTCCATTCCGAAATAATCATCAGCAGAGTGAAGCAATGCAGGGCAATGCAGGAAGTGTGGTGGGTGCCAGGAGGTGCCACACCTCCTGAATAATGTCAAGAACAGTGATTCTCAAACTCTGGCCTTCCAAATGTTTTAGACTTTAGTTCCCAGAATCCCAACCCAGTGGCCAAGATGGCTGAGCCTTCTGGAAGCTGAAGTTCAAAACATCTAGAAGGCCAGAATTTGGGAATCACTGGTCTAGAATGCCTACTGGACAACAGAATAGTAGATGTGGTTCATTGGTGGCCAAAATGAGTGCCATAATCAAGGTCTACAGCCTTCTGAATAACACAAAGAGAAAATTATTGTAAAAGTGCTGAATGGCAAGAAATTTGGTTTTGCAACATTAGAACTAATGCAGATTCAGGTCAAAGCTGAAGAAGTGTCTGTAAGAGCTGAGAAAACCTTTTGTTTTTCATTAGTATTCTGTAAAAATCTTAGTTTTTCTTTCTAGAAACAGAGAAAGTCATGAGTTTAGGTAAATTCTTCAAAAATGAACTTTATTTCCATTTGTGCTGTCCATTTTCAATGCATACAGCAATCTTCACTATAATGCAGTGACAACTGAGAACCTCCATGCCAGTGGGCTGTTCAATCCATTCTGGAATTTAGTTTGAACTTCAAAAGAGCTTTCTGAAATGCTGAACCTATGGAGGATAGGGTTGAACACGTTAGATAGCTCTTTTTAGTATGGGATTTGTAGTTTTGTGAGATATTTAGCCTTCTCTGTCAGAGAACTCTGGTGCTACAACAAACTACAAATCTCAGGATTCCATAACATTGAGCCATGGCAGTTAAAGAGGTACCAAACTGCATTATTTATGCAGTGCAGATTAGATATTTGCCTTTGCCTTTCATCATTTCATCTCTTAGCCAGTTTCAGAACTATATTCAACCATCTGCCCCCCCCAACACACACACACTGACAGTGTTGCCTATTGCCTTTCAAATTTTGAAAGATTACTTTTTCTGGACTACAGGTCCCAGAATGCATCAGCATGGTGTTCCTGCTGACTGAGGAATTCAGAGAATTTTAGTCCAAAAAATAGCTTTTCATGTCACTAATTTATTGCATGTCTGTTCAGTTAGCAATAAACAGAATTTGCCTTCAGCACAGTCTTTGATTCCTCATCAGCCTCATAAGGCTCCTGGCTTTTTTATTCTGAATATTCGTGGACTCTAGCCAAAATGTATGAATACTCATTAGCTTAATTTGAGTTCTGATCTCAATCTGTAGAAGAGACAACAAAATAATAGCCACCCTATCTTGGTACATTTCACCACGCTAAAAATAACTAGGGATATTTGCTATGTTTATCATGTTTGAGCAGACTGCATCAAGTGTAGAAGGTACTGTAGGTGTATTGCTGTGCTATAAATAGCTAAGACAGATTATAGGTTTAAGGAAGACATTTCTGTCAGGCTGATTCATGCTCAGCTACTTTACAATAACATTTCAGAAAAAGCCCTATTTCCTGTTTAGATCCCCCCAAAGTCTGGACTTCCTAGGAACAAAAATAAATTTACCACTGGGTGGCACACTTTGTGATCTACAGTGAAATGTCTAGTTATTTTTAAGACACCTTATTGCTTAGAAGTAGAAAGACAGAGAAGTCTTGTTTAAGGTTAGGCTTTCTTCCCTGAGATCATGGGAAATGTATTATGAAGATAGTGCTAGTGACATATTTCACTATAGGTAAAAACATTTATTTAGCAGTACTTTTGGGTTTCTTTTAAATTCTCAAGTCACTTTACTTCAATATAACATTCTATATATGCATAGCAATGCAAAGGCAACTATATCAATATTAAGAAGCACAACTTCAAGAATGAAGAGATCTTAAATGAGTACAATGAGCAAACTGAGTAATACAATAATCTTTTAAAACAGGAATCTTTTTCAGTTTGAAACCATATTGATTCCAGATGCATATGTTAAGGGTTGAACATTAGGTAAACATACCCCACTGCAGCCCATCCCACTGTGACTACCTAGATTTGTTCACACTTACCATCCCTTCTTTCACATGCACATACAATTTAAAAAGGGATCTACATCTTGTTTTTGTAAATTTCTACTTGTTTAGGTCCTTAATTCCATTTGCCTGTTTACCAACCTTCCTGTCTGCCCGTGTCCACACACACATACATTGGCCCTCTGTATCCATGGTTGTTTACCCATGGATTCAACCATCCAAGGCTTGAAAATATTTTTTAAAAATATAAATTCTAAAAATCAAAAATATTTTTAAAAATATAAATTCTAAAAAATCAAACCTTGATTTTTCCCCATTTTATATAAGATACACCACTTTACTATGCCATTATATTTAATGGTACTTGAGCAGCCACTGATTTTTGTGTCCATGGGGGTCCTGAAAACAAAACCCAGCAGATGCAAAGACCCCTTGTATATTTTTGTCTCTCTAGTTGTTGTCAGCAACATTACAGGAGCTGCTTTAGAAAGACTACATCCAAGTTCAATAGTATCGGTAAAAAACAATAATGCAAGTTACATCATAAATATTTTTTCATACCAGAATCATAAGCCATCAGCATAGTCTTTGACTGATGGGATGAAGAACATGGCATTTTTTGTGGTGGTGGTAAAATGATGACACTATATTTGTGAAATATTCTCACCAAGGACAGTAATCATGCAACTTTTCTTTTTGGGTGTTTTTTTTTTTTTATTCCAGGCAAAAACATTTTTACTTTGTTCAATCTTTGGTTTGGATGCATAGTTTTGCTTTAAAGGAACATACAAACCAAAATAGCACAATTGCTGCTGCTGTTTCTAAAGGGGGCTAAATTGGGTAATTGAGTAATTGCATGTATATGTTCATTTGTAGTTCTTAAAGGTTTTCAGAAATTGTGCACAGCTTTGAGCTTTGAGGAAATTGTCTATAATTTTAAAAAGAAGTTCCATCGTCCTGGCTCTAAATCCTGAGTCGGCCCTAGCTTTGCCTCTAGCTCCTGATTTCAGAGACCATGCCTTGGCAAAATCCCATAGATTTGGAGGGTGACTGGTTGTGACTGCCCACCACAGCTCTGGCCTGATCCAGGCCATAGAAGAGTTATGGGGGGACACAACTTCCAGAACCACCCCCCCCCACCAGCTAATATGATGTCTGAGGGATTCTGGTATGTATAGTCCCTGAAATTAACTTTTCAGACCACTATTGTAGTCCAGCATCCTCCTACATTCACAAATAGCTATAGGAATGCATTGTCTCCTTCAAGAGGAGTTGATTTTTGTCACGAGAACCCTATTGTGGAAGTATTTACAAAACTAGCAAACAAATAATAATAAAAAGGACTAGATGTAAATGGGACAGGAAATTATCTAACAGATCCCAGCCCCTTGGAGACATGAATACCACCATGAGAAAATTACAGCCAGAATCCTGTTCTTGCACTATGCTAGTGGATATACTTTTCCCCAGCGTCATGCATCAGTGCTGGGCATACCCTCCAATACTCTTGATTTGGCAGGGAAAGTCTCAGTTAATCCTCTCATTGCACTTTTTCAGTTGCTTTTAAAACCTCCCAGTTTCTCTCTTCTCCTCTCATGTCCCACTTTGTCTTCAGTTTATTTCTGTTACCTCAAAATTAATTCAAAAATGTAAAAGTAGTTTATACTCAGTTAATTCAAGATGGAAGGGTAGACAGGTCAGGACAGAATCTTGCCCTTCCCAGTAGGCCCAGGTAAAGGCAAACTGCTGCAGCCTCTCCTAGTTTGCATATTCTTATCAATTAATAACATTTGCCATTTTGACCACACTTTAAGACTGCTTGGCCCTACATGTCCTGGTTTCCATCTGTGAAATGTTGGTGGGTATGGTTGTGAGAGAAGGCAGACAAATCTGCTCATGTTGAGCAACCTATTTCTCCAATGCCTTACTTTCTCTGAGAATGCTGCATCCTAGCCTTCCCTCTCTTCCCAACACCATCTGTATTATGCCAACATAGTACACCAACAACATTCCAGCCTATATTAATCACCCCACAAGAAAAGAAATAGAATATGTGGGTCTTCTTTCAGTGAAAAAAAGTAGCTCTCTTTCAAGTGTGTCAGACTAATGATTGAAGAAAACCAGATCTAGCTTCCCGTCTGTAGTGAACAGAAGAGAACCACAGGGTAGAAGGTTGCAGTCCTCTCTGATCCTTTGAAGCTCTATGGAGATATGAATAAACAGCCTTGTTCGATCAAAGCCATAGTAGATGGAAGGAAACGATATTTTCCAGAACTTCATACCTCCCTATGCTATTCACTTCTGCCCTGCAGCATGGGGTCCTAAGGGAGGGAGACAGACATACAACACAAAAATATGTAAAAGAGGGAGGAATGGCTCGGTGGAGATTTTGTATGTTTTATTTTCATTCTGAGATTTTGTTTAATCAGGGAACTAAAGTTACCTATTTGTGCACTCAAGAAAACACTGAGGGTATACCATGGAAGATGTAAGGCATAATACAGTAAATATGCCATCCTGCTCCATTAAGTCAGTATATCAAGTGCAGAAATTTTAATTTTAAAGAAAGCATCCAAATAACGTCAAATACATCCCCAGTGGATTTATTTGGTGCCATTTTTTTTTTTTAAAAAAAATCATTTTTCATCCAGTGATTCACAAAACTCAATATTATAAAAAACAATGAATGTATTTTGTGGCAACTTTTGAAGCTTTTGAAACCATATTTTTAAAAGTCCCAAACGTCACAACATATTAAAATAATTGTTAGATTTCTTTTAAAACCTTTAATATATGAGAAACATTAGATTTTTCCTGTAAACATTTCTTTGTATTTATTGAAATACAATGATTTATTGAAGATCTATGGAAATATGAATAAACAGCCTATACATGATTATTACTTTCTGCAGGTAATTCTGCTTGGAATATAATGGAGACTCTCTTTTAGCCTTCAGGTAGCCATTATCTTGGACCCACCAACATCACAAGCATGTTGTGAGAATGTGGGAATGGGCCTTCTCAGCAGCTACTCCCAGGCTTTGGAAACTCTTCACAAGGGAAGGTGGGATGGTTGCCTCCTTTCTGTCCCTCTGTCAGTGAACAAAGCCTTTCCTGTGCCACCAGACATTGGGAACTGCCTGCAAGAGCCTTTAATATTGAGCTATTTTATTTTTGTTTTATCTTTTTAATAGATTTGCTTTTAATAGTTTTATTTCTGTGGATAGTTTAACTACATTTTAACAATAACTTTGTAGTGGTTTACGTACTATATATACTCATTTATAAGTTTAGAATTTTTAGTAAAAAAAATTGTCCTGCAAAACCTGAGTTGACTTATCCATGAGTCAATGTAAGTACTGTACTTTAATTCTTTTTTTTTTAAAGGAATCATACATTGATTAAAGGCAAGAACGTAATCTGTCCTGGAAAGATTGACACTCCCCCCCCCCATCTCATCCATCTAGGCTTTAGGGTGAACACAAACAGTTAATGCCTGCTGGAATTTTGTAAATTATTTTGCATTGTTTTCCTTTGCTTCCTCCTTCAGATCCTTTGTTATATGCTCCTAAATTTTACCTTTGAGCTTTCCGTGGGTTATATCAAAACCCATAATTTTGGCCCCTAAACCTGCCCTCAATTTATACATGAGGTTGACTTACAGTTGAGTATATGCAGTATGTACTTTTATGTCTGTTTGTCTTGAGTCCCAATTTGGGAGCAAAGGCAGGCCATAAATGATATTATTAGTATTAGGTTTGCTCATTGATGACAACAGCTTCCTAAATGCTGATCTACTGCTCTGCCTAAAATATTCCCGAAGTGTAATTAGCAGATCTATGGCCTATAATTCAGTTAGCACTCCAGAATTAAGATTGGAGTAAGATGGATAGGACAACTGCTACAAAACCAGAAAGTTCATTTGAAATACTACAGATGACTATAAATGTCTCACACACCCCATATTATAAAGACTCCAGGATTCAGAAATTTATTCATAAACATAATGGAAAATGTGAAGGAATATGGAGGAAGAGAGATTCAATCTGATAGATTTCTCCATATGTGATTAGAAGTTGGCTTTAAATCCCAGTGCCTCCCTTTGTATTATTCTGGAATTGTTCCCTGAGTGTTGTCCCCAGTAGTGTCATGGGTGTGTGCAGGTGGTGCAGACCACAACGGGTGACACCCCAGAGGAGGGCTGACACCTGATTGTGTTCTCTTCCCCCTTTGGGTCAAAGGAGCAAACACACACCCTTCCCAGCTGCTTCATTGCCAGGCTTTCTCCCTGGGAAGGAAGCCCAGCGATGGTAGAGGAGGGTCAAACACATTTTTTCTGTCCCCTCCTGTTGCCTCACTTGCCCAGCCAAGGGGTGCAGAAGCTGGGGAGAGGAAGCAAGGGAGTCCACCACCACCTGGCAACTCTTCCACAGTCCAGGCAACCAGCCAAAGGCAGACTGCTACACAGCTGATAGAGAAGAGCCCTGGTGGCACAGTGGTTAAATGCCTGTACTGCAACCACTCACTCATAGACCACAAGGTTGTGAGTTCAATACTAGCCAGGACTCAGGCCTGCATCCTTCCGAGGTCACTAAAAAAAGTACCCAGCTGTTGGGGGGCGATGAGCTTACAGTTGTAAATCGCTTAGATATCCCATAGCACGATATGATGTGGTATATAAATGAAGCTGCTTTGGCCTAGTGGCAGGCAACTCAACAGGATGGACAGGCAAGTGAGTTAGCAGGACAGACAGGGCAGGCTACTGCTATCCCAAACACAGTCCAGGCAACCAGCCAAAGGCAGACTGCTACACAGCTGATAGAGAATGAGCAAGCAAAGTCAAAGAGGAGCTAACAGTTCAGCAATTACTTTATTCACTAAACAAAACCCTTAAGTTCAAAGCAGAGTTTATATAGCAGGCAAGAGAGTTCCTCAATATGCAAGAGAGGTGCCCAGAGTCCACAAACACAGTCCAGGTCAAACACAGAGTTCAGGAACATGATGGGGAGTCATTCAGGGCAGATAGATTCTTGCAGCTGCTGCTCAAGTAATTGCTGCTTCTATAAATCCTCGGAGATCCCATGAAGCTCTCTCTTTGTTATGTCTGCTCTGAAAAGGTATGTAGGGGTAAGTTTTCTTCTGTATCTGAATGGGCAGGGCTCTCTGCCAGAGCAGGTATTCTACTCTGGTCTGTATCTGAGACTTGTAGCTCTAGAACCTCCTCCTGCTCTGGTTCAGCAGAAGGTCCCAGCAGGTACACTGCTTTAGTATGAGTCAGAGTCCATATCCATGTTCTGGGAGCAGGTCATGACAGCAGCTCCCCCCCCCCCGACAACTCTCCACACCAGGTATCACCATAGGTAGTGACACCACTGGTTGTACCCCATGTATTCAACCATGTTTGTGGTGCTAACTTAGGGTTTTCATCCCTTGGCTGACTAGAGTGAAGACTAAAGAGGGCTCCTGTGCCTTTAATGATTGTGTGGAAGAAGGAATTTCAACAGGGGGTGCTTTTCACACAATGTGGTGCAGCACATTTTATTCTGGCAACCCTATAGCAGGCAGGTACAAGTACTCTACATGCTGGATATATCAATGCCTGAAGAATTTGGTTAGAGCGGATGACTGAGAATTTTGTTCAGATAATTAAAATAAATAAATAAATAAATAGCCAAAATTTGCAATTTTAAAAAATAAATTCAATCAATAAAACATCAGAAGAAAAAAATTAAATGTAGGAGAAAGAGTAAAACTGACATATACTTTTACAATTTGTATCCTATTTGTATCTTCTGATATCCCATAAGAAAAGCATGTAGGAAAGCAATGCTGGATCCATCCAATAGCCTATCTAATTCAGTATCCTCTTCTCATGATGATCAATTAGTGGCCATCAAGTTACCAAGAAGAAGCCCAGAAGTAGAACCACGAGCACAACTATACCTTCCTATACACAGGAGCTTATCACTCCACTAAGGGCCTTTGCAGACTGCTAGAAATAGTGCAAATTGAGGCCACTTTAGCTGCCCTGGCTCAGTGCTAGGGAATCTGTCAGAGAGCTCTGGTGCTATAATAAACTACAGTTCCCATGATTACTCAATTTGCACTGTTTCTGGCAGTCTGCAAAGGATTTAAATAAACTATCTTACCTTTGCTGGCTTCAATCTTCTTGGATGTTATCAGATGTAATTCGTCACCGATTTAGCTGCGATGCCACAGGTCAGGTGAGACTCGGGCCAAACATGCACTCAGCCAGCACTTTTTTGAAGCAAGGGAGCTTCCAACCTCAAAAATTTGGCAGCTGGATGCGGCTTCGGCCCATGTCCAACCTGGGCTGAATATGGCCAATAGCATTGTGGTTAAACCAATGCAACTTACATCTGATAACATTTGGGGATATCCCGAAAGAAGATTGAAGCTGACAAAGGTAAGACAGCTTATTTAGTGGAGCAATAAGCTACACAATCTCTGATACTATATCCCTAGTAGCTACTACAACTCACCATCTACTAATGTGTCCAATCCCCCTTGAAAGCTCTCCTACCACATTTCAATTGCAATGATTCCTAGGTAAGAGTTAACACAGTTAACTAGATAGAAATTTTCAAACTAAGCCTAGCTGAATGCAGGTGAAGTTCTATGGTGATGTTCAATACATTGGTTTACCTCTTCACTGACCTTTGAACTGCAAGTGCTCCGGTTTCCTATCGAAAGCCATACAAAGCCCAAAGGGATGTTTTTCAAAGCACTGCACAGAGTGGTAGATATGTGACTCATGTTGCTGGGGGGAAAATCCTCATCTGAAATGCTTTGAAAACTTATCCTCATATGCCAATTCTTCTTTCTGGCAAAAGAATGAAAAACAGACCTTAAAGGCTGATATTTATGTATTTTTAAAAGGGAAATAGTCAGTATAATATGTTAATAAATCAACTACCTAGCAGACCTGGCCTTTCATTTGTGAAACTTACATTTTATCACTAACTTTGATTTTACAAAGAATTATGGAAACATGTACTTTCTATGGATACTGAATGCCTGTAGGGAGTCCCCTGAGTAAAGTGGACTAGATGTTGACTTTTGTGGAAAAGGGAAGAATTAGGGTTTCAAAAGTTTAAGTTATTTGGGCCAGAATGTCATCTCTCAATATTAAATGATATCTCTATCAGTCTTAATACACTCCAGTACTTTTTATATTTGCAGTTAAATTTCTTGGGAATCACTAGAGTGGATGGATAACTAGGTGTTTTGATCATTTGTTGTTGCTGGCTTCTTATAACATTTCAAAACAGTTGATGCTGTAATTTTTCCTCCCTGCCAAACACTGGCCATTTGTGGCTTCCATGTCAGTGCAGCAAAGAACCCACCCCAGGTTTTGGTCTTAACTTTAAATGAGTTATCCCATGTGCTATATCTTTGAGACAATAGGGTTTAACACCTTGGTTGGTTTCTTTAATGTCTGGATGAAAACGTGAGGTAGATTCACTATCACACTGACATGGAAGGCACTGGCTGCCATTACTTACAGAATACTTGCTTTTAAAAAGGAACCAAGGATTCCACCCTAGCATAAAGATGACAACAGAAGAGCAAGGAATGCTTTAATATGTCCATTTCCTTAATACTATAAAACAGGGATAGATAACAGGGAGTGGGGAGGGTTCAGGTTAATTCAACTTTTGTTCCCTGCACAATCTGCACTAGATCCATTTAACACATGTCTTTTTGACACTCATTTTTTCCACATCTTTTGCAATAAATCAATTCAGGGCAAGTGTGAATGAGATGTGGATTGGAAGCGATTTCCTATGATGTGATCAGCAATCAGTGACCCACTGAAGAAGGTCCATTTTGAATCGATTCATTAGTCAATGTGAATGACAAGTGGATTATTTTACAACAAGAAAATGAGATCGGGGCAAATGTAGTGTGAATCATGCTCTGCTGTCGAACTGATCCATCTATTCTGATCGCAAACTGATTTATTTGTAAGTGGGAATGAGGCCTTGATAAAAATGAGTGTTTGAGAAAGAATGTCTCCAAGTATGTACTGTTTCATTATATATCCACAACCATTTTCCCATGGAGTATTCACTGGTCTAGCAACCTTTCATATGTCTTGTGTTTAGTGGTTCTCCTTTGAAGGAATTGATGTTGACACAGATACAATGCTTTCCTCTCAGCTGTACAGACTTCCATTTAGTTGCTGTTGTTCTGCTATCATGAGCCCTGACACAACACTTTATGAGCACTGATCAATACTAACAATAAGTAGAATGCAACAGAGGCTGCATCCACACTTCAGAATTAATGCAGTTTGATACTGCTTTGATTGTCATGGCTCAATGCTATGGAATTCTGGCATCTGTCATTTTGTGAGCTATTTAGCCTTCTCTGTCAGAGAGGTCTGGTGCCACAACAAACTACAAACCCCAGGATTGCATAGGATGGAGCCATGGCAGTTAAAGTGATGTCAAACTGCATTAATTCTGTAATGTGGCAGCAGCCACAATGTTTGGTATTCATAAATAAAGGCAGATGTGGACCCTGCTGCACTCCACAATGCATGGTGGGAATTCAGCTCCACACTCATGGCCAACAGGAATTCCCTTCCTGCAGAAATCAGAAACTTGTCCTCTTTTTATAGTATTGAGATTTTTTAAAAAAACACAAACAGATTGTAATCTGCCCATGGTAGAAAGGTAGTTTCCCAATATTGCAGAGCAGGAATGTTCTCAATATTCTCAGTATTGCAGAAAAAGAAGAAGGAAAGATCATAATTGATATTTGATGACAGAAGTTGTGAGCTCTGCTTTGAATTCTCATTTCTTAATGGTTTTCCTCTTTCTTACCAGTCCATTTTTTATTAAATTCCTATTGTGCACAGCTTTCTGCAAATAGAAGTTGCTTCTTGAGGGATGTGTTGTTATGGACATGTTGCCCTGTTCCTGCACCAATACTTGTAATCACACAGATGCTATTCATCTGCCAATCTTATATTTGTCTATTTATTCAGTTGCCAATCTCCAAATACTTGGGAACAAAGTGATGTAGCCCTACCCCTCATATCTTTTGGGGATTTGTTTCCTGCAGGAAGAGGATCAGGAGGTACCTACTTGCCACATAGATGTTAAGATGAGAAGTCACTTAGAAAAAAAGAAGTGGAATGCTAAGGACATTATTACACAAGCTGTTGGTCTCGCTGTAATCACATGTAAAAGAAAATTTGAAAATAGTTTAGTTGCACTCATTATCATACGTCTTTGTAGTAGTGAGACGGAGGCTGTTTTTGCCATCAATGGTTCCTCTGCTCTCTTCCACACTCCTCCTAACCCAGCCTTCCTGCCTTATTTCCTACCAAAGTGTCTTATAGGTTTTTTAAAAATTTTTTAAACATAATTCCAAAGTTATACTAATGTAATTTAATAAAAAGAAAAGAAATAGAAAAAAAGGAAACAGCCTATTTGGGGGAAGAGGGAAAAAAGGGAGAGGAGGAGACATTGACACCATGTGATTGCCAATACTGGAATTGCTGTGGCAGTGATGTTTGGTACCTGAGGACTAATGAGACTCCAGCATGATTGGGAGCTTATTGATAGATTTTCCCCATTAGTGAAAAGGGATACTTTAATGATGCTCTAATGCTTCACAGGCATCGCAATGACAACATTGTGTGGCAAGTATTTTCAAAGATCCTATTCTCCAAGTTTAATTGTAGTTTAAAAGCCTCGTGCAGTAATGTCCTAATTCAGCAATGACAAATTTAGATCTCACCTTTCTCCCAGCTCAGGAAAACACAATTACATGCAGTTTTTAAAAAGTTAAAAATGCAATTTAAAAGCAGTTTTCATAACATGTACAAAACATAAAAAAGAAACACCATACCTTCCATCTGCCATCAAAACCTCCATCTGACACAATATATTAAAAATCACATGCTTCCTTAACTAAAAAGGTCTTTACCCACTGGTATAAAGAGAGTAAGGAGAGGGCTAACCAGATCTTCTGAGGAAAGGAGGTTCACTACTTGGGAACAGCCACCAACAGGGGTAGGCAACCTTTCCCCTTTAAGGGCCGAGGGACTTCAGCTCCCAGAAGCCTCAGCCATATTGGCCAATAGTCCCATGTTGGCCAATAGCTCCTGGGATTCTGGGAGCTGAAGTCCCTTGGCCCTTAAAGGGGATAGGTTGCCTACCCCTGGCCACCAAGAAGGCTGTCTCCCATATCCTTACCAGTGATGGTGGTGGAACTGAGAGGAAACCTTCCCCCACAGAGCTTAGAGTTCAGATAGGCTCATATAGGGAACTGTAGTTCAATATCCTGGGCCAAGATGGAGAAATCTGTCAGTTTCAGTTTTTCTCACATTTTAATTTTCTAGACGGGGATGCAGATGGGCGGCTCCTTTCCCAGGCGGTGAAAAGGGTGCCCGAAGAGTCACCATGTGGCTCTTTTGTGCCTCTTCCGGCGCAGTGTGTCTAGACACTGCGCCGGGAGGACATAATCAGAGTGCTCACTGTGTGCAATGGCGCACACTCTGATGACGTCCTCAGGAAGGGGTTGGGGCGCCTGGCATGTGGCTGCCCCTCCCCTTCCCTAGCTCCAAGATGGCACCTTGCGCTGTCTGCAGAGCCCCTACATTTCAAGTTCTTCCCATCCTTAATATAAAGAAATTTGTGAATATGCTGAATTCTTATGAATTCAAATTCAAATTAATTTCTCCCTATTCCTAAGTGGGCCTGATCTTTGAAGAATACAGTATAACTGTGCTTGACTCTCGTACCCTGCTTTCAACTTTGCCTCATGTTCTTCCAGCACAATGTCACTATGGATCACTTTATCGCATTACCTTTTAAAGAGGAAAAAGCCTCCTGGGATGCAGCCAGGTTGCTGGATGGGGGTAGGAATTATCATACAGTAAGTCGCTGGGCGACTGCAGTCTGGGTTGCAGCTGGGTTCAGCTGGCCCTTTTTAGAAAACTGAAGCTTTGGCTTGTTCCCCTAACCAAGATGATTTTGTCATGATCCTGTCCTTGGCTGTCTCTTGCAACCTTAGGATTGTGCTGTTAGCTTTCCAATTTTATTTTTATTCCTATTGGTTGCAAAATGTATTGGTCCCTATTCAAAGGCTCTGGAAAGCTTATACATTAAAACAGATTAACAAAGTGGATTGTAAACCATGAAACTTTATAGAACATGCAGGGGTAGCTGTGTTGGCCATTTAGCAAATTCAAACAAAAATCCACCAAACAGTGATACTTTTATTGGCCAACCAAAATGCACAATATACTTGTTGCAAGCTTACAAAGCTCCACTGGCTTCTTCATCAGGCAAGATGTTACAAACCAAATAGGAGAAGAAATTGGAGATGTTAGTCAGATGCCTGCATTTTGATGTTTCTGTCTTTAGTTAAGATGGTAAGTGGAGGGTATCTTTTGCAGGCTGGCCCCTCCTCCTTCTTGCCCTGTGGCTATTGGGAGATTTGCAAAGACCAAGAAATTTAAAGCCCATTTGCATGTCATCATGAAACTTTATGTTAAAATAAATATTTGGTCTTAAAAGTGCTATAACGCTTCATTGCCTAAATGGTATCTTTCAAATCAGTAATCATTTTGAGATATAAGAAAGGTGCTGAACAGGGCATTATGCACATAATAGACCTCCCTTCACTTACTTCCATATTGCCGAAGGAAGTATAAGAAAGAAGACTACCTTTTCAGCTCCATTCAGCTGCAGACTCAATTCTCTTCCCCACAAGTGAATGAGTATTTGTTCAGCCATGGATACTTGTTTCCTTGTAGGGAATGCCTTTTCCCATATTGAGTCCTCATGGCTCTTAAGATCAACTTTGCTGATAGCACCATCTTTACACTAGCTAACATCTGGAAAGGCATACAGCAAAGCATTTTCAGCCCCAAGGTTGTGGAATTTGCTCCCAGGGAAGTTTGCCAGAGTCCAACACTGCAAACTTTTCTCAAACACTGTTAAACATTCCAGTTTAGGAAAGCTTTGGAAGGCTTGTTTAGTTTAGTTTGTTGGCATCGGTGATAAACTCATACAATTTAATTTTGGCTTTACCATGAATTATAGCTTAAGGTATTTGTAATTCTCTGCAACATGAAATGTTATTGCTGTAATCTGATCAGCACTTTACGAAAGATGATCAGGATAAAAGCATGATAAGCACATCCATATAAACAATAAAATATATATTTCCCACAGTATGAGATACTACAGATAACAATTCAGCTTCATGTGAAACCTTGCAAGGAATATAAGGGTCTTTATTGTGCTCCAAATATTCAAGTGTCTGAAGTCTTCAAATGCATATCCTTTCATGAATATACTGAAGACAGAGATTGTGACATGGAGGGCTGCTTAATTTGACAGGAACCCTAAGTGATTATCTGGAATCCATCACAGAAGTAAAAGGGAGCTGCAATTTAAGACAGACAAGTCTCAAGATGTTGCACTGTCAGTAATGTTTTCTCTGAGTAGTTTCCTTCTCTGTCATAATAAAATACACAGAGACCCAACCTGCTCCAAATATTAATTTCATTGATTTTCTTCTACCACTCTTCAGTAATAAAGTGTCTTGGCTCTGATGCATGGCTGACTCATAGGGCCAAACAATATACAATGATGGCAGAGCAACCTGTTTAGATGCAGTTTAGACTCAATTGTGCATAGAGTAGGTGCCAAGAGATCTAATACTGAGAACAAAATGAACACTATATGTTTTTGTGGGTTTTTCAGGCTGTGAGGCTGTGTTCTAGAAGAATGTATTCTTGACATTTCGCCTGTATCTGTGGCTGGCATCTTCAGAGAATGGTGGCATGGAGGTGTGTGGGGTATATATACTGTGTGACCCTTGGTTGAGAGGATTAGCATGTAAATCTGTGTATTGTTCTGTTGAGGCAAGGCCTCAGGATGAAGATTATGCGAGGAGGATTATTGTCTATTTAATTAATGGACCATTATCTGCTGGGAAACCCCCTGACCCTGGGTGAAGTTCATTTGCATTTGCTGAATCCTGATTTGGTGTTTTTAAAGACTGGTAGCCAAACATTGTTTACTTTCAGGGTTTCTTCTTTCCTGTTGAAATTGTCCAGGTGTTTATGGATTTCAATGGCTTCCCTGTGCATTCTGACCTGATAGTTGTTGGCATGGTCCAGAGTTTCAGTGTTTTCAAATAGCATTTTGTGCCCAGATTGGTTTATAACGTATTCTGCTACTGCTGATTTTTCAAGTTGGCCCAGTCAGCAGTGTCTCTCATGTTCCGTGATTCGCATTTGAACACTGTGTTTTGTGGTCCCTATATAGACTTGTCCACAGCTGCATGGTATGCGGTAAACTCCTGCAGCCGTGACGGTCTCTCCTATCCTTTGCTGAGTGCAGCATTTCCTGGATTTTCTTGGTTAGTCTGTAGATCATTTGGAGGTTGTGTTTCCTCATTGGTTTCCCTATTGTGTCTGTGACTCCTTTGATGTATGGTAAAAATACCTTCCCTTTGGGTGGTTGTTTTTCTTCACTCCAGTGTTTTTTTTTCTGGCTTTGGCCACTCTTCTAATGTCTGAGCTGGAGTAACCATTAGCTTGTAGAGCCCGATTTAGGTGATTCAGTTCATCTTCCAGGTAATGGGGTTCACAGATCCTTTTGCATGGTCTACCAGTGTTTTTATTGTGCTTCTTTTTTGTCCTAGGTGATGATTGGAGTTCTTGTGTAGGTATCTGTCTACCTGTATACCATGACTGGACATTCACATCTCTTTCTCATGTCCCCTTCCAAGCTATTTTGCTTCCTCAAGTGACAACTCTGTATCATTAACAGTGTCCAAAAGTTTTTTGCAATGCTGCCAAGTGTCAATCAACTTGATCTTCCATTGCTGCTGTTGAAAATACAGCATTTGCTTAATACACATAGATCAGGAGCACCCATCCTGGTTATTTTCCACTCTCAGAGCTTCTGACCCCTCCTGATGACACTGGAAGTGATCAAAATGGTCATTTCTGGTTTTTAAAAAGGTCAGAGTTTGGCTAAAACAAATTGAATAGGCTACTCTATATATATATTTTTAGAGGAAAATTGAACCTTTGAATACTTCTACATATACTGAGGGCTTCTATATGTACTGGGGCTGCAAAAATGATCTTGGGGTTACATGTTACCTCTGTTCTTGATGTCCCTCATGTAGTTTCTGGGGAAAAGGTGGAGAAGGAAGTAAGGAAAGGTGAATCAATAAAACTTTAATTCAGTGAAATTTTCTGATTTTCATCTAGGGCTGCATCTGCACTGCAGAATCAATGTGGTTTGACATCATTTTAACTGCCAGGACACAGTGCTATGGAGTCCTGAGATTTGTAGTTTATTGTTGAACCACAGCCTTCTGAAAGGAAAGGCTAAAAAGCTTACAAAACTATAAATCCCAGATTTCCATAGCATTGAGTCAAAGCAATTAAAGCAGAGTCAAACTACATTATTTCTGCAGTGCAGATGCGGCCTCAGAGTTCTTTCTGGCTTCCAAATTATTGGTTCCCCCCCCTGCCCGCACATAGAAACTCATAACTATTTCATTGTCAAATATAGTTATTTCTCCCTTTGACCAAATCATATCTGTGCACATTCTTCGTGCACATTTTCAGAATGTACACCTGCATCAACTGCGTTTTTGTGCAACTGATTTTCAAACTGTACATATGCATCAGAGTTCTGCAAATGCATGGACCTCTGTCTGGAAATTGCCCTTTGGTCTGCATTCACATTTTGAAGGTGTATATTGGAAAATTGTTTTTAAAAAATGAACTGAAAAAAGTTTCTTACGTATCCTTGGTTCTCATACAAAGTTATAGATATGTATGTATAAAACTTCTACTGGCTAATTTTAGAGAATCATGTCTTATCTGAACACTAATAACTGGATTTGCATTTTCAAATGGATATCTTATTTTTAGCAACCATGGAAAATACTACAATTGGAAATGTGAATAAGTTTGCTGCTTGGTTGATGTCATAAAAATGAATGAGTTAGGTAATTTAATTAAGCTTATTTCAAAGGTGGCACTGGTAGTTTTGTATATGTCTTGATTTCCTTTTTATTTTTCTTTAAATGTACAAACAAGATTACTGCAGATAAAACTCAGACAGTGGAAAATAATCCTATCCAGTAGCTGAGGCTGTTGTAACACACATAGCTGTGAAGCACAGAACATCTTTTAAGCATCTGACATTTCAAAAGTAGGGTCTGAATAATGGTTGGGAACAAGTAAACTCTTCAAAAAGCAACTTTCCACAACTGTATTCAATTTTGGATAATGGCATTATTTAATTGTATTCCACTTTCTGGTAAAATTTATTTCCAAATTTTATTTTCATATTGTTCCTATTATCTATCCCTCGGGATGTAACCAAGACAAGTAGTTTCAAAATATTAACAGACAGAAATGTATTAAAAGAATACAGAGGCTGGTCTCACATCCAAGGTCAGAGGAAGGAGTCTAGAATCAAATGTACCACCATTAAACTGAAAGTATTCATTGATCTAAATAGATGGTCATTGATCAGGGCCTGGAATTCGCATAGAGGATTAGTTCAATGGTCAATATCCATGTCTTGTGAATAAAAGGGGACACCATCTGTATTTTGGACAGCCAATTTATTTCCCAGATAGGCTAGAAGTATATCACATTCTGAATTTGAAAATGAATACATTTGAAAATGGCATAAATCAGGGATCCTCAAACTTTTTAAACAGGGGGCCGGTTCACTGTCCCTCAGACCACTGAAGGGCCGGACATGCATACTTCAGGGACAAGTTGGCTGCTAAGTAGCACAGGCAGCAGCGGCAAAAACACTCGGCGGGCCGGATAAATGTCCTCGGCAGGCTGCATGTGGCCCACAGGCCGCAGTTTGAGGACCCCTGGCATAAATAAATGAAAATGTGATGGGGGCATTGTTTTGTCAAAATGATTAGAAGCCAATAAACATGATGCTGTTCTCCAGTTATGTATATAACTCCACACACTTGGAAGAATGGGTTGGATGTCATCAGTGTAATGATGATACTCAGCTCTATCTCTCCTTTACAACTGATGCCAAGGAAGCTGTGGTAGCACTGAATAATTGGATGTAGTAAAGGACTGGATGTGGGCAAATAGATTGAGGCTTAATCCAGACAAGATGGAAGTGCTGCTGGTCAGTAGGAAAACCATCCTGGGATTGGGATAACAGCTTGTTCTGGGGTTTCTCTCAGAACAATCAAGTTTGTTGTTAGGGAGTGATCTTGGACCCATTTCTGCTCCTGGAAAGCAAAGTTGTTGCAGTGGCCAAAAGCATCCTTGTCTAGTTTTGGCTGCTGCACCAGCTGCACCCTTTCTTGAGGAAGGCAGATCTGGTCACAGTGGTTCATGCCTTAGTTAACTCTCAATTAGACTACTGTAATGTACTCTACATGGTGATGCCCTTGAAAAGTGTTTGGAAACAGCAGATAGTGCAAACTGCAGCAACCAGACTTATGTCAGGTGTGCATTTTACAGACTGTATAATACCAGACCTGCAAAAACTACATTGGTTTCCAATTTGCTTCTGAGTTCAATTTGAGGTGCTAGCTTTCAACCACAAAGCCCTAAATGATTTTGGGCCAAGGTATCTGAAAGACCACCTGCCAGAAATTTGAGAGCTTCAGAAGAGGCCTTATCCCAACACCTTGTGAAATTAGATTAGTGGTACACAAAACAGGGCTTTGTCTGCAGCAGTGCCTTGAATGTGGAACTCCCTACCCAAGGAAGATAGGCTGGCCCCATCTCTTTTAAGCTTGCAGCAGGCAGCCCAAACAGTGATGTTCTGTGTAGCATTCAGTGAAACTGATGTCTTAACTGTTTCAGAACTGGATTCTAGGATTGTTTAGACTGCTTTTAAGGGTTTTTTTAAAGTGCATTTTATTATGTTTTTAATAACTATTTATATTTGTATTGTTTTAATTGGTTTTTATTTGTTCATTGCCTCATGAGCTCTTGTAGGCTGGGGGAGATACAGGAATACTTTAATTAAAGTAAGTAATTCAAAAAACTCTAGGATGAGTGAGACTATTTTTAGTAGAAGTACATATGGGCAAGTCAATTGCACACAAGTTGTGCAACTGATCTGCCCATTGATCCCAACTGATCTGCTCTAGTGAGAATGTATTCCTCAAGGCTGGTTTCCAAACCCCCAATTTGAGGTGTTGGTGCTTACCTTTAAAGCTCTAAACAACTTGGTACCCATACAGTCAAGAGGGTGACTCCTCCCATATCAACCTATTTGTACAAAGATTTACAACAGGATTTTCACTGAGTTCTAAGTAAATTATGCAGGTATCAAAAAGAGAGAGGGCAAAAGAGAGGCCAGACTGGTGCCATCTTCACTTTTTTCCCCCAGTTCTTCAAAATCATTTAGAGTGAACTTATTTCTTGCTACTCCAGAGATAAGAACACAAACCAATAGGTTCAAATTACAAGAACAGATATCTCATCTAAGCATTAGGAAAAAAGTCTTTACTGTAAGAGCTGTTGACAGTGAACTAAACTACCTTGAAGTGTGGTGGACTCACCTCCTTTGGAGGTCTTTAAACAGAAGTTGGGTGGGCATCATTCAAAAGTAACATAATTGTATATTCCTGAATAGCCAAGATTGTCCTTGTAGTCCTATCCAGCTCTATGATTCTATTACTCACAAAACAAAATATTGTATTTTCCCAGGTATTTAACATTTATTGTTTTGTTTTTGTTGGTTGAATGTGGGTTTTGTTTTGTTTGTTTTTTTGCTCATTGCCTTCACATTTTACCATGATGTTTTGTTCTTATTGTTGTTCTATCTTTGTATTGAAACTGATATTTGTTAAAAGGCATCTGTGTCTGAATGAAGACAGGATGCAGATAAATTTTAAATAAATAAATGAAGATATTGTTGTGTGCACTCCTTAAGCATTTTATCAATATGAGCACTTCATGAGCACATGTGTTCGCATACTTCAACTTTCCTTATTTGTCATTGTTGTGTGCCTTCAAGTTTCTCCTGACTTATGTCAGCCCTAAGATGAACCTATCATGGAATTTCCAGAGACTGAGAATGTGTGACTCACGCAAGGTCACCCAGTGGATTTCCATGGCCAAGCAGGGAGTCAAATCACAATCACCAGTCTTGGTCCAACAGTCAAACCACTACCCCATGTTGGCTCTCAACTTTCATTATATGTAACTCAATATCAGATCTGTGGGAACTACAAATGTGAAAGTTGGGATAAATTCTCCTCCTTATGGAAATTATACTGTTTAATATGTAACAAAACTGGCCAATACAGGGGTCCTGTTCTGTGATTTTCAAATACATCAGCTCTTTTTCTGCTTAGAATCCTGTCTTTCATCTTGAAGTGCAGAAGTTGCTGGTTCCTAAAGACTTCAGCATTGCTACTGCTGCTGCGATGGTGGCTGTGACTCATCCTCCACAACTGTCCTTCATTACTTAAAATCCTTCTTTGCTCTGTACATGACTCCTTCTGGAAAGAAACCACCAAAGCTTCTCAGTTCATGGAATGATGAAAACACCTCCTATTTAGTGTGGTTATCTACTTCTGTGATTTCAACTGCTCTGGGAAATCCATTGCTACCTGAATCAATTTTGATCATTATCAGATCAAGATTAACCCTCTCACACTAAGATTTTTCTTTCTTTTAAGATTTTTTTTTCAATGTATGAGTTGAGAAGTTTTCCTCCAATAAGTCTGTTCTGGTATACTGGAGGTTAGGGTCAAAGCTGGAGTGAATATTTAATATATATATATATCTTGTAGTATGGGTTATTGTCTGACCCCAATGAAAATGCCCATGTTTTCCCAGTGGAGATATTTCCTGTGAATAGTGCCAATGTGCTAACAGCCAAAGTGGATGAATTCTGCTTCCAAAAACAACTTAGAGCACACACACACCCTGGAATACCTTACATTGGTTTAGATTTTTAAGAAAGCACCCCAGTGGCAAAAATCAATAGTTATATTTCTTCCTTTTCTGTTTTTTTCTTTCTTTTCCAAACAGCAAGTGGATAAAAGAGGATATTATTTACCATTCTTCAGATGACAGGGCTATAGAACCTATGTTGTAGGTCTAAAAAGGAAGAAGGGAGGGAGAAAAAAAGGGGAATGTGGCAACACCTTAAAGACTAAGGGCCGGCCTGGAGGTGGAGTTGGGTGGGGCAACCGCATGCTGGCTGCCCCGACTCCACCCCAATGTTGTGCGCCCATCCATCCGGTGCACGGCGTCAGGGTGCCCTCTTGGCGCAGCATGCATACAAGGGCACAAAAGGGCACAAAAGAGCCACGGTGGCAGCTCAAAGGGGGGCTTTTTGTCATCCCCAAAAGGAGCAGCAAAAAGGAGGATCAAGGTCATGGCATGTGACTGCCATGGCCCCAATCTGTTGCTCCCAGGGGTGGCCCAGAGCCGCCCCAAATGGGCTGACTGCATCAGCCCTACCTGCTTTTTATTTTAGCATGAGCTTTTGTGGATATAACCCACAAGTAGTACAGATTGATATTAAAGGCTCAGGCATAAAGAATATTTATAAAGTTATGGGAGTGGGATTGAATGTACAGAAAAATGCAAATCATTGTCCCTTGCCCAAAATTTTGAAAAGACTTGGTGAGGTCTTTCAGATCTTTAAAGTGATCAGTTAGTGTTGATGTGTGAAGGCAATAAATATTTTCCCTGGGTTCAAATTCTCCCTGAGAAGATTCTTTTTGTTATATGTGAAGTAGTAAGGATTTTTGTATTAATATATACAGTGTGCCATCAAGCCATTGTCTTAGTTTATACCTCTGCTAATGGATAGGAGTTTGTGAATATAATTCC
>CM034710.1:85073943-85084772 GCA_020142125.1 Phrynosoma platyrhinos | reverse complement strand
AATGCAATAAATCTTGATCTGGAAAAGAATGGGATTCTAGTCTAGATGATCCTACAGTAGCTGTTTGCGTTTATGTGGACACATGAAAGGATGTCATATTGAAGAAGGAGCAAGTTTGTTTTCTGCTGCTCCAGAGACTAGGACACGGAGCAATGGATTCCAACCACAGGTAAGAAGATTGCATCTAAGCATTAGGAAGAACATCCTGATGGTAAGAGCTGTTCAACAGTGGAACATGCTGCCTTAAAGAATTTCCTTCTTTCAAGGTTTTCAGAGGCTGGATGGCCATCTGTCAGCTACTTTGGCATGTTGATAAAGTATAGATGTATAAGCTTTGCCACCAAAATGGATATCATTAGAAAAGTAGAGACTGTTGAAAGAAAAGAAATCATTCCAGGATGCAAGTGATCCTTAGAATATTAAAAATGTTTTTGTTATGAAAGGCTTTTCTGCCATGGGTGTTTCATTTCACATGTGCATAATGTTAGTTTTGAATAAAAAGTATGCAGAAACATGTTGAACTGCTTTTCTATTTTTGTAGGGCAGGAACCTATTTCAGTTTTTCCCCATCTTATAATTACCTCTGAAATCAAATTTCTGTTAAAGAAGTAAAGCCCAGGAACACAACACATCTGCTTCATTAACTGAGGTATACCCCTAACATAGCAATTGAAGCACCACTCTGTGCACCTGCTAAAGCTCACTATTGTTCAGGAAAGTTGGACAAATGGTGGTCAAAGAGTGGCTCTCCAGAAGTTACAATATCCCAAGTCCCATCAGTCCTGCTTGTGAGAAAAATGCATAGGATTGAATGGCATATCTGAGAATCTTTCCTTGACTTGATACTGTGAGGAATGTCAATGGTTAGTTAAAATTGATGAAAAAAGAGAGAATATAATTCCAAGGAGAACATGCACACATATCTGTGCAACTGAGCTGCTTCTTTATTTCTGCCATATTCATTTGTTCCTGATTTATTTGCCACATATTGTTGGTGTAATATTGAAAGGGGGGAAAAGCCTTTGTTGCTATGCTTAAGAAACCCATTTTTGAGAATGGGTAGTACTGAACACATGACTTGTGTTGTTTCCACATGCTTTCAACCTGCCATACTAAAGGGCGTAAATCTCAAAAACTGCAGTACAGTGGGCCCTCCACATTCACTGGAGTTAGGGGTGCAGGACCCCCATGACAGTAGAAAAAACACAAATAAAAACACCACTATTTTCTTTTTACCTGAAAGAACACTTCTCTAGGAATCTCTAAGTCCTCTAATCATAACTATGTGGTCAACATCTGGCAGAGGTTGACACAGAACTGTGTTGAAAGACCTATAAATAACCAGATAAGTGTTTTCTCTAGAAATCTCTAGGTACTCCAGTGTGACTCTATGGTCGACTTCTGACAGAATCGCAATAGAGCTCTTAAAGATGACTAGAGAGAACATATTAATAAAAGTCACAAATAATCAAATCCACAAAAGTCAAAGCCACAAATGTGAAGGGTCAACTGTACTAAAACCTATTATTTGTATGTGATTCTCAAAATATCAGTGCTTATCCTTAGCTCTTAATAGCTGTGTGAAGTCTTAATATTCTTCCCTCTCAAAAAACCAGCATCCTGTAGCAATCAATGATTTTTCAAAGTATAAGAAAACACTTTGAAAAGTGTAAGATAGGTTCGCTTTAGAGTCACCGTAAGTCAGAAATGACTTGAAGACACATAACAACAATAAAAACAGTATAATATTACTAAAATGTGTTTGCAGTGGCCTATGGCTCTAAGCAACAAACATTTTTGTACTGGGAACTAAACCAATAGTAAGACCACTAGTGGAATATGTTACAAATTTGCAGAAATATCTAGCATATTTTCCTAGTATACTTTGTTAAGGGGTATAAGATATATGGAACTATAAAATTTTAATTTGCAGGAGGTCTTAGAACTTGCAGAATCCTGAAACCAGTATATCCTTGAACTTTCCTGAGTCTCTGAGTATACTTTCAAGCATTTTCTATTTGATATAAAGTTCAGTGCACACAATTATTTGTGAAATGGGAAACTACCATAAACGGGTAGATGCCAGGAACAGATCTTGTAACTTATTGTAGTGCTCAGTATCAGCCTACTCAAACCCATTTATTAAAAGAAAACAAAAGGGGAAGAGTTAATCTCGAAGTGACCTTTCACTAAAGTGCACACAAAAACAACACACAAATACACATGTACAAATTGGCTCTGACCTAGAGTTAGCTGAACTTGTACATGTGTGCTAAAGCAAACGAGGTGTCATTTCAGATAAGTAATGCATCAAACATTCATAACAGAAAAAAGAACTAATGTGGCTACTCAACATTGTCTGTATTCATGTCTATGCCATTTTAGATCTTTCAAGAATAATGGCTGGTTCCAATACTTTTCATAGCATCTACCTCTCCTGCAAGCTGGCTTTTCTGAAGAAGCACCCATATGCTTACATAAGGAAGCACTTGTTACAGCGAACCAGACTGCAAAGGAGATAGGACCAGTCAAGCTCACCAAACTGGTATTTAAAAGGAATGGAGGTATGGATTACTAAAACCACCTAGTCTAAGCTTCAGTCCCCCACATCTGTAATATGATGACAGTTACATTTATAAATAATTTAGAACAGGGCTGGGCAACTGTGGCTCTGCAGAGGTTTTGGGACTGTGACTACCATAATCCCTCAACACTGGTTATGCTTGCTAGGTTTAACAGGATTTGTAGACCAAAAATGCTCACATTTGTCCATCACTGATTTCAAGATAAAGGGACCCAGGAAGCTGATTACAGAACGTCTGGCCATTTTTTTCCAGGCTCTAACATGTCCACATAGCCTAAGCAGACTGCCAGAAATAGTGCACATTAAATTGAGGCACTGCCCTGGCTCAGTGCTAGGGAATCATGGGAACTGTGGTTTATTGTGGCACCAGAGCTCTCTGACAGAGAAGGCTCAATGTCTCAGAAAAAAATGCAGTTCCCATAACTCCTTAGCACTGAGCCAGGGCAGTGCCTCAATTTAATGTGCACTATTTCTGGCAGTCTGCTTAGGCCCTTACCTACATTTGCTATTGGTGGCTTTTCAGGGCTCCCAATCCTAGAGGTGTGTGACCAGAAATAAGTGCTTCAGACACACACTTGATGCTGTACCGAAAGTCAATTATGTTGAGTGTCACGTATTTGCAGCTTAAAACTACCCAAGTTCCCCCCGCAACCCTGTTTTGCTGACAGTTTTGTAGCTCCATGCCCCTCTGCAGTTGCTGGGTGACTCAGTTACTCCTTCCTGAAGGCCTGTTTCTTCCTCCACCAGCATGACTCAACTCATTCCCTGCAATTTTCTCACACAACAAAGTCCCATTGGCTTGAACTCTTGGCTTTCTGTCTCATCAGCAAAGCTGTGTTCTGTAAAGATGGATGTGGGGGAAACAGTTTACCTCTTCTTTTCAATCAAAGCTTGGAAAGGTTATTTTTTGCACAACCAGATCCCCACTTGTGGGGAGTGGGGAGGTCTTGCAAGTTGTCATCCAAACCTGACTCCCAACTTTCCTTCATGGTTTTGTCATCACACTAACTGATCCTGAGATAAAGCACAACAATATCCAGATCCACAAAACAGTGATACTTTTATTCGGTGAACTAAAAAGCACAAAAGATTGCCCTGGTGGCAAAGTGGTTAAATGCCGGAACTGCAGCCACAACATTGTGAGTTTGATCTCAGGGCTCCAAGGTGTATTCAGCTTTCCATCCTTTTATAGGCTGGTAAAATGAGTACCCAGCTGGTTGGGGGCAATTGGCTTACAGATTGTAAACCACTATAGAGTGCTATACTGCTCTGAAGCAGCATAGAAATGTAGATGCTAAATGCTAAAAGACATGATGCAAGCTTTTGAAGCTCCACTAGCTTCTTCATCAGGCAAAAGTGTTAAAAACTCATACAGGAGAAAAAAATCATAAAAAGAAGATGTTAGTCATAGGCCTGTATTTTCTCAAGGTGTTGTATTGTTCTGAGGTGGTAACTCCTTACTCAGGAGTTTACTCAGGAGTTTGAGCTCTCAGCGTTGCTTTCACAGTAGTTGACCCATTGTAGCATTGTATTTTATGCAAGACTGGCATCCTTCATTCCAAGAGGCAAGGAGCACATTCTTAAGTGAACAATTCTATTCTGTAGTCACATTTTCTGAATAGGATAAGATGAGTATTAGCTCCTCTCTCCTGGCTTGTGAAAGAATGTTTTA
The DNA here is from genome assembly GCA_020142125.1 of Phrynosoma platyrhinos. Taxonomy (NCBI): domain Eukaryota; kingdom Metazoa; phylum Chordata; class Lepidosauria; order Squamata; family Phrynosomatidae; genus Phrynosoma; species Phrynosoma platyrhinos. Next base: position 85,080,516 of record CM034710.1, on the reverse strand, counting down.
CTGAGGCCCTTTTAAAGACTGAGGGGGGATGCAGATGGATGGCCCTGGGCCGCCCTGGGAAGTGGAGGATCGAGGCTGAGGCTGCCGGAGGCCTCAGCCCCAATCCTCCCTTTTGCCACCTCGGAAAGGAGCGGCAAAATGCTGCTCCTTTCAGAGCCTGCAAAAAGGACACCCTAAGGCCTGGTGCATGGCTCTTTAGCACCCCTTCCAGCACAGCGTGTCAAAAGGCTGCGCCAGATGTCATGCGCCATGCATAATGGCACATGGCGTCAGGATGTTTTTGGGAAGGGGCTGAGGCGGCCAGCATGCCCCTCCTATCCCTGCCTCCAGGATGGCCCAAAGAGCCCGTCTGTAGAGGCCCTGAGGGGTTATTCAGACAGTGAAAATAATCCCAGTAAAATGTGGGTTGAATGTTTGTTGTTCACATGCATTTCGAATGCACCCACATAAGTTGGGGCAGGGGCTGCCAAAAAAGCCACTTAACCCAGGATAATCAATCTTCCCCCCCCCCCGAGTTTAGCTAAAAGATTTGTGTTGTTGGCTGTGTGAATAAACAATGTGAATAGACCCAGGATAAACCAGGATAAAACCCTGCGTGCCTTGAACATGTTTCAAATACATTTGCATCATCAGCTCCATCTTTATGCACAGTGCTGATATGTGTGAGCAACAGAACATGCAGAAATGTAATCCTGATTAAAAAAAAAATGTGTGAACGACAAAACCAGAATGCATGAGTGAGATTATTCACATAGTCATACAAAAAAAAACAGTGTCTGAATAATCTCTGAGAAGCCCCAAGAAAGAATATTCACTGGGTTTGGAGTGATGCAGTGGTTAGAATGCTGGACTGAAATTCAACAAAACCATGGTTCTAGTCTTCACTCAGACTTGAGGCTCAGTAGGTGAGTCTGGTTCAGTCACTGACTGTCAACCTAACGTTCCTCAAAGTTTTGTTGTGAGGATAAAATGGAGAGAGAAAAAATGTATCCTGTAAGCCACCTTGGGGTTCTCGGAGCTAAACAATTGAGCTATAAATACAATAATAAAAAGATCTCAGTGTGGTTGGGCTAGCCTATGGCTATAAAAATCTTGCTCAAGATATTGTGAAAAATGGACAATGCCACCAGTAAAGTTTTTGTGATTATTTCTCTTATTCTCTAAGGGCCGATGTGGACGGCCAAGAAGGGGCGGCTCTGGGCTGCCCCTGGGAGTGGCGGATCGGGGCCATGACAACCACACGCCGTGGCACTGATCCTCCTTTTTGCTGACCTCAAAAGAGCAACAAAATGTCGCTCCTTTTTGGGGCAGCAAAAAGCCACCCTTAGAGCCACCATGGTGGCTCCTTTGCATCCTTTTGGCATAGCGTGTATGCACTCTGCGCCAAAAGGGCATCCTGATGCAAACTGGCACGCAGCATCGGGGTGGAGTTGGGGCAGCTGGCATGTAGTTGCCCTGCCCCAACTCCACCCCTAGGTTGGCCTAAACTGCCAGTCTGCATGGGCCCTAAATCTATGGAGCTCAGTCTTGTGGGATTTTGAAGGAAATGAGATGGCAACAATGCCGCAAGCCAGTGCTGATGTTGCATCCTCAGTGTGCATGGCCAGCTCACACATTAGGTCAGTTGCATTTGCCCCCTGTGCAACTCCTTCAAATAGCTTGCTTGAGTTTATCAGTGTAAGGATGCCACTGTGAGAGTGATAGGCCAAGTCTGTTTTGCTCTCCTGATGGTGGCACACCACAAGCACAAGGATGTGGTGGAGATACCTGAACTCAGAGGAAGTAGACTGAAGTCAATGTCTCTCAAACATGCTACAAGATCTCTCTACATTCAAAATCACCTATTCATTCATAGCTCAGTCCTATGCGCTGGCAGAAAAATCTGCCTATGAAATAGGTGACATAATAGTCTTTACTATGGAGATGCATCAGATAACATACCATCCACCATTTCAAAGATGGCAACCATGACATTTGTGGCCAAGCAACATCAGAATATGAACAAGATGGCAAAACGTATTAATGAGGAACAACACGCAAGCTAGGAGAGGTTGCAGAACTTTGGTTTTGCAAGCGCAATATTCTGCCCTCTCATTTCCTCTCTCCTGCACTGACTTAACTGGTTGCAAACTACTTTTGCACTCTGAAGTCAGTTTGCAGCAACTGAAGTAAGCTGAAGAGAAAGGCAGAAAATGGGAGGAAGATAGAGAAACTGGGACATTTAAAAGGCAGCCAAAAAAGTGTGACAGCAGAGGATTAATCAGGATTGTCCCTACCAGATCAGAATGGTTGGAGGGCATGAGATAATTTCCCCTAGCTTCTGAATAACTCCTTTGTGCCAATGTAATATAGTGGTTAATATTCATGTGAGACTTGAGACACCCAGGCTCAAGTTATCAGTGCAGACTGAGATAACTAGAAGAAAGGTGGGATAGGAATGTAACTAATAAATTATAAAACAAACCATTAATACCAGGAATACATAAGTCTGAGCAAAGGAAACAACTCAGATTGAGCTTTGTGGCATATCTATGACTGCAGAACTTAATGATGGAAGTTTGAAAAGGCATAAACAAGAGACCATTTTGTAGAAAGAATTATCACAGTCATATGAATAATGGTTATCTGCTCTCAAATCCATTCAGGTGCTCTGCTTCTGACGAAATATTCACCTTGTTTTAAAGATATGTCAGGGCCATTGCAGACGGGTGGCCATGGGCTGCCCTGAGAAGCGGTGAATTGGGGCCAAGGCTGCCCCACGCCTCAGCTCCAATCCACTCTTTTTCTGCCCCTGGAAAGAGCGCTAAAATAGTGCTCCTTCCGCAAGGTGCGGAAAGGGTGCCGCAAGAGGCGGCGCGCACCTCTTTGGGTCTCTTCTGGCTCAGTGTGTCTGGTCAATGAGCCGGAAGAACGTCATCGGAGTGCCCGCTGTGTGCAATGGCAGGCACTCCAATGACATCCTCGGGAAGGGGTTGGGGCACCTGGGGTCCGGCTGCCCCTCCTCTTCCTGAGATTGAAGACGGCGCTTTTCACCATCTGCATCCCCTGGTATATCTTTCCATAGTAGCTGCCAACAAATCAATTTTTTTTAAAAAAATCAAAATTACATCAAAACATAAAAATCAACAATAAAACTATGTTGAAATATTAAATTAATCTTAAAATCATTAAAAGTGATGTAAAAGACCAAATTGTAAAGAAGCGTCTGAACTCCTTTCAAAAAAAAAGTCAAGAGAGTAGAGCACTAATTGTAACTCAGAAGACAGAACATTCCACAGTTTGGGAGTGGTATAGGAAAAAACTGTTTCATGTTTGCTCCCCGAAACAGGCCTGTGCAAGTGATGGGGTCCTCAAAAGGGCTTCTCCTGCAGCTCTTAATAACTAGACAAGCTTGTAGCAAGGAGGCAGACAATCCCTTAAATAGCTAGGCCCAAAGTTGTTTAGGACTTTAGAGGTTAAAACCAACACTTTAAAATGAAATATGGTTCAGTAACCACTATGCACACTACGTGTAAGTAAAACTCTTGCTTACTAAGGGTGATAACTAGAGAAAAGGCACCAACTCTTGAACATCCTCAAATTTTCCTCCTAAGCACCCCAAAGTATGCAAAACAAACACGGCTGACAACACACTAGAAGCTTAGCCTTCTTCTGCAATATAGGCAGACTGTTTAGTGTGAATGTTTGTTTTTATTTCTAAGGGAGTAGCTGTGTTAGTTGCAGCAAAAACAGCGACAAAGAGGCACCTTAAAGACCGACAAGTTTCATTTGGCGTAACCTTTCATGGACTGCAGCCCACTACATCAGTTGTGGTGCCACTAGTACTATGATTTTATTTTAAGAATCTTTTGTAAGTTGCTTTGAGCTTAAGAGAGCAATAAACTGGGAAGTAAGTATAATAAATACAAAGTGGCAAAGGAATAAATATTAGTCAAATAATCTTTCTTTACTCAACAGGTTACAACAATTTCTCAAGTTCATGAAACACACACATTTAGACTTCCATCAGCCTCAGCCCCACACATCCAAGTGAATTATTACTACAAACCAGGAAATTTTCCTCTTTGTTGCTGAACATCAAGTACTCCACTCCACTTCTTGCTATTATAGGTCAAGCATTACTGACATAAACCCTAACTGTTCCAGTTTGGTAGGGACAGTTCTGATTAATCTTCTGGCATCCCACTTTCTCACTTGCCTTTACAATGTCCTGGTTTCTTTCTCTTCCTCCCACTTTTTCCCTTTGTCTTAGGCTTACTCCAGTTGCTGAAAACTGAGTTCAAAACGCAAAAATAGTTTTCACTCCATTAAATCAGCATGGGGGAGGTGAAAGGGGGGGAGAAATTTGACCTCCCCAGTAGGCGCAGGCAAAAGAAAAATGCTGCAACTTCCCCTAGCTTATCTGTTCTTCCTCATTAATCACTTGTGCCATCTTGACCACACTATGATGCTATTTGGCCACACATATCCCAGTTTGCATCTGTGAAATGTTGGAGGTATGGGATGATGTATTCTCCTTTTGACGCTCAGAGTCAGGGCACATCTGCACACAACAGACAGTAACAAAAGACAGTCTCAGTGCAGCTCTCCAAAACTGGTGCACAAGTGTTGTCTAAGAAACAAGGGTGGAACCTGAAATACTGAAAACGGTAGAGGTTGGGCATGTGGAATAGAAGGTACCTGGATACCAACATCTTTACCTTGTCATCCCCATATAAGTCTTCGTCACAGAACTAGTCTCTTGTATTTGTTATTGCTGTTGCAGTGTGCCTTCAAGTAATTTCTGACTTATGGTAACCCTAAGGTGGGGTTTTCTTGGCAAGATTTGTTCCATTTTTTACCATTGCCGTCCTCTGAGGCTGAGAGAGTATGACTTGCTCAAGATCACCCAGTGGGCTTACATGGCCTAGCTGGATTCGAACCCTGATCTCCAGAGTCATAGTACAATGCTCAAACCACTATACCATGCTGGCTTTTTTTAAAAAAACAAACAAACAAACAAACAAACAAAAAACAAACAAATATAATCTTGCAGTTTCACTTTCTTGCACATTCAGTTTTTTTTTTAAATCTTAAAATTCAAAATTGTAAATGTTGGTTAGTTCTTATTAGAAACAAACCTAATCAAATTTGTAACTATCTGCACTGGGCAAATTCAGTAGGTACAACTTGCTGTTGCAACTGCCCTGCAGCTGCTAAAAGTTGAAAAACCTGTCAGGAAAATCATGGTGGCAACCCGAATTCATCAACACAAACATAGCCAAATATGTTCAAACCGAGAACATAAAAGAACATAAAAGAAAAACAGTCAAAACCATGTCTTGATAAGCAAACCTGCCTATTGTCCCATTGTCATTTTAAATCATGTTTTATCACTATCAAAATTATGAAGAAATATGTGCATTTTAGAGTTTTCTTTATTAAACAGCCAAATGAAGCTCTCTATGGAGGTGGATTGGGAATAAGGGCATTGGCTTCCAAATAACAATTCTGCCCACTCTATGGACGTTATCTCACAGGGGCAAATCTGCTGGTTAATCCACACAAATCCCAAACAGAAACTGGATTTGTGCCTCGCGTTTTCACACGACATCGCACAGAAACTGGACAGAAAGTGGACAGAAACTGATGTTAACCGAGATCTTTTGAAATTCGGTTGTTTGGAGGAAATGCAAATGCAAAATTAAGGTAATTTCGCATTTACCGTAATGTGAAAAGCAAATGTGCATTTGGGAGCATTTCCCTGCTTTTCCCATGGTTCCAGCGAGCATTCCTCTATCTGCGCATTTCTAGTACATTTACAGGCTTTTCTCACTTGTGTGTGAACGTTAAATGTGCTTACGTTAATTTCGCAATTAAAGTAATTACGTGTGAAAGCCATTTGCGGAATCAAGGTTTATTTTCTGTTTATTTTCGGAATGCCTCATTTCAACTTTATTATCGCTTTCTGGCCCACGTGTGATAACGTCCTATGAAATATACCTTCAGTCCCCAGATTTTTAGCATTGCAGAGGATAAGATAAAATTATTCATACTTGGAACTTAAAATATTTTTTGTGTTCATATTCCAGTGGTAACTCTGCCTTTTCTTTGGTTGCCTAAACTGTATTTCTAAATAGTCGACTGACATTTTCAGTGACTGCAGTGCTAAGAAATTTGGGGGCTAAAGGAAAATATTATGGGAGCAGAATTCTTATTTGGGGGCAGCAGTGCCTTCATTTTGTCCTCCCTGTAGTTACAGCCTTGGCTCACACTCTTCCCCACTGTAACTGTTCTCAAAATTACTCATATTATTCCCATGATGCTCTTATTTCTACAGGCAACCCAGCCATCACCAAAAGCTCAGAGCAGCAGGGATATTCACTTCTGTGTCAGTGCCATGCAGTTCACAAGTGAGAAACCACCTCTTTCTGTCTAGATATTCCTACATAGATTCATGATAGCCTGCATCCAGACTGCAGAGATAATCCAGTCTGACACCACTTTAACTGCCATGGTTCACTGCTCTGGAATGTTAGTTTTGTAAGACATTTAGCCTTCTCTGTCTGAGAGCTCTGGTGCCACAACAAACTA
>CM034710.1:85031782-85045411 GCA_020142125.1 Phrynosoma platyrhinos | reverse complement strand
GCCGTAGGTTGCCAGTCCCTGGTGTAGGGGTTTGAGTGTTGAACTATGACTCTGGAAACCAGGGTTTGAGTTCCAGCTCAGCCATGTAAATCCACTGGGTGACCTTGGGCAAGTTACACTCTCTTAGCCTCAGAGGATGGCAATGGCAAATCCCCTCTGAAGAAACTTGCAAGAAAACCCCATGATAGATTCATGTTAGGGTTGCCATAAGTTGGAAACGACTTGAAGGCATACAACAACATCATCATCATATTGGAATTTCAACATTGTGATGATTTTTGGATTGTGTATATAAGAGAGGTTGCATGTACTTGTGTGTGCAGAGCTTAAACACACACATGTGATGCCTTGTAAAATAATGATGGTGGGGGAGGGAATCAGGCAAAGAAACCAGTGGCATAGTGGCATTTATTTAATTGGACGATTTATCTATGTATGAATAGGATCTCTTTCTATATTCTTCAGTTTCATGGATAAAAACTGAAAATGAGCTCATTTTTAACTTTTATGTCCACTTCAGAAAGCGTTTTGCAATAGTTATGCCTTTCCTCTGTGAGGCATCTAAGGTGAAGTGTATACATCTCTGTGTGCAACAAATTGGGAGGGAGCATTCCAGACTACAATAACCAGCAAAGAATTATTAAAACCAAGCTATTATTCCTTTGTCAAAAATTATAAATGGGATTATTTATATGGGCCTCAATATAAGTACATTGTTTTGTGTTCTCTTTGCTAACTCTGTGACTGACTAAACCATTATTCTCCAAGCATTGCCCTGCTGAGCTCATCCATGACAATGGTGTAAAAACAAACATGTTTTAACACGATAGTCTCTATATAATTTTAAAGTGGTGTTCCATGCGCCAAAACCTACGTGTTAATTTCAGCTCCAGTCAGAGCAAAGAAAAACACACTCTCCTCACCCAACTCCATGAAAAATGCATCATTTGTAGAAAGAGAGAAAGAATCTTAGAGTCCAATCCTGCACTGTACTGAACAGCAAATAATACAAGGTGCTAAGTGTCATGCATTCATACATGCAAACTATAGGAACTGAGGATTCTGAGTACTCCTCTTAATTATCTTCCCTCAAAGTTTAGTAAGACTTCCAGAGAATCTTGTGGCCTGATTAATTCAAACCCTTGACACATGGTTGGGAGTTAAATTTTCCTTAAAGAATCAAATGTCATCCATGCAGCAGACTGTGAAGTTACGGTTCATTTTAGTCTTTATTCTCCTAAAGAGAAATCTTCTTTCTTAATAAATGTGAAAATTCTGCTTGATATTGTTAAAAAATAATTGAAGGACACCCTCATCAATCTATTTACAATACAATCCTAACAACATCTATTTAGAAGTAGCTCAGTGGGGTTGCAATACCCAGAAGAAGTTTGTTAAAATCAATGGGATTACATACAGAAAACTGAGTTTATGGATGCAGCCTAAACATGTTTACTAAGCCATGACACTTCTCAGTAAACACGAATATGACTGCAGTGTTAACTGTTTTTGTATGTGTGTGTACTCCAAAACAGGGTTCAAAACTTTGTCCTTTTAAATAGATAAAAGATTTGTATTTGAAATGACCCTATCGTACATAATGGTGAATGAGCAGATGCACATATACAGTATGTTCAGGATCATGACTAGCAAACTCATGGCCCTCCTAGCCAGTTTGTCTAATAGTGAGGCTTGATGGGAATGACAGTACATCAACATCTAAAGGCAAAACATTCCCAAGCCTTAGTGGAAAATAAATATTTAGATTCTCTTCTTCTCCAGTGGCATATTCCGTATAGCTTTATCATGGGAAAGCAGCATCCAATTAAACTGCTTATAATAATGATGATGATGATGGATGGAAGCATATTTTAATTGAAACAGGTGATGGATTATTCAAATTTATAGTATTACTTTAAATGTCATGGGATCTAAACATTTTTATTATAATGCTATAAACAAATATATATGGACCAAACTAGGTATGATCTGGGGGATTTATAATGATTAGGGCCTGGATCCTATCTATTGGTCCAAAGTAGGGTAGACCCATTAAGTCAATTAGTGAGTCAGTACTTATGTAAATTGTATTAATTCAATGGGTCTACTCTAGTTGGGGTTACAAACAGGATTTAGACCTAGATCTGTAGACTCTCCTCTCCCCTTTCATGAAAAGCAGTTGAGGCTGACATAAAAAATAATAAATTTAAAGGGGGGGAGGGAAAGAAAGTTTAATATTGGCATTAAAGCCTATGACTTTAAAAGACACATCTCCATCATTCTTCCCACTGCTTATAGATGTAAAAGAAATTGGCATTAATTTTATTAAAATGAATTCATCCAATTAAAAGTCTATGGAAATGTTAATAAAAGTGTGTATAACATTTAATAGTTTTTATTAATGAGAAGAAACTATGAAGAGCAAATTCCCCTCTCCCATAAAAAATCTGCTTCTTGAATTTTACCCAGATTCACACAATTCAGTGTGTATCTTTGAAAACCAAGTGCCCAAACACACTTTGGGAATGGGGGAAATATAAAGAAAATGCAAGAATAAGAGAATGTGTTAAAGCTGTGTACTTTGAGGGAAAAATACAAAAATATGCATGAATTTCCATATGACAAATCTCACAGTGAGATATAAACCATGATGTGAATGCAACAAGTGAAATTTAGAGAAGCATATAGATACTTGTAGCAATGTCAATGACTGGCCTGCTTGAGTATGGAAAATACCACAAGAGGAACAGTAAAACTCCCCTTTGTCCTGTGCTGAAGTCCTAACTCAAGCACTCTTTTCTTCACCATAACATCTTTTAATGAAAGAAAAATATATCTAGAGATCTGTAATCAAATCTGTTAGCTCACATTTAGTTTGCCCCCATTGAACTTTGTGATGTTTGCTTCTAAATAAGCAGGCTTGGGATCAGTCTGTAGATCTGGAGCTTGGGGAATAGAACACAGAGAAGTTGTATTCTCTGATTTCAATAGATATTTGTATTTTACAAAGCTTGGACTACAACTTCCAAAATCCTCCAGCCAGTATGGCTAGTGAAGTAATTTTTCTAGGTTAGGGAGTTTGATATTCAGAACAAACAGGTCTGCTTTTGAGAAATCAGTATTGCTGCGGATTTTTGCACATTTGCATCATTAATTGCCTTCAGTTTCCTGCACAAATTCATAACTATTTGCATCTAATCACCTCCTCTCTGCCAAAAATAGATGGCCACTCATGTGATAATGCACATTTCTGTGGCTTTCCACGGATACTCCATGAAGTACTCCATGAAGCCTTTTTCTGTGGAGTTTTTCACACCCTCCCTGTAAAAAGCCTGAATTCCTGTGAATCACACGTGGCCACATCTCATTCTATTCAACTGGAATGAGGAGTATTTAAATTGTGTAGACAACCTCTTAGTGTGTATTTAATACTGTGAGATGGTTAGCCTATTTGTGCCGCTATTTAAGTCTTGACATATAATGATTATTAAACTATCTGCAAATGTTGAATTATTCTGAAATTTTGTAGTTAATTTCGTCATTGCTGTGAGTTGTTATCTGTATATCCCTTTATTCCCTTTATCATGGGAAAGCAGCATACAATTAAACTGCTTAGAATGATGATGATGATGATGGATGGACGTTTCTACTATGGTTATTGGAAGATACTTAGACCCACTGTTAATTAGATCTGATCTGGTACACAAGAGGGTCACAGACCAGAATGTCTCCTCGTTGGTTGTTTATAAAACTTGAGATCAATGGAATAAACATTTCCTCCCTGACAAACTTCTTACAACTTCATATTGCAAGGCTTCATAACTTTCCACAATCTGTTTATCCCTAAATTTGAGTATTAAGAGCAAATCCGTCTTGTTCTACATCTGCTTTGGACTGCAGAGATTTGAAGGTTGACATTACGAGAGCTGCAAAGCTTTGGGCAAGTCACACTCTCTCAGCCTCAGAGTATGGCGATGGCAAGCCTCCTCTGAAAAAAACCTGCAAGAAAAGCCCATGATAGGTACACCTTAGAGTCGCCATGAATTGGAAATGACTTGAAGGCACACAACAAACAAGTGTGTGTTCAAGTCGCCTGCTGACTGTTGCAACACCATGGATTTCATAGGGTTTTCTTAGGCAAGGAAATGAGACAACTTAAAGATTTCTTCTAAAATGCATCCAGGATGGCTTTTGCTTAACTAGCCTCCATTTTTGTTTTGATTGTAACTTTTGTGGCCAAATTTCTTGATCTTCACTTTAAAAAAACATGCAGGGAAGAGCTGGTGAAGCAGGGTTATCTGCTTTCCCATTTCCTCTGTTTTGTTCATGTGTAGAGCTTCTGGATCCAGTTGCCCCTTACTTTATAGGCAGGCACATATGGCTGCAGTGGGATTGACTAGGGTAGAATCCTGCTGTCAGCCAGCTCAAAGTTTGCTTAATTACTGCAGATATATTACTAAAAAACCCTACTAATTAAATAGAGGACAAAGAGAAAAAGAGGATGGAGCTAGGTGGTTGTACAAAGGCTCTGTGAAAAGGAGTGTCACCGTAAGAAGTTGCAGGGGAAGGTGAGATGTCGCAGGAAGTAACACCAGGACACACAATTGGCAGAAAAAGGCCACAACTTTATTTAATACAGCTGACAGGTAGGGTTGGCCCAAATGCATGGGCCTGGATCTGTCATCGACCAACCTGCCTGTTGTTCGATGAACCCAATGGCCTAGTCACAGCCAGGCTTTGGGATGACAGAAGTGGTAATCAACTGATCACATGCTTGCATCTTTGCCCTTTGTCACCGGGAGACGCTTTTCAGGAGTTGCCCCTACAATGGCAAAACCTCACCGTTCCCAGCACCCTGGGTCCCCTTGGGACTCACGATCCCGTGATCCGCAGTACAGGAAGCCATGGCCCATGCTACTGCCCCAAAAGTTGTGAAAGCACCCAAGAACCCATGACCCAACTAGTGGGAAAGAGGGTGGGGAGAGCCAGGCTGGAATGGCGCGGGCCACCCCAGTCACATGGCCTTAAATAGGCCCAACAACCAATCAGGAGCAATGTTGGGCAAAGTCCTACCCTTCCCTGGCTTCCCAACCAATCAGGGAGGCCCCCACCAGAGCAAAGGGGGCATGCATCCAGCTGCTGGAAGACTCATCCCTAGTGGGCCCGGGCAACCAATCTGGGCCCAGGAATTGCTCCCAGGGCATTCTGGGAGCAAGCCGAGGCCTTTGCCAGACTGAGAGAGCCCCCATGGCCCAACAGCTCCCCCCTCCCAGCAACTGGGCTGACCTGGGTGAGTCGGGCGGCCACGTCTTTAAAACTGAGATATGCCTGTACTCATAGTCAAGCTAAATATGAAGTGGAAGAGCTGTCAAAGGGGTCTCTTCCCATTTTTTAATATTGATTTGGACAATTAGGACTCTCCAGATGTTGTTGGAAATACAAGCAACCCTTAGCAAGTATGGCCAATAACAATAGCAATAGCCAATAACAATGTATTGTGGGAGTTATAGTCCAATCCATCTGAACAACCATATGTTCCCTATCCCTTGTGTACACATTCACAATGCATTTAGTTGGGTGCTGAAGGAGTTATTTCAAAAAAGAAAACTGCCCCCTGTACTAGATTCCTGATTAGGTCATGTGAAAAATGGATGAAATCTCATCTTCAAGTGCTACTGCCTGAGTGTGAACCTGCTTTTTTGAGGAAGGTACTTTTATTCTCTCACTCACACATTAGGACCTCCTGTGTAGCAATTTCTAAATAACATTCAATTTAATGTTTAAATTTAATGATCTCCCACCCCATTGTTTTATACTTTTGCAGCACAATACTTTTTTTTGTTTGTTTAATTTTTGTTTATTAAATGCTGCACAATACTTTTTAAAACAAACTTAGTGCACTTGCAGATGTTGGAATTGTGTGATTTAAAATTGTTGGGCTGTTATTTGTTATTGATATTTTGGGGAAATTTTCCCTGTACGAAAATTGGACAACGATGGAATTAAGGATAAGCAGGCATTCCTTGATCATGTCTGTTTTGTTCTTATTCCACGACTTGGCTGTTTCTGAGGTTCTACTCTGGCCGCTTTCTGATTTAACTTGGAGATCATCTAAAATTAATTCTGGAATTGTTGCATGAGTTTGCCAGAGTTTTCAGTACATACCTTTTTCTCCCTTTTACATGAGTTCACATACACTAATTTGAGAATGCAGGAAAGATTTTTGCTATGATTTAGCCCATTCAGGTGTGTACAACCCCCGTGAACCTTAATTTAATAAGTCATTATGCAAAATAGAATTCTGACGTGTAACTATATCAAGATAATTATTTGGTAATGTTTTACTCAAATTCCATATATGCAGTTATGTGTGTTACTAATCAGTAAAGAAAACAAAAACACTTGAACTTAAAAATTATGACAAACTATTTATTCACCACACTGAAGAATGTTTGGATTTTTAAAAAAATTACAGTGCTGATCAGCAAACAACATGTGGGGCTAAATCCAGTGTTGTGTACCAGTTTTTCCTATCAATAACAAACTAGGGTTAGGGTTAGGGTTAGGGTTCTCATTATCGTTGTGGAAAACATTTCAACTTACCGTTTTTTTCGGGGGGGGGGAGTAATTTCAGAGAATGTATTAATATCCCTAAAAATTCTGGAAAAGTTCCAGGACTGGCTCGTCTAAGCTTTTGGTGTGGTGGCTGAGCTTCTCTATTTTTTAAATTTCTATTTTTAAAAAAGCCTCACAGTTTCTGACAGTTCCTGCAAGATTCTAGGCAGTCTGTCTTCCTAGCTGCATTTTCCTGAGGGAGTATCCATAAAATCTACAGGAGAGGAAATTTTTAAGCTTGTGCCCATGAGGGTTGCCAGTTGAAAAGTAGGCAGGGTTGTGCAGAAGAGAGAATTTCAACAGGTGGAGGTTCATGACAAGAGCAGCAAGTAGATCACCTTGCAGCCCACTGTGAAGAATTTGCAAGATACTTTGCAGATAACATTGCATGAATCCACTCCAACCTGGATGCTGTGATTAATACAGATTCAGTGGGCATCAGTCTGGTCCCTCCATATCCTATGTTACTGGATACATTTTATTTTGTACAACCTGGGGATGTCGACAAGATCCTTGAAGAAGTGAATGCCACTACATGTGCAGTAGACCCATGCCATTCCTGGCTTACAAGAGCAGACAGCAGAGGACTGGCTGAATGAGTAAGGGGAATGGAGAATGTCTCACTGGAGCAAGGAAGGGATCCATCTAGTCTAAAAGAGGTCTATCGTAAGGACTTTACTGAAAACACCCTCCATGAACCTGAGTAGTAAAAAAAAAAAATAGTAAAAAAAAATGAAAGGCATGCTGGTAAAGCAATAAGGTTTTCAAAAATAAATGTTTTGATTTCTTTTTAAAAATACTATGTTAGTGACATGCTAGTAATGTGCCACTTATAAGTAATGGCAATGTTAACTCACTATACATTTCCAAATGTAGTGATTAACACCTAAATGTTAGGTTTTTGTAACAATGACCCAAGATCTGCTGGCTGGTACATAATGATATGCCAGGAATTGTAGAAAGAGAAGGGGAAGTCTTCTTTCAATCAGGGACATGTGTGAGCCTGAATCTTTTCTCAAGCTCTACCTCCTTTACTGAATTTTTCCTTGAATCACTAAATCCCGTGTTAGCATTAAGTCATGAAGAAAACCATCGACTCTCACAACCCTTGTTTTTCATCCCTGATGCCAGGTTTCAGGACCCAGGTAATGGACATCCCTCTGAAACTATGATGTTTCTACTTCAGTAAGCCTTTATTTTATTTCATTTGCTTATTTTATTTAGTTTTGGCAACCCCCCTCCCTATATATATATCTGACCTTTTGGTTCACATACATACTGGGCAGCTAGTAGTAAATGAAACTAATGATAAAATATAATAAAATTCTAAAATAAGAAAATAAGAGAAATTTAAAAAGAAATATGGATTACATATAAAATGTTATAAAACTTACATCACAGACCTGCTGGGGCATTTCTTACAGCAGTGTATACATTTACAAAAAGACTTTCCTCTATCAATCTGAATTTATTTTTAGCACTATACTAGCATGTGCCCAGACATGGTATGAGTAACATGATATTATATCCCCACCTAATTAATAAAAAAGGTAGTTTAAAGGGAAGGATGGGTACACTGTCTGGGAAATTATGCTAATTTTCAACAAGAAAACATTGCTGCTTGGAGGTAGTTATATGTACTTTTCCCCACAATAGGAGGTTCAGGTTTCTCATTGAAATAACGGACAGGGCTCCTGTCCCTTTGCTGGTTGGGCAGAAAAAGAAATTGCAGCAGGTGTTGCTTTTTACTTGGTTGTCTGACAAGTAATCATTGCTGAAATTCCCTCTTTTATATAACCATTATGAGACAAGAGCTCTGTTCCTTATTTCACCTGGCAGCTATAGGGGGCATAGAAGTTTTATGCAACAATCTGTTTTATTATTACGCATTAAAACAAATATAGAAAGATCTCTCATCCTAAACCTAATTACTTAGATTGGGTTGGAGGACACTTTCCGGATGCAGATGGACTCTTGCAAGATGTCCTCTGGTTTTCCCTCCTCTTATACGTAACTCCTGTTGAGTCTAAACAAGCATGCTCTGATATAAATGAGTTACCAATTGAGTAAGTAGTATTTGTGATTCTTCGTTTCATCATGTCCACCATGGAAAATATTTTGTGCTGTCTGCAATTGATTAGAATGCATTATATATTTAAAATGGGCTGTGTAATAATATTAGTTTCATGAGTTCTTTAAGTATTTGTAAATATTTTCAGTAACTTTTAGATAATAAAATTAGTTACTTTCCTTCTTGTTAATGCCTCTGATGATATGTTTCAAGCATTTTTATGTCTGTTTCCTATTCATAACAATCTCTATAGTATTTTTTTTCTGTGTCCCTTTGGGCATCTTCATATAATATATCTAGTAGCTTCTGTGCTGAACAACCTCTGACAAGATCTGTTACTTACTAGTATTTACTGCTTTCCACAAGGTGAAGAGGTTATTTTCTGCAAAGGGCAGGCATTAGTGACTTTTTTCAAAACCGTTTAGTGACTTCTAGTTCACCAACATGCCCGGAGTTCATAAAACACAAGAACATATTGTGTAAAATATATGTGAAATATTTTACTACAGATAATAAAAGTTCTTAGACTTAGGGTGTCAGTAATATATTATTCTTGTTCAGTCTGAGTTGGGTAAGGTTTTTGCTTTTGGACTCAACTTAAAAATACAATAAAAATAAGATTATTTTAAGACAAAATTAATGAAGTGTAGCATTAATATTGTCTTAAAATAAAGATAATCTTATTTTTATTTTATCTTAAGTATTTTTATACTGCTCCTGCCAACTCCTAATCAGGCCACCAAAAACACTTTTAAAAGATTGATATAACAGTTTGTAGTGAAGAAGGCAAGGATGACACTTTATCCATCTTCTTTCTCTATTGCTTGCAGGGAGAACAAAATAAAAAGGAGGGATAGCCTGATCAAAATATCCAACATAAAAAGCCTAGAGTTTAGAAAAGTGACTTTTTGGTGAGCTAAAAGTTCAAGAAGCCTGAAACCATGTTGGCTGGGAGGTTCTAAGACTTGTAGTTCAAAACTAGCCATGTATTCAAGTTCTGAGAAAAAGAGCTTATGTTTTGTGCAAATCTATCCCAAGCCTTTTGAAAAATACACTTTCTGATCCACCAAGGACAATATGCATATGAAAACATGTATATTTGTGTCCATCTATTACATGCACATAAATGCACAGAAGGATCTTGGCTTCTACAACTAATATATAGGTCTGAAAGCATATAGAACCTCCCCATTAGATTGAGATCAACAATGTGGAACACTCAACAGATAGTTGGTGCTATTTTCCTTAGGTTGGGAGTAGTTAAGGATTGAATTTGATATTATTTCACCCCTCTCCATGCCAATAGATGAATGACAGTGTCATATCTAATTATGGAGAAAATCTCTTCTACTTGTGTGCCTGTGTTTTGCACAGGATGTTTCAACTGAGACCATAATCTCTATGGCTGTTTGTGGCAAAACAAGCAGTGTATGTGAGGAACAATTATAGTTGTGTAACATTCAGTGGTGTTCCATGTTTCTTTACAAAGTGAATGATGCATTGTGAATGGAATGGCAATATTTCCAAATTCAAGACACATATTTTTAGGTTCACTTTCCAACAACTCCCCAAGACATTCATTCCATAAGAATTTACATGTAGGAGTATTTTGGCATATTCCCGTATGTCAAATCTTCTATATTGCTTTGCATTATCTTATGTTCCTTCCTGATTGTTGTGGCTTGAGGCATTTCATGTTACTAAGTTACCCGAGAAATACATCTATTTTTGATAGGTGATTTGCTTAATGGGTTAAATCTTAGGGGCAAAATGAGAACTGTCATGATTTATTTCAGTAAAGATTTGCTGATCATGTTATGATTCTTCATTTGAAATTACCTTGCAGATACTAGGGTAGAACTTTTCCAGAATATCTGCAATAATTATTGTTATGGAACAATGGAGTGCTTTAACCACCATCAACTATAAAGACACAAAAATGGTCTTAAACCAAGAGCTTTTTTTACCAAGCAGGGTATGGTCAACAGTGCATGATATGTTGTGTATGAGCTGCACATTGTGGTATGCTGCTTCATCACAGACAAAATTAATGATCATGCAAACCAGGCAGCTACCCATTTCTGATTTGTTGTACCCTACCAAACCAGAGAAACGAAACATTGGAATTCTTTCTATGCTTTGGTGAGAACCAAGGCTGCTGCCACACTACAGAATTAGTGCAGTCTGACACCACTTTGTAATGACTCCATCCTATAGAATCCTCAGATTTGTAGTTTGTTGTGGCACCAGATCTCTCTAACAGAGAAGGTGAAATATCTCACAAAACTAAAAAAAAACCCAAACAAACCAGCATTCCATAGCACTAATGCAGTTAAAGTGGTGTCAAACTGCATTAATTCTGAAGTGCAGATGCAGCCCAAGTTGTTGCCTGTATTTATGTGACAAAATCCTGAAGTCTCATTTAGCCACTTTCATTATATAAGAGAGCTGTCATGTGCCAATACACCATTTATACATGACAAGCCAGGGTCGTGATGTTGATTTGACTTGTGATGTTTTGCAAATTCATCCACATTGTTGGTTGTATATCTTCAGTATCTGGTTTCTTTTGGGCATGAGTAAGACTTACGATGGAATCACTATCACTTGCAAGGCACTGTTGTACTGGTATTTTTAATGATGACATTTCTGCTCTGGAGATATGCATAGACCAATGCATAATGTTACCATTGCAGGAAAAATGGGAGATCTTGTTATTATTGCTGACTATCTAAAAAAAACACACTTCAATAACTGAATGTGCACGTCTGCATGTAGGGGACACCTCCATGATTGTGCTTTGCCAATGTATCACTCACACATGAGTGCTCTGTACTGGCAGAGCATCACACATGCGACTGTGTAGCTGATCAAAGGCATGGCATACAATGGGATGGGCAGATGTGGGAGGTACTTGGAGTCACAGGTGGTGTGTCTGTACAACGCCTGTGCATGTATGTTTGGAAGTAACAAAAAAATTTACTCAACAGAACAGTTTGACACTGTGCTGTGAGGTCTGTCTGTGGGTATTCAGTCTGCCTTGGGAGTGAGCCATGCAGATAGTGGGGTTTTGACTCGCTTTTGGAAAAAGCAGGATCGAGCTGCTTTTTCTTGCCCATCTGCTCCGACCCCATATGAAAGAAGCTATAGCTTGAGTTTTCATAGATTTCATTACTTCCTCAGGTGCATAGAAAATGAAATAGCTTTAAGACAATAGGTTGAGAAGTGTATAGTGTGCTGCACACGTGAGCCAGGTGTTACTGTTCTGGGATTAAATCAGTAGCACATATTGGCTCTTTGAATTTCCATTCTTAGGAATTAGAGTTGCCCCTCCATTCTTGTGGATTTGAAGTCCGCGGTTTTGCATATTCACAGAGGGCAACCTCTGTTGAAATCAATGGGGTGTGCACCTGCATGCGTCCATGGGGGGGGGTGCCCCATTCAAGCCTATGGGGCTTGAATATTGGTGAGTCTCAGTTTTTGCTGTGGGATCCAGAATGGATCCCCCACGAAAAAAGAGGGCCAGCTGTATACCTAATTGATACTAGAATCCTCAGAATACCTCCCATAGGCTCAAAGTCATTGTTCAGTGTATTTAGTGTACAGCTAAGAATGAAGAAATTGCCTTGGTAAAATGTGTACAACATTTTTATAATGTATGCATAGGATTCCAGTGGTGTACGCCAGTGGAAACCAGGGGTGCTAGCTTGTTGAATGTTTATCATAATAAGAAGTGGATGTATGGAGTACAGCTGGGGTTAGTTATAATGGTGGAACTCAGGCTGCATCTGAATGCTGAATCATAGAGCAGATTAAGATAGGCTCTTCAGATGGTTGCTTTTAGCACTGTGAAAGAGAAACAAACAGTTATTAAAAATATTACTGTTGTATTTTTAACACCACAGAGAGGTGAGAAAAGTATGGGGTTTTCCATTTCAAATGCCTTGATGAGTTTTGTGCACTATGATTTGCATGGAGAGAGGGTGTCATCAGAGCCTGAAAAGTTACTTTAAGAAGAAGGAATATGACATGCTGAAGCCATCTGTTACTGAGCAGAAGTAGGATGCTGCACTGGGACCCAAGGCTTTTACACACTTTGCACTCCTCTCCCAAATTCTTAAAGACTTGAGTACAGCCTGTGATCAGAGCTCGAAATTGTTCCCCCCAAAAGTAACATGTAACATATTAGTTGCTTTTCAAGAACAGCTACTTTATTGATATTATAATAAGTAGCAACATTTATTAAAATAACAACCATTATTTTTGGATTTTTAAAATGTAACTTTTATATTATAATTTATATTATATTTATATTTTAAAATATATAAAAGCAACATAATTGCTCATTGTTATTATTGAAATGTAAAAATGGTGAGTAACATTTACAATTTTAATGCAATTCTTCCAGGCTCTGGATCGAATATGATATTCTTGTCTATTATTGCTTTCCTTTCCCCAAATGGTTCTTGTACACACATACCTGTGTATCATGGAGAATAAATTATTACTGGAGACAGGGTGGCTCATCATAGTTGGTGAATGATGATTGGATTGTTGCTATTAACTTTTTTTAAAATCACCTTTGTTCTCTCACCTTTTAAAGGCAATGTCTGAGGAACAATGGTATTTTATTGTATCAGGCCAGACACTTGTGGATTGAATTAACTAGAGATTAGGCAGAGCTGATTGAGTAGAAAAAACTGAGATTTCCTCTTCTTTTCATAAAGCCAGAGAGAAAAATGCATTTTTGGGAAGAAGTATTTTTAAAGAAAGTGGGAGGTGGGATAATTATGGAATAATCTAGCAGAAATATGAATTTCAGAAGTTAGAGATAATGGGAAAGGAAGTAGTTTTATTGTGTGCCTTCAAGTTGCCTGTTGATTTATGGCAACTAAATGTGAAAGGGATCTAGGAATCCTAGTAGACCACAAGTTGAACATGAG